>CM024672.1:26165788-26765788 GCA_014182725.1 Eucalyptus brandiana
TCTCTCTCACAGCCTTAGCCGCAAGCACTGATCTCACGCAGAAGTGATGATAGGCCACGTCCCAAAGGACTGCCTGTCGCAGAGGCATGTCCACCCGTTGTCGCCCAACCACCATCGTAAGGCCACGCCCGATTCGATTCTTGATTCCGCGAGCTTGAAATCGCCTATGACCGGTTCAATTCTTGGCTCCAAGGCCGAAACTGTCATTTCCATCGAGAAATCAGTTCAACTGATCTGGCTTCCGAGTTGAAATGATTTTAAATCAGTTTTGAAGTCTCCATTAGGAAAATAAAAATAAAAATACTATTGACCCATGATCTTCGAGATGAACAAAAAATAAAGTAATCACTTGACCAACAAATGTTTTATAGTGAAATAATGCAAATTTTGTATTCTATTATAAAAATCTAGTTTTGTTTCTGGAATATAAAATGGTCATTTAATGGGTGCATGACAATCTCTGATTTCTGTTTCAGAAACAATTTTTCTATTCCGGACTTGTTTTTAGAATAGAAACGTTTTATAAAATTATTTCATTTTTTTATTTAAAATAGATTTTCATTCCGTAAATAAGTTTTGAATAGAAATCGAAGTAAAAATTTTTTACTTCTTTATTTACGGAATAGAAATGAGAAATAAAAATTCTTCTCATCGTGTCCTCCATCCGTCGCTACCAACCACTGTCCGTTGCCATCGACCACCGTCCGTTGGTCGCCGGTCGCCAGTTGCTGACCGCCGACTGCCGAGTCGCCGCCAGTCGCCACCTACCACCGCCCACTGCCATCACCACTGCCGCCGCCACCGCCGCCACCATTCGCCGGCCACCGATCGCCCCTCGACAATTGCCAGTCCACTGCCATTCGAAATGAAGAAATTTTGTATTATTATCAAACGATTATTTTTACTTAGAAACTCATCTAAAAATAGAAATAGAAAAATCTATTTCTCTTCAAAAAATCAATTTCTGGCCAGAATGGTTATTATCCGCGCCCTTAAGATTCCATCAGGTCTATTTCTATTTTCAACCTCTTCGAACTTATATTCAGTTTCCAATTTTAGGTCATGAACCAACGCTCGTAGAAACAATTGCCTATACCGGTGAATGTGAGCCCTATAAATCTAAGTTTTATTTTTTATATTGGTGAGTCCTGCATAGAACTCACGCGATTTAGGTATTTAGATGCATTTGGTTGATATGAACCTGATACACCTAAGAATGTCTCAACACTGACACACTCACACCCCCCAAAATCCACTCCTCATATATGGAAACCGACCACCACCACGACACGAGGGCCATGGCCGCAATGTCTCAAGTGATGTCGGCCACTATGCGGTGGCCGTAGTCGCCTGGCAAGCCTTGGGCAACAGCGACCACAGGGTGTCTTGATGGGTACCTACAGCGCTAGAGGTTCGTTCGTCAAAGACCTTGCTAGCAGCTTTCCTCAAATCTATGTACATTTCCTTTGGTGCTCTTCCCAGTGGCGAGCTCGCTTTTGCAGTCCATTTTGGTTTGAGGAACAAGTAGGCTGTCAAACCTTCTTTGTGATGCTGATGTGGTGCCTTCTCAATAATATTTCAAAAATTCGATATAATCACCGGTGCACCTTTTACACACTATTCAGTATTTCCCTCGTGAAAAAAATCTCAAATATTACAACCAAATTCATCCCTCTTGATTATCATTTGTATCATTTCAAACATTTAATTCTTGATTATATCAGGAAAAAAAAAAGATGTTAATTCTCTTTTTTAAAATCCGAAATCGGGCAATAATCTTACACAAAGTGTGGTAAAATTTTTGGAAAATTTCAAAAAAAGACCCAAAATGTTTTTGCTTTCTCAAATAAAGGCCCGAAGTGGATTTTATTTCAAATAAAGACCTAAAGTGGTCTTGATTGTTTTAAATAAGAGCCTAAAATAGTTTTGGTTGTTTCAAATAAGGACCTGACCTCACCCAACCGGTTAAATTTTCCGACCAATCAAGGATATTTTCATCATTTGGCATTTCCCCCTTATTTCTTCCTCTCTTTTTTTCTAGTTCTTCTTTCTCTTATGTCGGTGGCCAGCTGACATCGCTCGCGGCCGATGAGGGCCGACCTCACGAATGGTCCTTGGGCGAGGGTCGCCATGCCAAGTGAGGGATAGCCTCGCCTATAGTCGACGTGGGTGGCCTTCATCGGCAAGGGCAACCCTCGCCCAGCCCTTTGTGGGCATCGTCGATGGCCAGAAGAAGAAGAACAACAAGAGAAAATTTAAAAAAAAAAAGGAAAGGAAAGAAAAAAAGGGAAAAATGACAAATGAAGACTTCGGATCTCTTTTTGGAATTTGCCCTAAAATTTTCTCAAGTAATATACAAGTAGAGATCGATAGATTATTGACTAAAGAATAATCTTCCATCATAGTCAAGAGATGTCAGTTTAAGATATGTTAGTTTCTTTTAATAAGAATAGCGTTCAGTTTTAATATTTCACATATAATCGCAGAAATACCTAATTTTCCTTCTGGGTGGAAGGCTAACCTACCACGTCACCAAAGACTCACAGTTTAATCACCACCGTTCAGTACATATGTCGTGGATTTACTGTAACTCTCCTTTAACTTTGGTAATCTATTTTCCCTTTTCTTTTTTTGATTCTTCTTTCTTCCTCCTTCCTGCTTAATGAGAGAGAGAGAGAGAGAGAGAGATCCACCACAGGCATGACTCAATGCAGGAAGCAAATCGCTGAGGGAACATCTCCAATTCCAATCTGTCCCGGTGTAACACGAGTACTCAAACTCGATGGCCATAAAAGGAAGCACCGTTTTGATCAGAGGACGGAAGCCAACACAGAAGTGGCGGCTTAGGAGGTGGCGGCGGCAGCCCCTAGGTATTGACGGAATCTACAGTTGAGTAAACCGCAGAGGCGGGAAGGAAAGAACGAACAAGAAAGAAGAGAACCCCTCGCGAGACCATGGTTTCATTTCGCTTTTCCACCTCCAACAAAATGAACACGCAGAAATCACATGTGTATCGGCACAATAAGCACATACATATATAACAAAGTTCTCACTCGGTTCGTATGCAACAGTCAGTAGTCTCATCCACAGACCATACTCAATAAATTTTGTCTCCTACATATAATTAAAGCAGATATTGAGTCTCTACAACTTACGCCCAAGTGTTTATATCAACAGATAGGTCAAAATTGTGTGGTCATATCAAGCAACTGGAAATGTCCTCGCGAAAATGGCTCAGCTCCCAATAATGCTTTCCCGGCCTATTTTCCCCTCGCCATTTTTCCTTTGAGCCTTCAAATGTTGAACAAGTGATCCAATCCACCTCACTAAACATAAATACTCAGTCTCGCTGAACCTAAGAGGGAAAATCTTCGAGTTGCCACCTAGCTCAAGCCATAGACAGCATTATGATGCTCCATCTGCAATTGTGTCCTCCTTAGAAACCTTTTCTCCTAACTGTGGCCTCCTTAGAGCTGAGAAGAATAGAAAAAACAACTGTTAGAACTAACATGATGAATGAGAGAACTCAAAATAATAGAAACCTATAAGGAATCTCCTCTTTATAACGAACAAAATTATGTTTTGATACCAATTTCATGCACGATCTTATATATCAGATCTTCACAGAGATCAATGCAAATTGTCCCACATATTCTGCTGGGAGATCAGGAAGCATGCATCCAAGAACTTGATCTTTATCATTATACTATATGCATAGTCTAATCACCAACATAATTCTTCATTTAAGATCAAAGGACCAGGAGGAAGAAACAACAGAAAAAGACAGCACCAAGAAAAAGTCAAACAGCCAGTACTCACACTTCAGAGATGTTCCAGCCAGACAAGTGACCCTTGATTTTGTGTTAACCTCAGCCAGGGGAAGAGGCCTTTCTTTCATAGCCATGCGAACATCCCAAACTCGTATAACCCCATCAGACGATGTAGACGTCACTAAATATGGATCATCTTCTCCACTTGTGTCATTGCTCTTACTGAGTACAACAATACCTTTGACACGGGTGGAATGAGCATCCTCAATTTGGTAAGCCATCTTCCCAGTCTTTGTGTCCCATGCTGTAACACTCCGGTCTTCACCACCAGTGTATAGAAGTCCACTCTGTCAAAATCAATAAACATTTACCACAACAATCCTCCAATCTCTAATGCAGTACGAAAAAAATAATGCAGATAATGCACAACATATGTGTTCAAGGGAATAATGGGGGGCTCAATCAGTGCGCAAGGATAAGGGCCTTTCATGCTGGGAAAACTGAAACCAGAACTTAAAAGAGGGTAGCAGAGAGAGAGAGAGAGATGCAAAAGCCTAGCATACCCTGATTTTTCTCCTCCAACAATTCGCCTCAAAAACAAATTGCTAGACTTCTGACTTTTTATTAGTCAAAAACCCACTCAGGCCCTCTCTTATTAAAAAACTAGAAGATATTCACATAAAGAAAAGAAAACTAACATTGAGATAAAATAAGGACAAGCAAAGACATTATATTTGCATCAAAGATCCATGATTACAATTGGCTTTCAGCAATAACATTAGGTCATCCAAAGAATGAAGAAACCGCAGGGCAAGTGAGTGCCTTGTTCGTCACTAATGTGTATTGGATGGTGAAGTAAGACCAAGCTCATGAGCATTTAATAGTTTTACCTATTGAACAATAAATGTTATAGGTCAACTATCTCAATCCAATGACAACTTAGAGTAGGTGAACTAAAGGAAATGTGCACACATTTGAAGCATAATTGGATATTGAAATTCAACTATGAGCCTCTGTTTGTGCATGGTGAGATATGGATATATATAATATATGCTGTTTCGACCTACAAGGAGTACCAATATTAGTTAAGCACTGACTGAAACTCTTTAAATAATCAACTTATTCCATGGAGCGAAGGATGGGTAGGATCATGCTGTTTGAGCACAGAAAGTTTTTATGAAGCAGTCAGGTGGAGAATTTTCTTACTTTTGGAGCAGGGGATTTCTTTTGGAGCAGAAGATAGTCTACATAACATCTAAAAAAATGAACAAAATTCTCTGACATATAAGATAGCAATAGCTGGTGTGTTCACATGATTTCTTAGACTTCTAAGATTTCCAGTAGCTGATGCTCCAAACAGAGGCTTATTATTAGTTTTTAACCACAGTAATTATTGATTGAGTTGAGGAGTATTACTTTTCATTATTTTCTAACATTTATAGATTCAAAAGGTCTAGCGACTTCAGCTAAGCAATAGGGGTGAGTTGAGATGATTATAGAAAAAATGGGAATATCACACACTAAGGTTTCCAGGAAAATACTACAAACACAAATCACCATTGTTGAAAATTGAGCAATAACACATTCAAAAAACTCACCTACTTCAATTTGAAATGTTCAGGTTCCCAAAGAACAATTAATGACCTAAGGGCATTCTCTAACATCTTCCATGACAAATATTAATGTAACTGAAAGTCATAACCTGATTTCTTTGCACAGATTAAATGCACAGCGGTTTACTAATGTAGAAACAAAGTGAACTTCAAGATTAAGTCTTTCATAGATTATTTTTTTGAAAGCTCTGGATCCATGATGAGAAAGAGAGCAACAAGTATCAACCATCATGATTTTCATCTTCAGAACCTAACATCTCCTGGAACAGTCCCAACATCAACTCTCAAGGTAATAACTCAGAAGCTATAGAAAACAATGCTCGGCCAAATGCAGAAACACCAGAGCGCTCCAGAGTTGTACCAACAAACATGCCTGATCTCACACTTAAGATGCTTCCATAAAATTTTCAACTTGCACACTAGGCCAGACCAAAGACCACATACAAAGTTGTAGTTAAAGAGATCCAATTTCTCAAAACATTTATGGTATATTCTTATGAATGATCGCACCAACATACTGTCTAACCAATATAAAACTAAAAGCCCCCACCTAGATTACATACATATTAGTTCAAAAAGAAAACCCCAACATTTGAAACAGCTGTTCACTGTCAGATATGTTCATGGTAGGTCTATAAGTTCACACATGGAACTTCAAACTCTGCATATTCATAAACACTCCCCATTATGAGCAGCTCGGTATGAGGATAAGATAAAACAACCCATGCATATCGATAGATGGCAAATTCCTGTGCATCTCCTTCTCCAACCAAGCAAGAAGCCAAATCTCACGCCAAATCCGCAAACACAAAGGCATGCGGAACATAACAGCAGACTAATGACCATTCAAACAAACGATGAAACAACACCAACCAACTTGAAACAGAAGCAAACGATCAAAGAGAAACAAAACCAACCTCACTGGGAGCAGCGCAGAGAACCCTCTTCCCACTCTCCATTTCCCAGACCAACCTAGCGTCCTCGGCTTCATGAATCCCAACTCTATCCCCCATAACCATGAAGAACCTCTCTCCACTCAAATCAAACCCCACCAAGCTCGCCTCCTTCGCCAGCCGGCAACAGAAGCTCCTCCTCCCCCTCACCAAGTTGACCATCGCCAAGCACTCGTCCCTCCCCACCGTCAGCGCCAGCTTCCCCGACGGATGCACCGAGAGGCTATTGACCCCGCCCTTCTTGTGAACCTTAACCGTCGTCAGGTGCACGAAGGGATCGGCGTCGAAGATGCACACCGAGCCGTCCGCCGAGGCGGAGAGGAGGTTGCGCGGGAACGAGAGGTTGGAAGGGGTGTAGAAGCAGAGGGCGGTGACCGTAGCGGAATGGTGGTGGAGGGAGCCGAGGGAGGAGGCCGCCGCCAGGTCGTAGAGGTGGATGGTGTCGTCGCCGGCGCCGGAGGCCGCGACGGGGCCGGCGGCGGCGACGGACGAGATCGGGGAGAGGTGGGAGGGGTAGCAGAAGAGCTTGGTTAGGGTTAGGGCACCGCCATCGGAGGAGTGCTTCAGGGGCTTGAGCTTGAAGCCCCAGATGAACTTCTCGTACGAGCCCGCGATTAAGCTCATGATAGCAGCACGATTCGCGACCTTCAGAGACTGGGAATATTGGAGAGATATCTGCAGAGACGGTCAATTTCTAATCCTCCTTGACGGCGAAGTTAGGGTTTTAGGCCGCCGACCGCGGCGGTGCTATCAGGGTTTAGGATGGGTACAGGAGCGACTCCCGGCGGAAGAAAATTTGCGCATACAAGAGAGGTAGGCAGACTTGGAAATTTAAAAAGAAAACCTAGTCACGAATTTGGAAATTGAATGATACTCGAACAAGTAAGAAAGAGCGTAACGATAAAGAGAAATCATAAAAGTAATCGCAAAAGTTAAGAAAGAAAAATGAATAATTATACGAATATTTGATGAAGCGTAGCTCTATAATGTAATTCGTAAACTTTAAATTTGTTGAATACGGATCATGAAGTTTGTCCTAATTTATAATATCATTGTGAATTTTTTAATTTGTTTGGTGTAATATCTCAACTTTTAATACATAATCATGAAAATATTTAATATCATTTTTATAAAATAATCAAAATTCTAGAGAATCACACTAAACATTACTCATTATATTAGAGTTCAAGAATCATATTTAATAAATATAAAATTTAACGACCATACCAAAATTTGCAAACAATATGTATTGCTTACCTAAAGAAAAACGACTATTCATCAAATCCTAATGTGATTTTTTAATTTTCTGTGGATATTATGCAGAAAAGGTCTCACGTCGTGGACATGGTGCAATGCAAAGTGCAAAAAACAATATATGCTAGGTACTGTAAAACTCTTGATTTAAGTTTTTACGTGAATACGACTCTAATTAAATATATTTGCAAGCTTGAATTTGATTTTAAAAAAAAAATCTATAAATAAAGATATCAGGCACCTTCCAAAAGCCACCATAGATTGTCTTATCTATCATCTTCTTATCATCATTATCAGAAAATTTACATTGACGCATGTCATATGATTAGAATAAAATTTAGGAGTTTACTATTTAATTGCCAAGGTACCAATAACAAAAATTATGATATTCTTTTTTCTTTCCCTTCCATAACTCCGTTCTATCACTTAAGTACAACTCTACTAAATCATAATATTCACTATGTAGTATCAAAATGAAAAAAAAATAAAATAGAAATCATCAATAGTGTGATTACCCTATCCAAGCACCCGTGCTTCGCATTTCCTTATAATACCAATTAATATATAAACAGATTTATTAACTTTTTGCAGTACTCCAAATGATAATTTTTAATTTGATAAAAAGTAACAACAAAGTAAATGTAAGCAATGAGTGAAATATACAACATAAACATTAGAAAATACACGATAAAACACATAACTTCTCTCTCATTAAAATTCAATTTATGTAGGAAAATAAAATGGCGACGGTCCGTTCTTAGCAATGCAAGAAACGGCCCATTATCCACTGCTCGTTTTTCTTAGTAAATCGTACTTGTTGTGTTGATTTTTAATTTCTTACACCAGCTAATAACAGATGAAATATTCAGCAGTGACCTACATAAAATTTTCGGAACAATAATTTTGATTAACTCCATTTATTTCACAAAAACTGAATAATTTAAAAAATACTTTTCAAAAAATTATTGCTTGTATTATTTGAAATAATTAGCTAATGAATAATATTCCTATTATTGATAACATTTTATGTTCAGATAATTTCATGAACAATGAAAATATTTTTCTTTCATTCATCATTATAAGTGAATTAAGCAATCATTTTTTGGAAATTATTTTTTAAATCATTCATTTTTCTTGAAAAACAAATCTCAATATAACGTACAAGCCTAAGTTACTGAAAAAAATCACAAAAATCAAAATCCTGAGATGGTTGTCTATGTAATGCTAACATTTTTCTGGTTTAATTAGGTCACGTGCAAGAATCATCATTCTTTTTCCCTTTTTCTGTGCAAGAATTCAAAGCTACAGTAGTCTATGTCAATTATGTTGTAAATACCAGGTGATTTATTTTAGACATATGTGATGGGAGTGTGATCTATATTTTTACTTTTGGGGCTGTTAAATGAATTTTGGATCTACTATGCCATCTAATAAGAGTGACTTAGCTTGATCATGTGCAAGACTCGTGTTCCTTGTTTGATGCAAAACAAGTGTCATGGACAAAAATCTCCTAAGGACCTATAATGTCAATTTTCAAGTATCACAGGATATTTACAAAATTAACTAAAACTTAATATGGTGCAACTGTGGATGTAATTTCGTTGAGAAAATTACTTAAATATTATACACTTATTGTATTTGTGTCAATTTAGCTTTAACTATTCTAATTGTACCAATTGAGTCATCAACATGGGCAAATGAGGTCATCAGTAGACCCTCACTTAGTTTAGGCAAGGGCCTTGTGGCCCTTGTTGGCCACAGTCGAGGGTGGCGAGGATGTGGTTCACAGGGTCACAAGTCTAATTAAAAGGGAAAGAAAAGAAGAAAAATAGATTTTGAGTTGTTTTATTAGATCATTTACGTCCATAAAGCTGTATGCTTTGGAAAAAGCTTGTATAGTTTGGGAAAGGGTTTTGATTGATCAAAAAATTGGATTTATAATTGAATAAGTTCTTAGGGCTTTATTATACATAATTTGAATGCTATCATTTTTAGAGACAATAGTAGGTCATGACGGCTTGATAACTTTGCTATGAGAAGAGGCTTTCTTCCCTTAAGATTCTATCAAAGACATCATTTTTTATTAGTTGCAATTTTATTTTAATAGAAAATTAGATGACTATGACCAAGTCTTTTGCATTACTAATTGGCTTTTGTTCATACTAATTGAATAAGCATGTGCTCCAAGTACTTCTGATGTCATTTGTTTGGAAGTTTGATGAGTTTGCTCAAATAAGCATCCCAACTTTAGGATTGCCTTCATGCTCAATTGTCTCGTCTTTGCCCATTCCACCAAGCAATATTTACTCTTTTTCTTTCAACTAAAAAGGCTCAGATTTCCTATGCAATTGTTTAGGATAAATGCTCGAAGATTTACTGTAAATATCCTCATATCGTGAGTTATAAATTAGTGGGATTCTCTATTGTTATTTCTAGCCATTCATCTTTGACTAACTATTATCACGTTAGATTTTTTGAGGCCATCTTAAAATATCTTGATCAATTATTCTTACAAAAGTCTAGCTTTATCTAAACATAAATTGTTTAGGATGCATTTGATAAGCATTTTATTTTCGGGAATAATTTCTGTTAAGAAATATTTTTTTTTTCTAATTATGTTCTCTAAACAAGTTTCTAAGCATTTAGAAGTGTTTAGTAACTATATAAAATTTATATTCCCTGAATAGAAATGTGTTTAATACAATCCTCAATTTTTTTTTTTTTTGGTGACTTAGAATTTCATTTGATTTTTTAATAATTTTACTATATTTTTTCTTTTTTTCCTTTTCTTCTTCTTCTTCTTTTTTTTTCTTTAGCCGGTCATTGGCCATCCAGCCTTAACCATGGCCAATGACCTTGCCGAAGTGTTAACCTTTGATGAGACCAAGCTTGCCTAGTCACAATGAGGCTTTACCTCGCTAATCCACCATGAGGTGGGCATTGCCAATGAGGTTACTGGCCCTTGTCTTATCGTTGAGGCCAATGGCCAACTAAAGAAAGAATAAGAAGAAGATGAAAATAAGAAAAGAAAAGACTTGATTTTAAAATTGTTCCCGAGAATAAAGAAACAACTTTGTTTTACTTATTGATTTTGTTCTAAATCTATTCTAAAGAACAAAGGAACAAAAAAGTTACCAAATGACTTATTTTGGGGAATAAAATAATAGAATCAGGTATTGTTTGGCATGTTACTAAACATGTGCTAAGTCTACACTAATATTTTTATAATTAAATGAAAAAAAGGGAATAGAAAATTTTTAGGTTGTACTAAACACATTTTTATTCTTTTTTTATTCTATAAAAAAAATTTGTGTAGTTATAAAATGTGCTCTTTTGTTTAGAAACTCGTTTAAAAAATAGAAATAGAAAAAAAAATTATTTCTAAATAGAAATTATTTTCGAAAATAAAAATGCTACCAAACGCACCCTTAACCTTTGAAATCGCTTAGGATAGCCTCATACAAATTAACAAAGAGTAAAAACCATACAAAAAAAAAAATCATAACTTATGTCCACCAAGACACATTTACCTATAACTTTTTTCATTATATAAGAAGTCTCGAACTTGTGTGTATGTGTGATATATTAACCCAAAATATGTGCTCATATGATATATTTACCTTAATTTTTTCATGACACAAAAATGTTACACTTATATTCATGTGACATATTTACTCAAACTTATTTTTTTTGTGAAACCCAAAACTTAGACTTACGCCACACATTTATCCTTCGTTGAGATCTTTTTTCCCTTTTTCCTTTTTTCCTTCCTCCTTCATCTTCACCATCACCCTTGCCGTTGCCATCGTCCCTCATTGTCGCTAATAAAGAAAGAAAACCAAGGTGGAGGTTTAAAAAGGAAAAAGAAAACGAGAAAAGAAAAACATTCAATGAGTTGGCGCAATTTTGTCATGTAAGTGCCACGTTAACATTAACTTTCTATCATTCAAGTTGGTAGCCACATAAGATTTTTAGTAGCATTTTGTTGATGGAATTTTGACAAAACATAAATGTGTCACACTATACAAGTTTGGAATTATTTTTATTTCTTTTTGGATAAATGTGTCATGGCGAGTATAGTTTGAAGTTTTTTGTGACTTTTTCTTATTAATTGATGCGGGAGCATCCAAAGTAGCTCCATGGACCAACTTAGAACCATCGATGCTTATCCAAGCCAATAAAGAAGTTGGGCATTATGTGCTTCGATGGATCATTTTAAATGAATAATGTTAATTTCTTTGTAGCATATGAATAGGTATCAATGGGAGGCCATTTTAGATGTCTTGTATGACCAATTGAAGAAGCTTCAGAAGGATTATTTTCTGGTCAATGGAGGAGCTCGAATTTTGGGAAAGCCAAAGGTTCAAGAACACGGAAAGCTAACGGTTCGAGAATGTGGAAGGCCGAAGATTAAATGGCATTTAGTTCCCGTGATAGTAAAGGCTTTTTATTATGGCATTTAGTTCCCGTGATAGTAAAGGCCTTTTATTATGGCATTTAGTTCTCGTGATAGTAAAGGCTTTTTATCATGGCATTTAGTTCCTGTGATAAAGGCTTTTTATTACGTTCCTAGCTGTTTTCATTTTTATGTAGCTCAAGAGTTGAACGTTTCAATTCCTAGGTCATTAAACTTTGTCTTTAATATTTCCTAAGGCTAAAATCCTCTTATAAATAGGGGAAACTATCCAATGTATGAGATATACAAATTTCATGAATGAGAATGGTGAGATTTCCTCAACTTGAGTGAACTCCTTTGGAGAGTGGATAACTCCTTTCGGTTTCTTTATCCTTGGAGCGTAGATCACTCCTTGGTGGTGAGCTAAGAAGCCCCTTATCCTTGGCTGGTGGAATCTTTAGGCCTTGGTGGTGAGCTTCTCCTATCCCGAAGTCCTTTATCCTTGGCTGGTGGAAGCTTTAGGCCTTGGTGGTGAGCTTCGTAGATCTCGATCCTCTTCCGGTTGGTGGCGTGGCCTTTATACCTTGGGAGGAGATCATTTTATCTTTTCTAATTCCTTTTCGTTTCTTCACCATATACACTACTCCATACACTTAACCACAAAAATCCCCTCTCAAAAAATCTCCGTTCTTGAATCACTCAACCCATCATGCATCATTAACGAATCGTGAATTATGGACTTGCACAAAAGAGTTCACCCAAAGGGCTATACTCATTACACGGAGAATGTCTCCAATGTGCAGTACCTACAAAATAGCAATGAGAAAGACAATTCACGAGATTAGTTGTTAACACCAAAATTTTGTCAACTACTTGAGTGTCCATTTTTTCCAAAAATATAAAAATGCAAAAAAAGATATATAAAGAAAAGAAGAAAAAAGAAAAAAAAAGGGAGAGATAAGCAAAATTTAAATTTGAATTTGAATTTATTTTTTAATAAAAATAAGAAGAAAAAGAGAAAAAGAAAAGGGGATACCAGAATAAAATCGGGTGGGCTGGCCCTGCTCAGCTCACTTGGCAAATTCGGCCCCCTAAGCCCATTCGCCCTACCTAGCTTTGTTTCTTTGTTTTTAGACCCACCTTTACTTCCTTTCAATGCCCATCAGAGACTAAAAAGAGACGAAAGCCCAGCCCAGCCATTCCTCTAATCCTGCTTCAATAAGAACCAACGTGCTTGAGGAGAAGAAGGGGAGACGTGGCTGTGACGCGAGGAAAAGGACTGAACGTAGGGCATAATGCTGAGGGATGGACTAAAGGGAGTGCCTGTGACGCAAAGGAAAGTAACAGCGCGTGATGTACAAAAACTTAGGCGTTCTAGAAGATGAGCTAGTGCATGAGAGGTGTTGGAAATTGGTGATCCATTTTCAACAAAATCTAGAAACTACTAACATACACGTGGGAATGCAAGCAAGCAGAAGCCAAGTTGGAGAAGATTCAAGTGGGAAACCTTGGATAAAAGTCAAGAATAGCGGCTGAAGGAGAACAAACTAGAGAGATCTCGTGTATGGGAAATTTGTGCATGGGAAATCTTGAAAGAAAATTCAACAAAAGCTGCTCAGATTAGAAAAATGAAGAAAAATGGAGAAGCCACCGGCAGATTCGAAGAAGCCACACGAGCCGGAGATAAATAAGTCACGGTGTGGAGGGTTCACCCCACACACAAGGTGGAGGTATTACCTCTCACACACACCAAATGATCAAGTACAAGCTTATTTATAGGCGTGAATCACTGTCTTCTCTACCGACTTAAGAGTACATAAAATAATATAAAATTACAGCTTGCTTCCTGTCTTATGCTTGTTTCGACTTCTTCCGCATCCTCCTCTTTGAAAATTCTAAAATGAAAAATTATAAGACCGTACAAAAATATTATGAAAAATTAAAGAAACTCGTTAATCAAATGAGAGCGAGAAGATCGAGAAGAAGTACATCACCTTGCCAGACATACCTACTCAAGAGGAGTCAACGTCACAAGAAGAAGGAGAAGTACCGGATTCCACCACTCACGATGTAACTTCCATCAGACTAGTTTGCTCAACTAATAAAACTATTTTATTCAATATCTCATGTATATCCTTCAATTATCATATCTTGTCCTTTGTCCATTCTCCACAAATTATATCATACACTTGCACAGCACATATCACAAACCAAAAACTATAACTAATATCAAAATCATGCTTCCGCATGCACGCACATCCAAAAAAAATTTTAACAAGAGGTCGAAGTCTGGCTCGAGGGAAAGCGCTCCGGAGACGAAGCACGATCTCACCTTCTCCCTTCATCTCTTTTCACCTCACGGTCCTCCCGATGGTCTTCTGCCCATTCACCTACGATCTCTCTTTTGAAATTCAGCCACCTCCCAAATGCCATCTGCGCATAACCATTCATCGCCGTCACTAGCCTCATCCTCGAAGAATATTAGACACGCTCTGTTCGTAGGGCTTTGCAGCGAAGACTCCTGGAAGCTCGCGGCGTCTCCTTTGAGCGGGGAGAGCTTCAACGAGAGGAGGAAGCTTCGGCCATCGAAGAACCTCTTGCGTGACAAGACAACCGATCATCACTCTGTACATGATTGAGTGGAAGTCGTACACCCCATCCCTGGACGTGAAGGAAAGCTGTTCATTGTCTGTCAAGCTTTGCTAGTGACTGCACGGTGACTAAGATCCCATCCCTAAACTAAGTGACTTTCTCGGAAACAATCGGTCGTTACCAAGTCTACACCGTCGCCGGATGTCCATTCCCTCTGTTAGAAACCTCTCCCTAGCGAAGCCAGTGGTTCGAGACCACCCCAATCAGGCTATTCTTTCCCCATATTAACATTTTGCTGTTTGTTTGATGGAAGGTTGGTTTTAGAAATCTACGTGGCGCATGGGAATGTTTCTGTTCCTTTATTCTTTTGCACTTCAGGGTAAAAAAGAAATAGAAATTCGTTTGGTAATATCAACTAATTTTTCTATTCCCCAAATAGAAAAATAGTTGGGAAATAAATTTGGAATATGAAATAGAAAAAAACTAACTTCTTGTTCCCGTGAATAATTTCTAAAAATAAGTCTTTTTTTTTCTCCTTTTCTTTTCTTCTTCCTTGTCGCTCCCTACGGGCTGCTTGCCGTCGGCCAACCGCTCGCCATCGGCCTATCATTGCCACTGGCCTCATGTCGTCGCCCACTATCGATCGCCACCCACCGCCACCACTAATCGCCGACTGTTGCTGACCACTGCCACCACTGTCGATTGTTGTTGCCTAGCGGCAATCAATGGTGGTAGCGGTCAAACGCCTTCCTATTCTTTTTGTGAATCGTATCAAATTTATTTCTATCATTTTTCTATTATGAAAATATAATTTTTATATAATTACAAAACTCGTTATCTTATTTAGAAATTATTTCGAGGAGTAGAAATAGAAATGAACTATTTTTGGAAAAAAATTATTCTTCAAAACAGAAATGTTACTGTTTGCATCCTTAGGATCCATAGGATTTTACTTTGTTATGGATTTTACTTTGTTAAATTTTGATGCTGCCAGAACGAGTGGCCGTAGTTGGTGGACATCGGTCGGGGCAGGTGACCGGTGGTTGGCGGTTGTCCAACGGTGATGTGTATGCCAAAGACCACGTGTGTATGTTGGTGTGTCGTAGGTAGCTCTAGTTTGGTTAAGTTGTAGGTTGAAGACCCCTTCAGGGAGGAGATGGGCTGAGGTTAAAACGATTGAAGAAAAGCACAAAATAGGAAAATAAAGAAAATACAAAAAAGAGAAAAAAGAATAAAAGAAAGGGAAAAGAGAGAGAAAAAAAACCGGAGAAAAATGAAATGCTAAAAAAATTGAAGAGTGGGCTAGGGGGCTCTTTTGTTGTGGACTTGGTTCTTTTACAATTTGGGCTAAAGAAAAAATTAAAAAGACAAAGAGTGTCCATAGGCTTATTTAATTAATTTCGAACAGGCTTTGGGGTCAACCTGGCCTTTTAGCCCAACCTGATCCAATAGGGTTCGAGTCGTTTTAGTTCAGTTGGGTCTCTTGACCCGGTTCAAAATATAATAATAATAATAATAATAATAATAATAATAATAATAATAATAATAATAATAATAATAAATTCAAAAAATTCAAAATTAAAAAAACGATAATTTTTTTTGAAATGTTTAGGAAATAATAAACATTTTATAAAATTTGAAAATCAATAAAAAATTAGATTTTTAGAAAATAGTTAAAAATTAGAAAATCTAAAAATGATTTTTTTAAAATTTTTTGATTAAGAAAATCCTTATAAATTAAAATCTAAAATTGGTTTCTTGTTTTGCAATTTTTTGTTCTCATTTATAGGGATGGTATTAGGATATTTGTGTGCTTTCTTTATGAGTATAATTAATTGCGTCTTTCAATATATGGATGTTGCTTTCTTGTTTTAGAATGGTTAGGATGAGCCATAGATTTTTTTTTTTTGATAGGATGTCATGGCATTAGTTAGCACATGATTAGATTACATAATGTAATCAAGTTTTTGAATTTAAAATCACCGGTTGTGCAAATAGTAAAACATCTTCTTGTATCTTACTTGATTTCTAACCCTAAAAAAACTAGTGGCAACTCCTTAGTAAAAACTTGCATAAGTTTAAATCAATTAAAATTTTGAATGTCTGATATCGCATGAGGTATGAACTTAGGAGAGTCTGAATTAATAAAAAGCCGTCGGCCCAAAGTTAACAATTTCCCTAAACCTAGCAAATTCTCTCTTCAGCCGGGGGGTTAGGTCACAACACTCGTAGAGAAGGAAAAAGAGGGCACGTAGTAATGCTGATAGACTATGACCCTATTATATTAGTTTTTCAATGGAATCATCTAGAATTTTGGAGAGCATGAAATTCCTTTTTTTATAATATGGTTAGCTTGAATCGATGCAAAAAGGATCACGCCATATGCAAACGCCATATGCATCGAGTCAAGCTCCAATCGCGTAGCGACAAATGTGGATCCTAACTTTTTCGTAAAAGTACTTTTTTAACATAGATTATATCGTACGTTTAAATTGAGGGATGGACCACTTGAATCACGTGGGTGGTAAGGAATATTTTCGAAAGTAGTGGCTGTAGGCGCTTTGAAACTTAGATACGAAAACTTAGGATCATTGACCTTACTTTCTACATTACGTGGTAAATGCAAACATGAACTTTCCATGGCAGGCATTTCCCATTCGACTATCTTAATGTGGAAATCGAGCATTTTTTTTTTATTAAAACGAAATTGTAGATAAATCCTCTTGATGTGTTGTCATTTGATTGGAGGTCACGAAGTACCTTTCTTAGGTGCATTGGATGAAGCCACATCCTATGGACAAAGTTTTTGCAAAAAACGTAGAAAGGATGAGGAATATTTATGTTGTGAAATTGCACGCAAATTAATGGATTTTGCAATTTAAATTTAATATGAAAAAAAAAAGAAATTATATGAGAAATCAACAAAGAAAGATAATAACACTAGAGATTTACGTAATTCGATCGGTTCATTTTGCACTACATAAGTAAAATTTTGAGTGGACTGCTCAAAGCTTAGAAAATATTAATTTTATTAGGTTGATGTGAAATAAGTTATTTCATTACTCTTCATATGAAAAAGGGGGGAGGCTACACCTGCTCAAAGCCCATGATGAACCGAGATAATGAGTTGTTGTTCCATAGAATACTCCACTTAGACGACAGGTACAACCTAATTTCCTCTGAACTTCATTACAATATTAATAATCAGTCAGAAAACAACCCAAGCATCTGTTCATCCTTATACCTGCCCATGCAAATATGATAAATTGCACCAAACTACTGAAGCTTTCGCAAAATACCATGATAATTATCAGTAATTTTACTTGGTTTACATAGACGCCTGCTACTTAGGTCGATGTTTTTGGGATGCAATTAGCATTTTTAATAATCCTAGAGCGTGGAATAAAGTGATGAGTAACCTAAGTTATACTCTCTCATCTCCTAATCGACTAACATGATCAAGTTAGGTTTTGTGATGTTACCCCCTGCTGTTCCAACACCATTTGTAGGGAAAACTTTTTATGTATTTTGAAGATGATAAAATATTATTCGCGAAAATTTGTATATTTGAGTATGCAAATGACATGTTCTTTACACATTTAAGTTCATACATGGATAATGTTAACAATAAGACGTTTGTGCTAGTGGAGAGTTTCTTTATCTGCAAATGAAGAATAAGATACTAGAGGAAGAATTAGAAGGACCTTTGGATTTTGGAGAACGAGCGAGGATGTGAGATGGTGAATGAGCTTGGATGGACAAAATAGAAAGAGCACGACTTAAATACAACAAGTGAACATATTTAAACTTAAAAAATGATCAATTTTGGAAGGATCGCAATATAAAATATATTCACGCTACAGACGGAATGCACGATCACCGACAAACCTGAAAACGAAGATTTAAATTTGGGCTTGGAGTCAATTTCCTGCTTTAGAATCTACGGAGAAAAATTTCAGGAGAAGCTCAAAGGGGTTGTCATTTTTTGCCAAGTAGAGAAAGTATCAGACAAGTTAGGAAGGTAGTATGGTACATTTTGAGCAATAATTAATTAATGAGCTCCATGTGAACGTTTTGAGTTAAGAATGGTCTTTACAATAGCTACTTTGACCTATGAAGACTCCAACGTGCAACCAAATTTAAAGGGCTATATATATACATCGAAATGGCGTTGAAGTGTGGCCGGAATGATTAAAAATGCTTTCTAGCTTGTTCTTACTCCTCTTCCTTATTCTATGAGAGAAACCAAGTGATTCTGATTGCAATTTTTTGAGTGCGTTCGTGTGGTCATTGGAAAAGAGTGCCCTGACCGTGGAGTGAAGTGTATGTCCTTATAGTGCAAGCTGAAGTGCTTCGTGGGGAGGTAGCTTTCATCCGTTACCCAATAGGCTTCGATGGTTACACTAGTAGATCCATTCTTGATTTTGGGTTGTTAGAGCTGGAGAGTGGAGTAGGCCGATTGATAGAAGATATTTGTTTTACATTGCATACTCCGTCACAAACCCTGTTGGATTCTCTACCTGTAAAGTCCTTTTCGTCCCTAATAATGATGATCTTCCTTTTATCTAAAGGACCAGATGTGTCTTTCACATGGAAAAAAGTAACATACTTTGCTGCTTTATTCCCCGTTATAGACTTGATTTCTCGCTTTATGTGGAAAATCAGTAACCTCTGGACTCGTCTAGTAGTTTTTTGATAACTTCATAAGGACAGGTGTGGCCAAGAGAATGACATGCTTCTTTTAGATCCTTATCTATTTAGATTTGTGAATATTATAGGATCTTCAAAAGAGGAGAGAAAATCATTAAAAACTACATCTTTACTCCATTGGCTTGACTTTAGGAGGGTATTTATGTGGAACAATATAGGAAAGGAAATTAGCTATCTTAGAGAATCACAAAATGTTAAATAATAGGGAAAAGACCACCAAAAACCCCAAATTTTGCCCAAAGTGACAAATGTACCAAAAACTTTTTTTTATGACTTGAAAAACCCTAAACTTTGCCAACCATGACACATTTACCCCAATTTTTTTTTTTTGTAATATAAAAAACCCTGAACTTTTATTCATGTGACACATTTATCTTAAACTATAGGGCATTTTGGTTTTTCACTTTTTACTTTTTTTTTCTTTTTTTTTCTTCTTTTCTCTTCCCTCCATTGGCCATGGCGGGATGGAAGCTGGAGTTAGGCGAGGGCTGCCCTCGTTGGCATCGGGTGAGGGTCGCCCTCACTTGGGCTGGCTAGGGCCGCCCTCACCAGCATTGGGTGAGGGTAGCCCTTGGTTGGGTCGGGCGAGGGCTTGGCGAGGGCAGCCCTCGTCTAACTCTGGCTTCCCTCCACCATGGCTAGCGGAGGGAAGAGAGAAGGAGAAGAAAAAATAGAAAAAATAGAAAAATTAAGATGCCATTGGTGGGGTAAATGTGTTACGGTTTGTAAAGTTTGGGGTTTTTCATGTTACAAAAAAAAAAAAAGTTTGGGGTAAATTTATCACTTTGAGCAAAGTTTGACATTTTTGGTGGTCTTTTCCCTAAGTAATATGCCTAAAATCTAATAATATCTCTAATTATATTCTCTAACAAGAAAATCTCTAATCTCCATAAATATACTTAATCACTCCCCCTCAGGCTAGAGCATCCAGCTTGCATATGATTGATGCAAATTTCTTCGAAGGTCTGTGATCAAGCACCTAATAAGCTCCAGCTTACATTAAACAAATCGGATTTGACAAGTGCTAAAGCAACCATGCTTCAAAAGTTGACATATCTTTCTCATATAACCTTAATGGAATTGCGTGGAAACCCAATTTAAATTATGGCAAACTAAACCACATCATCCCATAGCGCTCATCTTGGGCTAGTTGATGAAGTGTGCTTGACTCTGACACTCACAACTACCTAGATACTTTATGACATCACCCTGCAGTGCTCATCTTTAGTTGTCCATGAAGGTGTGCTTGACTCCAATGCTTAGAGCTACCTAGATATTTGACGATGACTTTGCTCGTTGATATTGCTTATGGTTAGAAAAGAGTACCACAATGAATAAGTTGCTGAAGATGAGATGACTAAAGACAACATGAAGGAAGGAAAAGCTTGATTTAATTTATTCTCTCTCAATGTCTCTGATACTATGTAAATATTATAGGACCTTCAAGAGAAAGAAGAGAGAAATCTTTACTCAATTGGTTTGACTTTACAAATTATTAGAGGAGGGTATTTATACCAAACAATATGCATAGGAAAGGAAATTAGCTATCTTAGAGAATCATGAAATATTGAATAATATGTTTAATATCTAATAATATCTCTAACAATATTTTCTAACAAGGAAATCTCTAATCTCCATAAATATACTTTATCAGGATTAATTGATCTTGTTTAAAACTTTATGCCAAGTCTTTTTGATAGCCAAGTTTTCGTCCATCCTTTATCGAAAAAAAATTCCTCCAACCATACTTCCGATTGGTGATTTATAATGCCATTATGGACATTATATTCTTTTAGTTTTAGTTAAGGTTATAAATGGTTCAAAATCTTAACTTGCTGGAGAATCGTTTTTCTTGAAAAGGGATGCAAAAAGAACAAAAAAACACAGACAAAGAAAGAGCAAAAGGGATTTCATAGTAGTATCAATTGTGTTGGCCTTGTTTAATAATTCAAGTTTCTTTATGTTTTATTTTCTGCTTTCCTTTAGATGACTTTGGTGTTCATGTCCGAATTAACTATTAAGTATGCAAACTAAGTTAATAAACGACATTTTGCACATCAATTATGCACCGTTCACGCAGAGAAACAAGTCCTTCAGACATGGGACATTCAGTGAAATTTCAAAGCAAAATTGTTGGCTTCATGTGACAAGGGCAATGTTACATCATTGGCAAAATAAACTATGCTTTTTCACAATCGCAATGGGTCTTTGAGCCACATTGATTGATTTCAAAATGAGTAGACTTCAGAACTAGAACCTGGAGCCGATCCTATAAGTCCCGATTCGGTCCTCATGTCTTCTCATCTCCCCTTCTGTCCTATCCTTGAGTTACCCACGATCTATCGTATCCCCACCCCACCGGCCATCTCTAGTCCTCGTTCTCCTTTCATGTTGCGCTAGTAGCAACCTTGCGACTACCATTAGGTTAAGTGGTTTCAGGTTCCTTAAAGGTTTCGCCTGGAACCTGGAACCTAACCTCAGGTATAAGTTCATTAAATTTTGGAACTTGGAACTTACTCATCTGGGCTAAGATCTTGGAACTTATCCCGTCACGGGTCTAAGGTCGGTTCCAAGTTTCAACAGTTTTTTTTTTTTTCTTTTCGATTTCATTTTTAGTTAAAAAAAAAGGGAAATGGATGCAATAATAATAAACAAGTTTGTCATACATCAAAGAGAATATAAAATGAACAAAACTATTAACATAGGAAAAGGAATTCTTGGTAAGGAACGCACTCATGGTAAGGGATGGCTCTTTTTCATTTTCATCACTAGACAATTCCAATTCTGTGATCATAATCATCTCCTTATATTCCTCCACCTCCATTGACATGTTATCTTGACATATTAACTTCACACTACAAAATAATAATAGAATATAGTTAGAAATTTTAAAATAAAAATAAAACATTTATAAAATAGCAAAACCAACTATTACTCGTGCATTTGAATTTGGAATGATATGTCAAACATTAACCAAAAGGTACAATGGTATAAAGCCTTGAACTAAGCAAGATGCAAGAGCAATCTGTGTGCCATTAAGGGTGGATTTTTCTTCTACTTTTTTCTATTTACTCGTTCATCTAAATTAACATAAAAAGAAAGGCACAAAAGGCACCATCTGGCACTGTTAGATCTGAAAACATTTGTTCCCAAACCGAGGACCCTAGCGAAAAACAAGTGACTGCGATCGTGGGACGGTAATAGTCAAGTGCAAAACAATCAACTCTCACCTGGGGCTATCTTTCCTGCTCCTTTAAAGCCTCTTTTTTCCACTATGAATATTGAATAGCACCCGCCCATTGTCACTTCCAATTCACGCAAAGCCTTCAACATCCACAAGCAAACTTCTCCCAAGAAAAATATCTTCACCTTTCCTCTAAACCTAGTTCTTTTTCAATTGATTTTGTGACAATGGCGAAAAATGTAGCTTAGTCTCCCCTTGAGATATCATTCGGGCACTTTAAACTTCTCAACATTTTAGCCCAAAAAGCATGCTCGATTGCTTGGGCCATCCCCATGAATTGAACAAATTAGTCAAGAAAAAACGGTCATGCTCAAATCAAATATGAACTTTCTCTACATTTTCCCCCCTAGATGAGCAAGTAAACGATTCCATTGCTAATCCTGTCAACACAAGCTCTGGATCCACAACTAGAAAATATGGAAAATCAAGAAATGCATATTTGACAATGAACGGGCATCATCTATCATCCGGACTTAGACATTATCCCTAGTATTGCCCTGTTTCTTCTCTGCTTGTCCAACCTTCAGAATATTCTCTAGAGCTTCTAAGTAAATAGTTACAATCCTTGGATTAGGGCACACAAGCATGACACTCCCACGTCTCAGAAATCGACTAGATAAAGCAGCTAAAATGTAAATCTAATAGTGAAGAGGAGAAATAACAAGATGGCGTAGAGATCAGACTTGTGATCGAGGCGGTGGTCGAGAGGCAAGTTTCTTCGAGGTTGAGGGTGGCGAGTGATGTCGGGCAGTGGTCGAGGAGGCAAGTTTCTTCGAGGTCGAGGGGGGCGAGTGGTGTCGAGTTGTCAAGAGCCGAGTCGTCGTAAGAGATTTTAGAGTGATAGAAAGGGAAGTCAAGGAAGGGAGAAGAGGGTGAAAGAAAAACTTTGAAATAGAGAGGGGAGTCAGGGATAGGGAGAAGAGGGAGAACAAGAAACAAATTGAAAATTAGCATTTTCACTTTTTAGGGGAAGGTTCCGGTTTTGGTTCCCATTTAGGTTCTTATAGGAACCAGGAACTGAATCGAGCACCACTGGCTCCGAAAAAAAAATAGAATCGGGAATCAGAACCTCCCTCTTTGAAACCAAGAACTGAACCAAACCCACCAGTCTAGTTCTCTAGTTCCTGATTCTACTCGAGAACTGTGCTCACCCCTAACTGTCATGGCTAGTGACGCTACTGCTAGTTGGAGTTTCATTATTGTGCAATAATTTCCTTACAAATAAAATAAACATACAATCTAATATCTCTATCTTTTATTTTATTTTTTTCCAAAATCGAGTATGGTTTATTGCTCGTATAAGTTTTGAGGAGAGAGAAGTCTTTAATGCGTCTTTTTTTGGCTTTTTATTTTTTTATTTTTTTCATGGTGAAATAAAAGGATACAACCCATGTGCATTGACCTAAGAGAGAAGTTTTGACAATCCAATTCCGCGTGTTTGAAAAATGATAACGTACACAGACACATATCCTCTTTTTGTTACATTGACTTCCAGTTGGAGGAATATTTCCCAAATGTCCAGCCAATACGGGGGCATGATGACAACATTTCTGTCCAGAAATAGTTTAACAGAAATGAAATTTTCTATTTCTATTTCTAGACGAGTTTCGAGGAAAAAAATCTATTTGATAACGATACAAAATTTCGTTTGTAAATAGAAATTCGTTTGATAACCGAATAAAATTTATATTTCTTAAAACAAATTTTTCTTTTTTTTTGGAGCAAATGAGATGTACATTCTTACAAATTTCATATGCTTATGACATCATTGACCCAAATACAAAGTATGATTTTTTTTTTTAAAAGTAAAGTCTCCCCTTTTTGCAAAAAAAAACAAAGTAAGAGATGTTATATCAAATTTTCTAAATTTTCACACAAAATTCTTTAGCATCCACGTAGATAGGTAATTACGGTCAAATAATATACTTATCAATAGTCTCCATATAATAAAAAAAAAGAGATCAATATGCATTACTCTTGAGCATGATAGAAGGTTCCCAAAATTCTAGTAGAATGAAGGCGGGCAACCATATTCTAATTCCCTTCATACTAGTGTGTCACGTTGATCACCGCCACGGTTTACGATATTGAGCAATCGTTTTAGAAAGAAACACTAAGAAGTGTATTGGGTAATTTGTGGCAAATTTTACAAAATTGGCGAATTTTACGAAGTGTAACAAGGACTATTACAAATAAGGGAAATCATCAAGTAGAACATCACATTACAAGAATTGAGATAGGAATTATCAAATACATTATCACAATACAAAAGCAAAAATTTTAAATCCCCAAATACAAAATAATAGAAATACATTACAAAAATAGGGTTAGGGGGAGAAATCAGAAATTGATTTGAAGAAATCAGAAGTAGAAAATTTCTACTTCGATTTCTCCTCCATTTCTATTTCGGAATAGAAACCTATTCCGTAAATGAAAATTTCAAAGAACGTTATCAAAAAGTTTCGTTCCGAGAAATTGGTTCGGAACAGAGAAAAATCATTTCGAATGTAAATAATTTTTATTATGCACCCCCTATACTACCAACATTTTAGAGCGTGTTAAAATTGTTCCAGGGAACAGAAATAGAAAAAAATGTTTCTATTCCGAGGAATAATTTTTGAATAAAAAACGTGTTTGGTAAACTTGTTCGGGAATAAAAAAATAAACGTAAAACACGTTTGGTAAATTTGTGTTCTTTTTTTTTGTTTATTTTAATTTTTTAATATTTTAATTTTAATTTTCTTTATTTTTTATTTTTATTTTTATTTTTTTTCTTCTTTTAGCCGGTTGTTGGCCTCGGCCACAGCCCGACAACCGGGCCGACGAGGGTCGGCGAGGCCAAGCCTCGCCGTGGTGGTTGGGCGAGGCTCGGCCCGCCTTGGCCGGGCGAGCTCGGGCTTGCCCAGATTCGGCGAGCTTGAGCTCGCCCGGTCTTGCCCTCGCGCCGGCCGAGGCTCGGCCTCGCTAGGCCACCGCCAGGCTAGCGAGCCTCGTCGGTGGTCGGGCGAGCTCGGGCTCGCCGGATTTGGGCGAGCCCAAGCTCGCCCAGTCAAGGCGAGGCCGAGCCTTGCCAGAGGTCGGCAACGCTTAGCCTCGCCAAGGCTCGACAACGCTCAGCCTCGCCGGGGGCTGGCAACGCTCCGGTAAGGTCACCGGCCATGGTCGAGGTCGGCAACCGGCCAAAGAAAAAAAAAAAAAAGAGGGGAGAGAGAAAATTTGTTCTTAAAAATTGTTTAAACAATAAACGCGTTTTTTTTCTTTTTCTTTTTCCAAATGTGTTCCGGGAACAAAAAAATAGATTTTGAACAAAAACGCAAACAAACGCATTTCTGTTCTTTTTTTGTTCCCTGGAATAAAAAAACAGAAATTTTGTTCATAAACAGAAACAAAGAACATTAACAAATAGGCCCTTAGTGGTGAAACTACAGGGACAACTCAATCACTTGAATTTTTGAACCATGAATGATGTAGAGCAATTACAACTCGATAGGAAAATTCGTTATCTGGTGTGTAACCCTTCTAATAATGTTTGGAAATGATCATTAACATCAATCATGCTTCTCGATTATGAAGTATCACTGCATATGGAATGTTAAATAGATTTAAGTATTCACGTTCGTGTATCACAGGGTTTGTGAAAAATAAATGGCTACTTCCCTTCCGATCTAATGAGAATTGGGAAACTCCACATTCTTTATGTCTGCATCAAAGCAAGGTTAATGAAGAGTCTTTGCACTGCACATCCCTAGGATAAATCTAAGTAGATGAATCGAATAATCTGTTGCCTTAAATTATGGTCAATGGTGGATACTTACTTTTGTCGCCTTTGGCGTACATAATGGTGACGGAAAAAAATAATCGTTGTTTTTCTGATGTAAATCAAAGGCGACAAATTAGTAGGTTTCTCGCCGCAGGATCGATTGTATCTAACCATCATTATCAATGTGCCTCGGATCAGAGGTGCACTCTAATGACTCGTTCATTAAATCCATTTATTCCACCAAAGGAAGAAACAAATAATTACTTCAGCTCACCAAGTTAGACTATTGATATAAACAAATCTGGAAATCAAAAAAGGAAGCGAAAGACAACTTTCTAAGCACTTACACTGATGAAAAAAAGGGCCCTTGCTTAGATTTTACCAGACAAAGGTACCCCAATATTTGCGGAGGGCCCGTCGTCCACAAACTTTAGTGGAATGTGGAACATTACATGTGAGTCTCCTTGTCGAAATGCTCCCCTCCTACAAGTTGGCCATGACTACTTTTGCTATTTTCTACAACAAAAAAAGAGTTAATGTCATGAAAAAACCCAAATTGGTACATCTATAATACATTTATCCAAAACTAGTATTTTGACAATAAAAAACCTCAAATTAGTACACTCATGATAAATTTAAATTAAATTAATTTTTTGACCACTAAAAATCACAAATTGATATATTTGTGACAAATTTCTACTCTATTAATTTCCATTAAACTTGATCAATATCACAAAAAACTACAAATCAATACACCTGTGACAAACGAATGGTGAAATCTCAAACTAGTACATTCGTCAACTATCACGTATTATCTAAATTAGCCATTTGACTATAAAATTTAATGGAAACTAGTAAATGTTAAATTTATTCTAAATGTACCAGTTTGGCTACTTTGTGATTAAAAAAATAGTTTAAGGTAAATTTGTCACAATTATACCAGTTTAAGATTTTTCATAATATTAACCAAAAAAAAGTCATCTATTAATATGGAGTTAATCCCACTTCAAAAATCATGGGTAGGCCTAATCTCGTTGCGACGTGCTATCTCTACATGGTCCGATGTGTAATTGACCATGTGAAAATGGTTGGTCCAAGAAAAGAAAAAAGTTGCGGTTCGGTTTTTGCTTCTCGACCGTTCCATGTTAAAGCAAAGACATCCTCAAGCATGAGACGTCCCTCATTAGGATTCTCGCACATGGTCTGTTTGGTCATGACTTGTCAACAATTAGGTAATTAGGTTTTAATCAAGCTCTAATTTAACTGTAATCAACGATATATAGCTCTCAAAGATGAGGGATAGAGATGATAACTATAATCATTTATTTTATTTACTATTAATCGTCAATTGGTTATGACAAGATTCATAATGTACCCAAATCTTTTCCATATAGGACTTCTTTGATTCTTTTCAAATGAAGTAATTATTAATTTGAAGAAAAAAAAGGACCTAAAATCAAAAGCCATCTCCATGAAGAAAAAATAAAATAGGATCCCTATTTTTCTTTGATTTTTTTTTTTCAAATAATGCATCGAACCTACTTAGATCTTCGGTCATGTGGAAGATGCAATCTTCATCCGGCCATTACTTCAGAAAGAATTGCAAGAGTTGCCCTTACTTTCATTGACTTTGTTGAGGATAAGTTATATTGCATATCCTTGACATAATTTTCATTTAGTGACAATTCACGGTGTCCTATTAGTACCACATCAACAAAGAACTTCTTCAAGTTAACTGGTTTGAAGTATGCTGCAAATCTTGTTCTATGAACAATAATCTAATTTTGTACATCAATATTTTTTTTTGGTAAAATTTTGTACATTAGTATTCTTAAGGGAAAATTATTTAAAAAGTTATAAACCTATTGTAATTATGCAAATTCAATCTTAAACTTATTTTTTTGATTAATTAAGTCATAAACTTTTTACAATTATTCTCGATTAGTCCATCCAACAAAAAATAGCCGGCCGGTGCTGACGTGGCAACCAGCCAGTACCGACAATATTTTTTAATAATATTTTATTTTTAAAATATTTTATTAATTTTTGAATCATTTTTTCCTTTTTTTTTTTTTTCCTCTCCCTCCTTCCTCCTCCTCTCCTCCTTCTTCCCTTGGCTCCGGCGACCGGCCAGAGGGGAGGGCTGGCCGGTCGCCGGACTGAGGCGGCCGGCGGGGCGAGCCCTCGCCGTCGCCGGGTCTGGCGAGGCGAGCCCCGCCTGATCTGGCGAGGGCTCGCCTCGTCCGGCGAGGGGGCTCGCCGTCGCGTCTGGCAGGGCCCTCCTCGCAGGATCCGGCTAGGGCTCGCCTCGCCCGGCGACCGAGAGGCGAGCCCTCGCCAGATCCGGCGAGGAGGGCCTTGCCAGACGCGATCCGCGACTACCGCGCCAAGATCGAGGCTGAGCTCTCCAAGATCTGCGACGGCATCCTCGGCCTCCTCGACTCCCGCCTCATCCCCGCCGCCTCCGTCGGCGACTCCAAGGTCTTCTTCCTCTAGATCAGTTCCTGGACCGTTGGCGAGCCCCCCTCACCGGATCTGGCGAGGGCTCGCCTCTCCCGGCGACCGCGAGGCCCGGCGACCGCGAGGCGAGCCCTCGCCAGATCCGGCGGGGCTCGCCCCGCCGTCGCTGGGGGCGCGCCGTCTGGCGAGGCGAGCCCTCGCCAGATCAGGCGGGGCTCGCCTCGCCAAACCCGGCGACGGCGAGGCCCCCTCGCCGAATCTGGCAAGGGGTTCGCCCCGCCGGCCGCCTCATTCCGGCGACCGGCCAGTCCTCCCCTCTGGCCGGTCGCGGAGCCCAGGAAAGAAGGAAGAGAGGAGGAAGAAGGGAGAGGAAAAAAAAAGATAAAAAGATAAAAATAATTAATAAAACATTTTAAAAAATGAAAATTTATTAAAAAAATCGCCGATGCCAGCCGGCTGCTACATCAGCGACGGCCGGCTATTTTTAATCGGATGAACTGATTGGAAATAATTATAAAAAGTTTAAAATTTAATTAGTCAAAAAAATAAATTTATGACTAAATTTATATAATTATAATAAATTTAGGTCTTTTTAAATAATTTTTTTCTCTTCAATGACCTAATAAAGTATAGTGATGATTGATGACTTTAAAGGTGAGAACAAGAGAGGTCAAATTGTTCACTAACTAATTGAAGAATACAAGTTAAACACGCCCAGAATCATCTATCTATTTATAATAATCACCACATATCACAATCATCCTGTCATATCATCGACAAGTTTGAAGTCGTGTTGGGGGGACACGTGGACATATTTTCAGACATAAAAAAAAGGGTCTTCTTTTTTATACGACCCAGATGATAAAAATTCTGACCGACTTCTGAATATATAGAGCGTGCGTTCTCTGTCTCTCGTCCATCTCAAAATCATTACCTCCGTCACTCGCCCTGAAATGCTCATTCCAGCACTTGGAAATCCACATCACAAAGACAGTCGAAGAAGCCGCCTGCGAGAGAGAGTATGGAAGGAGGGATTAACCCAGAAGGAGTAGACGCGACGGCTTTCAGAGAGTGCTTCTCTCTCGCATGGACGAATCCTTATATTCTCCGCCTCGCTTTCTCTGCCGGAATCGGCGGCCTCCTTTTCGGCTATGACACTGGTCTGATCTCTCTCCCTCTTTCATCTTCACTTAACCTTTATGAAGATAAAAAGGCAATGATCTCTCTCTCTCTCTCTCTCTCTCTCCACGCTACTTATTTCAAAGAAAAGAGGAATTTCGGAAGATGATTTTATTAAGTGACAAAAGGCGTAAAATAAGGATTTTAAGCCAGACCCAACAACACCCTTTTGAGGTTCGAACTCTATAGGGTGGGCCAAATGAGGATTAAAATTAGATTAATCACTGTTTTCTCTGTTAAAAATTGCACAGGAGTCATATCTGGAGCGCTTTTGTACATAAGAGATGATTTCAAATCTGTGGACAGAGAGACCGTTCTTCAGGTAAAGGACAATGCCATACGTACTAATTATTTTTTTTCTTTTAAATAATATCTGTTATATTCAACTGGGGATCATGATTCTTCTTCTCTCGTAATCTGCTCATCTTTGTCAATATGATATGAATCGGAACTCAAATCTCCAAAACTCTCAACTTTTAAGTTCAATACCAATTTTACTTCGAACTCTTCTTTATTTTAAAAATATATACAACTTTTATTCTAGTTCTAAATCCATCCATGCTTCCAAAAATTTCTGATATTATTCCATACAGGTTTTGATAATAAATTATTAACTGGCTCTAGATTTTTGGATATATAGGCAGATTGATTCGAGTGAAAGTCAAGAATTATTGATAAAAGAGAGGATTCATGATATAATTGAAATGGATTATAAAGTTGGAGATTTTACTAGGAAATCAGGCCGTAAGAATCGTGATATACATGATCTTGCTGTTTACATGTCGTTTTCAAGGCTCCATGTCCAAATACTGTCTTCTAGTAGGAAAGGTGTTAAATTAAGTATGTACGTTAAAGCCATCTTTGTGTGTCTAGCGTTGACCGCTCAAATTTGCCTTGTTCTTTATCTTATCCTCTGGCGTTTGTGGTAGCAAGTCGGACCAAATATAGCCGTCACATGTAAAGATGATTTTGTCCGCGTACCAAAATCTTTTTAATGGTTTTTGTGGGGATAAGAACATATATGCAAATCCTTTTCTGGCAAAATAAAGCATCACACTATGTAAAATATTGATCTTTCGGCAAGGGTTGATATAATGAAAAATCTCAAATTTGTACATCTTTGATAAATTTATCTTTAATTAATTTTTTGACCATTAATAAATCCAAACTAGTGCACTCATGATAAATTTATCCCAACTTTATCTTTTTACTACCAAAAACCCCATACTTGTTATTTGTGACAAATTTACGCTCAATTATTTATTGTTAATTTAGATTAATATCATTAAAAATCACAAATTAGTATAATTGTAACAAATAGAGGGTAAAACCCTAAATTGGTATATCCGTCAATTGTTACATGTCATCCAACTCAAATTTGATAATAAAATTTAATGGAAATTAACGAAAGGTAAATTGTTCAAATGTTTATCAATTTGTGGTTTTTTATGGTAAAAAAAAAATTAGTCTGAGGTCCAAGTTTAATAGTTTATCTTGGCTTGAGTTTGCTGCATCTATTCTCATGCATCATCAAAATTTGAAATGTAAAGCGGAAATGGGTTTCCATGTATATAATTACATTAAGTGTTCATGGATTAAATCCGGTGTTGTTTTGAGAATTGCACTTTTATAGCTGTCTTTTTCATTTTTTTTTAAATTTTCTTCTAATTTTTTTCTTTGAATTTTTCAATAGTAATACTGCAAAGTTTGGTTTATTTACCTTGTGGCATGACCCTCTTAAGGCAGGGAAAATCTCAACCAAATTTGCCTCCTTATGGTATTAATTCATTGGTCATGGCACTAGCATTGAACTGACAACTGCAGAAACTCAGAGAAGAGAAATGATGATACCTCCAAAAGCAGAAATTAAGTTTCATACTAACAAATATGCTATTTTTCACTACCTCGGCGGTGTTACGAATAACAGGAAAGCATAGTGAGCATGGCGTTAGCCGGTGCGATCATCGGGGCTGCGATGGGCGGATGGATGAATGATCGGTTCGGACGGAGAAGCACGATCCTGGTCGCGGATGTCCTCTTCTTCATTGGAGCGGTTATCATGGCTTCTGCTCCAAATCCGGCTCTCTTGATCGTCGGGCGAGTCTTCGTCGGGTCCGGGGTTGGCATGGCGTCGATGACTTCCCCACTCTATATCTCGGAAGTGTCTCCAGCAAAGATCCGCGGGGCCCTTGTTAGCACCAACGTGTTCCTCATCACTGGTGGCCAATTCCTGTCTTACCTGATCAACTTGGCTTTTACCAAGGTGAGAAATGCATAAGAGGGACTTCTTCGATGAATTCCAACTTCAGGAAAGAATGAGGAAGATAGGAAAACTTAGGCCTAAGTTAAGCCTTGGTTTTAAACCAACTTTCTGTTGAATTTTGACGATCCAGGTTCCAGGAACATGGCGGTGGATGCTCGGAGTTGCCGGAATTCCGGCCCTATTGCAGTTCATCCTCATGCTTCTACTCCCTGAATCCCCCCGTTGGCTTTTCCGCAAGGTTATTTGATAATCACCTCTTTTTTTGTTACCCTGTTCACAATGTAATCTAATCTTCAGTTATGTCTGATCAACTCTCTCTACTTTTCGATCAAGGGAAGAGAAGAAGAAGCCAAAGCCATACTAAGGAAAATCTACCCCACAAATGAAGTGGACAGAGAGATACAAGATCTCAAAGAATCCATTGAATCCGAGATCCAGGAAACCGGATCTTCTGAGAAGATAAACATCATGAAGTTACTGAAAACGAAAGCAGTGAGGAGGGGGCTAATCGCCGGTGTTGGACTTCAGGTCTTCCAGCAATTCGTGGGAATAAACACCGTCATGTATTACAGCCCCACGATTGTTCAGTTGGCTGGATTCGCCTCTAACCAGACCGCATTGCTACTTTCACTCGTCATAGCCGGGCTCAATGCATTTGGTACCACTGTGAGCATATACTTCATTGATAGAACCGGGAGAAAGAAACTTCTCGTGATCACTCTGTTCGGGGTGGTAATATCTCTGGGATTTTTGTCCGCAATTTTTTATGAGACGAGTTCTCACTCGCCGCCGGTTAGCCAGGCTGCAACTTCTCAATTTGCAAACTATACATGCCCGGACTATGGTTTGGTGAAGAATGCGGCTTCTTGGGACTGCGTGAAATGCTTGAAAGCCTCTACTCCTGATTGTGGGTTTTGCGCTTCACCTGCTAATAAGGTAAAACACCTATTGCTCGGTTTTGTGCATGCACATTGCCTAGGGTAGTTTTTTTCAATCAGAGGTGCATAATGTAGTTAAAATTGAAAGGAAGTTCCGGTCTGCGAGGTCTTATGCATTGAAGCAGCTAACCAGAACCACCTACATCACATTACTGCAGATGTCTCCGGGGGCATGTCTAATCTCGAATGACACCGTGAAGGATAGGTGCCACGCAGAGGACCGGCAGTGGTACACGAGGGCTGCCGAGCAAGTATGGGTGGCTTTCACTTATCGGCCTAGCCTTGTACATCATATTCTTCTCTCCCGGGATGGGCCCCGTGCCTTGGCTCGTCAACTCCGAGATCTACCCTCTCAGGTTCCGTGGGGTTTGTGGAGGGATAGCGGCCACGGCGAACTGGATGTCGAACCTCATTGTGGCCCAGTCCTTCCTGTCTCTGACACAGGCAATCGGGACCTCAGGGACGTTCCTAATATTCGGCGTGATCTCTGTTGTGGCGTTGATCTTTGTCCTGATTTACGTGCCGGAAACAAAGGGGCTCCCGATTGAGGAGGTGGAGAAGATGTTGGAGCACAGGGCATTGCAGTTCAAGTTCTGGAAGAAAAGCTCTAGCATATCAGGAAAAAACCAAGCTGTGTAAAGACACTACCAGAAGCCTAGGAGTACATGGTTTGTCAACAGCAAGGATTAGTAGATTTCAAATAAGCTCGGGTTTAGGGTCTTGAGAAACGACCGCGGACGTTGTATTCATCGTTTCTATCTTACTTTTTGGGTATACTGAGGAAATAAAATACCAAAATTAAGTAAAAACTCTATGAACTCAAGGAAAACTACACTCATCTTGTCTTCCGAAGGCAAAAGTCGGACTTCAGGAGGAAATTGAACGAATTGCAAAATGCACAGTTATGGGAACAAGGCCGGCGTCCCATTTCCTTCCCTGAATCTATATGTTGGATTTTGTTGCCGCTGTAAGAGTAGATGTGCAATCTTTTGAGTCAGTACATCTGCATCTCTGAGATGATTTCCATCCTTCAAGATTGTGTCCATCACACTCCAAGAATCCATTTCTAAAATGACATTGCGATATCTCAACTTCCTCTCTGACCAGTAGAAATTGCCCATAGGCTTGGCCTAGAACGAAAAGCATATATACAACAGGTCAATGTAACTACCAATCCAGTCACCATCCTCCATAGCGTCACGCGAGAGGTTTAGTAAATTTAGGGACCTGCTTGACCGATTTGAAATGCCGAATCAATTTATCAAACATGCTATGCTTTCTATAACTAAAAAGGTGAAAAGGGGCGATGTTAACATTAGACTCCCACACTTGTTATGAAATATTGGATTTGAGTCATAATTACTTTATATCACCTCGTAACCCAAGCATCCAAGTTAACGATGCTTTTTCTCAATCGCAATGGGTGTTTGAGCCACATTGATTGATTTCAAAATGAGTAACTTTAGAACTAGAACCTGGAGCCGATCCTATAAGTCCCGATTCAGTCGTCATGTCTTCTCATGTCCCCTTCCGTCCTATCCTTGAGTTACCCACGATCAATCGTATCCCCATCCTACCGACCATCTCTAGTCCTTGTTCTCCTTTCATGTTGCGCTAGTAGCGACCTTGCGACTACCATTAGGAGTAAGTGATTTCAGGTTCCTTAAAGGTTTCACCTGGAAATCCTAACCTACCCTCGAGGTATAAGTTCATCGTATTTTGGAACCTAACCTACTGCCTGCAGCTAGAACCCAAAACTATCTCATCAAAGGTTACGGCGTCGGTTCTAAGTTCCAACAGCTTTTTTTTTTTTTTTTTTTTTTTTTCCTTTCGATTGCATTTTTAGTTAAAAAAAGGGAAATGAACGCAATAATAATAAACAAGTTTGTCGTACATCAAAGAGAATATAAAATGAACAAAACTATCAACATAGGAAAATGAATTCTTGGCAAGGAACGCACTCATGGTAAGGGATGGCTCTTTTTCATTTCCATCACTAGACAATTCCAATTTTGTGATTAGAGTCATCTCTTCACATTCCTCCACCTCCATTAACATGTTATCTTGACACAATAACTTCACACTACAAAACGATAATAGAATATAGTTAGAAATTTCAAAATAAAGATCAAACATTTATAAAATAACAAAACCAACTATTACTCGTGCATTTGAATTTGGAATGATATGTCAAACATTAACCAAAAGGTACAGTGGTTTAAAGCCTTGAACTAAGCAAGATGCAAGAGCAATCTGTGTGCCATTAAGGGTGGATTTTTCTTCTACTTTTTTCTATTTACTCGTTCATCTAAATTAACATAAAAAGAAAGGCACAAAAGGCACCATCTGGCACTGTTAGATCTGAAAACATTTGTGCCCAAACCGAGGACCCTAGCGAAAAACAAGTGACTGCGATCGTAGGACGGTAATAGTCAAGTGCAAAACAATCAACTCTCACCTGGGGCTATCTCTCCTGCTCCTTTAAAGCAGAATTATGGAAAAGCACCTTAGGGCGATTTTTGTTGTAACCGAGTGTATGTTTGGACTAACGAAATGGACCTTGTCAGTAAGGTACCGGAGGTTGGATGAGGGGGAAAAATGTGAATCTGTGTAAAATAGCTCATGAAGCTATTTGATATAATAAAATAAAACAAATAATCATTTGATGTGGCTTTGTTCACTTTTTAAAGATTGTGAGAGATTTTAAGAATTTCTACTAATTGTTTGTTAACTTTCAAATTACGATTCCAATATATGATTTAAAAATGATAACAAAAAAAGAAGTTCGCCTTAATAACTTGACTGGATTTTTATTGAATTTTATGTGGAAAGTTTAAGGTCGAGCTCCTCTTTCAAATTTGCTTTAGAAATGATGACGCAAATATATCAAGAGTGAAAAAATGAGATTTGAGAACGAGAATCCCATGTATAATGAAAATGAATCCTTATCAAGGGTGTGTTTATATCCCGGAAAATGGATGTTTGGAAAATATTTTTCCAAAAATGATTGCTTATGCTATTAAGAAAAATGAACAAACGAAAAGTATTTTCATTATTCGTGAAATTAACATAAATTGTAGATAAAAATTATTTTTATTGAATAATTAATTTAGACAATATAAGTGATTATTTATTTGAAATTTTTTTTTCCAAAAATCATCTATTTGCTGCAAAACAGATAGAGTCTAAATTTGATTGAATGGGGGAAGAAGTGATATAAATTGTTTAGCTCTTTTACATATCAACATATTGTCCTCTGGAATATACTTATTTTTGGCGGGCATGGGAGTGGTGTGCATTCTTCCAAAGCACAATGCAGGTTGGCGCTATTGCCGGTACAGCAAGAGTGCTATCTTCCGCGTGTTATTCTACCTTAGAGATCAGGCAGGTGAAAAAAGCAAGACAGCAAAATCAAGAAGCAAATAATCGAGGCATCGCCCTTCTGTACGAACGACGTTTCTCTATTCATCTTGTCAAGGCAAGTCAGATTCGGAGCTGGCTCTCAAACGGCCAATGCAACCATACTGTCTTACCCAGTAAGTTTTGTTTGCAGATTGCCCTCGGAAGAAGAGGCGATCAAAGAACAGGACTCAGCCTGTACAAGTCAAATAGCTCGTGCAATTCTCTCTTCCATATTGAGTTACTCCCATAATATGTGATAGTTCTGGACCACAACATCTCCCCGTTTGAGGATTGATATACCTGAGGATATAGACTAGAATAATTGAAGTACAGTATTCGAAACGAGTGTTCGACAGTGTAGCTGAAAGCACACAAGAGGGTGCATGAACAAGAAATCTCTTTGGCTGATGATTATCTCTGCTTCCTCCTCTTATATCCAGGCGAAAATCTCAGAATCGGGAGCTGATATTAAACCTACGATACCATATGTTGCAGGCGATGGATAGTTCTCCGCCAGAGTTGTCCACACTTGGCGTTTGTTTCTGGAAGTTGCAGTAGCTATTGAGGATGCAAGGCGGAATTCACCTGCTGCTCGATTAGATGATGTGGTATTGATCAATCAGCATTATGCGGAGTCGTTTCTCCTAATGCAGGCACGCAGGTTATAAGGTGATATGTGAGGCAACTACTTCCAAGCAATTTTCTCAATCAACAGTGCGTGGGAGTTGTTTCAGAGTCAGAGCAAGCAGGGTATTTTGGAGTTACATTATTTTTTGTGGGCTTGCTATCTGAATAAGCTCTCAACTATGCTGTTGCTGTAAATGTTATGTGCTGTGTGGAGCTGCTGTTGAATCAAGGGATCACTTGTTTATGAAGTGCAGCTGCTAAAGAGGTCCGGAGCAAAATATATCAGAGATTCTGTAATGGGCATGGATTACTCTGAAAAGGCCAATCTATTCGCTGTCTCATCTTCAAAGTTGCCTGGTTGCAGCAATTCATGAAGACAATTTCGTAGTTTCGTGCAATGCTATATTTTTTCAGATTCATTTAGAAGTTTGGTACAAGATTGAATGATGAGGGGAAAAGAAAAGGATAGGCTCTTACTCTCAACCTATAGCCATTTGCAGGAGGTGGAGGTAGATGCCATAAGGGGATATGCTGCGTTTTGAACATTTTACTGCAGCAGAGAACCCCTCCTTTGGTTTATGAAGTCAATAAAACTCACTGCTTATCCAGCCAAAAGTTAAAAATGGAACAACAAATCTTTGATACTTTTATTTGCAGATCAAGGTTCAACCCAAAATCAAAAAGCATTAGCTATGCCTCATCTTTTTGACGAAAATTCACTCCCTATAGATATTGAAAGGTTACAATATGGGAACAGGAAACTAAACAAAATCCTAAATGTCTAGCAAAAATCCCTCGCTGCAGCCGAATATTCTATTTCTCACACCATCAGTCTGCCAGCTAAAACAACAATTATGGGAGGCTAAGAAAGATAAAAGAAGATACTCCCGAAAGGAATTTTGCTCAACTACATGACTACAGAACAGAATCAGCTAATGATCATCTTATTAAGGAATTCGGCTTGCTCCAGAAAATACTCCAGCAATTCTTCCTTGGTGACCCAGACAAAATCCTTGCACTTCCGGATGTTAAACTTGTTCGTCGCAATAACTTGAGACTTAAAGAAGAATCGCTGAAAAAGAAGGAAGAAATCAGCAAAGTTAAGGCTAAATAATCTCTCATATGTCCTTCCAGAATGAGGACAATATATCATTTCTAAAGCAGAAATGGACCACATATATAGACATGAGTGTGCATGTATGACTGATGAACGGGTCATACCTTCAAAGATGGCACTTTTGCTGAATCTTCTGTTTGTTGTATGACTGTATGACCCATAGGAGCATTTCCAACGAAATAAGTATGTGACAGATCTCCTAACACGGATTCCAGTGCTGACTCTGCACACTGGAGAAACGAGCCATTATGAGAGCAAGGAAGATGAGTGCAACGAAGAAATGTAGATGATGCAAATTTCACCACCTTTCGCAATGTCTCCTCAGATTCATAAACCTTTTCGGGAAAATGCCAGACAGGATTAGCAGCAGGAGAACCGTACGCGTTACCATAAAGAAGAAGATACGATCTCCGGTCTAACGCTCTTTGTAGAGATCTATTATACATTCAAAAAGACACGTGCCATAAGAGGGTATGTAAAATAAGTAGATCCCAGAACACCTATTGAATCATCATACAACTGACTCTAACAGTAAACATTCTTCAATACAAAAAAATAAGGTCCAAACATTAATGATCCCTTAAACAGGAAATAAAAGGAACACCCATCACATTTTTTGTCGTATTCAATTTATTATCAATGACAAACTCTCATCACAGAACATTGAGTATGGCCAAATTGGACCACATTTGATTACAACAGAACAAATATGCTTGGCTTTCATCACCAATGAGTTTGCAATGTCTGAAGAAAACCAGCAAACCAAGAATTCGTGCAGACAATTACTGTGTTGTTCACAAGATACAAAATTCATTACTTATGAAAGAACCAATCGCCGGTATAAGAGTATTTCCTTTCCATTTTACACATCTGTATTGCAGGACAGGAATCCTAGTACAACGTGTAGGCTATCCCAAACAGGATATAAATTTAGAGGTCTATCATGATTCACAAAAGCAAAGAAGGCCCAAAAGAATTGGAGACACATATTGAGGAACACCACTCAAAGAAACAAAATAAAAGATATCCAAGAAAAACAACTTGGACTATTCTACTCCAACAAATACCAGTAACAGCATCAAACATGCACCGCATAGGAATGTCCATACTTTCTATCATTTGTTTTGTCAGCTTCAGTGATCCGAGGAGCCGGTACATAGTCAATCTGGTAATCACCTTAAACCCTAGTTGAAAGAAGAGGACAAAGTTTGTGAATTGAAAATGTGATTGATTGTTCAATAAGATACATGAGGAAAGGGGGGAGAGAGAGAGAGAGAGAGAGATGATAAACAAAAGAAAATATATATGCAATCTTCCATGCAACTAATGCACAATCATGATCAAACCAAATGACCCAGAGAGAGAATGGGCCACTTCTGTGATCATGTGGTAGAACATCGAACAATTTGTGAACCCACAGATCCATGAAAAAAAGGAAAATACATAACTTAGATTCAGGCCTTGCAGTAAAGACCGAAAAAGAAAAATTATAGATCAAGAGAGCTTGCCACTCACCGCATTCGAAATAAAATTATGCCAATTAGCTTCAAGCCTCACATGAGGGATCAAAAAATAGGTCGAGAGAGACTGGGGCTCACAGAATTCAAGATAATCACAATTTGTGTCAATGACTAGTCTCTCAAGTCTTCTAAGGGCAGAATGAATAAAAGGGGGATGCGGAAGTCCTCTAAACAATAGCATTTGATGCAATTCTTACTGGACCACAGTTTTAGCTCCATGTATTCATCATAGTTTTGTTTTACAACATCTCCTCATTAGGGGGAAGTGGACAATCCTATACTTATGGATTGAGCTTGCTCAAACAATTACTTGCTTCTTTATTTATTTTGCAAGCCTCTGCAGTAACTTCCTTTTGAAAAAAAATAATCAAATGAAGTAAAAAGATCACTAAAGAATTAGAAATATCAAATCAATTATCACCAAGACTAAATACCTCGAACTAATTGATTCAAAGATTTATGCATGTTGAGAAGGCAATGTTTTACACAATTGCCAATATCAGCATATGAATCTGAAGTTTGAACCCTCCTACACTGAACAAGAAGTCAGTTCACCAGACAACTAACATGATTCAAGCTAAGCCACAAAGACATTATACAGACAACATAGACAAAGAGACTCATTTCACAAACTCAGTTAAGACTTTCAATACCCAAAAAAAGGGGCATATGTCAAAAGGAATTTGCTGGCACATGTGCACGTCAGATCAAAGTAAATGAAAGTAATGAGAAACAATTGGCAATGTGCCATTATAGCTGGAACTAGCAAGCCAGAACTAAGTACTAAGAAGACAACACGAGGTCGAAAAGGTTCGATTGACACACAAACATATGTACCTGGCATTGGACTTGTCTAGAAACTCATCTGGATATCTCCTCCGATACTGCTGACACCAACAAAATCTAAGCGCACATGAAAAACAAGCAAAACCAATGTAAATCATTAGCACACAGTTTTCGTTCCCGTCACCAGCCCATCTTACTGATTCAGACAGGTCACCAAACTCAGTCTCCTGACGAACCCATTTTTTTCTCGGCTTAAAGTAAGAATGAATAACAAAATGACGAATCTTCAGTTCCTAAAACCTACATATCAAGAGAAATCGGAGTGTAGCTTCCAATTGCTAAGGTAAAATTCAATATGCTAGCCTTGAAATAAAAACCCGCCAATCTTTGAGCTGACTGAGATGACCATCAGTTCATTTTCGAGTAAAGAAGCAAGGAACATTTAGCTGAACCACAGCCCGACTCAAAGCACTTCACTTTCCAGAAGAAAAGCGAATTCCAAAGACTACCCAATTGACAAATGACTCTCCTACCGCGACCATCATCCTCAGCTCCGAAACAGAGCAAAGAAGTGCAGTAACTCACGAGAACTCCTGAAACGCGTAGACCACGGGGTCGATCTTAGGGACGACGACGGGCAGCCTCTCGAACAGCACGGACGCGACGACCTTCTCGGGCTTGGTGCAGAACCCCCGCGCCGGCCGGACCAGCGACGACAGCGACCGCCGCATCTCCGCCTTCCCTCCCTGGATCCAACACGACGCGAAGCGGCATCAGAACGAACGAGAAGAAGAAAGAAGAAGAACCCAATAGAGCAAAAAGCATACAGACACGTCAGAGAGAGAGAGAGAGAGAGAGTGCCTCGCGACCTTCGCGGCGGACGCTGGAACCCTTCGGGACGAGACGGCGGCGGCGGCGAGCTTGCTTCGGTTCAGAGGAGGGGATGCTGCCTGCGGCTGCGGAGCGTTCTACCGGGTGCCGGCAAATGCAGGAAAGCGCAAGCTGCGTTGCTCTGATGCTCTACAGAGAGTCTCATGCTTTTTTGGGTCGAATTGGGCCGGGCCGATTTTCGGGCCTGATTCGACATTTTAGCTCGGGCCGTATCTAGATCTGCTCGGCCCGAAATGACTTTGGAAAATGAGAATACGTGCTTATAAAAAAAAAAACTGTGGAATGGTTTTTTTTTTTTAATACACCGACGACATTTTAATTAATGACAAGCACCCAACGGTCGAAAGGAACAAAAAAAGAAAAAAAGCGATGTCAGGAGTCAGAAATGGAAAGAAAAAAAAGGTGCTCAAAATGGATCTTTGAGACTGACAATTGCCTTTCGACCAATCGAAAAAACCAAAAATTACCTCAGATGACATTCGGGCTCTCAATAAGTTCTTTTAAATCATACTTTTGAACATGAAAGGGGATCCCAAAGGCCACCCTTCCAACATAAAAGGATGAGGTAATGACGATTTAATTTTAAGAGTAGATTTTAACTCTTATGCCTTGCAATGAGGCAGGGCAAATGTAGAGTGGGCGTTAGAGTAGGACCAAGCAAAAAAAAAAAAATCATACTCTCGAGTCTTTTAAGTCCATCCGAGTTCAAAGTTATGCTTTGCAAGATCCATGTGCATGATTTCTTCTTCTTCTTCTTCTTTTTAAATGAAAATTTGTAAAATTCGCTTAATTCTACTTTAATTATTCAAACGCAGGTCAAGGTTTTGGACTTTTGATTGTGAGTTTAATAAGTTTATTTTACTCCCCGTTTTCATGAATTCTAATAAAAATGTGAATGTCTAAGAGTTATATTCACGAATTATCATGAACTCATGTACAAGTTCATAATTTCAACTCTATTTCTTTCGCGAAAAATAAATTATATGGACATCATCTTCCTAGAAATGATCACTTATATCGTTGGAAATAATGAGTTAACAAAGATTCTTTCACTATCAATAACAATATACATCTAAATATCTTTGTAGATGATCAAATTTTTTATTCACTCATTTTCCTAAGTAATTTTTGCAATTATTTCAAAAAACTATTTTTCAGATCATTTATTTTTTTGTGAAACATACAGAGTGTTACCTTTAAATTTTAGTTACACCTCAAGCAATAAACCGCAGGAAAACCCCGAATCACAGTAGATGATGAATAAATCCATGGATGAGCAGAATACAAGGCACACTCCACAACATAGCTGCAATGTCATATCCCGTTGATAAGAAAAACATCCCTCATCGTTCGTAGAAAGGGCCAGTTCCATTGTTATGTGGGGCAACTCATCTAGATCACAATGTGCACTCGGCAAATATACGGCCGAATGGTCTGCACGCTCCATCGACATGAAGCTCGCTAAACCCCGAGTTGGATAATCCTTGCACGTTCACATTTTCATTCATAGAACCGGAATCATTAAACGGGATACACATTGCATTAGAAAGAGGTCAAACAAGACGCCGCTATGGGAAAAATGACATGGATCTACAAGGTGCCAATGGAAAGCCTTTAACTTTATGCAAATTAGAGGAAAGATTATGAGAAAATCTACAGTACGGCGCCAGGGAGGCTCATCTTAGGACCACATTTAACTTGCTCTCCACTTGTTCTCTCACCTTCCACTGCAAAACATAGCATTGCTCTGCTATGTTAGTGACTCGTCCTCATGAGTGAGAACAGCAAAGCGAAAATTGAAATGCCGACCAGAAGCTAAAAACCTGTAGTTCTCTTACCTGCAACTCATTGATTTCTTCATCTGTCAGTGAACGCTCCATGGAGCGATACGCAACCCTGTAGCAATGGCTGGTCATCCCCTTCTTGTTTGTGAAATTATCAATCGAGCATACTTGAGAGAAACCGTTCAAATCAGATCAAAGTATGCTTCAATGTCAGAGGAAAAAAACCAGCAAAAACAATAGGCAAGCCTTTTCCCAAATTAGTTGACGTTGTCATAGGCACATTCAACAAGACGAGACCTCCTTACGGAGATTTTGTCATCTTTTTTCTCATATCAGTTAACAGAGACTGTCGCCTAACGTAGTGGCTTATCATTCCCATTTTGGTAATGTCTAAGCCAACAACATACTTTCATCTCGACCATAATTCCTTTATGCACATTTTCACACTCAAATGAGAATCGGTGTTTGTATGCTTATGAGTGGCTACCAAGCAACAAGTCAAGAAGGCTTGGGCAGAAAGCACGAGACAATTGGACAATAAAGAAATCACTGTGGGTTAAATACTGTTCTCTGCATGGTGAGTCCCTTTTCTTTTGGTGATTAATGTGTTGAACCTGAAAATTAAAGGAAGACAAAATGATCTAGCAACAAGGTAAGTTTTTCTCTCCACAGAAACTAGCAACAAATTGACCCAGGCAAACTAACTGCACCTTTATCATATATCTACCAGAATATCATTAATCTTTCTTCATTCTAGCCCTATAATAGTGGCTTTTTATAGATCCCAGGTTACTGAAAGTACTTGACCCACCAGCAGCGAAGTAAATGCAAGCCAGAAGCTTCAGCAGTCTAAGTTCAAGCTCCAAAGTCCGTTTATCATGAAAATCCATCTAAGTGGAGTCTCAGAATTTATTCAGAGACTTGCAATGATATCTATACGAAGCAACTCTTAAAGAAGACATGTAGAAAAGAACAATGCTAGAATGCAAACCTCCTCAACGAGATCGCCGGCAATGCCTCTGATCACTTCACACAGATTGTTTTCAGTAAAAGACTCATTGATCCAGAAGCTCATGTCCTTGTAACAAGGAGGAAACTGCCACAGGAAAATCATTTCCATTGATTAAATTGTGGGAGGATTTCCATAGTAGGTTACTAACTAAAGTAAACGATAAGTCTTCCAACTTAACCGTGCAAAACCCTGTATTTCTTAGGTACTGGCAGTGAAAGTTTTCTTGATGACCACTCATGCATCAAATTCTCATATGGATATTCAAAATTGAAGGAATACAAACAAACCAAAGCCAATCTCACCTTTGAAAATGGCTTGAATTTGACACCAAGCTGGCCTTCAGAGAACTGAGAATCGAAGCACAATACAATACTCATATAATCAGGTCCACAAGGATCTCCCACAAAACTTGCGCAGCATAAATAGTCAAAGTAATAAATGACATGCAAAATCTAAACCAGAAATTACCTGAGAGGTAAATCGCTCATCAGTCGTCCAGAAAAGCCGAATATCTGGTATGTCAAATAACACCATAGCAAGTCGCTCTAATCCAAGTCCAAATGCCCAAGCAACATTATTTGAGTTACCACTTCTCTTCAGAATTTCTTGTTCAGTAACACCACAGCCCAAAACTTCGAGCCACTTTTCCTGACACAACAAATGATAAGCAAATAAGATGCAATTCCCTGTTATTAAAATCTGTCGACTGTCACCAAGCAGTCCAATCAGTACATTAGCAACATATTAAAAAAACGAAAAAGAAAATCTTAACAGAGTCTTCAGTCCTAGTTCAATCAACCCTACAGAAAAGCAGTACCGTTATCATAGATAGTCACTATGCATACCCTGCTGGGAATGATAATGCAATATCAACTAGAGCAAAAGGAGTAATTATGTTGAAGTAACAGGCTTCTTCTAGAAGGTTGTCAATTGTTTGTCGTCTCTGAACTCCACAACATAAAGAGCAACAACATTTGTTTTAGCTCTCACTTTCCTTGGAGAATAAGAATAGACACTGCAAGCACACATTTTGTCCTTTTGGATGTAAACTTCAACTGCATACTTTTAACTTGTTTTAGAAATAAAAGCCTACACTCAACACATAATGAGTGCAAATTATTGTAGCTGCACATATTATTCAGCACCAGTTAAAGTAGCTCGGACCTCGGTTTTGATACATATTTACAGCATATAGGACTAATCACACTACTGTAGGAACATAGATTATTTGTACTCCCCACTTAGAGATATATCATGCAAAAATTGTCAAAACACTGGAAGACGATATGCTGCAAGAGAAAAGTAGTAGACAGAAATAACAGCTAACTTCCACCTAAAAAGGGGAAAAAGGATCTTTTGAAGTTGTCTTCTTCGTTCTTATAGTTGTTCTCTCTATTACTTTCAAAACTTATGGTCATTGCATTACAGAAAAGTTGTTTGCCTTTATTAGTAAATGGTAATTTTCCCATAATCAAGCTCATGAAAAGGCAAGACCCATACCTGAAAATATATCTCAAGCTCAATTGATGGATCAGTAAATGGGAAATTTGTATCAATCCAGCGCATTTCAACAGCACCTAAGAGTTCCGATGTACTGGAATGGTGAGAATACAATTCTAAACATAGCAGACGAGTGTGGTAATCAGAAACAACTTTGGATTGCTTCATTGAAAAAATCATCTCAAATTGTCTTCAATGAAAGGACAATAGAAGTCAATCACTGTAGCACACTATTATATTCTAAAAAATTACACGAGCTTATGGCATCATTCTGCAACCTGAACATATTATTGGAATCATTCCAAACTCCATTAAAATTACAAAAAAGTACACCACTTCCTCTGTACCATAAGAAGTTCCTAGTCAGGGCATAATCTTCCATTTCTGCCAGTTTCTATTGCATATGAGACATCATATCTACCTTAATGGCAAACTCTACACTACCCATTTCTAGTTTCATGGAAGCACAACACTTTATATAATAGGCTTTCAAGCTTCCCATGTGAACTTACCAAATAACGGCGTGCCAATCCTTCCAAACATTTCTTTAAATCCTCTGCTGCATAAGCAGTGCCGTCCTGGCCAGATGACTCCCAATCATTCGGAGAAAAAACACGAACACCTTCCATCTGTATAATTCATCGCAAATTTCAAAGCAGAATTGTTGGCTTCATGTGACAAGGGCAATGTTACATCATTGGCAAAATAAACGATGCTTTTTCTCAATCGCAATGGGTGTTTGAGCCACATTGATTGATTTCAAAATGAGTAACTTTAGAACTAGAACCTGGAGCCGATCCTATAAGTCCTGATTCGGTCATCATGTCTTCTCATGTCCCCTTCTATCCTATCCTTGAGTTACCCACGATCAATCGTATCCCCATCCCGCCGGCCATCTCTAGTCCTTGTTCTCCTTTCATGTTGCGCTAGTAGCGACCTTGCGACTACCATTAGGAGTAAGTGGTTTTAAGTTCCTTAAAGGTTTCACATGAAATCTGGAACCTACCCTCGGGTATAAATTCATCATATTTTGGAACCTAGAACCTACTCGTCTAGGCTAAGAACCTGGAACATATCCTGTCACAGGTTCCGAGGTCGGTTCCAAGTTCCAACAGTTTTTTTTTTCCCTTTCGATTGCATTTTTAGTTAAAAAAAAAGGGAAATGAACGCAATAATAATAAACAAGTTTGTCGTACATCAAAGAGAATATAAAATGAACAAAACTATCAACATAGGAAAATGAATTCTTGGCAAGGAACGCACTCATGGTAAGGGATGGCTCTTTTTCATTTCCATCACTAGACAATTCCAATTTTGTGATTAGAGTCATCTCCTCATATTCCTCCACCTCCATTAACATGTTATCTTGACACAATAACGTCACACTACAAAACGATAATAGAATATAGTTAGAAATTTCAAAATAAAGATCAAACATTTATAAAATAACAAAACCAACTATTACTCGTGCATTTGAATTTGGAATGATATGTCAAACATTAACCAAAAGGTACAGTGGTATAAAGCCTTGAACTAAGCAAGATGCAAGAGCAATCTGTGTGCCATTAAGGGTGGATTTTTCTTCTACTTTTTTTCTATTTACTCGTTCATCTAAATTAACATAAAAAGAAAGGCACAAAAGGCACCATCTGGCACTGTTAGATTTGAAAACATTTGTGCCCAAACCGAGGACCCTAGCGAAAAACAAGTGACTGCGATCGTGGGACGGTAATAGTCAAGTGCAAAACAATCAACTCTCACCTGGGGCTATCTTCGAGGTCGAGGGGGGCGAGTGGTGTCGAGTTGTCGAGAGCCGAGTCGTCGTAAGAGATTTTAGAGTGATAGAAAGGGAAGTCAAGGAAGGGAGGAGGGTGAAAGAAAATCTTTGAAATAGAGAGGGGAGTCAGGGATAGGGAGAAGAGGGAGAAGAGGGAGAACAAGAAACAAATTGAAAATTAGCATTTTCACTTTTTAGGGGAAGGTTTCGGTTTCAGTTCCCATTTAGGTTCTTATAGGAACCAGGAACTGAACCGAACATCGCTGGTTCCGAAAAAAAATAAAATCGAGAATCAGAACTTCCCTCTTTGAAACCGAGAACTGAACTAGACCCACCAATCTAGTTCTCTAGTTCCTGGTTCTACCCGAGAACTGCGCTCACCTCTAACTGTCATGGTTGGTGACGCTACCGCTAGTTGGAGTTTCATTATTGTGCAATAATTTCCTTACAAATAAAATAAACATACATATCTAATATCTCTATCTTTTTTTTTTTTTTCCAAAATTGAGTGTGGTTTATTGCTCGTATAAGTTTTGAGGAGAGAGAAGTCTTTAATGCGTCTTTTTTGGCTTTTTATTTTTTTTTTTTTTCATGGTGAAATAAAAGGATACAACCCATGTGCTTTGACCTAAGAGAGAAGTTTTGACAATCCAATTCCGCGTGTTTGAAAAATGGTGACATACACAGACACATCCTCTTTCTATTACATTGACTTCCAGTTGGAGGAATATTTCCCAAATGTCCAGCCAATACACTACCAACATCTTAAAAAGACGTTTAGAACATTTTTGTTTAAAAATTATTCTAGGAAATAGAAATAGAAAAATATTTTTGTTCCGGCGAACAATTTTTTGAATAAAAAAACGCGTTTGGTAAACTTGTTCGGGAAATAAAAAATGAACAAAAACACGTTTGGTAAATTTGTGTTCTTTCTTTGTTTCTTTTAATTTTTTAAATATTTTTATTTTTATTTTTATTTTCTTTATTTTCCTTATTTTTTTATTTTTTTCTTCTTTTTAGCCGATTGCTAGCCTCGACCACGGCCGGCAATCGGCCAACGAGGGCCGGCGAAGTCGAGCCTCGCGTGGTTGGGCGAGGCCGGGCCTCGCCTTAGCCGGGCGAGCTCGGGCTTGCCTAGATTCGCGAGCTCAAGCTCGCCTAGTCTTGCCCCGCACCGGCGAGGCTCGGTCATGCCGGCCACCGCCAGCCGGGCGAGCCTCATCGGTGGCTAGGCAAGCTCGGGCTCGCCCAATCAAGGCGAGGCCAAGCCTCGCCAAGGGCCGGCAACGCTCAGCCTCGCTGGGGGCCAGCGACGCTCCGGCGAGGTCGTCGGCCATGGCCGAGGTCGGCGACCGGCCAAAGAAAAAAGAAAAATAAAAGAAGAAAAAAAGAGAAGAAAAAGAGAGGAGAGAGAAAATTTGTTCTTAAAAATTGTTTGAAACAATAAACGTATTTTTCTTGTTTCTTGTTTTGCTCCAACCATGTTCCCTTTAAAAAAAAATAGATTTGGAACAAAAATACAAACAAACGCATTTCTATTCTTTTTTTATTCCCTTAAACAAAAACAAAAAAAAAAACAGAAATTTTGTTCATAAACAAAAACAAAGAACATTAACAAATAGGCCCTTAGTGGTGAAACTACAGCGACAACTCAATCACTTGAATTTTCGAACCATGAATGATGTAGAGCAATTACAACTCGATAGGAAAATTCGTTATCTGGTGTGTAACCCTTCTAATAATGTTCGGAAATGATCATTAAACATCAATCATGCTTCTCGATTATGGAGTATCACTACATATGGAATGTTAAATAGATTTAAGTATTCATGTTCGTGTATCTCAGGGTTTGTGAAAAATAAATGGCTACTTCCCTTTCGATCTAATGAGAATTGGGAAACTCCACATTCTTTATGTCTGCATCAAAGCAAGGTTAATGAAGAGTCTTTGCACTGCACATCCCTAGGATGAATCTAAGTAGATGAATCGAATAATCTGTTGCCTTAAATTATGGTCAATGGCGGAGACTTACTTTTGTCGCCTTTGGCGTACATAATGGTGACGGAAAAAAAAAATCATTGTTATTCTGATGTAAATCAAAGGCGACAAATTAGTAGGTTTCTCGCCGCAGGATCGATTGTATCTAACCATCATTATCAATGTGCCGCGGATCAGAGGTGGTAGAACTCTAATGACTAGTTCATTAAATTCATTTATTCCACCAAAGGAAGAAACAAGTAATTACTTCAACTCACCAATTTGGACTATTGATATAAACACATTTGGAAATTAAAAAAGGAAGCGAAAGACAACTTTCTAAGCACTTACACTGATGAAAAAAAGGGCCCTTGCTTAGATTTTACCAGACAAAGGTACCCCAATATTTGCGGAGGGCCCGTCGTCCCCAAACTTTAGTTGAATGCGGAACATTACATGTGACTCTCCTTGTCGAAATGCTCCCCTCCTTACAAGTTGGCCATGACCACTTTTGCTATTTTCTACAACAAAAAAAAAGAGTTAATGTCATGGAAAACTCAAATTGGTACATTTATAATACATTTACCTGAAACTAATATTTTGACAATAAAAACCCCAAATTAGTATACTCGTAATAAATTTAAACCAAATTAATTTTTTGATCATTAAAAATCACAAACTGATATATTTGTGACAAATTTGCACTCTATTAATTTCAATTAAACTTAATCAATATCACGAAAAACTACAAATTGATACACCTGTAACAAATGGAGGGTGAAATCTCAAATCGATACACTCGTCAACTATCACGTATTATCTAAATTAGCCATTTGATTGTAAAATTTAACGGAAACTAGTAAATGTTAAATTTATTCTAAGTGTACCAATTTGGGTATTTTGTGATTAAAAAAATAGTTTGAGATAATATGTCACGAGTATACAAGTTTAAGATTTTTCATAATATTAACCAAAAAAAAAATTCTATTAATATGGAGTTAATCCCACTTCAAAAATCATGGGTAGGCAGACGTGCTATCTCCACATGGTCCGATGGGTAATTGACCATGTGAAAATGGTTGGTCCAAGAAAAGAAAAAGGTTGCGGTCCGGTTTTTGCTTCTCGACTTTTCCATGTTAAAGCAAAGACATCCTCAAGCATAAGACGTCTCTCATTAGGATTCTCGCACATGGTCTGTTTGGTCATGACTTGTCAACAATTAGGTTTTAATCAAGCTCTAATTTAACTGTAATCAACGATATATAGCTCTCAAAGATGAGGGATAGAGATGATAACTATAATCATTTATTTTATTTACTATTAATCGTCAATTGGTTATGACAAGATTCATAATGTACCCAAATCTTTTCCATATAGGACTTCTTTGATTCTTTTCAAACGAAGTAATTATTAATTTGAAGAGAAAAAAGGACCTAAAATCAAAAGCCATCTCCATGAAGAAAAAATAAAACAGGATAACTATTTTTCTTTGATTTTTTTTTTTCAAATAATGCATTGATCCTGCTTAGATCTTCGGTCATGTGGAAGATGCATTATTCATCCGGCCATTACTTCAGAAAGAATTGCAAGAGTTGTCCTTACTTTCATTGACTTTGTTGAGGATAAGTTATATTGCATATCCTTGACATAGTTTTCATTTAGTGACAATTCACGGTGTCCTATCAGTACCACAATGACAAAGAATTTCTTGGAGTTAACTGGTTTGAAGTATCCCGCAAATCTTGTTCTATGAACAATTATCTAATTTTGTACTTTAGTATTCTTAAATGACCTACCAAAAGTATAATGATGATTGATGACTTTAAAGGTGAGAACAAGAGAGGTCAAATGACCTTAATGCATTGTCAAGTTGACTAACTAATTGAAGAATAGAAGTTAAACATGCCCAGAATCATCTATTTATTTATCATAATCACCACATATCACAATCATCTTGTCATATCGTCGACAAGAAGAATTGTGACTTTAAAGTAGTGTTGGTGGGATATGTGGACATATTTTCAGACATACAAAAAAGGGTCCTTTTTTTTTAGTGGTTATTTTTATCTGTATTTTATTTATTCATTTATTTATTTATATTGTTGAGGGTCGAAGCACCTAAATTGACTAGTCGGCTTGAGCTAGTCCATGACCTACTAAAGTATAATGATGATTGATGACTTTAAAGGTGAGAACAAGATAGGTCAAATGACCTTAATGCATTGTCAGGTTGACTAACTAATTGAAGAATAGAAGTTAAACACGCCCAGAATCATCTATTTATTTATCATAATCACCACATATCACAATCATCTTCTCATATCGTCGACAAGAAGAATTGTGACTTTGAAATAGTGTTGGCGGGACATGTGGACATATTTTCAGACATACAAAAACGGTCTTTTTCTTTAGTGGTTATTTTTATTTGTATTTTATTTATTTATTTATTTATTTATTTATTTATATTGTTGAGGGTCGAAGCACCTAATTGACTAGTCGGCTTGAGCTAGTCCATGGTGAGTAGGCATACGACAAAGATGATAAAACTTCTGGCCGACTTCATGAATATGTAGAGCGTGCGTTCTCTCTCTCTCGTCCATCTCAAAATCATTACCTCCGTCACTTGCCTTGATATGCTCATTCCAGCACTTGGAATCCACATCACGAAGACAGTCGAAGAAGCCACCTGCGAGAGAGAGTATGGAAGGAGGGATTAACCCAGAAGGAGCAGACGCGACGGCTTTCAGAGAGTGCTTCTCTCTCGCATGGACGAATCCTTATATTCTCCGCCTCGCTTTCTCTGCCGGAATCGGCGGTCTCCTCTTCGGCTATGACACTGGTCTGATCTCTCTCCCTCTTTCATCTTCACTTAACCTTATGAAGAAAAAAAGGCGCTGATCTCTCTCTCTCTCTCTCCACGCTACTTATTTCAAAGAAATGAGGAGTGTCAGATGATTTTATTAAGTGACAAAAGGCGTAAAATAAGGATAATAAGCCAGACCCAACAACACCCTTTTTGAGGTTCAAACTTGATAGGGTAGGCCAAATGAGGATTGAAATTAGATTAATCACTGTTTTCTCTGTTAAAAATTGCACAGGAGTCATATCTGGGGCGCTTCTGTACATAAGAGATGATTTCAAGTCTGTGGACAGAGAGACCGTGCTTCAAGTAAATGCCAATATCATACGTACTAATTATCTTTTTTTTCTTTTAAATAATATTTGATATATTCAACTGGGGATCATGATTCTTCTTCTCTTGTAATTTGTTCATCTTTGTCAATACGATATGAATCGGAACTCAAATCTCCAAAACTCTCAACTTTTAAGTTCAATACCAATTTTACTTCGAACTATTCTTTATTTTACAAAGATATACAACTTTTATTCTAGTTCTAAATCCATCCATGCTTCCAAAAATTCCTGATATTATTCCATACAGGTTTTGATAATATATTACTAACTGGCCCTAGATTTTTAAGGCTCCATATAGGCAAATTGATTCGAGTGAAAGTTAAGAATTATTTTGGATAAAAGAGAGAGTTCATTATATAATTGAAATTGATTATAAAGTTGGGGGTTTTACTAGGAAATCAGGCCGTAAGAATCGTGATATACATGATCTTGCTGTTTACATGTCGTTTTCAAGGCTCCATGTCCAAATACTGTCTTCTAGTAGGAAAGGTGTTAAATTAATTATGTACGTTAAAGCCATCTTTGTGTGTCTAGCGCTGACCGCTCAAATTTGCCTTGTTCTTTATCTTATCCTCTGGCATTTGTGGTAGCAAGTCGGACCAAATATAGCCGTCAAATGTTAGATGATTTTGTCCGCGTACCAAAATCTTTTTAATGGTGTTTGTGGGGATAAGAACATATATGCAAATCCTTTTCTAGCAAAATAAAGCATCGCACTATGTAAAATTTTGATCTTTCGGCAAGGGTTGATATAATGAAAAATCTCAAATTTGTACATCTTTGATAAATTTATCTTTAATTAATTTTTTGACCATTAATAAATCCAAACTAGTGCACTCATGATAAATTTATCCCAACATTATCTTTTTACTAACAAAAACCTCATACTTGTTATTTGTGACAAATTTACGCTCAGTTATTTATTGTTAATTTGGATTAATATCATTAAAAATCACAAATTAGTATAATTGTAACAAATAGAGGGTAAAACCCTAAATTGGTATATCGATCAATCACTATATGTCATCCAACTCAAATTTGATAATAAAATTTAATGGAAATTAACAAAAGGCAAATTGGTCAAATGTTTATCAATTTGAGGTTTTTTATGGTAAAAAAAAAAATTAGTCTGGGATCCAAGTTTGATAGTTTATCTTGGCTTGAGTTTGCTGCATCTATTCTCATGCATGATCAAAATTTGAAATGTAAAGCCGAAATGGGTTTCCATGTATATAATTACATTAAGTGTTCATGGATTAAATCCGGTGTTGTTTTGAGAATTGCACTTTTATAGCTGTCTTTTTTATTTTTTATTTTTAAATTTTCTTCTAATTTTTTCTTTGAATTTTTCAATAGTAATACTGCAAAGTTTGGTTTATTTACCTTGTGGCATGACCCTCTTAAGGCAGGGAAAATCTCAACCAAATTTGCCTCCTTATGATATTAATTCATTGGTCATGGCGCTAGCATTGAACTGACAACTGCAGAAACTCAGAGAAGAGAAATGATGATACCTCCAAAAGCAGAAATTAAGTTTCATACTAACAAATATGCTATTTTTCACTACCTCGGCGGTGTTACAAATAACAGGAAGGCATAGTGAGCATGGCGTTAGCCGGTGCGATCATCGGGGCTGCGATGGGCGGATGGATGAATGATCGGTTCGGACGGAGAAGCACGATCCTGGTCGCGGATGTCCTCTTCTTCATTGGGGCGGTTATCATGGCTTCTGCTCCAAATCCGGCTCTCTTGATTATCGGGCGAGTCTTCGTCGGGTCCGGGGTTGGCATGGCGTCGATGACTGCTCCACTCTATATCTCGGAAGTGTCTCCAGCAAAGATCCGCGGGGCCCTTGTTAGCACCAACGTGTTCCTCATCACTGGTGGCCAATTCCTGTCTTACCTGATCAACTTGGCTTTTACCAAGGTGAGAAATGCATAAGAGGGACTTCTTCGATGAATTCCAACTTCAGGAAAGAATGAGGAAGATAGGAAAACTTAGGCCTAAGTTAAGCCTTGGTTTTAAACCAACTTTCTGTTGAATTTTGACGATCCAGGTTCCAGGAACATGGCGGTGGATGCTCGGAGTTGCCGGAATTCCGGCCCTATTGCAGTTCATCCTCATGCTTCTACTCCCTGAATCCCCCCGTTGGCTTTTCCGCAAGGTTATTTGATAATCACCTTTTTTTTTGTTACCCTGTTCACAATGTAATCTAATCTCCAGTTATGTCTGATCAACTCTCTCTACTTTTCGATTAAGGGAAGAGAAGAAGAAGCCAAAGCCATACTAAGGAAAATCTACCCCACAAATGAAGTGGACAGAGAGATACAAGATCTCAAAGAATCCATTGAATCCGAGATCCAGGAAACCGGATCTTCCGAGAAGATAAACATCATGAAGTTACTGAAAACGAAAGCAGTAAGGAGGGGGCTAATCGCCGGGGTTGGACTTCAGGTCTTCCAGCAATTCATGGGAATAAACACCGTCATGTATTACAGCCCCTCGATTGTTCAGTTGGCCGGATTCGCCTCTAACCAGACCGCATTGCTACTTTCACTCGTCATAGCCGGGGTCAATGCATTTGGTACCATCGTGAGCATATACTTCATTGATAGAACCGGGAGAAAAAAACTTCTCGTGATCACTCTGTTTGGGGTGGTAATATCTCTGGGATTTTTGTCCGCAATTTTTCATGAGACGAGTTCTCACTCGCCGCCGGTTAGCCAGGCTGCAACTTCTCAATTTGCAAACTATACATGCCCGGACTATGGTTCAGCGAAGAATGCGGCTTCTTGGGACTGCATGAAATGCTTGAAAGCCTCTACTCCTGATTGTGGGTTTTGCGCTTCACCTGCTAATAAGGTAAAACACCTATTGCTCGGTTTTGTGCATGCACATTGCCTAGGGTAGTTTTTTTCAATCAGAGGTGCATAATGTAGTTAAAATTGAAAGGAAGTTCCGGTCTGCGAGGTCTTATGCATTGAAGCAGCTAACCAGAACCACCTACATCACATTACTGCAGATGTCTCCGGGGGCATGTCTAATCTCGAATGACACCGTGAAGGATAGGTGCCACGCAGAGGACCGGCAGTGGTACACGAGGGGCTGCCCGAGCAAGTATGGGTGGCTTGCACTTATCGGCCTAGCCTTGTACATCCTATTCTTCTCTCCCGGGATGGGCCCCGTGCCTTGGCTCGTCAACTCCGAGATCTACCCTCTCAGGTTCCGCGGGGTTTGTGGAGGGATAGCGGCCACGGCGAACTGGATCTCGAACCTCATTGTGGCCCAGTCCTTCCTGTCTCTGACACAGGCAATCGGGACCGCAGGGACGTTCCTAATATTCGGCGTGATCTCTGTTGTGGCGTTGATCTTTGTCCTGATTTACGTGCCGGAAACAAAGGGGCTCCCGATTGAGGAGGTGGAGAAGATGTTGGAGCACAGGGCATTGCAGTTCAAGTTCTGGAAGAAAAGCTCTAGCATATCAGGAAAAAACCAAGCTGTGTAAAGACACTACCAGAAGCCTAGGAGTACATGGTTTGTCAACAGCAAGGATTAGTAGATTTCAAATAAGCTCGGGTTTAGGGTCTTGAGAAACGACCGAGGACGTTGTATTCATCGTTTCTATCTTACTTTTTTGGTATACTGAGGAAATAAAATACCAAAATTAAGTAAAAACTCTATGAACTCAAGGAAAACTACACTCATCTTGTCTTCCGAAGGCAAAAGTCGGACTTCAGGAGGAAATTGAACGAATTGCAAAATGCACAGTTATGGGAACAAGGCCGGCGTCCCATTTCCTTCCCTGAATCTATATGTTGGATTTTGTTGCCGCTGTAAGAGTAGATGTGCAATCTTTTGAGTCAGTAAATCTGCATCTCTGAGATGATTTCCATCCTTCAAGATTATGTCCATCACACTCCAAGAATCCATTTCTAAAATGACATTGCGATATCTCAACTTCCTCTCTGACCAGTAGAAATTGCCCATAGGCTTGGCCTTGAACGAAAAGCATATATACAACAGGTCAATGTAACTACCAATCCAGTCACCATCCTCCGTAGTGTCACGCGAGAGGTTTAGTAAATTTAAGGACCTGCTTGACCGATTTGAAATGCCGAATCAATTTATCAAACATGCTATGCTTTCTATAACTAAAAATGTGAAAAGGGGCGATGTTAACATTAGACTCCCACACTTGTTATGAAATATTCGATTTGAGTCATAATTACTTTATATCACCTCGTAACCCAAGCATCCAAGTTAACGATGCTTTTTCTCAATCGCATTTCTCAATCGGAATGGGTGTTTGAGCCACATTGATTGATTTCAAAATGAGTAACTTTAGAACTAGAACCTAGAGCCGATCCTATAAGTCCCGATTTAGTCGTCATGTCTTCTCATGTCCCCTTCTGTCCTATCCTTGACTTACCCACGATCAATCGTATCCCCATCCCGCTGGCCATCTCTAGTCCTTGTTCTCCTTTCATGTTGCGCTAGTAGCGACCTTGCGACTACCATTAAGAGTAAGTGGTTTTAGGTTCCTTAAAGGTTTCACCTAAAATCTGGAACCTAGCCTCGGGTATAAGTTCATCATATTTTGGAACCTAGAACCTACTCGTCTAGGCTAAGAACCTGGAACCTATCCTGTCACAAGTTCTGAGGTCGGTTCCAAGTTCCAACAGTTCTTTTTTTTCCTTTCGATTGCATTTTTAGTTAAAAAAGGGAAATGAACGCAATAATAATAAACAAGTTTGTCGTACATCAAAGAGAATATAAAATGAACAAAACTATCAACATAGGAAAATGAATTCTTAGCAAGGAACGCACTCATGGTAAGGGATGGCTCTTTTTCATTTCCATCACTAGACAATTCCAATTTTGTGATTAGAGTCATCTCCTCATATTCCTCCACCTCCATTAACATGTTATCTTGACACAATAACTTCACACTACAAAACGATAATGGAATATAGTTAGAAATTTCAAAATAAAGATCAAACATTTATAAAATAACAAAACCAACTATTACTCGTGCATTTGAATTTGGAATGATATGTAAAATTTCAATTTGGAATGATATGTCAAACATTAACCAAAAGGTACAGTGGTATAAAGCCTTGAACTAAGCAAGATGCAAGAGCAATCTGTGTGCCATTAAGGGTGGATTTTTCTTCTACTTTTTTCTATTTACTCGTTCATCTAAATTAACATAAAAAGAAAGGCACAAAAGGCACCATCTGGCACTGTTAGATCTGAAAACATTTGTGCCCAAACCGAGGACCCTAGCGAAAAACAAGTGACTGCGATCGTGGGACGGTAATAGTCAAGTGCAAAACAATCAACTCTCACCTGGGGCTATCTCTCCTGCTCCTTTAAAGCCTCTTTTTTCCACTATGAATAGCACCCACCCATTGTCACTTCCAATTCACGCAAAGCCTTCAACATCCACAAGCAAACGTCTCCCAAGAAAAATATCTTCACCTTTCCTCTAAACCTAGTTCTTTTTCAATTGATTTTGTGACAATGGCGAAAAAAGTAGCTTAGTCTCCCCTTGAGATATCATTCGGGCACTTTAAACTTCTCAACATTTTAGCCCAAAAAGCATGCTCGATTGCTTGGGCCATCACCATGAATTGAACAAATTAGTCAAGAAAGAACGGTCATGCTCAAATCAAATATGAACTTTCTCTACATTTTCCCCCCTAAATGAGCAAGTAAATGATTCCATTGCTAATCCTATCAACACAAGCTCAGGATCCACAACTAGAAAATATGGAAAATCAAGAAATGCATATCTGACAATGAGCGGGCATCATCTATCATCCGGACTTAGACATTATCCCTAGTATTGCCCTGTTTCTTCTCTGCTTGCCCAACCTTCATAATATTCTCTAGAGCTTCTAAGTAAATAGTTACAATCCTTGGATTAGGGCACACAAGCATGACACTCCCACCTCTCAGAAATCAACCAGATAAAGCAGCTAAAATGTAAATCTAATAGTGAAGAGGAGAAATGACAAGATGGCGTAGAGATCAGACTTGTGATCGAGGCGGTGGTCGAGGAGGCAAGTTTCTTCAAGGTTGAGGGTGGCGAGTGATGTCGGGGGACTTGTGATCGAGGCAATGGTCAAGGAGGCAAGTTTCTTCGAGGTCGAGGGGGGCGAGTGGTGTCGAGTTGTCGAGAGCCGAGTCGTCGTAAGAGATTTTAGAGTGATAGAAAGGGAAGTATAGAAAGGGAAGTCAAGGAAGCGAGAAGAGGGTGAAAGAAAAACTTTGAAATAGAGAGGGGAGTCAGGGATAGGGAGAAGAGGGAGAACAAGAAACAAATTGAAAATTAGCATTTTCACTTTTTAGGGGAAGGTTCCGGTTTCGGTTTCGATTTAGGTTCTTATAGGAGCCAGGAACTGAACCGAGCACCGCTGGTTCAAAAAAAAAATCGAATCAGGAATCAGAAACTCCCTCTTTGAAACCGAGAACTGAACCAGACCCACCAATCTAGTTCTCTAGTTCCTGGTTCTACCGAGAACTGCGCTCACCCCTAACTGTCATGGCTGGTGACGCTACTGCTAGTTGGAGTTTCATTATTGTGCAATAATTTCCTTACAAATAAAATAAACATACATATCTAATATCTCTATCTTTTTTCTTTTTTTTTCCAAAATCGAGTGTGGTTTATTGCTCGTATAAGTTTTGAGGAGAGAGAAGTCTTTAATGCGTCTTTTTTTGGCTTTTTAATTTTTTATTTTTTTCATGGTGAAATAAAAGGATACAACCCATGTGCTTTGACCTAAGAGAGAAGTTTTGACAATCCAACTCCGCGTGTTTGAAAAATGGTGACGTACACAGACACATATCCTCTTTCTGTTACATTGACTTCCAGTTGGAGGAATATTTCCCAAATGTCCGACCAATACACTACCAACATCTTAGGGCGCGTTTGGTAACATTTCGTTTAAAAATTGTTCCAAGAAACAGAAATAGAAAAAAATGTTTCGATTCGAGAAACAATTTTTGAATAAAAAAAATGCGTTTGGTAAACTTGTTCGGGGAATAAAAAATAAACGAAACATGTTTGGTAAATTTGTGTTTTTTTTTTTTTTTTAAATTTTTTAATATTTTTATTTTTATTTTCTTTATTTTTTTCTTCTTTTGGCCGGTTCTTTGGCCTCTCAGCCACGGCCAAAGAACCGGCCGAAGAGGGCTGGCGAGGCCGAGCCTCGCCGTGGTTGGGCGAGGCTCGGCCTCGCCTTAGCTGGGCGAGCTCGGGCTTGCCCAGATTCGGCGAGCCCGAGCTCGCCTAGTCTTGTGCCGCGCCGGCGAGGCTTGGCCTCGCCAGGCCATCGCCAGGCTGGCGAGCCTCGTCTGTGGCTAGGCGAGCTCGGGCTTGCTGGATTTGGGCGAGCCCAAGCTTGCCTAGTTAAGGCGAGGCCAAGTCTCGCCAAGGGTCGGCAACGCTCAGCCTCGCCGGGGGCCGGCAACGCTCCAGCGAGGTCGCCGGCCATGGCCGAGGTCGGCGACTGGCCAAAGAAAAAAGAAAAAGAAGAAGAAGAAGAAAAAGAGAGGAGAGAGAAAATTTGTCCTTAAAAATTGTTCCAGAAACAATAAACGCGTTTTTCTTGTTTCTTGTTTCTATTCCAAATGTGTTTCTGGGAACAAAAAAATAGATGTGGAACAAAAACGCAAACAAACGCATTTCTGTTCTTTTTTTGTTCCCTTAAACAAAAAAAATAGAAATTTTGTTCATAAACAGAAACAAAGAATATTAACAAATAGGCCTTTAGTGGTGAAACTACAGTGACAACTCAATCACTTGAATTTTCGAACCATGAATGATGTAGAGCAATTACAACTTGATAGGAAAATTCGTTATCTGGTGTGTAACCCTTCTAATAATGTTTGGAAATGATCATTAACATCAATCATGCTTCTCGATTATGAAGTTATCACTGCATATGGAATGTTAAATATATTTAAGTATTCATGTTCGTGTATCTCAGGGTTTGTGAAAAATAAATGGCTACTTCCCTTCCGATCTAATGAGAATTGGGAAACTCCACATTCTTTATGTCTGCATCAAAGCAAGGTTAATGAAGAGTCTTTGCACTGCACATCCCTAGGATGAATCCAAGTAGATGAATCGAATAATCTGTTGCCTTGAATTATGGTCAATGGCGGAGAATTACTTTTGTCGCCTTTGGCGTACATAATGGTGACGGAAAAAAAAAATCATTGTTATTCTGATGTAAATCAAAGGCGACAAATTAGTAGGTTTCTCGCCGCAGGATCGATTGTATCTAACCATCATTATCAATGTGCCGCGGATCAGAGGTGGTAGAACTCTAATGACTAGTTCATTAAATTCATTTATTCCACCAAAGGAAGAAACAAGTAATTACTTCAACTCACCAATTTGGACTATTGATATAAACACATTTGGAAATTAAAAAAGGAAGCGAAAGACAACTTTCTAAGCACTTACACTGATGAAAAAAAGGGCCCTTGCTTAGATTTTACCAGACAAAGGTACCCCAATATTTGCGGAGGGCCCGTCGTCCCCAAACTTTAGTTGAATGCGGAACATTACATGTGACTCTCCTTGTCGAAATGCTCCCCTCCTTACAAGTTGGCCATGACCACTTTTGCTATTTTCTACAACAAAAAAAGAGTTAATGTCATGGAAAAACTCAAATTGGTACATTTATAATACATTTACCTGAAACTAATATTTTGACAATAAAAACCCCAAATTAGTATACTCATAATAAATTTAAACCAAATTAATTTTTTGGTCATTAAAAATCACAAACTGATATATTTGTGACAAATTTGCACTCTATTAATTTCCATTAAACTTAATCAATATCAAAAAAAACTACAAATTGATACACTTGTGACAAATCGAGGGTGAAATCTCAAATCGATACACTCGTCAACTATCACGTATTATCTAAATTAGCCATTTGATTGTAAAATTTAACGGAAACTAGTAAATGTTAAATTTATTTTAAGTGTACCAATTTGGGTATTTCGTGATTAAAAAAATAGTTTGAGATAATATGTCACGAGTATACAAATTTAAGATTTTTCATAATATTAACCAAAAAAAAAAATTTCTATTAATATGGAGTTAATCCCACTTCAAAAATCATGGGTAGGCAGACGTGCTATCTCCACATGGTCCGATGGGTAATTGACCATGTGAAAATGGTTGGTCCAAGAAAGGAAAAAGGTTGCGGTCCGGTTTTTGCTTCTCGACTTTTCCATGTTAAAGCAAAGACATCCTCAAGCATAAGACGTCCCTCATTAGGATTCTCGCACATGGTCTGTTTGGTCATGACTTGTCAACAATTAGGTTTTAATCAAGCTCTAATTTAACTGTAATCAACGATATATAGCTCTCAAAGATGAGGGATAGAGATGATAACTATAATCATTTATTTTATTTACTATTAATCATCAATTGGTTATGATAAGATTCATAATGTACCCAAATCTTTTCCATATAGGACTTCTTTGATTCTTTTCAAACGAAGTAATTATTAATTTGAAGAGAAAAAAGGACCTAAAATCAAAAGCCATCTCCATGAAGATAAAATAAAACAGGATAACTATTTTTCTTTGATTTTTTTTTCAAATAATGCATTGATCCTGCTTAGATCTTCGGTCATGTGGAAGATGCATTATTCATCCGGCCACTACTTCAGAAAGAATTGCAAGAGTTGTCCTTACTTTCATTGACTTTGTTGAGGATAAGTTATATTGCATATATCCTTGACATAGTTTTCATTTAGTGACAATTCACGGTGTCCTATCAGTACCACAATGACAAAGAATTTCTTGGAGTTAACTGGTTTGAAGTATCCTGCAAATCTTGTTCTATGAACAATTATCTAATTTTGTACTTTAGTATTCTTAAATGACCTACCAAAAGTATAATGATGATTGATGACTTTAAAGGTGAGAACAAGAGAGGTCAAATGACCTTAATGCATTGTCAGGTTGACTAACTAATTGAAGAATAGAAGTTAAACATGCCCAGAATCATCTATTTATTTATCATAATCACCACATATCACAATCATCTTGTCATATCGTCGACAAGAAGAATTGTGACTTTGAAGTAGTGTTGGTGGGACATGTGGACATACTTTCAGACATACAAAAAAGGGTCTTTTTTTTTTAGTGGTTATTTTTATCTGTATTTTATTTATTCATTTATTTATTTATATTGTTGAGGGTCGAAGCACCTAAATTGACTAGTCGGCTTGAGCTAGTCCATGTCGGCTTGAGCTAGTCCATGATGAGTAGGCATACGACAAAGATGATAAAACTTCTGTCCGACTTCATGAATATGTAGAGCGTGCGTTCTCTCTCTCTCGTCCATCTCAAAATCATTACCTCCGTCACTCGCCTTGATATGCTCATTCCAGCACTTGGAATCCACATCACAAAGACAGTCGAAGAAGCCACATGCGAGAGAGAGTATGGAAGGAGGGATTAACCCAGAAGGAGCAGACGCGACGGCTTTCAGAGAGTGCTTCTCTCTCGCATGGACGAATCCTTATATTCTCCGCCTCGCTTTCTCTGCCGGAATCGGTGGCCTCCTTTTCGGCTATGACACTGGTCTGATCTCTCTCCCTCTTTCATCTTCACTTAACCTTATGAAGAAAAAAAGGCGCTGATCTCTCTCTCTCTCTCTCTCTCTCTCTCCACGCTACTTATTTCAAAGAAATGAGGAGTTTCAGATGATTTTATTAAGTGACAAAAGGCGTAAAATAAGGATAATAAGCCAGACAAAACAACACCCTTTTTGAGGTTCAAACTCTATAGGGTGGAACAAATGAGGATTGAAATTAGATTAATCAATGTTTTCTCTGTTAAAAATTGCACAGGAGTCATATCTGGGGCGCTTCTGTACATAAGAGATGATTTCAAGTCTGTGGACAGAGAGACCGTGCTTCAGGTAAATGCCAATATCATACGTACTAATTATCTTTTTTTCTTTTAAATAATATTTGATATATTCAACTGGGGATCATGATTCTTCTTCTCTTGTAATTTGTTCATCTTTGTCAATACGATATGAATCGGAACTCAAATCTCCAAAACTCTCAACTTTTAAGTTCAATACCAATTTTACTTCGAACTCTTCTTTATTTTAAAAAGATATACAACCTTTATTCTTGTTCTAAATCTATCCATGCTTCCAAAAATTTCTGATATTATTCCATACAGGTTTTGATGATAAATTACTAACTGGCTCTAGATTTTTGGATATATAGGCAGATTGATTCGAGTGAAAGTTAAGAATTATTTTGGATAAAAGAGAAAGTTGGGGGTTTTACTAGGAAATCAGGCCGTAAGAATCGTGATATACATGATCTTGCTGTTTACATGTCGTTTTCAAGGCTCCATGTGCAAATACTGTCTTCTAGTAGGAAAGGCATTATATTAATTATATACGTTAAAGCCATCTTCGCGTGTCTAGGGCTGACCACTCAAATTTCCCTTGTTCATTATCTTATCCTCTGCCATTTTTTGGCAGCAAGTCGGACCAAATGTAGCCGTCACATGTAAAGATGATTTTGTCCGCGTACCAAAATCTTTTTAATGGTTTTTGTGGGGATAAGAACATATATGCAAATCCTTTTCGGGCAAAATAAAGCATTGCACTATGTAAAATATTGATCTTTTGGCCAGGATTGATATAATGAAAAATCTCAAATTTGTACATCTTTGATAAATTTACCTTTAATTAATTTTTTGACCATTAAAAAAATCCAAAGTAGTGTACCCATGATAAATTTATCCCAACTTTATTTTTTTACTATCAAAAACCTCATACTAGTTATTTGCGACAAATTCATGCTCAATTAGTTATTGTTAAATTAGATTAATATCACTAAAAATCACAAATTAGTATAATTGTAACAAATAGAGGGTAAAACCCTAAATTGATATACTCGTCAATCGTTACATGTCATCCAAGTCAAAATTTGATGATAAAATTTAATGGAAATTGACAGAATGTAAATTGGTCAAATATTTATCAATTTGAGGTTTTTTTATGGTAAAAAAAGTTAGTCTGGGGTCCAAGTTTGATAGTTTATCTTGGCTTGAGTTGCATCTATTCTCATGCATGATCAAAGTTTGAAATGTAAAGCCGAAATGGGTTTCCATGTATATAATTACATTAAGTGTTCACGGATTAAATCCAGTGTTGTTTTGAGAATTGCACTTTTATAGCTGTCTTTTTCATTTTTTTTTTAAATTTTCTTCTAATTTTTTTCTTTGAATTTTTCAATAGTAATACTGCAAAGTTTGGTTTATTTACCTTGTGGCATGACCCTCTTAAAGCAGGGAAAATCTCAACCAAATTTGCCTCCTTATGATATTAATTCATTGGTCATGGCACTAGCATTGAACTCACAACTGCACAAACTCAGAGAAGAGAAATGATGATACCTCCAAAAGCAGAAATTAAGTTTCATACTAACAAATATGCTATTTTTCACTACCTCGGCGGTGTTACGAATAACAGGAAGGCATAGTGAGCATGGCATTAGCCGGTGCGATCATCGGGGCTGCGATGGGCGGATGGCTGAATGATCGGTTCGGACGGAGAAGCACGATCCTGGTCGCGGATGTCCTCTTCTTCATTGGAGCGGTTATCATGGCTTCTGCTCCAAATCCGGCTCTCTTGATCATCGGGCGAGTCTTCGTCGGGCTCGGGGTTGGCATGGCATCGATGACTGCTCCACTCTATATCTCGGAAGCGTCTCCAGCAAAGATCCGCGGGGCCCTTGTTAGCACCAACGGGTTCCTCATCACTGGTGGCCAATTCCTGTCTTACCTGATCAACTTGGCTTTTACCAAGGTGAGAAATGCATAAGAGGGACTTCTTCGATGAATTCCAACTTCAGGAAAGAATGAGGAAGATAGGAAAACTTAGGCCTAAGGTAAGCCTTGGTTTTAAACCAACTTTCTGTTGAATTTTGACGATCCAGGCTCCAGGAACGTGGCGGTGGATGCTCGGAGTTGCCGGAATTCCGGCCCTATTGCAGTTCATCCTCATGCTTCTGCTCCCTGAATCCCCCCGTTGGCTTTTCCGCAAGGTTATTTGATAATCACCTTTTTTTTTGTTACCCTGTTCACAATGTAATCTAATCTTCAGTTATGTCTGATCAACTCTCTCTACTTTTCGATTAAGGGAAGAGAAGAAGAAGCCAAAGCCATACTAAGGAAAATCTACCCCACAAAGGAAGTGGACAGAGAGATACAAGATCTCAAAGAATCCATTGAATCCGAGATCCAGGAAACCGGATCTTCCGAGAAGATAAACATCATGAAGTTACTGAAGACGAAAACAGTGAGGAGGGGGCTAATCGCCGGGGTTGGACTTCAGGTCTTCCAGCAATTCGTGGGAATAAACACCGTCATGTATTACAGCCCCACGATTGTTCAGTTGGCTGGATTCGCCTCTAACCAGACTGCATTGCTACTTTCACTCGTCACAGCCGGGCTCAATGCATTTGGTTCCATCGTGAGCATATACTTCATTGATAGAACTGGGAGAAAGAAACTTCTCGTGATCAGTCTGTTCGGGGTGATAATATCTCTGGGACTTTTGTCCGCAGTTTTTCATGAGACGAGTTCTCACTCGCCGCTGGTTAACCAGGCTGCAACTTCTCAATTTGCGAACTATACATGCCCGGACTATGGTTCGGCGAAGAATGCGGCTTCTTGGGACTGCAAGAAATGCTTGAAAGCCTCTTCTCCTGATTGTGGGTTTTGCGCTTCACCTGCTGATAAGGTAAAACACCTATTGCTCACTCGGTTTTGTGCATGCATATTGCCTAGGGTAGTTTTTTTCAATCAGACGTGCATAATGTAGTTAAAATTGAAAGGAAGTTCCGGTCTGCGAGGTCTTATGCATTGAAGCACCTAACCAGAACCACCTACATCACATTACTGCAGATGTCTCCGGGGGCATGTCTAATCTCGAATGACACCGTGAAGGATACATGCCACGTAGAGGACCGGCTGTGGTACACGAGGGGCTGCCCAAGCAAGTATGGGTGGCTTGCACTTATCGGCCTAGCCTTGTACATCATATTCTTCTCTCCCGGCATGGGCACCGTGCCTTGGCTCGTCAACTCCGAGATCTACCCTCTCAGGTTCCGTGGGGTTTGTGGAGGGATAGCGGCCACGGCGAACTGGATCTCGAACCTCATCGTGGCCCAGTCCTTCCTGTCTCTGACACAGGCAATCGGGACCTCATGGACGTTCCTAATATTCGGCGTGATCTCTGTTGTGGCGTTGATCTTTGTCCTGATTTACGTGCCGGAAACAAAGGGGCTCCCGATTGAGGAGGTGGAGAAGATGTTGGAGCACAGGGCTTTGCAGTTCAAGTTCTGGAAGAAAAGCTCTAGCATATCAGGAAAAAACCAAGCTGTGTAAAGACACTACCAGAAGCCTAGGAGTACATGGTTTGTCAACAGCAAGGATTAGTAGATTTCAAATAAGCTCGGGTTTAGGGTCTTGAGAAACCACCGCGGACGTTGTATTCCTCGTTTCTATCTTACTTTTTTGGTATACTAAGGAAATAAAATACCAAAATTAAGTAAAAACTCTATGAACTCAAGGAAAACTACACTCATCTTGTCTTCCGAAGGCAAAGTCGGACTTCAGGAGGAAATTGAACGAATTGCAAAATGCACAGTTATGGGAACAAGGCCGGCGTCCCATTTCCTTCCCTGAATCTATATGTTGGATTTTGTTGCCGCTGTAAGAGTAGATGTGCAATCTTTTGAGTCAGTAAATCTGCATCTCTGACATGATTTCCATCCTTTAAGATTATGTCCATCACACTCCAAGAATCCATTTCTAAAATGACATTGCGATATCTCAACTTCCTCTCTGAACAGTAGAAATTGCCCATAGGCTTGGCCTTGAACGAAAAGCATATATACAACAGGTCAATGTAACTACCAATCCAGTCACCATCCTCTGTAGTGTCACGCGAGAGGTTTAGTAAATTTAGGGACCTGCTTGACCGATTTGAAATGCCAAATCAATTTATCAAACATGCTATGCTTTCTATAAATAAAAAGGTGAAAAGGGGCGATGTTAACATTAGACTCCCACACTTGTTATGGAATATTCGATTTGAGTCATAATTACTTTATATCACCTCAAAACCCAAGCATCCAAGTTAACGAGCCAATCACTGCAGCCCCACTAAAATGTTACCGGCCGTGGAATCTTTCCATTAAAGGTAGGCCAAGCTAAAAACACAACACAAGCTATTTAGAGGTTCATTCACGATACAAATCGAATTCGTGTCCACATGAAAGACAAGTGACTTCTTTACCACCAGTCAACAACTTTGATGGTTATGAATTGTTCCATTAAGCTTTTTTGTTTTTGTTTTTTGAAACATCCTTTCATTAGATAATTATTCATGGAAGTCCTCAACCTATATTCTTTGTAGTACTTGTCTTCAACATGTGTATCTTAAAATGTGTAGGCATCCAATGACAGAGGAAAAGCTCTTGAAGGAAACAGCAGTAGAGGTAAGTTTTAGCATTCTAGATGCATGGACGATTACTGCAGACGCTACAGAATTCTCTCTTTCTTATGAACATGTGTGCCATTCACTTTTGCTTCATTGTGCCTATAAATTAAGTTCAGGGTATGGGAGAGAAAAAGAAGTTCAATGCAACAAAAGACAGCCATTTACTCAAGACAGAATGCGGCTCCAAGTGAGATGAATAGTATAGCCCAATGTTCTTAGGTCATCAGTAACTTACCCATCTATTTGTATACCATGTTCACCAAACCACAGGGAGCACGAGAAATCATTCACTGTGACCAGGAACTAAATGCTGACCAACCCAGATGATTCGATTACCTGATGCTAGAAAAAGGATTCCAAAATAAGGATGGTCCAATGAGAAAGAACCACCGACAACCCAGAGTTCACAGAAATGACTACCAGTACTAAAAGCTTTGGACGGACAAAGTCACTTCTCTGTGCAGTATTCAGAAACCGTTCTGGCAAAAGCCTAAAACATCTTAGGCGCCATTTGTTCAGGCGATATGTGCTGTCATAAATTTTTTTATTGGCCATAAAAATGAAAATGCAGGACCACCCCACTGATAATTTTGACAAATTTGTTGACTATCAAACGATAAAAATCAACATGCCATGCCAAGCCTGAGAGGTAAAGCAAATGAATTCATGAAAAGAAATGAAAGCAAAAAGAAATCCTCTTTCTCAACAAAATCAGTAGGAAACCATGACATTTTTCCCCTAATTTGAGAGGTAAAGCAAATGAATTCATCAAAGTCAAACCAAACGGACAGTTTCCCCCTAATTTCGACAATAGAATATCGAGGCCATATTTCACCAAGTCCATTCACCTACACCTACCCTATAAGGAAAAGGGAGCGGGAGCAGAGCAACTGTGAAACCTCTGCCTTCAATAGAGTTCCACCACCATGCCTTCTTCAAAAAACAGTTACATCTACACTTGTCTTTGCTAAACTACAGTGAGCAACAACTCCTGTTCTCCCCTATCTACAAGCACAAGCACCTCTGTTTCCATATAACCTGGTCTCTATTGATTTAGTGAAAGCAGCGACAATTGTTCTTCTATAAAGCAATCCACGTGGCAAGAGGCACGACAAGATGAAGGTATGAGAATTAAACCCAGGCAACGCTGTTCCATTGGAGAAGGAGAAGAGCGTCGGGTGCTGCGATACTCAACTGCATCTTGAAGAATAATGTTCCCTTGCTTGTCAATGCAGTGGAATGCACCCAAGAAAAACCGGCCATCTTTTATCCCCACCAGCATTCGACGAAATAACAAATTCCTAACCCGGAACACATAATCTGAGCCAGAGGAGTTAATATCAGATCCATCTAGGCTTCCTTCTGATACCGGTGCTTCAACCCTCTGCTCTTCCATGTTAATGTGCTTTTCTTAGCAATTACCTAGAGAATAATAACAGAGAACAACATAAGCACTTATGCTCAGTACTCAGGAGTCGGGCCTAAAAAGTCGGATCATCATGCTTACTGCTTAAACTGCTCTTTCATCTGATATCTAAAATACTCCTGAACCAATCATTGAAGTGTTTCAATAATAAATACATAACCTACCAGGAAAACAAGAACAGGCAATTCCTTATCTGAAGTAACTGGCACTAAAAGGCACTAAATTGCACAATGATCTTTGCAGTAAGGCACCAGAGGAACTCAGTAACATCAATTCATCAAAAGAAAAGAAACAGAGGATGGTGACAATGAACCCCACAAAGCAAATAAACTATTCCTCTCAATATTTCCATTAAGTGAAACGGTTTTGCCACAACCATAAATTATATGCTTTGCAAGAGTTCAGGCTGTCAGCAACTGAGTCCAGTCAACTCGAGCTAATATGGTTGAAATCTCAACAGGATAAGACTCATGAACTCAAGACTTGGGAGTTTGACAAGACCTCTAACCCTGAGCCAGACTCTGCGCTTGGGCTCGGCTGGAATCAACATACCCAAGATTGACTCAACCCATATAGTTTCTTAACGGGACGAGTTCAAAGCACTTTGAAGCTTGACCAATCATACAAATCAGACAAGGATAAAAACCACTAAACCCATAGTTTCTCACTGTCCACCTCGTGTAGCCCCCTTTCCTAAACCAACATTCAGAACCCAGATCATAGATTGCACTAATTGTATGAATGATAATGCTTTAATATCAATTACAAATCAGTAAATCGCCCAAAAAAATAGAAGAACTCTGTAAAGGGGAGAAACACATTCGAACGCTACAGAAACAAAAGAACGAAATTCGAAACTATCCCCTCACGCGTTAGCAGCAAAAGCAGGCCAATCAACCACAGAAGTTTTGATTCCCGTGAAGTATTCTTTGCTTTGCATCGAGAGAGAGAGAGAGAGAGAGAGAGATTCAGACTCCAAATGCAACCCCGAAACTGAAACACAAGCGCAAAAGACGAGTACCCACCTCGGAATCAATACTTCGGATTCGAAAGGCAGCTCAGATTTACGGCGACGGTCGCGATGGTAGAGAGAGAGTTTCGATGCAGCAATCGACAGAAAAGACAGGGTTTATATTCGCGTCGAGTCCATGGAGAGGGTGAGGGGACTAGGGGAAAAGAAACGAGCGGCTTCAACGTTACAACGAAAGAAAGAAAATATTTTTATAATTTACGAAACTATTTAGATATAAAGTTTTATTCATAATGAAAACATTCTTTCTAGATTAATTACTTAGCTAGCGATTATTTTTTCGAAAAATATTTTTTTAAATAATTCAATTTTCACCAAATAAATAGAATCTAAATAATATAACAAAATGCAACAAAAGTTGTGAAAATGAAATGTTACATTACTTCAATATATCCTAAAATCCTCCATATGATTTTGATTTATCTTATAGAGATAACGGTCGCACTTATTTTTCTAAGCAATTTCAACAGATGAAAATTCAAAAGATTCACGCTCGATGGGTGAGATTCGCTCGAATATTAACCCAAAGAGTCTTATCCTCGAACGTATATAACCCCAAGCCAATTGACTCTGCCGCCTTTGGTTTTGAGTTTCGGAGCTGAGAATTTATGTTGTACCGTTTGTTATGCATGGAAAAGAACGCAAATATTTTGAAGGACCCTTTAACAACGTATCATGTTCAATACGCTGATCACACAGGACACTAGAAAAAGCAATGAATTATATGAACTGCAACATTTCTTTAACTAATTATTTTATAAACATCTTGAGACACTAAATAATTAAATCTTAATTTGAACTTATGTCAACTTGTGTAGCATTCGAATTTGTAAATGTCTTTAGTAAAACATATCTATAGAAGACATGACCGAATTGAACGAGTTCCATTTTCTCGAACTACACTGTCTTGTCGGAACGAGTAGACCACCATATGCTTAAACGTTGTCCTGTCGTAATATCAATACAACGCTTTTTCAAGAGAATGAATGTAGACCACGGCAAGGTGGAACTTGCCACCAAACCCTTCTCCGATTGCTATGTCATGTTCCCAATCATTCTCCCACACCCCGGCAGACGACGGCCCTGGCACTGGCACTGGCACCGGCACCCACATTAAACAAAAATGAAAAGATTTTCCCGTAACAACGGCAGATCATCCCTTGGGATGCCTACACCCACATCTCCGAAATGGCTCACGAGGCACGTCTTCCTGTCATTCCATTAAGTTTCCGAAAACTTTCAGCAAACCATGAAGTTCGATGGGTTGAATCATTCACAAAATCAAAATGGGACCAGGAGAATTAAGCATAAAAATCCCAAGTTTAGGTTCAAGAAAGGTATATTCCCTTTTTCCTATGTAGGGTTGTCCATGGCAAAGCACCACCACATGAGAATGCAAACTTGTATCACTGATGTTCTCAAGCAGAGAGCCCCTGCCGGTACAATAAACATGAAAACCATGCTACAACAAACTTCCCAATTATATCCCTATAAGCACACAACCAAGTCTAGAATGAAAAAATCATCTAGGACAAATGTCTAGAGAGAGATATTTGGTGTGAGTACTGTGCGCATAATATTCTTAACTTGAATGAAACCACAGCAACAAGCAACCACACTGACAATACATAAGAATGTTCTTCCTTCAACAACTAGGCCTCTTATCTCTCTCGCAGACATAAAACGGCACGGTTTCAAGTTTCAACTGACCAACCTCTCCTACAGACGCTTCTAATGAGACAGAAAAGGTATAAGATAGAAGAACACCACCAGCTAAGCAAAAAATGAGCATCTGTTTATAACATTAAAAATAAGATCACCACTTGTAGAAACCTAACCAACCCTATTTTGTCACTGCTTTAAGAAAAGAATCATACAAAGGCTAGTTCCACATGCCAGATGCAGAACACTTACATCTCAGATCTGACAGCAACAAGCAAGGACAAAGAATTATGCAGAACATATTCCACACCTCATATTTCTCGAGGAAATATTGCAAATAATAATCTAGAATATCTTCTTAAAAACCATCACCAAGTCCATCAACTGCTATTGCTGCTCCACATCTTCCAGCAGGCTGTCCTCCTCCACCCCATGCTCACCACCCTCCACAAACAATTCCAGAATAGGGGCAAGAAGACACGAATGAACCCGGACACAGAGAGAGAGAGAGAGAGAGATTCACCGAATCCAACGAAGAACACTTAGATGCACATGAGAAGATTAACCATGGAACAAATGCTAGAAGAGAATAAAGACAACTAGCCACGTTAGAAAGGAAAACCAAAGAGTTTGCAATTCGAACAGAGTTTTATGTAGAGATACACATTAGTCCGGAGCATGACCAGAAGAACCCTAAATATGCCAGGCCATCAGATTATACTTGAATATGATAATAAATGCAAAACCAGACGGTGAGCAATGCTCAGATGACGCATATCTGGCACAAACTCAAAATAGAAAGTTGCTGAGTTAACAATGTAACTAGGAAACAATACTCTTGAAAGGGAAAAGGTAAGGCATTTCTCCAAGTTCAACAGCCTAGGTTGGCTAAACTATAGTACATGTAGACAAATGAATGTGATATTTTTTCCTAAAAGGAATCCTTCAATGTCTGAATCCGCAATCAGACTTGACAAAAGATGTGCGATAGATGACCAGAAAACTCCAGCACATGTATTGAACAAAAAGAAAGTGAAAACTTGTTATAAAGCCCAAAGGACAAGCATGCTCATTTATTCCCTTGTTGAAAGAGCATGTTTAAGCAGTAGAATAAACGTCTTCTTATATTGCCTTTCAATTCAACTCCTCTGTCCAGAATATTAACTAACATTATTGATTTATAAAACTATTCACAAATTCAACCTAAGCGAGTGGGCACGCGAACAGGAAGGAAAATAAAGGAAATAGAAAGAAGAGAAGATAGAAATTTTCCTCATTTGTTTGGATATGCATTGAAAGGAAGACATGGAGGGAAACAAAATTAATCGAATCTTTAAAGTAACCTCTCTCCTACTTGTGTTGAGGACAAAGTAAAGGACAACATTCAACCGGGAAAAACATTTTTTATAGTTAATTTGCTTCCTAGTCTTCTGGTGTTGAAAGGAAATTAATGGTAGCCAAAGAGAAATAATTCTCCCCATTTCCTTCTCTTTCCTCTTTCGTTAAATCATCCGAACAAGTGAAATCTTTTCTTTTTTTTTTCAAGGTAACCATTTCTTCAATGCCCAAATCTGGGAAGGAAAGTAAAATGGAAAGAAGAGCAGAAAAAAAAATTGTAATTTCCCTCACTTGTTTAGATATGAATTGAAACATAGATGTGGAGGGAAACAAATTTAATTGAATCTATGAAGTAACCTCCTCTCTCTTATTTGTTTTGAAAACAAAGTAAAGGACAACTTATGGCAGAAAAAAAAAAATGAAAAAAAAAATCTCTGAAAGTTAATTTGCCTCCAAAGCCTTCCACTGTTGGAAGGAAATTACTAGTGTCCAAACAAAATAACTCTCCCTATTTCTTTCTACTTACTCTTTTGTTAAATCATCCAAAAGGGGGAAATATTTTTCTTGGTAATGATTTTCCCTTACTTCTCTCCAACTCCTTCAGTACAAACATTTAAGCGTTTGAAAAATGATTAGATTTTGATTGAAAGCGAATACTTTGAAATCCAATTGCTCTTGTTTTAATTAACCTAAAACAAAGTACATGGAATCCAAATACAGTCAAACAAGAGATTTATACTACCCAATAAAACAATGAGACCTAGTGGTACCAAAGAAATTCTGACAGTTAAAATTCATTTTAAAAAGGCTAGAAAAATGGGTGGAGATATCGCTAAAAGAACAGAAGCTGAAAGGACAAACATATCTAATGGTAATTGGAAAAATGCCATTCATTTACAATGGAACTTCTGTAGGACAAAAATGAGACCAGGATGCTTTACGACATGAAATGTCACACGAGTATAATAAGTGTAATGAAGATTAGCGTACTCAGGTAGAAGAGCAAGCACTCAAGACAAGATCAAATTAGAAAAGTATTATTCAAGGAAAAGTTGGAGGTTTGGACACGTGAGAGGAATTAGTATTAGGTGTTTTGAACTACATAAATGATGACCTTCAGCTGATTGGGCCACATGGGCAGAATTTTGCGAAGAAAGACGCTGAGTTTAGATATACAACAAACTTAGGACTAAGCAAGAAATACAGGATAAAAGACTTTCCATGGCTGACCCCACTCACAGTAAGAAGAGCATGACAGTATAAGACTACGTATAGCTGATTGTACTCAGTGAAAGAAAAGATAGGAATAGTTTTCTTGTGGAGAAGTGAGTACAAGCAATCAATAAAACAGAAATTGGGTAGAATGAGTCCATGGAAGAAAATTGACCAAGCTGAAAGACAGACCAATGAAACAAACCAAAGCACCGCTCCTTGTGTGCTTCAAAGAATTAACTAGGTACTAAAGTTGAAATTGTAAGGAGATTGGTTTAACTCATGTTTGATGGATGTTATAACTTCAAGTGGTCCCATATATCTCTGTGATCATATGGGAACCAAGAGTCTCCTCAAAACTGATGTTGTAACTGGGTCGGCATCAGCTTAGCATGCTCTTGCACTGGTGCCTCAAGCACTCTGGCACAAGATAAAATGGTTTACCATCACGAAGCTTAGTGAAGCCACCAACTTCAAAAGATGCCTAATTTTTTTTTTGGGTTAACTAAATCCAAACATGGAGACAAAAAACCTAGCGATTCATGGAACAATTCTTATTCGAGGTATGCTAAAAATTTTCTTAAAAAATAAGTCACAAAATCAGCAAACTGCAGGTAATTGGGAAAGTTCATAATCCTCCAGAGAAAGGAAGACTTATTGAAGAAAGATCTAAAGCTGCAAGGTCAATACTAGACTGTGACAAGGTAGTCATCAAAAACGCAATACATGTCATACTCCATAAACTTCATCAGGGGAGAGGATTTTTTTATTCCTAAGAAGATTACAAAGGATGAAAAATGTCTCAAGAAAATGCATAAAAGAATTCGTTATAAAAGAAAGATGTCTTGAAAAAGAAAAATATTTTTCCTTAATCCATTTATCCCTTCTGTGGAACTCATCATGATGAACCTCAAGCTGCATTCACTATAACTCGATCACTGAAATAGTTTTCTGCTTACTAAAGGGTAGGATGTAAACTGATATGCATAGACCATGAAAATACTTGTTGAAGAGCACATCCTTCAAGAGTTGTAACCATTAATCAGTTTTGTTTGAAGAAATAAAGGACAATATATACAAAATAGCTTTCCAAAAGAAAGCAGGCAGGAGGGATACAATGTGATAATGATTATTAAGCATAAAGGTGCTATGGTTGATAAGCTTTTGGATGGATAGACAACCGTGTCTAGCAAAGACAATGACAAAAGGACAAGGATGAACATGGTCCAGGAAATACAATCTAGAGACTTTCGCAGCCTAAAAAGTGTCTAGAAGGGAAGATCGCATGAAGAATTTTGTTTAATGAATCATGAAACGTGGATTTGACAACCAAATATCATTTTTTAGATGGACAGAATAAGGATATGAACTAAATTTTTTAAGACACCAGTCCAGAAGCAAGAAGTGAGAGAAAGTTAATGCTTTTAGAGATTTTTGCAGCTGAGATGATTCCTCTCCTCTGAGAACTCTTCATACAGCGGCACCTCTCTTCATCATGTCAATAGAGAATATCCTTCCATCAAGGAGCTATGGATAGAATTATAACAAACGTCTATATGAATATCAACAGCACCGTGGATCACAGATGGAGAAGAAAATATCCTTCCTTGAAAGCCGCTAAGAGTAAGAAGATGGTTACCAGAACAGTGATGAATATATCTATAAATGACCCTCGGATTGGAAATCAGTTAGCAGAGTACTAAACACTGGAAAAAGATGCGAAGTCAACAAGTTACCGACAAGACCAGACAAACTCAAAAGAAATGGAAAGGAAGATCCTGATAAGTAGCCCGAAACCATGGCTGCCAAGTAGATTAAAACAGCACAGAAGAACCTATATCCTCTAAATATAGAGCAAGCTACATTTTCTTCCCACAGGATATTGGGCAGAGCTAGGAAGTAACAGGAGAAGAGCATTGAGGAGATAGACTAATCCTCTGCATGAACCACCTAAGGGAACTAACGAAGAAAACATTCACAGAAGGTAACTCCCATCACTAAAAGATACCAAGAAGAGCTTCCACATCAAGTGGCCATTATAAATGCTTGAATCAGGTTTTCAGCAGTGCGCCTCTGGTCTGGTGTTCCAGATATATGAGCAATGCGATCACCACGAGATGATTTGGGCTCAGAAATTTCTACCATTGCTCCGGATATCTAGAACAAAAAGAGAGATTTCATTAGGAAGATCTTACATTGTACCCTAATACTAATTTCACGCTGTAGGTCCAGCCTTCAACAGAAAGGCCATGCAGAAGAAGCACGCCATCCATATAAGAATAAGAATGACACGTATACATCTTGCATGACATTTTCAGACATACTGAGCAAAGGACAGAACTAAATCTAATGAAGATGAAGCAGATATAACTCATTTTTTCAAGGGTAGTGCCATGTACATAGGCTTTTCTCTAAGCAGCATCACACAGTCCCCTTTAACAAAGTAAAATCATATAGTCAACAACCAAAAATAAAAAAGAGAGAGAGAAGAGAGAGAGAGAATAAAATCAAACATAAGCACGGCAACAACACAAACTTAATCACTTACCTTACGAATATTGGCTATATTTGCTCCTCCTTTTCCCATCACCTTACCCACTGCATTTGCAGGGACAATTATTTCGAGAGTTGACGGAGGAGGTAATCTACAAGGCACACAGAAAGAAATGTAAAAGCTGATAAGATGTAATTCTCAAATGAAAGGACAGAATTCTTACCCGCCATACAGCTTTGATGAATAGGAGGATAAGGATCCGTAGCCACTTTCATTCATCTATAAACAGAAACAATTAAGAAGCTCATTAAGACTGGAAACGTAGAGATCCATCAGCTTTTAGAGAATAAACTAGCTGCTCTCACAGCTAGAAGTTAATATTGGAAAGAAATGTATCATATCCAACATAACCACTCCTACTATTAGAAGTTCCAAATTTCTCTAGCAGAGAACAGCAAACTTTTTTACCATCACAAGGAAACAATCAAGGAACAAAAACAGTATCCTCTATCTCATTAGTAGGATAGTTTCCATCCCAATTAAACACCATAACAAGGACTTTATATTATTCAAGAGAAGCAAAAGAAATTCTGTTGTTCTCTAAGAACATCCTAACACCTCAAACAGACTATCATACACAGAGTAAAGAATTGTACCCATGAAACCTGCTAAGAGGCCATGCAAATCTATTCTCAAGCTTGAAGAAATGTGATGCAGTGCATATAATGACTTGCATCACTCAACTAATTCTTAATACCTTAGTAAGTTCCTCAAAAAAAAAAAAAAAAAAAAAAAACAAAAAAACAAAAACAAAAACAAAAACAAAAACAGAAACAAATAGTTTGAGAAGTGGAAAATTGAGCATAATAATTATCGATAATTATTCCATATGTAACAAAAATGCCAACACATACCGACAAGGATCCATATCCATAAAGGCTACTTGAAGAGAGCATGCCCAAGCCACTTCCCATATCAGCCTTTTGATCATAACTCAATGAAGGAACAGGACGAACTGAAGGCAAGGCAGAAGGCACTGAGTGACCACTACCAAGAGAGTCAGCAGCCACAGAATGGTTATGACCTCCATCTTTTTCTTTGAGAACATCGTCCCGCAACCTTAACACAATTTGGACAAGTGCATCTCTCACCTTAACTACTTCTCCCGATACCTATGAAGTCAAAAAGGATGAATACAGAACATTTACTAAATAGAAATTGATTAAAAAGAGTACGCACAGACTAGATGCAAACCTCAACAAGTTCCTCACTTGAATCAGCACTTTTTGGTTTCTGGCCTTTCGAGATTCGGATTTCTGCTTTAGTTCTCTTCCGAATTTCATTTATAATTGATCCACTTTTTCCTATTATACATCCAATCACTTTTGATGAAACAAGGAGTCGCATGGTAATAGTATCATCATCTTCATCATTGATCTTCCCTTGAAGCAATAGAGTAGCTTCAACGGCCATGGATTTCAGATCATCAGGTGACTACAAGAAAATATACAATGGTTATAACAGGGGGAAGTTAAAACCTTGCAAAGCATAGGAACTAGCAAGCATTCTGAAATCAAGAAAATATGAATCACCAAAATGAAAATCGCAGAAAACTGATGAAAAAAATTCAGATTTCAGACCATGTCAAGAAACATTTATCATGAGTATTGAGGACATAAGCATTCATTATTCATCCAGCAAGGCAGAAACACACCAATTTATTCAAGTAGCTCTAAAAAGAGCATCATTTAACAACTTTGTAGTGAAATCAAGAGAAAATAGTTTGTTCCCAAGCATCCTAACCATCTGAGCACTTTTACAGATTATGACATTTATTGATATTTGATGGAAAGCTTTCTAGATTTCCTGTACATGGAACAAAAAGCATGAGAAACTAGGCATCATAAATCTGCGAAAAAATATCAGGCAATTCCACAAGTAAAAGAAGGAAGGAGGTACCTCAGTTGCTATAACAGTGATTATGCACTCATCACGGTCACCCTTAGAATCATCAACCTCAATACGAGCACCACTTGCCTGTCTTATGCTTTTAATTGTGCCTCCTCCCTTGCCGATAACACGTCCAATTTTGTCAAAGGGGCATAAAACTCTGATAATCAGTTCCTCAGACAGGGAGCCACCACCAAAAGAAACCATTGGGAGAGAAGATGTATACGCCGGCCATGTGCTTCCTGGATCCCCATAACCTTGAAGTTCCGACAAATGAGCAGCACCCAAGATTGGAGGAACTGATCCTGGAATAATAGGATCAGTGCTCCCATATCCACCGGGGGGAAAGATGGGAATATCTGAAGGGATAATTATGCTTGGAGGGGCTTCAGGCACAGATGTATCAAGAGGAATCTCCTCCTTAGGAGTGAACTTGTACATGATTGCAGATATCGCATATAATGCTTTCTTCACTGAGTCTGATTCCCCAGTTATCTATTGAAAATAAAAAATGTCTTACCCATTAAAGGTGCCAGAAATAATGTCTAAATTAAAAGTACCAGAAGACAAATCAGAAACTAGATATAATTGGATTGTAATCAAGCAAGCTTCAAGATATAATGAAACATCTCAAAAGGTTCTAACAAAAGATATAAACCTCAAAACAAAAGGTCTGACCTTGTAATGATAACTATGCAGAGAAAAAAGAAAGCTTCTTCTGAAAAGCTTCTTCCGAGTCAAAGCAACTTAAAGTTAGAACTAAATAACAATCAAGTAGAAAGAACTTAAGCGGCTCTCCTCATAGTATGACTTCTCAACAACAGAAGACAAACTGCCAATTGGAACTACATTGAAAAGATTTTACATGGTTCCAAATATATCCATGACTAAGCTTTAAATTAGTTCTCATTTGACTCTGAAGTTGCAAACCAATAATCCCCAGATACATCTTGAGCAGTTCCCAGAAAGTAATTATGTAGAGGAACTCCTACTATAATGAAATATTTGCAATAAATATATTCACGTCCACCAGGATGCTTTGCTGGTTTTCAACTTTTCATGTTCAGCCATTATTGAGTCTATGCTGCAGCAGCATATGTATTTTCCATTGCCAACCCTGTAGAATATTCTAGACCATAACATATGGATATTTCCTTGAGATAAAAAAATAAAATATAAATGCATGGATATTTCCAGAATTTTATGCGATACTATAACAGATTATTTCATCTGTCTACACTCAATTGGTGCTGCCCTGTCACTTCTGTGATTCAGGCATTGCAGCTCTCCATTAATTGCTTAGTGCGTGTTAAAATGCATGTTGAGGACAAGTTTCACAAGTTTCAAGTGACAGCAACCTAAAAACATGCCATCTGTCAATAATCCAGAGCCAGAAGGATCAAAGGAGGTCTTCATGTTAATTCTGGGATTTAGAACTGCTGAACCTCACCAGTTTACCACCACCAAAAACAGAAAGGAGCAATGCAAAATGCTTAATCTTTAGAATATAGCACTGAGCATCCACAATACAGATACTTTATTCTCCAGGACATTCACTATGTGCAGTAGAGAAAGGAAAGATTATGCTCATGGCACGTCATCTGCCATGAACACCAGAGGCAGAACATGCTTAAACGATTGATATGCCAGATACATATAAATTGGTAAGATCCTGTTCAGATCATAGGCAGACAAGCAATCAAAATCTTGGTTTAAGTGGGGCATAAATGTAGTATCCATATTAACCACTATAAACTTGAATTCTTTTAGTCATTATGAATTTTTGTCATTGAATGAGGTTCTTCAACACATATCAATCTAAATATGGACCTGTTATTGATTTAGGAAATTTGACGAGAGCCTACATCATATATTTAAGCCCCAGTATTAAAGATGTTTATCAATCATATAAGTCAGTTCGAAATCAATTATTGAAAATAAAATAGACATCTAATAAAGACAGCAATATCGGATTCCACAAGAGCCCAGTACCTAAATCAAGGCATTAATGCTATATAAGAGCAAGTTCAGCTGGATCTTGCTCCAACGACCAATCCTTTTCTAAACATTTCTTACATTTCTCGTTGATGATAACTATGTAACTAAGAATTTTTGGAAAATTTCGATCATCTCTTTTCTGTTCCTGCAGGAACATAACGATTCTAGACGTAAAAAACTACCTAACAACTAATGCACGTAAATTTATGTGTCATATCCCAGAGTCCTTAGGAGTTCAGTCATTTACCATGCAGCAGGGCTTCAAAGAGATGTATATGCATGCGTGTATGTACATACATTGTAGTACGTAGTTCAGTTTATCTTCTTCTTTTCAAAAGATAGGTGATTTCCTTTTCAGCCAGAATCAAGCCACAAGCCCCCGGATTATTATAATTGACAAAAAGTTGTGGCAACCATTCAACAGCCAGCGGGGCATGCACTCATCGAAAAAGGGATAAACTCCTGCTGACTCGGCATGAAAATAAGGTTTCGAATTAACTAATGTCCATTTTATACATATCGATTAACGCTAGCATCTGTAGGATATGGAATCATAGCAAAATGAATACAAGAGAAACAAGCATCAACTCGGTTCAGAAGTGAGCTAACCGTAACGAAGTTGTCGAACTCCAAGGCACACGAGTGAGTCGGATCAGATGCATCCTTCGCGGTAACCTTGACATTCGCCCTGGTCTTGCTCCTCAGCCTCTTAATAGTAGCTCCGGCCTTACCGATGATGTTCGCCGACTGACTCGAAGGGACCAGAATCCGGCATTCGTCCCTGTCGGGTCGCTTCTTCTCGGACTCCGAGAAAGCCGCAAGAGACCTGACAATGGCAGTGTGGACTCTAACGAGCGCGTCTTGCGCAGCGCACAGAGGCTTGTCATCATCGAAATCGTCGTCTACGTCCACGTCCTTCTTGTCCTTGACATAGCAATAGACGAGGATGACCCGATCCTTAGCACCGGGAAATGGGTCGACCACCTTAACCTTTGCCCTGCTCTCCTGCCTTATGGTGTTGATCACCTTCCCACTCTTGCCGATCACACTCCCAATGACCCCATCGGGGCAGAGTATTCTGTAGACAACCACTTCATCCCCGCCCTTCTCGTCTCTGTCCATAGCCCGTCTCTTCTGGTTCTTGTTCTCGCCCTCGTAGTCTCTTTGGAAGCGGGATCGCTTGCCGGTCTCGCCCATTATTAGCGACGAAAAACCGCAGCCTAATTCAACAAGGGTCTCCGCCGAATCGCTCGTTGTCCTGCGATTTGCGATTTGGAGCGCACTTCGGATTCTGGGTCGCCAGGATGTGGCGATCTTGAAGGCGAAGAAGAAGAAGAGGTGCCAAGGAAGAGATGGAAGAGACTGATTGAAAAACCCTAGCTGAAGAAACCGGAAGCCCACCGTACGGGCAGGCTATCCTTTGTTTCGAGATTTTAACGAGAGGCTTATGCCCGCGCTCCGCTGCGGATAATACAGTCTTTTCTTAGTTCTTTCTTTTAGACTATTTTCCAAGATCTACAGTGTACTTTTTTTTTTTCTTTTTGGTCGCAACCATTTACTCTATTTAACTTGCGAAAAATAGGGAATGAATTCAATAGTACATGGATTAATTTAGGAAGAAAATCACCAAGGTGATTATAAGCCCAAAATCGAGAAACTTTATAATAGCATCGAATTTAATTTCCTTACTCTGTTTATTTTAATTGATTTCCACAACAATTTTTGCATCCTAGATCATAACTACAAGTATTGAAAATTCCAAATGTGAGAATGGCCATGAGATCTTTTTGAGCAAGGAAGCTCGAGGCCAATATGGCCGCTACAACCACTATGGCTGGTATGGTCTTCATGGCCACAATGGCCGTCAAAGCCCAATGCTATCATAATCGCTATGTCGTCCTAACCACAACAACTCGTGCTTTTTATGTATGCTTATATAGTGGATAGTCATGCTGCAGTATGTCGACCACTTGTTATAGCGCTTTTGTGCCCTTACTACAGTTTTTGTATATGATGTCTTGTCCTATTGTTTTGTGAGATTAATTCAATTGCAATCATCTTCATTGGTATCTCTACTATGGTGCGGTTGAGAAGATCCTTCTTGGCTATTATATGATTTGGAAGATTTATATTATGATTCTTCAATTTCCGAAAGTATTTATCTCACGACTTTTGATATATATATATATATATATATATTGCTATAATATTGTTTGTTTTGTTGGTTAGCTAGAGTTATTGAAAGTCCTAGAATCTTATTTCTTCCATCAAACTTTTACTAATTTTATGGCGAAGTTATGGAAAATTTAAATTCAAAGTTTAAGATTTGGTTAAAATTGTAGTAAACTGAAACTAAAGATGATATTATTAAATAGAATGTAAGATATTGAAGAAAAAGTGATTTATGTTGACCATGCATTGCGATGACAAGAACTAATGTTAGAATATTACATAAAAATGACAATATGAAATGCATCCAAAGAAAGATATACTTCAACAACTAATATATGAATTTTAAAGATTAATAAAGGCTGGAAAAAAAAGAAGCCATCTTTATATTTTATTTATAATAAGGGTTAGGATGGACTCACGAGATTTTTTTGAACTTGGAACAGTCGAGGATTCCATTATTTTCTACAGAAAATGAATTTCATTTCCCCCTATTTGCATCATGCGAAGCCAAATGTATAGAAGCTAAACCGCGGGCACCGCAAAGTCGCGGCCGTGAGGGGGCTTCGATCGCGATGGTCCTCTCCTTTTTTCTCTTTCAACGTGGCTGTGTATCTCTCGATCGTCAGGCCCCTCTACTCGTGAGTGTGAAAACCACCTTTTATAGTGCCTTCTTGGTACTGCAAAAGAGGATATCTGAATAAAAAAATCAATAAATTCCCATAATTCCTCCATTATCTTTTTCTGCATGCATTATGCTTCACATTTTCCTTGCGTTACAGAATTGGAAATACAGATAAGAGTGCGCCAATAATCTCGCAATTCTGCCATCGCCTTGCTCTTCCTTCATATTTACGAATCCATGCCGATTGCTTTCTTTGTTACGTGACAAAAAATCTTTGATAATATAAAACTTAAATTTTGGCCACCGCGGGTTTAATGGGCTTAGTTCAATTAATCTCAAAACCATTTGTTTAAATCTATCTATCATTGGTTCAATGCAAGTACAATTATATAAGCCTAATACTGTCAATGCTCCTAAAATCGACATACAATTTTAATTACTATTTTGTCTCGAGTTAGATTCGATCATTTACTATATATCTAAATGGGTCACCAAAATTTGGGAGTTAACACAATTCATTGGTAAAAGAAGACAAAAAGCTAGCGAAAGGCTGTGGTTGTTTTTTTTTCTTTTTTTGGTAAATAAGGCTGTGGTTGTTGTTCTTCTTGCAAACCAAAAACCTTAAAGAATTTTTTAGGCATTGCTTAGTGAGAACTAGCTTCACCCTTAGGGTGGAACTCGTTCTATTGAATCGACTAGTGTTTGGACTTAAGCATTCTTTGATTGTGTATTGTGTCTTTCTCAACAATTGCTAGTGGCGTACTTCCAATATGCATCTTTAGTCACATGAATATCTCAAAGAAGGAAAATCTTGAATCTGACTCCTTAGAAGGTGGCAGATGGTGTCCTCGGCTTCCTACCAAGCTTTAACTGGGCCAAGTCGATAAAGGGGGGAGTACAAAGGGTAGATGTTGGTCCCGCCAAACTTTGGCTTGGCTAAAGTGGAGATTCTTGAGTTAAGATAATACTGGTGAGTAGGCATAACGCAAGTGGCTTACAAATGAGAGAAGATTTATTAGGTGCACGTGAAAGGTTGTTAGGCTAGAAAAGTCCCACGTCGGGATGTGCTATGTGTGTGTGAAATAGATAATACATCCAAGTTGCTTCATAATTTATTGACTTAAACTTTTGAATAAAAATATGTTTAGGTTGATATTGCTCACAAGCTTGGAGTTAGGTTCCCTCTTAGTGATTTTCCTTATGAAGGTATCTTGCCTCCTACACCATGGCTTGGTAAAGAAAAGCATAGCGATATAACTGTTATTTTAAGACAATGGTGAAAGTAATGCCGTGGAAGATTGAGGGTTCGGCCCACTTTTCTTGGTTTGGTGCTTGTGAATGGACGGAGTGAAACGTATCTATGGATTCCTTTGGAGTTCACCAATGGGATGGAAGGATCTGTCGTAACATCAGAATAGAATCTTGAGGACGGGATCTTACTTACCTTAGTCGTCTTATAATCCTCTTTTGCTTTTGCAGCCCCCTGAACCCCCTGCTCAAGAGCCATGTCCATTTAGTTTGACAATCACCGTTTTTCTTCCTATTTTTGTTCAGAAAAGAAATTTTCTGATGAATTGGTTTTCTTTTTGAGGCAGGCTATGTCAGTTTTTCATTCGATAGTGGGGTGAAGTGTGGTTTCATTTTCTATTCTACGATCATGCGTGTATTTTGTAGAAACAAATAATTTAAAAAATAGTTTCTAAAAAATCCATAACTTGTATTATTTATGAAATATCAATAAACAAAAAATACTTTTTATCATCTAAGAAAATATTTAGACATAAAATATTTTTAATCTTTGAATAATTTTTTCAAGCAATATAAATGATCATTTTCAAAAAAATATTTTCCAATTTATATTCCGCTGAACACACAGCCTAAGAAACATATTTTGTAAGACTTCTTATGTAGATCTAATCTATTTGTGGGAGCATTTGCTAAGTGTAATAGGAAACGGCCATCGAAGTTCTCTTCCTTAAATATACTTGCTGTGTCTCATCGGACAACTGCATGTTTATGTTTATCGGTGATTGCTCGATTTAAAAGCGCATTCAACTGAATTTTTCTGGAGGATTAAATTGGTTAACAATATCACGGTCACTTTATAGGGTACGTCTCCATCCTATAAGAGTACCACCATAAAGAATTTGATCTTTGACCATACGAAACATGTGCCCTCAATATGCTAAATAGGACAGGTCTCAAGCCGGGCAAAGAAGGTTGCACTTTGTCCTGCATCCATTAGATTAACAGCGCTGCAGTTCGGCGTCTTTTACTTAAGAAATGACAATTTTTTATTGAGTTGCCATAACTCTGAGAACAGCTACAGTGAACACTTTGAACTGAGAAATGACCAGTAGATACGATCACAACAGACTAGAGATCAGAATCTGTTACTATATGGTGTTCCATAAACTATCAAGTAAGGAACTGTTCGGACCACGGTATCAACTGGAATTGCGAAGTTAACGCCGGAGGACAACCCCGTCCCTGCATAAAAGAGGGAGAAAAAACACTTTTTAGAATGTTAAGACTGTTTGTGTTAAATTTATTCAGGCAATGGGAAAAGGCAGATCTCTGGGCAACAGAACTTCACCTATGCGAGTAAAAGTTGCTGTGTTGACTCCTACCACATGGCCATACGAATCTATCAATGGCCCTCCTGAATTCCCTGCACAAGCAAGACAGATCGGAGCTGAGGAAAAATGGCCATCTAGTTTGTATCACAGGTTTTTGGTATTATCACATATCAAGTTTCCCCAAAGAAGACCATAAGGAAAACATAAACGTACACATGATGAAAAAAAATCATTATCATGTGTGCACCAAATAGCTTTTGCTATTTCTTGACAAAAGCAATTAATAAAACGGGATTAAAACTTCACCAGAATTAATTGCTGCATCAGTCTGTATAGCTCCTCGAATAGCCCTTCCATTTGGTGAGGGGATCTCCCTCCCCAATCCACTAACCACCTGCTTCAATTAAAGCATCAAGCAGATGCACTTTTTTATATGATTGAATCAAATCTTGAAATGTAAAAAGCACTGACAAGGGTGTCAAAGATCAAAGGGACTATCAGGAGAAGAGAATCATCGACCCGACTTGACAGCAGGTTAATACTTCCCACAGTGCTGTCTGTCGGGCTAAACTTAATGTTCTGTTAAGAATTACCCCAGTTGTGAGCGTGTTTTCATATCCAAATGGATTTCCAATTGCAAAGCAGCTCTGACCTACACGAAGATCACGGGAAGTCCCAAGAACAACAGGTTTTACTTGATGTCCATCAATGTCGACCTGGATAAAAGGGAAAGGTCAAGCAGATTGTGACAATCTTTTTGCCACAAATTAAATTATCTCGAAGGGGCTCAGCTTAGTCAGTTGATTATAACTGATTCCCAGATAATTCAAGGAATTGCAGGAGATTTTTCCTGCACAGTTTGTAGGTTTTGTGATAAAAACCTTCACTTCCACCCAATCCTTGCAGAAGCCAAAACTATCAGAGAAAGCAAAATACAAAACAACTCCTAAGAATAAAGAACTTATAGTTCCTGATGAAGAATTCATTGAGATTATAAGTTGTGAATGAAATAGAGAGAGCAAATCAAAGGTATGGTTTATCCTTTTCCTACTTCCTTTATTTTCTCTTCTCCAATAAGGTTATCTTCAAGCTCACTTGACAGATAGAGATCCTTCACACTGGTGTAATGTTCAGAACTGGCAAACAGTTCCCCCTATGTCGAATGTCAATAAGCATATTATCTATCAAATAAATAATTTGGCCTCCACAGAGCATATAGCTTTTCTACTTTGTCTGATAAGGATAAAGACGTAATGTACAGTCCAAAAGGCACCTATTTCCTTCAACTAACCTTCAAGACAGCCAGATCATTTGCGGGATCAAACCCAACAATTTTGCCTTCTCGGACAAAGCTATTGCCTGTTGCATCTACTAGGAACACCTACACTAGGAAAGCATCCAGATGTTATCTATATAAAGAAACGCTTAATTTAACAGCTCAAGAAGAAAAAAACTCAAAGACGAGAGTATGATGAAACCTTACAACGCTGTAACCCACTTTGATCTGTGGCCAACTTGGCGATGACATGGTAATTAGTAACCTGCCATGAATGAAACAATAGCTCACTTCAGAAAGTCACAGATTGAACTTTTATAAGCATTTTGTAACAGTTACTGCTGGGAACTTCTCAAATAACAGTGCTGTAGCTCGCATTGACATGAGGTCTTGGTTGTCAATTGTGCATAAATCATCTTATATATTCTTTAGGAGCCTTACAATCTATGAGGAGAACAATTCATCCCTCTCTAAAGTTATTCATCATTCACTATGGTTTATCTATTATTGCTCAAACAAAAGTAATGAATTTCTCCTGTACAGTGACAATTGTTCTTTTCAGATTTCTCAGTCCATATCTAGCATGTTTGGGCACGCACAAAAAGAGAATGCAATCAAGTTTTTCAATGTCAAGAAGACTGCCTTCAATCATTTTCTTATCTCTCCATTCCCATGTATGGTATATGATGCACTCGAGCTAGCTTTCCATATTGTTACATGAATTGATCTACACTTCAAACGCAGCTTTGCCCAATCAAACTAAAGAGTCCCCTGACCAGGCTGTCAACAAATTCTGCCAGGCTGTCAACAAATTCTGCACTAACTCAATAAAAGAGAAAACTGCAATTCCAATATTTGGCAACAGTGAGGACAAATTTCCAAGAGCTGTTTTTCCCAGCAAGCACGATCTCTGTTGGACAAGATATCAAGGGACTGAGCAATACAGAGATGCAAATTCCCATCACAATGTGTTCCGGAATGCCCATTTTCATATCGTCATGTGTGTGTATCTTGGGTATGAGTAACATGCATTGACATCAGCATTCTAGCTAGCCAAGATGATCATTCCGATTTACGTAGTGAAGATATATCTATACTTAAAAGAAATGAGATTCGCAACAGTTTATCAAGAGAAGCCAAACAGAGGAAGTTAAGAAAGAAGAAAAGAGTACCTACAATGTGACCAAACTTATCCCAAATGAAGCCAGAACCTGTGCCCTCAACTTTAGCATCTTTATCCTCAATAGGCATGGCTTCGCCTGAAGAGCCCTTGGAGCTTTTAGCTATTTCCAAGTCCTTAATGAAAATGACGGAGGGCGAAGTCTCCTACAAGACCAAATGCACAGAGATTAGTTTCAGAAAGAGACTTACTCAAGGCATTTGGAGATTCAAATACATGATGTTTTGGGTCCGATACCGAGCTAACTTTACACGAGACCCAAAATTAGCTCTTCCCAAAAGACAAGTCCCTAGAATGCAGGTGACCATTAATTTTATAATCAATAATCAACCTATCAACGTAGCTGACTTCACCAGGTAGTTAACAAAAATCTTTCCTTCCGATATCACACTTCACAGTCAGGCTTAGAAAGAACAGAGAAGCGACGGTGACAGAGCATTGCAAATTCAGGAATTCGTAATTGAAATCGACGAATTGAACGAGCCTAAACCTGAAAGATGCTGACGACGCGATCCTCTTCTTGCTGAAGGTCGTCCTTCGGCTTCTGCTCGGCCAGTGCGGGACGGCACGAAGGATACTGGAGATCGGAACTGCAGAGACTTAGCAAAGAGGACACTCCAACTCCAACTATGGGACGGATAATGGTCGCTCTCCGGCTCGTCAGACATGGAATCGCGGTCGAAGAAGAAGAAGAGGCGGAGGAGGAGGAGGAGGAGGAGGTGATGATAGCAGAAATGTCCGAGAGGAATGGAACAATCTGAGCCTGAGCCTGAGAGCCCCACACCATCCTCATCACCCTCCCTTCCTCCGCTTCGACTGAAAATTTGCTTTTAACCGGCATGGGATAAGGTAGTCCGTCCACGTGGCTCCTTTTATTCTATTCAAGGCTCCCCGGGAAAAAGCTGAACATTGGGAGAAAGGTAAAAATCTCAAAAAAATTTAAGGCCTGCATGATAACATTTCTCATTTCTGCTCTTGGAACAGATTTTTTATTTTTCTGTTTAACAAAAAAAAAAAACGAAACGCGTTTGGTTGCGTTTTTTTTTTTTGTTTCCTAACAAAATCGGAAAGCAAAAAAAAAAAACACAAAAAGCTTACTTCTTGTTAAACAATTTTGAAAAAACACTTCCATCTTCTCTCTCCTCTTTTTTTCTTTTTTTTTCTTCTTTTTCCTTTGGCCGGTCGCCGCCTCGACCATGGCCGTCGAGGGTCGGCGACCTCGCCGCAGCGTCGCCGCCCCGGCGAGGCCGAGCCTCACCTTGGCCGGGCGAGCTCGGCGAGCTCGGCCTCGCCCAGATCCGGCAAGGCCGAGCATCGCCGGCCCCCAGCGAGGCTCAGCCTCGCCGGATCCGGGTGAGCTCGAGCTCGCCCGCCCATGGCGAGGCTCGGCCTCGTCGGGGCGGCGAGCCTCGACGTGGTTGGGCGAGGCCGGCCCCGTCGGCCCGTCGCCGAAGGCCGGGATCGGCCAAAAGAAGAAAAAAATAAAAAAGAAAGGAAAAAATGAAAAATAAAATAAAAATATTAAAAAATTAAAAGAAACAAAAAAAAGAATAAAATTTACCAAACGTGTTTCTATTCATTTTTTATTTCAAAACAAACGTTACCAAACATGTTCTTTTGTTCAAAACCGTTAGAATGTAAACACTTTTTTTTTTTTTCGTTCCTAGGGAAAGAAAAACGAAATGAAATGTTTCCATGCGGGGCCTAACTGGCTCGTTTAAATGTAAAATTGTAAAAAAAAAAATTCATTTAAGTATCCCAGGTAATAAATTTCAATCAAATTGATTACGTAATTTTTATAATTATTTTTTTTATCGAACTTAGCATACTTCTTAAAAAATTCAGTCCACGTGGACATCTAAAGTCATGTCACACAAACCTACATGACTCAATTAAGCAAAACGACATCGCACGGGAAGGTTCAAAATAGTGCTGGTGCCAACGTTATTTGGGCTATGAACTCCTTCTCATCTTTCACTCATTGTCGCTTGCTCGGTCATCGTCATCGCTTGCCATTGCTCGCGTGTTGTCTCTACAACCTTCAGTCATTTTGGTTTGTCATCTTCTCCCACTAGCTTATTTGACAGAAAGGGTTCGAAAGGCAAAATTGGGGTTCTTGGTGTAGCCGTGCGGACGGCACTACCAGAGAAGGATTTGTGAAAAAGTGAAATTGTGAGTGTGGAGGCCTCAATTTGTTTAATCAATTTGGTGCTAGCTTGGTTCCTTTCTTTCCACTAAAATGACAACCGCTAAGTATTCTTTAATTAATTAGTTGCGATTATTGGTACCTCCATGTGAACTTGTTGTCTTTTCTATGTTGTGGTCCCAAGAGCAAATTATTATTTTTTTCCTTGAGTGCAATGTCGGCATAAGGGACAATCTTAGCTATCATTGTTTGCTATGGTGGGGAATTTGTTATTAGCAAGGAGTAGTAGGAATATGTTGGTGGAAATGAAGGTACTATCGTTTTCAATGTAAGAAGGCCATCGTATATTGAATTCGTGAGGTATATAGCACATTATTTAAGATGCAAAGTATATAAATTGCACTATTGTGTTCCTAGGAAGAGCTTGAAGGACAATTTGGGATACTTCAATGATGACAATAACATTAAGCATATTAGTTACCATTATATTTATGGTGACGAAGTTAATGTATATTTTGAGTATGATAGTGACAATGAAGATGATGAGAGCACTCAGATAAAAGAAGTAGAAGATGGTAGTGAACCTAAAACTTAGGTTGGGGATGAATCTATTTTAGATGAAAGACAATAGTAAGGGGAGGAGAGGAAGGCAAGTCAATAGAGAGAGTTCAACAAATGGGTAGATGTACTAAAGTGTTTGGTAAAGACATAGATGATGAAGAATTGATTGGATTAGATTGGAAAGTTACTCTATCAAGTGAATCGGATGATGAAACTTTAGCAAATGTTAATTTCCCAAGTGATGTGATAATTGTCACACCCCAATCCTTTGAGCACGTGCCCATCCCTCTACGGTCAATTAAATAGCGACGTCCCTAGATGCATCACCGACCCTTTCATTTTAAATGCACATTTGGAAGCAAATACATAATTTCCCCAGATAACAACAAGATGTGATAGAAAAGCAAAGCCATAAATTTTTCAAATCACAACACGCTTATATATACATATATCAAGCCATGTCATATACAACATCAGTTTATAAAAATAAGGTCTACAAAATATGAGGGTTTCATAAAACTACAGATCATTTTCCTCCTCCTCATCCACATTGGAGCCTTTAGCTAAGTACACCGGAGTTCCTAGATTCGAAAGATCCGGGTCTACCATCAAACCACCGGAAAGATTTGTTGTGTCTTTCTCAAAAGCAACTTTCAGCACATACACAGATATCTCAGATTCCAGTATGAGACATTCTCTCTATCCATCCCGCGCACGTCGATACCATGATCTATATTAATGGGGTACCTTGTGAGGTAAAACCTCATCAACCCAGACCACGGACCTCCCATCCTCTAGGGCTCCCATGAAGCAGGATGTAAGATACCTGCTCTGTGACCTTCTTCACCTGTCCAAAACGTTCGAGAAGAGCTGCCATCTAGAAACCTGAAAATGTTATCTCACAACGGGGTAAGACGACGTCTCAGCAAGTTCACCCCGTAAGACCTAACCAAAAATAAAATACATCCCAAGGGCTACCTAAGCACAAGCACAAGTCAAAGGACTTACCTTAGCCTCGGTACCTTCCTACAAGTCAATACGATTCATATAATCATCGGATTCTCAACAATTCAAATCATCACAACAGATCGAGCCATCAATCAATCGACTCAGTCGATTCCATGCAGTCGATTCCATGCCATCAATACCATCACTCAGTCAATCCATTCAATACTATCTATAAAATCCGATTATATCAAGGACTACTTACTCTAAGCTGAAAATAAATAGTATAGCTCGCACTAAGCTGATAAATAGTATATTGTTCTCGTTAAGCTAACATATCAAACCATCGGGCTGATATAATATACTAATAATGCTCACTAGGAGCTACTAAGGTATATTGCTCGCACTAAACTGACATATCAAACCATCGGGCTGATATAATATACCGATATACTACTCTCACTAAGCTGACATATCAAACCATCGGATTGATATAGTATACCCATGATGCTCACTCTAAGCTAATAAAATATATTGCCCGTGCTAAGCTGACATATCAGAGCCCGTAGGCTGATATAGTATACTGTTCTCACCATCTGAGAATGTCACCATTTTTATTATTACTAACCAAAATAATCATGTGTGAGTACATGGTTGGCCTTAACCAAAATACAATATTTTTCCTTTTTAAAATCTCACTAATTTCAATAGTCCACAAGACATTTTTAGCGTTGTAAACCGACGCCCGGTGATCTTCTAATTAATTACTAAAATTAATAAATTTTGGGATAAATACCCCAAAATTACAAATCACACTTAATTTGCACAAAATAGCAATCAAATGAATAAATCAATCACACCATTACAATTAGTACGAAATTCCGATCACTGGCTATCGCGATCTAATTTCCGGAAAATAATAATTAATTAAATAATTATGGAAAATAATTAATAAATACCAATAATTACCAAAAATAACAACTTAAGCTAGAAAAGCCTAATTAAAAGCTGAGATGGGCCCGAAAAATTTCAGAACATATCTGAATAAATACTACGACTTATTTACTTACTAATTGCACTACTCTAATCACATAATATGCATAAACGATTAACTAAATTGCTAATCCGTTCTAACTAACTGCCTAAACTAAACAACCCTTAAACGTCATTAACTTACTAAGCATGGATTAGTGAGTTAAACTCACTTGATGAATGAACCGGTTGCACCACAATGACGGTGAGGTGGAGAGGATCAATAAACTCCAAAGCGGGTGCACCTTTCAAGATCCGGAAGGGCACCAAAGCAGGCCAAACAGTGCTTGGCAGACCCACGACTTCGGTTTTTGTTCGGTGGTCAAGAGAGCTGGATGGTTGGCTTGAAGCGGCGAGGATGGACAGCGGGGACTGCAACGACTTGATTCTAGAGTTGTTACTAGGAACAAAGAAGAAATCTTTTTTTTTTTTTTTTTTTTTACTTCTTGATTTTATTCCAAATCTATTTCTGGGAACAAAAATGTTACCAAACGAATTTTTGTTCTTTTTTTGCTCGAGGAACAAAAGAGGAAGAAGAGGAAAAAAAAAAAAAAAATTGAAAGCTTGATTCGAGAGTTGTTTCTCGGAACAAAGAAGCAATATTTTTTTACTTCTTGATATTCTTGAAAACAAAAATGTTACCAAATGGATTTTTGTTCTTTTTTTTGTTCCGAGGAACAAAAAAGTAGAATCAGGTATTGTTTGGCACATTAGCAAATAGGCCCTTAATTGTATAGGAACCTAACTTGTTACCCAACCACACTAGCTTAGCCGCTACTGTTTAATGACCAAGATGGATAGGATTTCTTGCATAACACATTCCTAGAATAGCTCATTCGGCAAGTGTTCTTTCCATTCATTTCTTTCTTGATCAGTAAGTCCCTCGACTATTAGTGGTTCATTTCGTTTTGCTAGGCCACTAATTGTTCCTATCATTAGCAACTTATCCTTCAGGATCTACTCCCCTTTCTAGCCACCCAATGAGTGTTTGCACCAATCGCCTCTCTTCTCATCAATATACTTTGCCAACCCCAGGATGGACGCGAATCCTAGCATTCCCAAAATCATCATTCGGAAGGTAAATCCATTTCAAAAGTTAACTCCATAAAGTCAATGGGGATTGTGCCAATCTCCATGTTGTTTGCCTAATATGGCTTTGTTGAATGTAACAAGGTCCTTGAAGCCCAATCCGCCATTGCCTTTCCATGTTTTAAGAACGTCTCATTTTTTTCAATGAATTCCAAATTTAGAGGAGTTTTATTTCAACCAGAAGGAAGCTACTCTTTACTCAATATCTGTGCAAACTGAAATGGGGATCTTGGAAATAGACATTGTGTATTGAGGCAAGGATTGCATGATAGTTTTTAATAAGGTCTTCTTCCCTACTTTGGACAATAATTTATCTTTCCATCCCTCCATCTTCATGTTTACCCTAGCAAGGATCCATGCAAACATATGTTTCTTCATTTGTCCTCAATTTGATGGAATGCCTGAATTTTTGCCGATTTTCTCTATAATAGGAACCCTCAACTCATTAGCCATATTTCTCTTAAGCGTTGGCGGGCAACCCCTACTAAAGTGCTAAAAATTAAGGAACCATGAATGTTAGGGATTCAATTTATGTTTAAATTACAGTTTTGTCCCTCTATTAATATTATTTCATTATACCACCCGCTAGGGTGGCTCTGCTGGTTCGGCACTCCCTCTCTCGAAAGAGAGGTCGAGGGTTCGAATCCCCCGCGAAGCGGGGGAATGTCGGCAGAGGCATTTTCGGCGACTTACTTGGTGCACGTGTGTGGTGGCTAGCACGTGTACCCCCAGGGTTTACTCTCCGACTGTCGGCCGTGCGGGGGTTCCCTGGGTCATCAAAAAAAAAATATATATTATTTCATTATAATGTCACCATAGGCTTTTGATGGAACTTAATGAGAAAAGTTCTTTGAGTTTGTTTTATTATATATTAGCAAATGGGAATATGCATTGCGTGTGCATCTGCAAAAAATGGAAATTTGAAAGATGGTAAAGATAAATGCTTTTATTCCTAACATTGCAAAAGATTTGAGAGACTACAAATTCCCACAATAACAATAATGTTTAGCTTCTTCTTCACTTCTTTAGAACGAATTTGAGTCACTCATGAAGCCCTTGCTCTCTATTTGCATGATTCGGCTATTAATTTTGAGGGCAACTTGGATTAGAGTTTTGATTCTTGGTAAAATGGTGGTGAGGGTTTCAATTTGAGAATTTGATTCGATTTCGCAAAATACGTTTCTTATTTTGGGGTAAACCTTCTACATAGGGATTATATATTGACTAGGCCAACAATGAGCTATGCAAGACTAAGAAATTAATAAAATATAGTAATGTTGGATTTCCGATGACATAGATCGGAGTTGGCGCTAGTGTCCTTATCCTGTTGAATATATATCAAACACATTTTGACAACTTGTGAACACTTTGAGAGAGAGTGCTTCAAGGCATGCAAAATGAAAGTGGCAAGTAATGTTTCCGGCCATTATAATCATTCCCTCTCCATATATAACCTCAATATTTGCCTCGATACATTTATTTGGAGATTCACCATCCAAAATATCATAGTTGTTTGATTACATTTGGATGACCAACATCTCATCTTCTTCAATTTGTTCTATTGTCTCATCATGCTCCTTAGATTTGGACTCTATATGGTATGGATATTGTTGAGTCTCTTGAAGTTTCAAGTCACTCTTTCCAATTCTTTGAAGAGTCATGGACCTCCGATTAGGGCAATCGGCTTTGAAGTGACCATAGCCATGGCACTTGAAGCACTTTTGAGCACTACCACCATCGATCTTGTTGAAGAGTTATTTTACAGATTCTGCGGCTTTCTCTTCGCCTTTGTCCTTCAACAAAGTATTGGCCTTGTTAAAAGAAACACCCTTGAAGAAGGTTATTCCCCCTGTTGATGATTTGGTCAACAAACACTTGCCATGCTTTAGTTGCTTCTCTATCTTCATGCCAAGTTGGCAAACATTTTTGAAAGATCAATAGGTTGAAGCTTAAACAAAATCGGTAATCTCCTTGATCATGCCGCCAAGAAAACGTGTGAGGTCTACTCTAGCAATTCTGGGATATCACACCTCATAAGGAGTTGTCAAAATTCCTAATGTATTGTTTAATGCTCATTCCACGTTGATGGAGGGAATTCATTTCGAGAAACAAGTCTTGCTTGTAGTTGTCAGGCAAGCACCTCTTCTTCATTAGCTTCTTGAATTTTTCCCTTGAATTTACTTTTTCCTTCCTTGATACATTGATGCTTTAGGTTCTCTCACCAAAGAAAGGCATATGTCTTATACTTTAGGATAGAAACCTTACATCTCTTCTCATTACAGTATGAGTAGAAGTCGAACACTTGCTCAATATCATATAACCATTCGATAAAGTCATCTAGATTGAGGTTACCCTCAAATTTTGGTGCTCCTTTTTTACTTCAAGGTCATCCTCATCACTCCTTTTTCTCCTAACTCGATGACCTAAATAACCAAAGTCACCTCCAAGTGGATTAGCAATCAAAATTTGTATGAAGTTCTAGATCAATATGGCGGGGCTGAGGAACTCAAGCTCTTTATGGTTGCTATTGTTGTGCTTAATTCTCTAGGAGGGTGGGAAATATTTCCATTTGTTGTTAGAGATTATGTATAGCACAACCATATCTTTCATTGTGTACTTGCTCCAATGTCAAAGCTTCTTGAAACTTTATCAACCATTTCCTTTTTTTTATGACAAAAGTATGAGATGAAATGGAAGATAGGTAACAAAAGGAATCACTCAAAATGTGTTTGACCTAACTCTAATAGCAATATGATGCATCTACAGGATGGGCAAATGTGTTTTTAAGTAATAATGGATGATTTGTGGTAGATGAAGAATAGATTACGATCACCACCAAGGTCTAAAGACCATGTCATTAGCCAAGGATAAGATCAGGATTGACGAAGTTCACCATCAAGCTCAAAGGACTCACCCACTTGCCATAGATAAAGGATTTCGAGATAGGAGAACCTTACCACCATGGCCTAAAGGAAAATTTACTAGCCAAGGATAAAGGGTTTCTTGGCTCACCATCAAGGAATAATCCACCTTTTGAGGATAAGGAACTAGGGAGATATTTGCTCACCTAGAAAAAAATTTCATTTATTCTTAATATTCATGTTTTATTCCTTACATTTGAGAATTAAACTCTTTTTTTTTATAGATGAACTAATAAATAGGGAATAAACTAAGCAGTGAAGACATGGGAAACACTCAACTAATAAAGATGTATGAAGTAGAAAACACAATAAAGTCTTAGGAACTAGAAAGTACATTAAGGGCGCGCATGGATTTGTTTACATTTCTTTTTTTGTTCCCGGGGAATGAAACAAAAAAGTGTTTTGTTCAGGGGGAACAATTTGGGAACAAAAGAACACGTTTGGTAACGTTTGGTCCGGGAATAAAAAATGAACAGAAACACGTTTGGTAAATTTTATTCTTTTTTTGTTTCTTTTAATTTTTTAAACATTTTTATTTTATTTTTTATTTTTTCCTTTCTTTTTATTTTTTCTTTTTTTCGGCCGGTCACCGGCCCCGGCGACCGGCCGACGGGGTCGGCGGCCTCGCCCGGCCACGGCGAGGCTCGCCGGGGGCCGGCGACACTCGGCCTCGCCGGATCCGGGCGAGCCCGAGCCTCGCCTTGGGCTCGCCCGGCCAAGGCGAGGCTCGGCCTCACCCGCGCCGGCGACGCCGAGCCTCACCGAGGGCCGGCGACGCTCGACCTCGCCGGATCTAGGCGAGGCCGAGCCTCGGACGGCCGGTCGCCGGCCATGGCCGAGGCCGGCGACCGGCGAAAGAAAAAAAGAAGAAAAAAAGAAGAAAAGAAGAAGAGAAGAAGAAGAAGAGAGAGAAGAGAAATGTTTCTCCGAAAAATGTTTTAGAGCAAGAAACAACAAATTGTTGTTTTTTTTTTTGTTCTTATTTCGTTCAGGAAACAAAAAAACAAAAAAAATGTAAACGCAACCAAAAACGCGTTTCGTTTCCTTTTTGTTCCGGGAACACTTTCCGTACGAAGTGTTCCGGAAACACTTTTTTGGAGTGTTTCCATGCACACTCTAAGACACCTAGAGAATTGAATCTTGACTCTTGAAACCTACAACACACTTAAGACTCAAAAAACTAAGACTAAATACATTTGACTAGATACAAAGTAATTAAAATTAGACTCTAAATTTGTTTACCAGCCTAGGTAGCCCAATAGACACCTTGGAAGATTGACAAACAGCAAAGGAAATTGTCCAAAACAGCCTTTAATTGCTAGATAGTCAATTAGTAGTCTCGAAGTCGATAATTAATTTGTAAATTGACATCTAGGTAGTCAATCGACACTCGTGAAATCAACAACTTATTCACTAGTGAATTGTTGAATCACCACCAAGTCCTAAAAGAATTGACAACTCTCTTGTAGAATTGACAACTAGTATAGAGAATTGACATCTTCAAACTTGGATCCAATGAATTTGGTTGTAGCCAAAATTGGCCTTGTGCTCCCAAAAGTAATGGTCAAGTCGGAGTAATTGATGAGGTCTAAGTTGAGCTTGTGAGTTGATTAATAGAGGTTGATGCTCTTGCATCATATAGGGGTGAGGTGAAAATGATAAAATGGCCGGCATCCACTTTGCACTTTTGAACCTGGTTATCTCATGACTACTTGTTTAGGTTTAGCTTTGAGATTAAGTTTATTTAGATTTCAAGAATGGCATGACTTACTTCTTCCTAAATTGAGCTATTGTAATCTCTTAACTTAATTTGAAAACTTTTCAACATGCCTAAAATGTCTTTGAATGATTACCAAAAGGGTTTAGTTGCAACGACACCTAAGAATAACATTTTATTGATTTTTGACATGTCTAGATACAATTTTGTAAAATTTGAAGAAGTGAAAGTGCTCTTTTACAATGTTATTTTGTGGTTTAAAATCTTAAATGGTGGCTTATTAAGTTAGATCAATTAAAAGAATTCAAACAAACTAAAATAGGGATAAAAATATCACGAGTGCCATAACTTTCGTATGGAACTCACTTGAGGGCCATAATTTGTTTTCAATCACTAATGTTGCCATAACTTCAAAGAAAACATGCACTCACAACTTTTAATCAATCACTTGAGGGCCATAAATTTTAGATAACACTCATCTAAGTGTCGGAAAATCTTATATATTATAACACTTGTGATGAACATTTTTTAAAAGTTATGGCATTCAAGTGATTGATCGTGTGACAGCTTGAATTTTCAGATTTCATTTTCTTTTAAATAAATCGAGCTTTTCATCGATGCGCCGATAGTGCTATTCTCTGAATTAATCACTCACGAGATAACTAGATTATCTGGGGAAGTAATTAAGGAATCTAAATGCAATGGACTTGAAAATTCGACCAGGAATCGACTGCTCAACCGTGTTGATTTGCAAGGGTCATTATGGCACCAACAAAAACCGATCAGAGACCGGAGATAGGTCGATTCGATGGAGATATGTGATTAGTGCATGAGTGATTTCACCTAATTGCAAAATTCTCGTCGATCGGCACTAGACCGGTTTTTCTGTCATTTATGTACCCGTTGTCCGTATTTGAAACCTCGAGATTTTCACGACAACCGAGTCGCCAATGTGTCAAAGATGTATTATGTGACTCGAGATAAATCGATCACAGGTCAATTGCACCAAAAATTCTTAAAAGTTACCCGATAGAATAGGTCACGCTAAAATTGCTTCGAAGTGAAATTAACCGTGAATTTGATCACCGATTTCAAAAATCGAAAGTTCTGTCATGTCACAATCTATTTTACGAACGTTGACTCATCCTCCGAAAAATTTTCAGAGATTCCAAGATTTTTACGAAGAATTGATTCGGATATCGTGGAAAATTAACGAAAATTCAAATGGGTCAAATTAAAGGAGATTTGGACTTCCAAGCTGAGCCTTTGAGTGTCAGGGACTTATAGAAAATTGTTCGGGATTTTTCTTTATTGAAATTGGACTTCGATTTGAAGAATTTGAAGATGATATTCAAACTCATTATTAGTGAAATTCGGACCTAGGCTTGGGGGTTGCATTTTTTACATTTAATTTGGATTATTGTGGGACTATGAGGCTAGAAAGTTTTAGGCTCGTGGACTTTTCTTCCCCTTTGGCCTCTCTTACACGTCTCTCTCTCCCTCATCCAACTTCTCAAGCAAGCTGCCTTGACTGACTTCATCTCCTTCGATCTCTGCCCGCTTGTTTTTGTTTTCATTTTCCCACGTCCGAAGCTCACCTCCCACCGAAAACACCTGCCCATCATCTCCACGTTCTCGCTTCGTCTCTCTCCGTGCGCCGTCTCCACGCGTCCAGTCAACCCAGCAGCAAAGCGAAGCCCACCGTTGACGTCGGCTTCATCAATCCATCTGCTGCTTCTGTTTCCGTTTCAACCTCTCTCCCTCCGCCGCTGACTCCGCGAGCCTCACGCCTTCCCACTATCTTTTGTCTCTGCTGGGTGTTTCCCTCTTCCATCGAAGACCCTCTGCCAGCAGACGCCAACTGCTCCTTCATTTGGTTTGTTGACCGAAGCAGCTGCTGCTTCCTTCGCGGGCCGCCCCAGCCCACGTTGCTGCTGCCAGGCGTCCCCAGCGTGGTCTTCTCCAGCAACGTAATCCTTGGCCCAGCAACAGCCCACGTGAGTTCAGCCGCAAGCCCATTAGAAGCCCACTCAATTTAGCCCATCTGCAGAGGCATTCCAGCCCAACTCAGCCCAGTTCGCAATTGTTTTCAACAGCCCATCTTCAGCAGTCCAGCCCAGCAAGTTTAGCCGGCCCAGTCCAACTTGGGTCCAGCCCAAAATCAAGAATAAACCTCAGCTTGGGCTGAGATTTATTGGGCCAGTTCTAGGACCGATCTGAGCTTTGTCGACACCGCCGCAATTCAAGTTTCCGCCGCCGCCGCACCGTCGTCGCGGTGAATTGGTTTCCGCAATTAACCGGTGAGTTTATACACTAAACTCTTCTTAGTAGGTTAATGACGTTCAAGGAGTGTTTAGATTTATTTAAGTGCAATTAGTTTAATTATTAGTTTAGTTAGTTAAATTAGGTTAGTTAGATTATTTAATTATGTGGTTAGAAATTATAAGTTAGTTAGGTTAGTGTGTTGTTATATAGCTAGGATGTTAGAATAATTTATTTGGCTCAATAGGTGGTTAGATTAGAATTATTTAGTCTAAGTTAGCATTTTTAGTATTTAATGCATTTATTTAATTAATTTCAGTAATTATTTAATTATTAAATATTTTCCGGAAATTAAGCCGGGATAACCAAAGTGACAGAATTTCATGCGATTGCAATGGTGTGGTTAAATTTTGCAATTAAGTGTTAATTTGTGCAAATTGAGTGCTGATTGGAAATTTTGTCAATTACTTCAAAATTTGTGAATTTTGATATTTATTCAAAAAATCTCGGGTGTCAGGTTTTAACACCGAAAATGAATTTTAAGTACTATATCAAATAGTGGGGTTTGAAAAAGAAATGTATCAGTTTTCTGGTTCGAATTGATCGTGTATCCACACACGACTATTTTCGAGATGTTTTTAATACGAAGAAAATAGGCCATGACCACTATCTTAATTGAGGCCTTTAAGTGCAATGCACGGTGTCTTGGGTCGAGATTGAATTGTCGTGTGTTGATTAAACAGAACCCGTCCTAGCGTTTAAGCTAGATGTTACTAAATCCCACCTTCAAGTTACCCATGCATTAGGGTAGCGGGTTGCAGTAGATTCTGGACCTAAGTCCTTCGGGATAGCTGTCAATGTGACGTAGCCGTGCTCTAGGGGGAAGAGACGATGCCTGGCTACGCTAGTGGACTGCCGAACATGGAAGTCAGCAATGCCTCGAGTGGCTTATTTAACAATTGGAATGTATGATTGTCTAAGTTTGATGCGCCTGATTATGAGACAAAATCGTGTGGTATGGTATGGGTCATGTCATAATGGATTGGCCTTATAATCGGGACCCTTGTGATTAAATGAGTTGTTGAGACATTTCAATTGTTATGTGCATTGATTATATGCAATGTGATATACACTGTGCTGACGTGCAGGAAGGAATTGAGGCGAGGTAAGTCATCTATGCTAATTGTGTGATTGTGTGGTTAGGACGCTTCTAGGCGTATTTCCCTCATAATATGGGTTTAGAGCATGGATTTGCTGAGACATTGTCTCACTGGTTATTGTATAATCATTTTCAGGTCCTTATAAGGTGGTTGAGTGGAGGACCTGGAGTCGAGAGGAAGTAATTTGAAGTGTAGATCAGTTAGGATCGTTTCTTTTTGAAAAGTCAGTCTGTGTAGTCTTTTGGTCATAGACTTTGTACATGACTCTATGTGAATATAAAAGCATGTGTGTTTGTGAATCCGTTGTCCTACTTCTCTATCCCGAGATAATTACTGTTAGGAGATTTATTTTAGCTTCTACATGTGCAATAAAACGAAAAGGGTCGGCGACTCGTCCTAGGAAGTCACAAAATATTATTGACTAGAGAGGGATGGGCATGCGCTCGGGATTCGGGGCGTGACAGATCATAAAGATATATAGTACTCTAGTGATTGGGAAAAAAGTTATGGCACTTAAATAAGCGTTGTAAGAAAATAATAGCACTTGAGGTGTCCTTTTCCGAACACTAGTTTAGAAACTTTAGGGGTAGATTTTTAATTTCTCAAAGCTAGGGATTGTCTGACCAAAAGAAAAAAAAAAAAAAAACAAAGTTAGGGACTAAATTTTTAAATTTGGAAATTCTGGGAATTGATTGCAAAATAAAAAACCTATGATGATAGGTAATTAATTATTTTAAAATAATTGCTTAATCTAGATAATTAACCTAATTAGATTTGAACTTAACTGCATAATTAATTTAAAAGTGGGATATTACGGTAATTTTAAAAATCTCCGTCTTTTCTAGATAGCAAATATATGACCTTAGGTATTCAATTTAATTAGTATAGCTTGAGTAAGAGAAGATTGGAATTTAAAGGTAAAAAAATGTAAAATGAGAAACCTTCCAGGGCAATCAAGTAACTTCAGAAAATGTAGAATTGTAAAAAATTAATTTAATTTTGATTATGAAGGTAATTTAATAATGATGCCCGTCTTAGTCATGAAATCGTATGAGCTAGTTAAAGTTACGACCTAATAATAACTTAGTAGCGAGGCAGTCAATTAATTTGAAAAAAAGAACAAATGGCTTGATATAATATTGGAAAGAGGCATCTTGTTATTAATTTAGAGGAAAACTGAACGATTCCTTTTTGGTAATTTCTCAATCCTAAGTTATCCAGTTTATAGAAGAATTGATTGTCTAAGATCAAATTCGGCTAAATTAAATATGAATTTCTATAAATTATCTATTTAAATGATGATGACATGATTAGAAGAGGATGAAGGTTTGTATGTTGAAAAATATGTAAATTATTTAATTGCGACTGTTATACTAAGAAATGCTAAGAGATTAGTGTGTTATGATTCACAATTTCATTTATACAAGTATTGTATGACATTTGTAATATAGTAATATTTGTGTGTGAATGATACTATATACCGAACATCAATACCACGGCTTAGTTACCAAAGAACAAACTCTCGTGTATAAGACTTCGTGAAAATAAAGATGATCTACCATCTAAGATAGTCTCTGCAGGATAGGAGGTCCACCGATTTTTACAAGTGATGGGCTTGCAACTCACGTACATGATATACAATATAGCTTGGGTAGCGAAATTATGCAATGCTATGGATAAGAGGTCCAACTTTGAAAAAGTAAAAGGGAAAATTCCAAATAATGACTCGAAGTGAATCTATTTTCTCAAATAAGGACCAAAAATAAACTTTGCGTCATATAAGGACCCGAAGTGGACCCATTATTTCAAATAAGGACCTGAAGTAAATTTTGTGTCAAATAAGCACCTGAAGTGATCGAGTTAATCTCTATTGAGGACCTTAGCTCGCCGGAAAATGTTTTCCGGCAATTAAAATAAGGGCAATTTTGTTAGAAATTTGTGATCGGAAAAAAAAAAAGGAAAAATTCTATATTGATTAAGTTTAGGTTATTCATTTAGATTTTTACATTTTCTTCTTTCTTCTCCCTGGCTGCTTCTTGCCTTGCTCAACCGGCGGAGAATTTGGGTCTTTGACTTTGCAAAGGATGGGTACAAGGAATGGAAAGAACTTCGGTTTTTGACTTTGCAGAAGATGGGTACAAGAAATGGGAAGAACTTCGGTCTTTGACTTTGCAAAGGATGGGTATAAGGAATGGGGAGACCGTAGAAAATCTAGGTTTTATTTTTTTTTTATTTTTTTTTCTGTTTTGGGATTTGTTAATTTTCCTTATATTTTTTTGGACAAAATCGCCCAAACTCCAGTCGTCGGAAATTTCACATGCTTGATAGCTGGCGAATATTTGACTGACCAACAAGCTCAGGTTCTTATTTGGAATTGATTCAACCACTTCAGGTCATTATTTGAGACAATGGGTTCACTTTAAATCTTTATTTGACACAAAGTTTATTTCGGGTCCTTATTTGAGAAAATTGGTCAACTTCAGATTCTTATTTGGAATTTTCCCAAAGTAAAATATGAAAGAAAATGAATATGAGATAACCATAATTGTGAGGTTATATGGTGACATATCTATCCTCAATAATGTAGAGAACACCCAGTGATCGATGGGTCGAGACATGGCTAAATGAGTTTATGATTCCTTATCCATGAGTAAGTGGCGATATTTTCTCATTACTCGAAATGAATCTTGAAAAAAATGGGTAGGGCTAAATACTCAAGTATATAATATACATATAAATTAATAATACATATATTATATATATATATATATATATATATATATATATATATATATATATATATATATATATTCACGGTTGAATTGAATAATTTTATAACACTTTGACAAGTTATTTCGCATATCATGGTAGAAAGGTAATGCATCTACTTTGCATATACATATATTTCGTACTCATTCTAAACTCATATTGCTGTGTTTGATATCAATCCGATTGGACCTAGAGATTTCATTGACTAAACTTTGACTCACCCCTCTATATCATATATCTATAGTGAAAGATCCATCTTTTGCTATAAGCTTTGGGACCATCATCTGTAGAGCATGACTGATAGTCTTTCCAGTTACTTGGTTTGGCGGTGGAGCTCTACATTTTGGTTTAATGCCGATTTACCTCAGTGTACCCCTTATTCGATATTCGGTATGCTACATGAATGGCGAGTTGGTGAACCTCTCTCTGATAGAATTTGATAGTCCATCAGGCTTTGATGATGGAGGTGACGCATTGGTGCCTGAGGTTATAGCGCTTGAGTAAAGCTGTAGCTTGGGCATTGCGCAGGTAGTTTTCATCAGATGATGTACGTGTATCGTGCTAATCAATCAATTTTGACTAACTAAAACCACGTAGTTCAAATTAGTCCAGTTAACAAAAAAAAGCGAAGTCTAGTCTAATTTAAGAAAAGTTAGAGCATGTTTTATGTCGAAAATAATATCTACAAGCGACCTTATCCATCCTTTATTACATGATTTTATTTGTCCACTCTCTCACTAAACATCAAAATCACAGTGGAAAAAAAAGTTTATAGGGATTTTTTTATATATATTGACAATATATATTGTAAGGGTTAATACCCTGAAAAACCTCAAATAAGTACACGTATGATAAATTTAACCCAAACTATTTTTTGACCACAAAAAACCCTAAACTAATACATATTTGATAAATTTACCAAAAACCGGTACATTTGTAAAAAAAATTATCCTATGTTAGTTTCAGTTAAATTTTTACTGTCAAATTACTAAGTTGGATAACACTTGATAATTGACTAGTGTGCTAGTTTGGGACTTTACTTTTCATTTGTCACAGTTATACAATTTTTATGATTTTTTGCAGTATTAGTACAATTTAACGGGGGATATATTGTTACATATATAACAGTTTTGGATTTTTAGCGATCGAACAAATTAGTTTTTGGTAAATTTATCACAAGTATATTAATTTGGGGTTTTTTGTGGTCAAAAAATTAATTTTGAGTAAATTTGTCACACATATATTAATTTGAGATTTTTCAGGATATTAATCCATATTATAATAACTATTTATCATAAACAGAGAGCTTTTCACAAGAATTCTAAAAAGAGCCTTCACTAGATGATCACTAATCACTACTATACTCCCTAATAACCACAAAAAAGTGACAAAAATATATAACGAAAGGAAAAAAAAAAGTCTCTTGCTCAGTCCTACTCTCCATAGGTCTCGTCCAATCGGGAAGTCTCTTCACTCGTCGTAATACAAAATATTGTTTTACCGCGATATCACGGGCCTAAATCGACGGTGTTGCAGGATCAAACGAGCATGAACGCTTGATTGGTCCCAGATTCCGCGGTGGGATGACAAGCAGCGGCATAAACCGCAACGCTATAGAGTTCGATTTTCTTTCCCTTCTTTTTTTCCCTCTTCTTCAAACCCCTTGAAGCTGAATCTGCCTTTTTTGTTTCCGAATGAACTCCTCAACCCTCCGGTTCAACTCTTCATCCGACATCCTCGAGAACTCATCGTTCTCTTCGGTAATCGTCCCCTCTATAACGTTCTCAGTCTGGCTCTCTGGTACTTCATTCGCCACAATCTCCTTCTCTGCTTCGCCGTTAACCTCCACTTGCTTCTCAGCTTCATCATCTTGAGGACCATTCTTTGCCACTTCTTCTTCTTCCCCTTGGCTCTGCTTCGAGTCAGCCTCTCTTTCTGGCGCTACGTCAGCCGCTGCTTTCGTTTCCTCCAAGACAACACGCTTCTCTTCTCCCGAGACATTTTCCTCGACGGTTTCCGGGTCATACCGAAGCACCGGAACGAACCCCACAACGCTGTTGTTCTTTGCGAGGCTAGTGCGCGCGAGGTACTCCTCAGAGAGGATACCGTGCCTCTCCCTGCTTGATGAGGAGAAAGCTCCGTAGTCTGCCGCGATGATGAGGATGAGGGTGTTGGAGATGAAGAACCAGAACTTGCTGTTCTTGAAGTTTTGGGATGGAGATAGGTTGAAGATGTAGAAGACTGAGATGTAGAAGAAGACCGAGAAGACGAATGCCAAGAAAGACATTCCCTTCGCCCTACGTTTACGGTCTTTGGTTTTGTAGAACTTCTGTGGGTTTTGGATCAAATCTAGCGTGGGTTTTGCCATTTTTCAGGGGCTTCAATTTTCTTTTTTCTATCTTTTTTTTTTTTTTTGCCCCTGAAGAGATAGAGCGGGTGTTTCGAAATTGATTGAGTTCAAGTGGAAGAACTTGTTAGGGAAGGAGTATATATATATAGAGCGGGGGTTTCGAGATTGATTTTGGGTTCTGGTGGAAGGACTTGTTAGGGAAGGAGTCCATATATATATAGCGGGGGTTGATAATTTGTGTGAGAAAGGTGGCAAATAATAATTGAGGCATTATGAATTTACAGTTTTGGTCTTGACTTGGGGTTTGGATTTTCTTGTGTGCCCTCGCCACCTTTTGCTTCTGATATAAAGATGACAACGATTGATTATGGAAGCATTATGTCAGCTGTTTGAAGAAATTATCTTCAATGTCATAAATTGAAAGGTTAATTGAATCCAAAACCACCCTTAAAGAAGCCCGATGCCACGAATGAGTTAAAAAATAGCCTACGAATTTGAAGCAATGAGAAATTTTATATACTCAATTAAATAATGGACTCACTTTTTCACCTTATTGACATCAAAGTAATATAAAAGATAATAAAATGCTCTAACTTGCTTTTCTTCACAATAGAAAGGACAATGATCAATTATAAGAAGGACGATGATCAACGAGCAAAGTTTCAGAGTAGACAGTAAAGCCTACTTATCTAATTAAGAACGTGTGACAATCATAATTTACTTATTACTTTCATTTAAGCCAAGAAATTACTTTGTTTGTTAGGGTTAATAGCACAAAAAACTCTAAAATTATACCCGCAGTGGCATAAATTCCCCAAATTTTTTTTTTTTGTAAAAATTCCCCAAATTTTTTTATCACTAAAAACCTTAAATTTGCCCATTATGATATAAAATACCCTAAACTCTTTTTCTGTTGTAAAAAACTCCAAATTTATACTAGTGTAACAAATATAACTTAGATGGAACTAAAATAAATGGTATATATGTCACACATGTATAAGTGTTGATTCTTTAGAACACCACAAAAAAGTTGGGGCATTTGAGTCACAGTTGACAAATTTAAGTGATACACATAAAAAATTTGGGATATTTGTGTTACGATGAGCATAATTGGCTAATTAAAGAACATTTTGTTTCCAAAATTGTCAGAACTTATAACATGAGCAAATAAACTCATCGGTAGTTTCTAAAACTCACTATTTGATTCATTTTATTAAATAATTGTCATGTATGATTTTATGTGGATGTAATTACTCTCTGTCAAGTTAATGGAGTTGAAGATGACCGACACAAATCCAGTACGGAAAAACGGTTCAATTGTTTTCTTTTCTTTTTTTCTTTCTTTTCTACCGATCAAGACAGGTGGCAATTTCAGGCGTGGTCAACACATCATGCCAACTTGCAAATTGAGTCATTTTCAGTGATCTTCAGAGCCCTAATGAAACGAAGGACGCAAAGTCAATTTTCTAATGATTTTGGAGCCTACAAGTTCAAGCAATCCCCAGGCAGCACAGCATATACACCAAATTATTAGGAGGAAGAAGACTCTGCATTGAGAGGCTGAGATACACGTCCACGTAAGGTGGCCGTGTTATGTAAGTTCGGGATAGGTCAGTAATACGTGACTAAGCAATCCGCGCGACACGTGATAGGGCAATTCGAAAACGACATGTAGTTTCTTGTGAAATGAATGATTAGTGGGCAGAACGGGATGTTAATGAAGCTCTCCAGCTCATCTTTATCTGGTAAACTGTGCCTGCTTCTCTACTCTGCCGGGATAGCTATGGATCTCAACGTAAATACAAAACTAGTGGCTGAGATTGGTTTCGCCCTCCGTGCTATCATTAAGGAAACTCGTGGGGGGTAATAATCATCGAGGCCTTTCCCTTTTTAAATTAAAGATCCATTCGTTTCACGAACAGGAATAATTTTAAAATATTTTTTTTATAAAATAATTGCTTATATCGTTAAGTGAAATAATAAATATAAAATATTTTCATTATTTATGAATATATAAAGATATAAATTATCATAAATAATGAATATACAAAAATATAAATAATTATTTTTTATATCATTAAGCTTTTACTAAACATGGTAAGTTAATGGCGTGCATGACAAAAATTTTGGAATAAAAATCAATTTTTGGTTAGAAATTGATTTCTCAATTTCTATTCCATAGACGAGTTTCGAGTAAAGAAAATTATTTGATAACGATTCAAAATTTTTATTTTTAAAATAAAAATTCATTTAATAAAAAAATAATTTTATATTTCTAGGAGCGGTAACGATCGGTGTCTAGTGGCTAGAGTCCGGTATCCAACGACCGGTGTCCGGTGTCCAGTGACCGGCGACGAGTGACCAAAGTCCAGAGTCTGATATCTAGTGTTTGACATCCAGTGGCCAGCATCCAGTGTCCAGTGTCTTGCGATCGGTGGCCGATGTCCAACATCTAAAGTTCGACTACCGATAGGAAGTGGCCAGTGGCCAAAGTCTGGCGGCGGGCGATGAGCAACCGACATCCGGCGACTGGTGGCGAGCAGCAAACAGTCGGCGACAAACGTTTGATGGTCAACGATGAGACTCCAGCAAACGTTCAATAGTTGGTGATGAGCGACCAACGGCTAGTGGGCATTCAACATCCAACCATCGCACAGTTGGCGACAAGCAACCATAGTCTAGTGGCCGGTAGCCCCCGTCTAATGGTCGACAATTGGCAGCTGATGACCAAAGCTGGTGGGGGTGGCTGGCAACCAGCGATAGGTGTCCAGCATCCCACGGGTGGTGGATGGGTAACGGATGATGATGAAAGTGAAGGATGAAAAAGTTTTGATTTTTTATTTATGTTCTAAAAATAGAAAAGTTAAAAATGTTAAATGCTAATTTCTGTTTCAAATCTATTTTTGAAATAAAAATCTATTTTAGAAATAAAAAAATAAAATTGCGTTACCAAATGAATTTTTTTCTAAATCTATTTTAAGGAATAGAAAAAAAAGAGAAATAGGGAAATAGAAATGTTTTCATACGTACCTTAATGGCTTCTCAATTTTCTTTCATGCTTCATGCCCTTACACTTGTAACAAGTGGCGTTTCGACATTGGACCCACAATACTCGGCCTTTCTTGACCAGCCGCCAAGTTCTGGGCCCAAGTCGACTTGGTATCCACCACGTGTACGACAGCCTTGAGATGGGGACATTTAGATTACGAGACAATCAGGGCGATTTAATGCAAATCTCATCATTACATTATTTAGCAATTGTCAGGATATTTTTTGTTGACTATAGTTAAATAATGAATCATCATCCATGATTTTTGTACTTTAGCTTGCCTGGATGGACAAAATTATTGCTTGCGAGGGTTTAGAATTTTTTTTTTACCTTTTCAAATCGAACTTAGGAAGCAAGAACTCGTGGGGTGGAGGATTATCGAAAGAAGGTGTCTCTCCCTGATTGGTTTTCCCGTTGTCGCTTGCGTAATCGAATCGTTCGTAAGATTATTGAGCAAATAATCATGTTGGTTATCAATAGTAGTTTGTAGTAACGAGAGGAACACTCCAAAGACAGCTGAGTAAAGGGATGGATTTCGTGTCGTGGGATCAATGTTTTTTAATAGGGGAATGAATCCCTTGAGTCGTGGGGGTTTGATTTACTGTGGTTTTGTTCTCGTCGTTTTGTGGCCGTAGGTGAGGATCTCAATTGAAATCTGATGCTTGAATGATCTCATCGCGTTTGACGAATAATTCAAGAGGGATATTTGCCTTCACTACCGATAACTTCTCTTGCCTACTATTCTTATGGCGGCTTCTGTACTTGGGTCAATCAACACATTGGCATGATTGATTCCCGAGCCCGGTATTTAAAAATCCCATCGACCCTTTGGGATTCTTTCCAATTTCCCTCTGAACAAAAGAAAAATTCTACTAATCTATTTTCCTTACTAAGGCTTCATTTATTTAGTGAAAAATAAATAATTTGAAAACAATTTCCTTAAGAATGATCATTTGAATGAACAAACGGAAAATATATTTGCCATCCATGAAAATATTGAGGTCTAAATTATTGTCAATAATGAAAACATTTTTCGTTGACCAAGTAGTTCTACCAATACAAGTGATTGTTTTTAAGAAAATATCTTTCAAATTATTCATTTTCTGCTAAACAAACATAGCCTAAATGATGTGATAATTTCATCGAGAATTCTTCTTCATTCAAATAATTTATTTTATTCTATACTTTTATTAGAATAATTGCCTTAACAATTCATTCAAAATCTTATGAAGACTCTCAAAAAGTAATAATACCCTATAGAAAATTGAGTAAATAATCAAACGCACCTAAACTTATTTTTTTCTTCCATCGCAAAAGACCTTGCATCACTTTCCTTTTCATTCTGAGTGTCTGTTTTTCCTTACAGAGTTATCTTCTTTCATGGTTCTTTACCCTCGTTTCCATTGCTAACGTTTAGCTTATTTTTCATCTCTAAACATACAGCCCTTATTAAGTCTAAAATTAGAGAATTTGTTGGCACTAACAATACAAATGGAGGTTGAATAGATTGTGCGTGGATTGGGACAAACTTTTGTTAAATTTAAGGTAACAGCACTAGAAGCAGATTATGATAGTAATGTGCTGAAGATATGGATAACAAATACTAGAAGATGTAAAACACACATCAATATATAGTGGTTCAACTTTGTCTCAAAACCTATGTTTACTCTCCATATAACAACCTTAGTACTAGCTAGATTTCATTAGTAATCTTTAGAGCAAGTCACAATCAGTAAGTCTCGTTCTTTTCAATCGATAAACCTCACTATCAAGACACAATGGCTACTATTATGCTTGTACACTTGTAATCTCCTAGTAATTTGTTTGAACAGATGAGATGTTGTCTACTTTCTCATATTGAACCTTTCGTGAAACAAATGAGTGGAATGCATCATTCTTGTTAGCTAATAACATCGTCCATGTGAATCTTGAGTAGTCGTCCAGAATTACCAAACACCTTGTTCTACCAAGGCTTGTAATTCTTATTGGTCCAAATAGGTCTTATGTAAAGAAAGGACAAGGCTTTTGTTAGAAGTAGAAGTGAGAGTGTTTATGGATTTGAAAGAACACTTTATTTGCTTACCCAGGGAAGCATGCCTTGCACAGTTCAGTCTTCTCATACTTGATATTTGGTAAGCCTTGCACAAAATCTTTATATGCTAATTTCGAAATCTATTTCATGCTTTGACTCAATTTTTAATGCCCCAGCTCTAGCTTATCCTTTATAGATACGAAGAACTAAACAATGTTAAGATCAACATCAAGCAGATAAATATTGTTACATCTCTTTCTAGTGAATGATTTAGACTTGTCTTTATTTATCCCAACACACCTGCCTTCCTCAAAACTAATTTTTAATTCCTTTATCACAGAATTAACTAACTACATGATGAAATATCTCGTTAACATTATCAAGCCAATTATCGTCAATACCTTCCGTGAAGTTATGAACGGGACGAGAACATTGAGTGATTCAAGTCAAATATAGGCGAGTCTTGATAATCCTGTATTTTCTAGGTATGGTTCTTTATATACCGTTGCTCATATTACTTTTGGTGCCATAGGACCAATTGTACCACCCCCACCACTGCTAACACTTGAAAATTTTGTAGACCATTTAGGTGTCAATTTTTTTTCCAAAAATGTAAAAAAAAAAAAAAACGTAAAAACAACAAATATATAATAAAAAGAAAAAGATAACAAAATATAATAACAAATCGGTGGGGACCTGGTTTTAGCTAGCCCAATTTTTTCAGCAAGTTTTGGGCCGGATAAGCACTTGCGTCCAGCCCAGGCTTTAATTCTCTCAATCCAATTATTTATTTCCTTTTGGACCCAATTCTTTTCTTTTACTCAAACCCAGCCCATTCCCTTAATTTTATTTTTATCACCATTGGCCCATCGGAAGCCGCAAGGGCCGGGCCACCTTCTCTCCTCACACGCTCACGCCTGTGACCGTAAGGACGCGCACGTGACGCGGAGTGGTAACGGAACGAAGTCTGGGGCGAACGTCCCTGAGCGCAGGAGGGGAGACGAGCGAGTGATTGAAGCGGATCCAAGACATTCTAGAATCATGTGAGCTGGCAAGGTTGGTTACGCTATAACAGAAAAGAAAACTCAAGATACAGAGGAGGAAGCTCGTTCTGGAGAGAGGGAGGGGGAAGAGGGGGGAGAACCAGGGAGTGAGAACTGGAGAGGAACAGAAAGAAGGACAGGAGGGGGAGAAGAAAAAGGGGCTTGGCTGGTCATTCAAAAACGACGTGTTCTTCTCCTGCTGGGGAGAGAACGATCGCCATTGAAGCTCCACACCAGGTCTGGGAACCACAATCAGTCGACGTAGATCGCAGTCTCCGGAGCGCTGTAAGCTCGCCGCTGCTCGTCGTTGCCGTTGGCCTCATCGGAGTATCGGATGAGATCGGTTTTGCTCTGCTTCGCAAAAAAGAGTTTTTGAGCTGGAGGTTCCGAGCGAGTTGTATCTCGTGAAGTACATCATTGGATGATTTTGTTCGTAAAGGAGCTCCTGCAATCAATGCTCATAGCCTTGGTTTAACACGTTGAATAGGGTAAGATTTGGGTCTGAAACTTGCATTCAAAGGACGCATATCACCAGTTTGGCATTTTATCCACGAGATGTATTGAACAAACTTTTGCATAATCGGTGGTCCGACGGTGTTTAGGTTCGAGATTGATTCATGTGCTGTTTTGTGCAATTTTCAAGCTTGGAATTTCCTCGTCGGAATAGCTCAGTAATGGCTGGAGTAGTGGCCGATGGAGAATAGTTTAGTGACGGTCGCTACGTCAGGTATCACCATTGGACTAGTAGGGATTCCGACGTCAATTTGTGTAGTGAAGTCTTAGTTGAGCTTGTCGTTGATGATTATGTAGAGAATGACCTCATTCAGAGGGGAAGACGTGGCTTGGTAAAGACGCTCTCCAAAAAGTCCCGAAGAAGAAGATGCTGGGAAGAGAAAAAGAGGTAAGATATAAAATAGAAAATAGAAAATAGAAAAGAAAAAAAGAAATAATAAAAATAATATAAAAAGGCTGGGCTGAGAGTTATGGACTAAGTAGAATGAGACTGGACTGGGTGGTGTTCGTGGGCTAGGATCGAATGGACTAATCGAATTTTAACGGAAGATGGGTTTAGAATATTACCGACCGGGTTAAGAGATAACAGATTGGGCTGAAGATTTATTGGATGGGCCGAGCACAAGAAAGACAGGCTGGGCCGAGAAAAAAGGGAAATAGGCTGAACTAAAGCGGGCTTAAAAAACTTCATCGGCCAATTTTTTTAATTCATAATGGGCCTTAGGGCTGGCCTGGATTTTGACCCAACTCAGATCGATAGGATCTAGGTCATTTCATCGCCGGGCCGCGTGCGCATGATAACCATCCTCACCAACAATTTCTATTCTTTTCTTCCCTGTAACGAAAAAGAATAAACCCGTTTGATAACTAGCAAATGAGTGAGTTTTGTTCTAACAAAAAAGCTAGGAATGGTTTCGGAATAGAAATGAGAAGTAAAAAAAAGTTCTGCTTTTGTTCCTAAAAGTTTAAGAAATAAGTGAAATTTTTTTCTTTTATTCTTCTCTTGCTAACCACCATTGACCGCCGTTGACCACCACCGCCGTTGCCCCCCACCGCCCGCCGCCGCCGGCCGACCGCCGCCGCCGGCCCCGCCGCCGCCGCCGCCGACGGCCGCCGCGCCGCCGCCGCCGCCGGTTGCCGGAGGCGGACCGGCCGCCCCCCGCCGCCGCCGGCCGCCGCCGTCGGGCGATCGCCGGCCACCGGCCGGCCGCGCGTCGCGCGCCCGCCGCCGCCATCTCGGCGCGCCCGCCCGGTCACTCCGGCCGCCGTCATCGCCGCCGCCCGCCGATCGCGGCCGCCGGCCCCGGCCGCCGCCGCCGCCGCACGACCGCCGGCCACCGACCGTCACCGCCGGCCGCCGCCGGAAGCCCATCGGCCGCCAACGACCCCATCGGATCGTGATCGGCGGCCGATGGGCTTCCGGCGGCGGCGGCGGTGACGGTCGGTGGCTTTGGGCAGCGTGGCGGTGGCGGCGGCCGGAGGGCCGGGCCGGCCGCGACGGCGGGCGGCGGCGATCCGTCGGCAAGAATAAAAAATGAATAAATATAAAAAGAAATTGTTGCGTTACCAAACGCATTTCTATTCTTTTTCTATTCTAAGAAAGTAGAAATTTTGTGTCGTTACCAAACGGGTTCTTTTACTCGTAAATTATTCCCCTGAGAAATAGAAAAGAACCATTTTTCGAAAAAAAAAACTCTTCACGAAGCGTTGTCACGCGGCGCTTGATCCGATACGAATGTCCTTTTCTTAATGAAAAAAATTAGAAAATGTTTCAGAAATAAAAAAAAATTAGAAAAATCAGAAAACTCATAAAAAAATTCAGAAAATTCTGCAAATTAATAAAAAAATTCAGAACATTTCGAAATTCATAAAAAAAATTAGAAAATTCAGAAAATAATAAAAATTTAAGACAACTATTCAAATTATATATCCTTGGAAAAAGCTTTAAAAATTAAGTTTTCAAGTAGTTTTCTCTTAAAAAAGTGGAAAATCCTTATAAATTGAAACTTGAAATTGAGTAAGCCTGTAGGGCTTAACAACAAGGATTTTTAGATGCCTTTTTTTTTTTTTTTTTTTTCATTTTTTAAAGACAATATTAGGTTGTTTGTTTACTTTGGTTACATTTGGTCGCACAACTTAATATCTTGAGTATTATTTTCACTTTTAGATTGGTTAGGATGAAATTTAAAAGTTTTTGATAGGCTGATCTAGCATTTTCATTATCATGTAATCAAGTTTAGATATCGAAAAGCCAATTAAGTCCCTATTCCCATTATCTCTAGTTGTGCAAAAAGTGAGATATTTTCCCATATCTTATTTGGTTTCTAATCGACCTAAATAGGCCAGTAGCGATTCCTTATGTAGAAATTCACGTAGGATTAATTGAATGAAAGAACATTCAATGTTACGTGAGGTATGGGATTGGGAGAACTGCTCGAATTTGGCAATACCTCTAAACATTTTCCTCTCCCTCCCAAGGGGTAGGTGGCAACAACCACTAATGAGGATGTTACAAAAGGATGAAGCTATTGGTGCAACTCAGACCTATGAGGCTGTACCTATTGGAAGAGGAAATTTGCTTAATCTTATTTAAGTTGACTCGGGTGGTAATTGTCGCAACTTGACCTCGGTGCCCCGATCCATTTCAAGATGCGGTGTAAAGGTTGGAGTTAGAGATACTTGACTATGAAAGCTCCCTCAATGGTTTGTAACTCCAAAAGATATTATCACCGCGGGATCACCCATTTGAGTTCGCTTGATCACGATCACAAGCTCTCCTAAACTTGTATCTCGTGTGACAATGGGATTTGTTGTGACTTGACCTCGACACTATTTTTTGACAAAAAGGCGTAAAGGTAAAGTTTAAAGGTTTTTAACTATGAAAGTTCACTCAATGTACTTCTCCCCAACAAGATGTCATTGTGACAGCCCGATTTTCCAATGTTAATTTCAATAAATTTAGACGGGCATTTCGTTGGCACGCATATAGTCAATTTCCTTGAGTAGGCCACTCATGTGAAATCTAGTCTATCAGGTAAAGCCGTTAAGAAATTCTAATACATTAGACCCGAGAATCTGATCAGGAAGCGACCTTTCGACCGAGATAATCTGCAAGGGTCATTGCGGCACAAATAAAAATCGGTTAGGAATCGGAGATAGGTCGGCTCGACAGAGACGTGTGATCAGGTGTGGGTAATTTCCACCGGATTGCACAACTTTGGCCGATTGACACTAAACCGACTTTTCTGACGATTGGGTACCCTGTGCCCATATTTGAAACCTTGAGATTTTTCCTCGACAACCGAAAGTTATGGCTTGAAATGATCAACCGCAAGTCTAATGCACGAAAATTTGTAAACGCCGCTCGGTAGATTAGAATGTACTAGTATAGTGCCAAAGTGAAATTAACCGTGAAATTGAGATCGAATTCTAAAATTGGAAGTCATGGTGCGTGACAAATCTTATTAGGATCATTGGATTAATTTATGGACTTTAATTGGAAATCAATTGGAAGAGAATTGATGGAAATTGAAGTGCAAGGATTTGGACCCTGGCGGAAAATGAAATTGGACCTATTGAACCAAAGTTGTGGGAGGTTGGAAGTGAGTGGAAGATGACATAGGGTGATGTCATGGTAGTTGGGCCAAGAGAAGGAGATTAGGACAAGTGGAGGGTGGATATGGCCTCTTGGAAAGGCACCTATCAACATCATCTTCTACCTTTTGAACTTGGAGGAGAGAGAGAGAGGAGGGAGGAAGAAAACCAGCGAGCAGCCGAGCTTCGTCTGCCCCCGTCGCCCGCACGTCGTCGCCGTTCGTCGCCACCGGAGTCCGCCGTCGCCGCTCGTCCGTGCGCGGTCGCTCGCCGTCCCGTGCGCCGAGCCGCCTTCGTCTCCGCCTCCGCCACGAGTCCCGACCGTCGCAGCTCCAAGCCGACTGTGGTTCGTCGCCGCCGAAGCCCCGTCGCCGCCGTCCGTCGCCATGAGCTCCCGTCCCGAGCCTAGCCGCCTTCGCCGACCCTTCTCCGCCATTTCCTCCGCCGTTCGCCGCCGTTCCGCCGCCCGTCGAGCTTGGTTAGTTGCTGGTTTTTTCCAGCAAGAACCAGCTCCTTTCTTGCTCGTTTTGGCCCTCTATTAGTCCTCATTTGGTGTTGATCTGTGTAGGTTTGTCGTCGGCGTCGTCGAGCTCTTCGCCGGAGACCCGCCGGAAAGCGATTCCGGTGAGTTTAGCTCACTAAACCCTGATTAGTGGGTTAATTATGCCTTAAGTGTGTTTAGTTTAGGTTGATTGAAATTAGGTTGGTAGATTAGTTTAATTAAAGGTGGATTAGATTAAGTTGTTTAATTAAAGTTAAATGTGTTTAGTTTAAGGGTTAAGAAGGTTTATTTTTATAATAAACCTTGATGTGACTTAAAGGAATTTATTTATGATTTAAATAAATGTTTCGAAATTGTTGGATTATTTAATATTAAATCATATTCCGAAATTCATTAAAATATTATTTATAAAAAAAAAATCTCGAAAAATTATTTTTGACCCTAATTGCTCGAATTTCGTGCCGATCGTCGTATTTGTATAGTTAGAATTTGAAATTGATGCTTGGTTAATGCAAATTGAATGTTGATTGAGGAAAATATGAATTTTAGTTAGAAAATCTCAAATGTCGGATTTGATATCGAAATTGGATTGTTTTAAAGGTTAATATTGTGATTGGAATATGTGAATTACGTGTGACGTGCCTTGAGTTTGATTATAAATCGTTGCCTGATAATTATGGAAATTGGATTGGTCTATTAAGTTGGAATTGCCCCTATATGGGATGCCCACGAGGTGGATGCGGGTCGCAGATTGATTCTCGGGGGCCCATGCTCCTTCGGGAACGCCGTCGATGTACTGACGAAGCCGCGCTCCAAGGTGGGGAGGCGATGCCTGACTATGTGTCAGTAGATAGCCGAACTGCGAGTAGGCTATGCCCTTGTGTGGCCCTAATGAATGATAATTTGAAATGCTTGCCCTGATGGCAAAATTAAAATGAAATTGATTGCATTTCGATGGCTCACGTGCTTATTATGGCTTGTACTTGAGTGCTATGAATTGTGCTAGCAAGAAGACAAGGTAAGTTTTCTGTATTGTGTGGCTAGACCACTCTGGGGTGTATTTTCTTACTAATAGGTGTTTAGGAGGGGTGAACTTGCTGAGACAAAGTCTCATCCCGGTTTGGGGAAAACATTTCAGGACCATAGATGGCGATACTCCCGACGATGAGTGGCCTGCCAACCGAGATAGATCAGACGACTGAGAGTACTCCTGACCCTGGGAGCCCCTGGGTCTATCAGTTGGTGAGGACCACCATTTGGGTCGAGGTGAACGTGGAGCTTAGAGTACCTTACGATTTTAGGGCTTGGTTTCGTGCGGAGCGAGATGGTGCTAGGATTGGCCCCTTGGACAGCATGGACATTCCGCTGACGGTGATGACCGCCATTTTGGGAGATGATGTGGTAGATCAGCCCGATGGTCGAGTGATCAACGCTACGCCCCCGCAATCCTGGGTGACTGATCCGGAGGATGTGGGATCGACGAACGGGGATGACCAGTAGTCCTAGGACTGTGTCTTTTCTTTTTGGCGGACTGTTCCATGTTGTGTAGGCTAACCCTCTTTTGATGCACATAAACTCTAACCCATTTTTGGTGCATAGCCTTGGATCCGGTTGATGTATGTAAGCCCTGGTTTGATGGTAATGTATGAAATTATGTTGTTTGATATTTGAATTGATGTTCCTGCTGTCTTATCCCGTATCTTGTTGTAAGGAGTTTCTTAGTACGTTCCGCTTGCGCATTAATAAATTAAATTGGGGTCGGCGACACTGGAAGGTCGCATTTCCATGACCATGACGGGATGTTGGCGCACTCAAAGTTCGGGTCGTGACAGTCATCACCTCACCTTTTATGTTGGGGTCACAACCACTTGAGTTTATTCAATCATAGTCGCGAGGTTTTCCAAAGCTCATTCCTCGCATGACAAGTAAGTTCATTTTAAAGTTGTATTAGACAACCTAAATAAGGATCTAGGAGTTGCCACTAGCCTCGTTTTTTAGGGCCGGCTAGAGTGCCCAATCAAAGGTTGGGAGTTATTCATCGATTTCTAGGCAACCAGAGATCTAAGGCTCAGGGACTTGGATTACGTTAATATTGTTATTAACGTCCTACCGGTACCTAATTGGTATGCTTTGTTACCTACCTTGTCCATACATTTCTTTTTTAACTTTTTGGTGCATTTGTTACAAGAAGGTGATCATGAACGGGTGGTTCATTTCATTCTACTCTAAAATAGAGTAAGGAAAAAAATCAATTAATTGAAAGACAGTACGAAAATTAAGCACTCAAGATAGTTACATATGATATGTAAGAAAACAAGTTTAACAGACGAGAAATGAAAAGCCCACAACTTATCAGGCATTTATACAAGATTAGAGAAGACTCAAGACATATGTCAGGTAATGAATGAATATTACAAAAGATGAGGTCGGATTGGACATCAACTATTAACCCTCTTTATGTCTTCGCGATCGCCACCTCTAAGGACTACCATTTTGGACCTATTCTAATTCTAGGTTAGTGCTGAAACTAGAATAAAAGTTATACCAACAAATAACATATGGAAAGACAATCAAGCAATCACGATAATTCATGTCAAAGCAATCAAGAAAAGCTAAAACGAAAAAATAATTGAGCATTCATAAATGGCCTTGGGGTCAGCCTTTGAGATTCATGCATCGGCCTCCTTAAGACACCTCCCCCAATTTATTTTAAATGATTCATAGTCATTAGCTATTGCTTGCATTCACAATAGGTGACCAATGCTATGAAATCTCTAAGTCGGGTTCTAAGTGACATCCCAAAGTAACCCACGTAGTCATGCATCACACCTAGGCTATTCATCTAGAATTCACATGCAAAGTATATAATGCATAGTCATGATGAGTAAAATGCAATCAAAATACATTTCATGTGATGTCAAAAAGGATTTAGAAAAAAATTGCAAATAAGGACTCAAAATGAATGAAAGTGCGAAGGGAGACTTCAACTTCACATTTTTACAAATAAGCCCTTAAGGAAGGAAAATTTGCAAATTCAATTGTTTGGGAAGCAAGGATACCGATTATATAAAGATTTGAACATGTTTGATGTTCTTGGAACATAAATCCAAAGTCCGGGTGTGGATAAGGTTGGCACACTAATCAGACTTCATGAATCATTTAAGAATGTCAAATCTTAATAAGATGGGTATCAAATATAAATTGGTATAAGAGATGACAATTTTATAGGATTTGACTGAGTTTGATTTTCTTGGAATATAAATCCAAAGTCCGAATGCAGATAAGGTCGGCACATTAATCAAAGTTCATGAACCATCAAATGATCATCCAACCCAATAAAGTTGGCATCAAAACAATATTTGAAGGATGCCAAACAACTTTGTTGAAGAAAGTTTTGTGATGTGGACATCACATGAACTCATAAAAACTTCAATTCAAACAAAGTCAATTCAAGAAGTCAAAATTCCCAACTGACTTGCAACTTTTGAAGGGTCGATAAAAATACCAAAACGTGTTTTTATTTTTTCTGAAAATTTGTAACAATGAAATTCAGCACGTGTCAAACAATTCTCTAGCTCAATTGAGCTCTCTCTACCGCCCATGGTAGTACACCCTCTCCTCAAATGTAGAGCTTCTCCCATGGTAGCACACCCTTCCCATCGACGTAGAGCTTCGTCAACCAGTTGTTCTTGTGCAAATTACCATGGGTTCTGAAACAGATAGCTTCCTTCTCCTTTAATTTCCTTATCCCCCCACTTCTCGCTGTCCCTGGAGTGCTGCTTCATGTTTGCATGTTCTGGATTTCATCGTCGGAGGTCATCGACGCTCTGCATAGAGGTGAATTACCTCACAACCTGTCTCATCTAGCTGTGTCTCGCCTCTTTTATTTATTCCTCTGGCAATTGTCGCTGTTGGCGACTGGGTCTTCGCTTTACTAGCCACTGAATTATGTCTCAAGAGACATCGAAGTCTAATTCAGCATACATGATTTTCTAAAAAATCACAGAACACATGTATGTCGATAAGCTAAATCAACAATCACAGAAATAGGTACTGAATGTCTGTCTAACAGAAGCAGAATCGGTGATCATCTCAACCTAGGATTTTTATGACAAGGAAATCAGCATGTGAGGAGCAACTTTCATGAGGAGGCATCTCAAGATTCCTAATACATGAATTTCTAAAAATCCGACAACACAAATAGATCAGTCAAGAACAAAACAAGGCAGTAGGCATGACGTATGATTTATAGCCAATCAACCCTATCAATTGTTATTAAAACATTTTCAAACTTTTATATGTTGTAGACATGACTGTTATGGACAACTTCCATTGAGGACTAAATCCTAAAATCAGCACCTCAAAAACCATACAAAAATGGCAAACAGTCAGATTCAAAGAAGCATGATAAACAATTTCAGCTCAACACAATTTCCAATTTCAAGTTCAAGTTTGATTTAGCAAAAATGTTAAACATGATAAATGGTGGTCAAATCATGCAATCTTGATGTCATTGGAAAGTTTGATATGTCTTTTACAAGTTCTCAGAAGGTGACAAGTTCAATTAAGGTCATTTTATAGCTCGAATGAAGATGTTCATGTAAGCGGTCTAAACTAGACAGAAGCATTGCAAATTGTGTATGATTCTTAGGCCATTAATCTAACCAAATGATGCAAAAATTTTATGAGATTTTAGTATGTTCTAGAATTTGATGTTGTGGGAAAAGTTGATGAAGACATCAATCTTAGATCAATGCACAAAAAAAATCATAAAATTCATGAAACCGAATAGATCGGTCATCCATAAGCATGATAGAAGCACGGCATATTGCAAAACAAAGCATTGACTTTGAAATTTTAACATAGCAAACGGTGACCAATTCAAGCATGCGATATGTCATTTTAAAGCTTAGGATGTCTCTTACACATGTTTTTTTTGGTCAGAAACAGGAAACTATATTGGAGAAGTAAAACCAGTACAACCGGCAGCTAAAGCATCCGCACAAATAAGATCGACTAAGTAAAACGGGGAAAAACAGCCCAACTCTGAAATAAAGAAGTATGGTCATGGGCCTTTGCGGCCCAATCGGCAGCAACGTTGGCTTCTCTTCGATAGTGCCTTAACAACAGATTAGGGAAACCTGAAAGCAAGGAGGCGGCTTCAAGGAAAAGACACTGATCCTCCCATGGCGACTGGTAGCGGCGATTCAAGATCTCGACCACGAAATGATTGTCTGATTCAAGAAGGAGCGGAGCATCTGTGAATCCACGGTGTTGTAGATGCTGAAGAGTTAAGGATACAGCTTGGATCTTGGCCTGTAGGGCAGAAGATGCAGGAAAATGCTTTGAAAAACCATTCGTAAGTCTTCCATGATGATCCCTACATACACACGCCATAGTTCCTTCTCCGGATCCCAATTGATACGATCCATCGATGTTAATTTTCAATATACCCGGATCTGGGGGCTTCCAAAGAGATCCCCTACACTGGAGCGAGCGACCCTTACTCGTCAGAGAAGAAGCTGTAATGCGAGCCACATGAGATCCAGCTAGAGCAGCCTCAGCCACCCAAGATGGTCGAAGGTTTTCACGCCAGAAAATGTATCCGTTCTAGGCACGCCAGATCTACCAGAAAACAAAGGCCAGAGTCTCCAAACCAGGTAAGGAATTTGGAACCTGAATTTGCTGTACGATCCATTCATCTATTCTAGAAATCTGCATAGGTGAAATCTATATGTTTAAGCTGGGGTGCGACTAGACCCTTTTAGTCCACGGACATAATAAGAACAAATGTTCTAGGGTTTCAGGTTGATTCCGATGACATAGTAGACAGCAGGGGTTGTCAATAGTATGTCGCTGATAAAGATTAGCCCTTGTAGCTAAAGCATTTTGACAAAGCGACCATAAAAAAACTCTAATCTTTGGGGGGGGGGGTGGGGAATGCATCTTCCAGACTTTTTTCCATAACCAACTTGGGTTCTGATAAGAAGAGGAAGTCATACCTACTTGCTGATTTGTTGTTGTTGCTGTGAACGAACAATAAGCAGATTTAACAGTAAAATTGCCATCTTTGGTAGCGGTCCAAACAAGCTGATCTCTGGCAGAATTTGGTTGCAAAGGGATAGCGGTGATTTGGTCGATTACCTGAGTGTCAAAGAACCTAGTCTCTTACATATGTTTAAAAGGCATGAACAGCAATGGAATAGTTTTAACAAGCTCAAATGAAGATAATCCTCTAAAAGGTCTGCTTAGTATCAGAACAAATAGGACATGGCAGACTCAAATGCACTTAACCCTAACTAGATGACATGACAAATTTGCAAATTTTTTTATGTAAATAGAAATAGATGTTAGCGTTAAATCTCATGAAAACACTTATCCCATATTCAGAATGTAAAAAATTATACGAAATTGTAAAGCAGAATAGGTCATCTGGCTACCACAAACACAGCAGTTTCAACTGAACAACGTAAAATTTCAATCAAGCAATTAATAGGGCAAACGAGGTCCGATCCACGCATATTATATGTCGTTGGAAAGCTTGTGAAGTCAGCTACGATTCTCATAAAGACATCAAAATCTAATAAGCACATTTAGCGGCTCGTTCCACGACATATATGCAATCAGGTCATTCTTGTCATCCGAATTGCACATTGAGTAACATCCAAGTAATATCCAAATATAGATTATCATAGCCTATTCTTTACCATTTATGATCATCCTAAAGTCATAAAACTCATTTAAGAAAGCATAGCTTATCATCCTAGGTTGAACTCTAGCCTCAATTGTCTAAGGCAATATCTTCTCATCGAGCTCAAGTGTTAGAAGGTCTACCTTAAAGATTATCGCGCATGCAATCTCAATTGAGCTTGGATTGGGCCACACCAAAATTTAAGGCATGTTGAGGAGGATCTATAAGAGGCTGAGGACCGCCATATGTTTGTCGAATAGCGCTAGAATAGTGTTGATAAGTTGCTGGACAAGGATTGAGCGTTGGATCACCTACGAAGACCAACGGATGTACTGGCTGGATTAAGGAGGTTACCAGCGGCTCGTTCGACAAAGCTCAGGTCACCAGTAGGTCTAGAACTCACCTGTAGATTCTAGAGAGTGATTGGAAGGTAGAAGACCACTGGATAATGAATTTTAAAATTAAAAAATGAAATGATAATAAAGATTTTTATGGGAACGCTTCAATCCATATTGAAACGAAACGAGTTTTTTCTCATCACTTTGAATGAAAATGAAAAAAAAAAATATTGAATTGACTCCTTCAATCTCGACGATTAAATAATAATAGATTATTATTATTTCGAGTACGCTGCTATGGTGAAATCGGTAGACACGCTGCTCTTAGGAAGCAGTGCTAGAGCATCTCGGTTCGAGTCCGAGTGGCGGTTATCAATCGATCGTCAGATAGCCCGGGAAGAAGAATATTGACAAGGACACCGGTATTGGGACCCGATTGGAAACAGGACCAAACGGGGGCTCCGGTGGCTCTTAGGGTAATGGACGGCGACGACTTGGCTTGTGAAGAGGTGGCAGTGCGCTTGTGACTGAGAGGGGCGGCGAGTTGTCGGTGAAGCTTCAGTGAGCAACGGTTTGAGCGGTTAAGGGAGGCTGAGAGTGAGAGAGAGAGGGGGAGGAAAGAGAGAGAATTCAGATATGAATTCGGCCCTCCTCAATTTTGGAGGGAAAAATCCATTTATACCTCTTTGTAAGAGCCAATTTTATTCAAAAGCTAGGGATTGATATCTTCCTAACTTAAACAGGCTTTCTTAGCCTTTTAAGCAAGATTAAGAAATGAGCATATGTCAATTTTAAGGACTGTGATACATCACCATCGGACAATCGCGATTAATTTGGCAATTAAGGCTTAATTGAGGGTATTTTCGTAATTTCACAAACCGAGGGGGACAATTTTGTAAATTCATACGATATAGAGCATGAATAGGTTGGCCATTAGGCGGGCCACCTCATGGTGGTAGCCGACCACCGGAAGTCCGTTGGAAAACAACCAAGTTGGCCGTTTCCACAAGAAGCCAAGGATTGGTTGGGCCGATCCAAATCAGTCTTGATTGATTCGATTAGACCTAATCCCTTTTGGTGCAATTTGGTCATCTAGGGACTTAATTGCAAAGAATGTTTGTTCAATTAGGGGATGAAAAGTGCAATTTCCTATTTCAAAGTGCAAATTGGTCAAACCTAATTAATATTATAAGATATTAATTGGTCCAATTACCCATGTCTATAATGGCCTATTGCATCCAAATTGAGACCAAAATGATGGTACAACCTTTATGTCAAAGTTAAATTAAGAGTCAATGTCAAAATTGAATTTCAATCCATCGAATTAACTTTAGTCTAAAATGAATCATTTTGAATTACACTAATTGAAGCTCATTAGCTTGGATTTCTCTCGTTCAAGTGAGCCAAATCCATCTAATTGAAGAGTTCCCAAGTTAATTTGCCAAAATGGATCCCAGATTTAGATTCAATTTTAAGATGACCATTTCTAAATTTTGCGCAGACAAATTGGACCTTTTATCCTTTAATATCCCGTTCCCCATTTTAGAATGTTGACTTTGTCTTTGTCATCTCGATCAATGTATTTGGAGTCGTATGTTCTCCTCTCTCGCTCTGCCCCCCTTTCCTTTTATTTGTTTCGACTACGTAAACAGAGTCGTGTCTGTCGCTCTCTCTCCATTATTCGCCGAGCTCCTCTGAAGTCTCAGTCGCTCCCTTTCACCTGAGTTCAGAAACTCCAGGTCCGTTCAACATCCCAACTCTCTAGTGATCTTAGCTCCGCTTTCCTTTTTATTTTCTTTACCGGAGTTTGATTCTGCAATTTTGCTCGATCTTACCTGCCATGGCGAAACTGGGCTGTTCCTGTCAACCTTCTCAAGCCCCGGACCGTTCGCACGAATTCGGGCTTCGGTTCTGCAGTTTAGCCGCGGCGTTCTCTCGTTTACTTATATGTTTGCTGATACTCATAATCTGAATGAGCACTTGATGATGCTCGTCTTTTGTGTTCGTCTCTGTTTGCTAAGGCTCTTCACTTCATTTCGTTCTTTGATCGCATCATTGTATGCGTCTCGATCGTCACCAAGTGGGTTGTGATAATGATTTGGATGATGTATGAAGTTTTTAAACTGGTTAAACCGGGAAAGGTACACTGTGATCGGTTGAATGTGCAAAAGCTGAGTCCTAGGAGAACCGAGTTTCTTTTTTTTCAGCGGGTATAATATGGTCGTTCCTTTAATTTATATATACCGATTACAAACCCAAATTCTGAATCTCTATGCTTTTTTCCTAAATGAATCTTTCTAGTATTTAAATGACAGTCTTGTTCAACTAATGAACGCTAGTGTCAAAATCATATTGGACCGATGGACTAGTTCTGAACTACTTTCTCAAAAATCCATGAGAACAGAACAAGTACTGTTGAGAAGATGGAGATCACTAATGTGATGGAGTATGAGGAAATTGCGAAGAAGAAACTGCCCAAGATGGTGTATGACTACTACGCGTCTGGTGCAGAAGACCAGTGGACTCTCACGGAAAACCGAAATGCGTTTTCAAGGATTTTGTAAGGGGGTCTCTTACTATTGTGTTTGTTTGAGCTCATATCATTCCTGATTTCTATCTTTCACTGTCCATTTAAATTTAATGAACCGGTGTCTATGGTGATATTATTGGTGTAATGGGCTCTTGTCCTCTATGAGACCCCGAGACAAATATTGACATGTTTTTTCCTTGACTGGTGTTTAACTATGTAGGTTTCGGCCTCGGATTCTTGTAGATGTAAGCCATATAGACGTGACAACAACGGTTTTGGGATTCAAAATATCGATGCCTATCATGATTGCTCCAACAGCAATGCAAAAGATGGCTCATCCTGATGGTAAAAAGCCATGTTTGCATTACTTCCTTTCTTCTCCCTGAGGAGATTCATGCTTACCATTTCAATACATGAGTTTTTTCTTTTTGGGGTTGCTGTGCATCTGTATGTAAATGCTTCTGTTACTCCGCTAAGGCTTGATAAATGAAAGTAATGTTGGGTAGCCACGAACATTTATTTATTTGCATGATCTTACTGCCACTGTGTCCATAGATCGCACCTTCAATCGGAAGAGACTTGGTGAGTGTATTATATTAATGTTATATCTCAACAAATCTGCATGTTCCCTTAATATGTGTATTAATCTATATTTGTGTGCCTGTAGACGACAGTATGCAGACGACTAACATTTACCATAGATGTTAGATTAACTATCCATTTGTTGTGTTATATCCAAAAATTCTGAGCTCGTGTTTAACTTCCAAAGGCTGTTTTACGCCAGTATATCTGGATCACGCGTAATACCAGAGTTGCAGTTTGTAGTTACAATTTCACTAACAACATGATTAACTGTTGTCTGCAGTTTGTATTTATTTTGACATGACTAATCCCCATTATCTACATAGCAAGGAACTTCTAGTATGCCATTAACTAATTATGATAATAATTAGCGACTGCTGTAAAATTTACTTAGAGCAAGTCCATTTCATCTTGTTGCCCGTGGAAGTTGGATGGGCTATTTCTGATGTGTTAAGATTTCGCTGGATGGTTTCCCTTGCTTCAGTTTTGAATAGCGTAGTGTCCTTCTCATCTTCTTGCTCATTACAAGGAAAATATGGTACACCCTATGATCACTGAGCCCATGAAAGGTAAAAGGACGACTGTTACCCACTGACCGGTATAACTCCTAATATGAAGTAAGGACATACAGTTAAATGTTGCCCAGAATAGCCATAAAAAATAATAATTTGCTTATAATTTCCTTCAAGACAGGACCATGACATGGATGTGAAGACTGTTGGTTCATTAGGACACGATAATCTTTACTTATGAAATATCTGGCAGAACATCTTCAACAACCTGGTGCATGTATGGTGGTGCGTGACCATAAAAGAAAAAGGAAGCAAAAAAACTACCTTGGGATTACCACTTACTCAACGAAATATGAAGTTAAAGATTATTGACTCGTTCTTTTTACTCTTGGCGTATTTGACCTCTTTCATGACTACTTACTGTAATTATTTAATAGAGTGCTTCTTCTCTGCAGGAGAATGTGCAACAGCTAGAGCTGCGTCAGCAGCAGGGACGATTATGGTTCACCCTCTTTCAATCATTTTGTCGATTGTGTTGATATCAACTGAGACTACATAGGCAATGTGCCACCTGTAATCCACTTAAGGAGTCATTCTTTCAACAATTGGTGCCTTGTATATACGCATCACTCCTTTTTATCAATTGTCATTACAGACACTATCCGCATGGGCTACATCAAATGTGGAAGAAGTTGCTTCAACAGGACCTGGAATTCGCTTCTTCCAGCTTTACGTGAGTTTAACAGATGAAAATCTCACACTTTCTCTTACACTCTGTTTAACTGTTATTTTTTGCTGTTGGCCATTCATTTAGTCTTTTGAACGCGCTTGTCATTTTTTATTTTATTAACGTAAAGTGTAGATATAATTTATCTACTTCAGGCGCAACTTAATCAAGAAGGTAAAATGTTATTTATGCTGTATCTGCACGTCATCTACTTGCGAAAACTGTTGTCTTTTTCCTTTTTGGTCATTATCTGCTCTGAACGTGCTTTCTTTGTTCAATTTCCTGCCAGCTTTTTTATCATGTGTGAACTTTTCAGATTGAACCCAGAAAAGCTGTCGACATCTTGAGAGCGAAATTTTTCTCGTGAAATTTTTGAGAAACCCTGTTTATCAATTGAACAATGATGAACCTTTACCAAAAAAAAATTGAACAATGATGATCGGCCTCATGCATTTAGGTGTTAAAAGACAGAAATGTTGTCGCACAACTTGTGAGGAGAGCTGAAAGAGCTGGTTTCAGAGCAATTGCCCTTACCGTGGACACACCGAGGCTTGGTCGCAGAGAAGCTGACATCAAGAATAGGTGAGAACTCATTGAATAACCCATCCTAAATGAAAGTAGCACATACATGGATTGTAGGAATTATAACTAGGATACTCGGACTGCCTTTTGCAGTCATCATTTTTCTGTGGTTGTTGGTGGAATGATGACTTAAATTCATTCTGAGGTGAACATAAGATGAATTGCTGAAATTCTGGTGTGCCTTATTGAAAGTTATCAGTCTTCCCGTTCTGATGCGTTCTTCTGCAGATTTGCTTTGCCTTCATATCTCACACTCAAGAATTTTGAGGGTTTGGATCTTGGAAAGAATTATAAGGTACTCTCTCTCTCTCTCTCTCTCTCTCTCTCTCTCTCTCTCTCCCTCCCAGCCTCCCAGCGTGTTTCTAACTGCTTCACCTCTTAATCTTGCAGACAAATGACTCAGGTCTTACCACTTACGCTGCTGAACAGACGGACCGATCTATAAGCTGGAAGGTGATATAACCTAAATATTATCATCCAGACAATTGTATAAATTGGACAATATTTAAAACTGCTTCTTTTTGGTGCACAGGATGTCAAGTGGTTTCAAACAATCACAACACTGCCAATTCTAGTGAAGGGTGTACTAACTGCTGAAGATAGTGAGGATACCTAGCCCACTTGGAGAAAACCTTCAGCTCTTCTATGACCCCTATGTTTCTCATCCCTGACTACGCCTTTCTGCTAAAATTGCAGCAAGGCTAGCTATTCAAGCGGGAGCTGCTGGAATCATAGTGTCCAACCATGGAGCTCGGCAACTTGATTATGTACCTGCAACCATCATGGCTCTGGAAGAGGTTCGTTCTTGATATGAAAGTTATGTTCTGATTAAGCTCCTACTAATTTTTCATAGAGAAGCTTGAAAACTTTGGAGCTAAAATATGTAACTAGAGGATTCTGTCAATGTCATTAAGTTTCCGATTCCTAGAAAATTGTAAGTACCGAAAAGGCTGACTTGACTGATATCATCAGTTGTCACCATAGGCTACATTCTATCCATCGACTGGATGCATCTTCTAATAACCAATTTTCTTTCCGATCACGGTTTCTGGTGCAATGAATTGGTTGATGTGATTTGCAGGTTGTAAAAGCTGCGCAAGGAAAAATTCCAGTTTTCCTGGATGGTGGGGTTCGCCGCGGAACCGATGTCTTCAAGGCATTGGCTCTTGGAGCATCTGGGATATTTGTGAGTACTCAGACTTGATTGCATCAGTTCTTGCCCATAGATGAAGGCTATATGGCCCGCACTTACTGTCACAACAATCTACATCCATGCAAAAAGTGAGAGAGAACTCATGTTCCTATAGGATCTACTCATAAGATAAGCAAGGGAAAAAAAGAGGAGTAATCGTGTTGGACAGTAATTTCATTGTCATATTTTCATCAATCTGAAATTCCAGTCCTAATACATATAGGCTTTAATGATCCTGGGGATTCCACACTCGATAGATATAGAATGAAGCTGAATTTATTGATCATTAGCAATGTCTAACAGAGAAACTGAGGTGATCTGGCCTTGTCTAACAGATCGGAAGGCCTGTCCTGTTCTCACTGGCGGCCGAGGGCAAGGCTGGTGTGAAGAAAGTGCTTCAAATGCTCCGTGACGAGTTTGAGTTGACGATGGCATTGAGTGGATGCCGCTCGTTGAAGGAGATCACCCGCGACCATGTCATGACTGAGTGGGACCGTCCCCGGATCTTACCTCGCTTGTGAATGCGGTGCCTCTTCTTGGCTTGTATTGTGGATTAACAGTGTGGAATTTTAATGTCCAGGAACTTGTATTTGCAGAATAACAACGCAACGTCCCTGGTTTGGGATTATGCGAACTCGGGTCACATGGTGACTTCCTCCCATGTATCGATGCCTATGTCTGCTCTTAGTTGTTCCTTCTCTCTTCTCCGAGAAAATATTGGACACTCTCTCTCCTCTGTCTTCTACATCTTCCGAGAAAAAGAAGCCCGCCCTCTTTTTTTTTCAAAAAATGCTCCCTCCCTCTCGCTCTCAAGAGTCTCGCCGTTTGCCTCTCGAGCTCAGACCCGCAATCTCCAGCACGTTGCCTCCACCTCCGTTGTCACCTTCAGGAACCACTTTCTCTCCGTCGCTCCTAATAGCCCCCCCGCCGATGGCATCCCAAGCTCAGATCCAATGCCTCCGCCATGTCGCTCTGCCGCCGCCACCACCTCTAGGAACCACTTCCTCTCTCTCTCCCTAAAGCGCCCCTGCTTGTCTCATCCTGAGCTCATATCCTTTCCATCATCTCTACCCTAGGCTTTGCTGCGAGAGAAGGAATGCCGATGGAGTCCGTGCTGATCCGTTCTTGCTCGTCCCCTCCGCTCGCGGAAGGGGGAGACCTCTGCGGCCTGAGATCGTCGTCGACCGCCTTGACGAGGACGGCGGCGGCGCCGTCGCGGCGGTTCGCCCCGGCGGTGCGCTGCTCTTCCTGGGGCGACGCGTGCATACCGAAGCTTGAGCCCTTCAGCAGGACCAGGCTCGAGCGCGGCCTCAGGGAGCCCCCCTTGATCCAAAAGTGCGAGAACGGACTTGCTGGTGAGGACCGGTTTCTGTCAATGCCTTTTTCGTTCCTTCGCGCGCGCGTGTTCCTTCCTCTTTTTAAGATCTTTCGGTGGGTGGGATTTGTGGCGTTGGAGATTCTTGATGCGGCGCTTTGTTGTCTAGATTATTGTTCGACGCTCGAAGGGGATAGCTCGTACAGCTGCTGGAGAGCTTATTTTGAACTGAAGGACCTTGAGGTAAGTCTGCAGATTAGCTCGCTGCCACCACCTCCAGAAACGCCGTTCTAGCAAGTGAACAGGATGTTCGGTGATTTCACAACAGAAGAAACTCTAAAGTAACAGGATACCGGGTAAGAAGCCATGCTCTTGGCAGAGGACAGAACTAAACTGAATGCACGATGGACAAGTAGTTAGATCCTGGCACCTTTCCAATATGCTCTTTGTCTATGCATCTTGTGGATGCTATGGTTAAAAATTGAATGAAATACAATTCATGTGCCAGGAGCGGCCTCTACACAGGATGAAACTCATTGTCGAGAAACCTGCCGATAAGTTGAATCTCGGCCCAAACCCAGAACATTTTGCTGCTTTTTTTTTGCTATTCCAGCTATCAGCCAGACCATGTAGCATACTAAGAATTCACACATTACTTCTACAGACCTCTCGATGAATTTTCAAATTATGAAACAAGATATTAAGACAAAAGCAAATGAGAAAAAAGGAACAAAGAGGCTCAATCGACAGCTGCTTAAGATGTGATAATGCCATTAGCGTCAAAGAAAACAACGCTGCAATACTTGAATATCAATTTTGACAGAGCCATAAAAGCCATACAGCATCACTAATTTCACGTGCATGGCGCTGATATACAAAACTAGTCTCAACAAATTAGCAACCAATGCTTAAATCAAAAACTAAAGCACACAACTTCCAACTCTCAACAGTAAGTAAGCCGTGTGCCAAATAACATTAAACGAATTCCAACTACTACACTCAATTCAATTTTCCGGAGCACCCACGAATTCTCGAGACAAGAATTAGCTATATACATTTGTACATGCAGAAAGAAACAAAAAAAAAAAAAAGAAAAGTCCCAGCTAAAGCCGAGTATCATTCATGACAAGGAGCTACTCCAAGGGAGCAACGTGCGGTGCTTCTGCAGAGGAAGGATGGACATGGGCCTTCCCAAACACCTGAGACAAGGAGGAACAACCTCCCCCTCCTCCACTCATTGTCCTCTTCTCCTCGTGATCACCTAACACCACAGCCATCTTCTCCTTTTTCACCTTGTAAAGCCTTCACATCATGTATGCCTCCACGAGGCTCGCGCTCAGCTGACAAACCCTGCACTCGACATTTTCCTTCCTTCCGAACCGGAAGAGCTTTTTCCCAAGGATTGTAGCCAGTCATGATAAGAGGGTGTTATATATAGAGAGAGGTAGAGAGATGCTGCCCCAGGGGTTGTGGCGAGAAGGCAACTCCGATTTTTCCTCTTGCCGGCGCTTTGCATGGTCTGGACATTTTCCTTCACGCTTTGCCTCCAAACTTGGGAAGCAAGGTGATGCGGGAGCATCCAACGTAGCTCCATCCACCAACTCGGTACCATCAATGTTTATCCAAGCCAAGAGAGAAATTGGACATTATGTGCTTCGTTGGATTATTTTCAATGAATAATGTCAATTATTTATCGGTACTTCATGGTATATCGATAACTTTCAATGAGAGGCCATTCCAAATGTCTTGAATGACCAGTTGATGAAGTTTCAGAAGGATTCTTTTCTGGTCAAGGGAGGAGCTCGAATTTGAAGGTTCAAGAATGCAGAAGGCCGAAGATTAAAGGCATTTAATTACCGTGTTAATAAAGGCTTTTATTAAGTTATTATGTGTCTTTACTTGTTATGCAGTCCAAGAGTCGAAGGTTTCGGTTTCTAGGCTATTAAGGTCTGTTTTTAATATGTATTAAGGTGTCGGTTTCTAGGCTATTAAGGTCTGTTTTAATATATATTAAAGTGTCGGTTTCTAGGCTATTAAGGTCCGTTTTTAATGTGTATTAACACTAAAACCCTCCTATAAAGAGGGAAAACTATCCAATGTAAGGGATACGAATTTCATGAATGAGAATGGTGAGATTTCCTCAACTTGAGTGAACTCCTTTGGAGAGTGGATAACTCCTTTCGGTTTCTTTATCCTTGGAGCATAGATCACTCCTTGGTGGTGAGCCAAGAAGCCCTTTATCCTTGCCTGGTGGAATCTTTAGGCCTTGGTGGTGAGCTTCTCCTATCCCGAAGTCCTTTATCCTTGGTGGTGGAAGCTTTATGCCTTGGTGGTGAGCTTCGTAGATCTCGATCCTCTTCCGGTTGGTGGCGTGGCCTTTATACCTTGGGAGGAGATTGTTTTATCTTTTCTAATTCCATTTCGTTCCTTCATCGTATACACTACTCCATACACTTAACCACAAAAGAATCCCCTTTGAAAAATCTCCGTTCTTGAATCACTCAACCCATCACGCATCAAAATATTGGTATCAGAGCTCAAGGTTCAACTCATTTGAGTGATTCCTTTCTTTCTTTTGTTACAAATTCCTTATGGATGAACCAGTTCCTAGAGGCTTGACTCTGGAGGAGGCACACAACGAAAGGCGAGATCGTGCAATCCAAAATCACTCAACCCATCACGCATCACAAGGCAAAAGGGACACTAAGAAGGAGCACGGAGGCAGAGGCGACTTGGCAACCGCCGTGACGGCGCCGCCGCCACGGCGCCGCCGCCGTCCTCGTCGAGATGATTGACGATGATCTCAGGCCGCAGAGGTCTCCCGCTTCCGTGAGCGGAGGGGACGAGCAAGAATGGATCAGTACGGACTCCATCGGCGCTCCTTCTCTCGCAGCAAAGCCAAGGGTAGAGATGATGGAAAGGATATGAGCTCAGGATGAGACAGGCGGGGGGCGCTTTAGGGAGAGAGAGAGAGAGAGAGAGAGAGAGAGAGAGAGAGAGAGGAAGTAGTTCCTAGAGGTGGCGGCGGCGGCAAAGCGACGTGGCGGAGGCATTGGATCTGAGCTCGGGATGCCATCGGCGGGGGCTATTGGGAGCGACGGAGAGAAAGTGGCTCCTGAAGGTGACAACGGAGGTGGAGGCAACGTGCTGAAGATTGCGGGTCTGAGCTCGAGAGGCAAACGGCGAGACTCTTGAGAGCGAGAGGGAGGGAGCGTTTTTTGAAAAAAAAAAGAGGGCAGGCTTCTTTTTCTCGGAAGATGCAGAAGACAGAGGAGAGAGTGTCCTCTAGTTGAAAAGAGAGAGAGAGGGGGTTTCAACACGAATGGAGGGGGAAGACCAGCAATTAATGAGGAGAGAGGATGAGGAGAGAGGATGCAAAAATTTGAAGAATGGTCATTAGATGTATGACCTGATGGAGTGGGACCCATGCTGACACGTGTCGTGTTCTCGCTGCCTTTCCATTTGCCACGCTAGAGCATAAGACGTACACAATATTTTCTCCTCTCTCCAGTTGTTCTATTCACGGGAAGTTTCTACCTAGGCTATTGGTCTATTGCATAGACTAGGGATCAAAGGTCCGGGAATTTGGTTTTGTAGGGAAAAGTTAGCATCCCACAAGGCTTTTTTGGTATCATAATCCTGTCAAATAAGCTTGATTTCCACTTATTATTTATTTTTTCAATCACAATACATGATTTTTTGGGAGATGTTACAATGACACATCGTCAAGTTCGATATTTAGTGTCGCCATTGATTATCAACCCCATTTCTCACGAAATGGCATGACGCCACAAGTGCATACTTGTGTTTATTTTCAAAATAAGTGCATGATGATGCATGAAATAATGAGACATCTGATGTGGTGACAACGACGATGACCACGTGTGTTGAATTTTAGTAAGGTAATTAGAAAAGAACACAAGGATTACGAGGTTCAGCAATGTGCCCACGTTCTCGGACAAAACTTCTCGACTCTCTTATTTTTTGTCATAACATTCTTCTGCAATTTGTACATAGGGTTCATTGCAACAAAAAAGGGAAATTTCAAAAATAGGAAACTCAAAAATAGGAAAACTATCAATACAGAAATTTGCCCACAATATGTCCTTTCCTTGAATAGGAGAGCAAATCTCGCCAATATCGCCAATACTCCCCCTCAAGTTGGAGCGAAGACATCATCAGAGGTCAACTTGTTTACCATATCCTGAAATACTCCCTTGGGTAAAAGCTTTGGTGAAGACATTAGCAAGTTGATCCCCACTACGAATATATGGTGTCTCTATTGTCTTATCTTGAACCTTTTTCCCTTACGAAGTGACAATCGACCTCTATGTGTTTGGTCCTTTCATGAAAGACCGGATTTGAAGCAATGTGTGTTGCCGCCTGATTATCACAAAATAGCTTCGTAGGTTTAGACATGGCATCACAACCCAATTCTTGAAGCAATAGACAAAGCCATACGATCTCACTAGTGGCAGTAGTCATGGCTCGATACTCAGCTTCCGCACTAGATCTAACCATAATTGTTTGCTTCTTACTTTTCCAAGTAACAATATTTCCACCAACAAAGGTACAAAAACCCGTGGTAGATTTTCTATCCATGGGGTTCCCAGCCCAATCAGCATCAGTAAATCCCACAATCTCTATATTACCATTATTCTTCAACAATATTCCTCTTCCTGGAGAAGCCTTTAGATATCGAAGGAGTTGGAGTTGGTTTAGCAACTCCATATGTCCTTGTGTAGGTTTTTGCATAAATTGGCTCACATAGCTAACATAATAAGCAATGTCAAGTCTAGTAATTGTTAGGTAAATCAATCTTCCTACCAAACGCTGAAATTGCCCAATATCTTGTAATGGTGTTTCCTTAGACATAGTCTTATTGTTGGAATCCATAGGAGTGCTAGCGGGTTTAACACCCACTTACCGAGTCTCCTTCAATAGATCTAGGATATATTTCCTTTGAGTCAAGAACATACCTTTGTTAGAACTTGCTACCTCTATCCCCAAAAAATACCTCAATTTTCCAAGATCTTTAATGTCAAACTCCTTGCTCAACAACTGTTTAAGTTCTGTAATACCTGCTAAGTTACTGCCAGTAATAATAAGATAATCAACATAAATGAGAATAGAAACAATACCTTCACTAGTTACTTTAGTAAACATCGAAGAATCAGCTACACTCCTTTTGAAACCAAATCTAACGAGTGCAGAACTTAGCTTGCCATACCATGCTCTAGGTGACTGTTTGAGACCATATATTACCTTCTTTAATTTGCAAACCATTCCCTTATTATTCTCTAAGGGATGTCCTAGAGGAAGATCCATATAAACCTCTTCTTCTAAGTCTTCTTGGAGGAAAGCATTCTTCACATCTATCTGAAACAATGGCCAGCTACAGTTAACTGCCACAGATAGAATGACACGAACAGTGTTCATTTTCACTACAGAAGCAAATGTGTCCTTGTAGTCTATCCCATATGTTTAAGTATACCCTTTTGCAACGAGCCGAGCTTTGTACCTCTCAACCGAACCATTACTATTGTATTTGATCTTGTAAATCCACTGACATCCAACTGTCTTTTCCCGTTTGGCAATTTAACAAATTCTCAAGTATGGTTACAGTCCAATGCTTGAAGTTCATCTTTCATGGCATTCACCCACACACTACTTTTACATGCTTCCAAGAAGGTATTGGGTTCCTGTTGATTTTCAATAGTAGATAAGAAACTTAAATAATTATGGGAAATTTGATCATACCTAATAAAATCTTGAATAGGATGCTGAGCCGTATGATATGTTAAAAATCACAGAGCCGTGTTGAAGGTCTTGGAATGTGTGATGACTTGCGGGTTGAGGCTGAGATATTAGGTACCGTATTTGTTGGATCTACATCTGTTGCGTTTTCAACCTCTACTTCCAAATCAGCCCCATCTGTTGTAATGGCAGCTATATCAGGAATGGCATCAACATTAGGGACAAGTTGACTCCCTTGAACAGCCGTTGTTGGAATTTCCTCTTGATCCAACATTGAATCCCCAATAGGTAGGATAAGAAGCAAAAATTCAGAATAGTCATTTTGCTCCCCCTGAATTTGATTCCTAGCAAAAAACATGTGAGCCTCATCGAAGACAACATCACGAGAAATATAAACACGTCTAGTACTTGGTTCATAGAATTTGTATCCCTTCTTGACATTTGAGTATCCCACAAACACACACTTTCGAGCTCGTGGATCTAGCTTGTCATCAGATTGAGAATGCACATAACACACACATCCAAAAATTCTTAGGTGAGAGATACCAAATTTTCGGCCATATAGACTTTCAATTGGAACTTTATACCCCAACACTTTACTAGGCAAACGATTGATTAAGTAGCAGCTAGTAAGGACTGCGTCAGCCCAATATGTCTTGGGTAAATTTCCCGAGAATAACAATGCTCGGGTAACCTCAAGCAGATGCCTATTTTTTCTTTCAGCAACTCCATTCTGCTGCGAAGTTCCAACACAGGAGGTCTAATGAATGACTCCCAAGCTACGCAGGAACACTTGAAAAGCCCGATTGGTATATTCAGTTCCATTGTCTGTACGGAGAATCTTCACCATAGTGTTAAATTGATTTTTCACCATATTGCAAAAATCTTGAAACACAGTCATGACTTCACTTTTGGATTTAAGCAGATAAAGCCATGTAGCTTGAGATTTATCATCAATAAATATAACAAAATACTTGAACCCCTCCTTAGAGTCAATAGGAGAAGCTCCCCAAACATCCAAGTGAACTAAATCAAAAAACTGTTCTGATTTATGTGTACTATGTGAAAAATGTAACCTATGCTGCTTAGCATAATGACAAGGATCACAGCAATTGGAATCATAACTTAAAGTCATGTCAATAGCATGTAACACCTGATCAGAGGGATGACCTAGACGCCAATGCCACAACTGGGAAGTGTCAATAGTCTTCCTTTGTGCCATCAACGCTTCGTTGTTGAGGTCCACCATATATAGCCCATTCTGCAACCGCCCTTCACCAATCATCCTCTTGGTGATTCGATCTTGAAAAAACACCTTTTGAGGAGTAAAAATAACATTGCAATTCCCCTGATTAGTATATTTGCTAACTGACATTAAATTTGAGGATAATTTAGGTACCAACAATGCTTCAGAATTATTTGAAAAGAAATTAATTTGTCCAACACCACTAGTTGGAACCTGCCCACCATTAGCAATAGTAATAGGTGGATATGACACACCTGAAGTAATATTGGATAGCAAGTTTGGAGAACTACACATGTGGTCTGTAGCACCAAAGTCAACAATAAACTGAGTTTTGGATAAAGCTAAGTAAGCATGGACATTACCAGACGTCATAGCCAAATTTCCAGTTTCGGTGCTAGAAGCGTTCGTTCCATTGCCATGTATCTGAAGTAATTGTTGAACTTGTTGAGACAAAGCCTCCAACTTGGATTGAAAATCATTTGGATTTTCTTGGATTGCCACCTTAGCTTCCGAACCCCTGTCTTTGGAAAGATGCAAATGTGGATGAAGAACCCAACACCTCTCTTTGGAATGGCCATCGCGATTGCAATGGTCACAATGGAACCGTGCTTTGGTTTCTTAAATTTTCCTTTGGCAAACCGAAGTGGAGTCTCCTTGCTTCGTGTTGATGGCATTGTGGGCCGATTGTTCACCAAGCTCTCTTGATGTAATTGGAACTGAAGGCATGACACGTCTCCTTGTTTCCTCACTTTGGATTATGGCACAAACTTCATTGAAAGTGGGCAGGACTTATAAGAATTTGATGTTTGGTGTCCTCAAATTCAGGCCTGATACTTGCTAATAATTGAAAGATTTTATCTTGCTCTTCTCAATTGACATAATCCATCACATTCTGGGTCATAGGTCTATACTGACGAAGCTCATCCCATTGCTTCTTCATTTTTCCCAAGTGTTCAGTGAAAGATTGTGTTGCGCCTTGCTTATAAGAAGCAAGTCCTTGTTGCAATTCAAAGATCCGAGATGCATTCCTGGCTTGACCATACATCTCGTTTATCGAATCCCATAGCGCCTTGGCTGACTCTGAATATGCAAATATCTCGTAGATCTCTGGTTCCATGGAATTGAATGTCCAAGACATCACATTGTGGTCATTCGCTTGCCATTCATCAAATTTGGGATCCATCACGGGAGGGGCTCTAATCTTCCCAATGATGTGACCAAGCTTCGATCTACCCCCAAGAGCAACAGTTATAGCTTGTGACCAAGGAAGGTAATTTCTTTCGTTTAGCAACAACGAAGTTAACCGCTGATTGTTTGTCTCATGCACCTTTGTTGTGTTGGATGCATCTCCTGACTTCTTTGACCCATCCATGACGCTTTGCTAGTAATAACAATTATTACTAATGATGTGACAGCAACAAAGAGAGGAACAAGCACTAACGAAGAATGCAGATTGTTGTAGAACAGGAATAGTCTCGAACATAAGCAGATCGAGACAATCAGATGTGCAGAAAACAAACCAAAAAAAAAAAAAATTACAGGTTGAATCAAACCTGCTCTGATACCATGTTGAATTTTAGTAAGGTAATCAGAAAAGAACACAAGGATTACGAGGTTCAGCAATGTGCCTACGTCCTCGGACAAAACTTCTCGACTCTCTTATTTTTTGTCATAACATTCTTCTGCAATTTGTACATAGGGTTCACCGCAACAAAAAAGGGAAATTTCAAAAATAGGAAACTCAAAAATAAGAAAACTATAAATGCAGAAATTTGCCCACAATATGTCCTTTCCTTGAATAGGAGAGCAAATATCACCAGTATCGCCAATAATGTGACATAATGATGATATGTAGAAATAAATATGAGTTACAACAATGGTATGCAGCATTTAGATAATATAAATATATATATATATATATCATAGTGAGGACAAGATAAGTCATATATCATAATGATGTTATGACAAAGCATGTGGCATGAAATGGAACTTGATAAAAACATACCAAGATAAGATAACGACATGACAATACACATAATATGTTAGATGACGTGGCAAAAGTAAGCGTTGTCCATCGTGCTTTTGAGGGGATCGAGGCTCGATAGACCAGTACTAGAGAGAAAAACATTGTCCATCGTGCTTTTGCGATCACTTCTCTTGTAATGGTTCATTCGGAGAAATCCCTGTCAGACTTTATTAATTAAAAAAAAGGTCTTTTAGAGGATGTAACGACGGCCATGTAGTAATTTATGAAATGAATGGGGTCCCTCCTAAGCGGACGGCTCAAAACTCGCTAAGAGAAGAGCTTGTCATTATATATTTATAAGACATTTACCCACGTTGCAAGGATAGTCACGAAACAATATAATTAACATGGAGCGTAAAAATTTTAGCATAGATTCAGCATTGTTTTAAAGTATCTTTAATTGTAAAAGGTACACGAAAAACTAATTTATCAAAATATGAACAATGTAGGTAGTATTAAAATAAAAATTCATAAACACAGAATACAATATTACATATTATAAATATTATACTATGTCTGAAATGCGTATAAACAATAGAAGTTTCTATCTACTAACTAATATAGGAAAGATTTCAGATAGTAAAATGATGAAAAGAGAGGAGAAGAACGAGGGGCGACAAATTAGTGCATCTATGTTTGTCCTAATTGTGTGGAGAGACACTTGATGAAGATTTTGTTATGATATATTAATATGGATATAGGTTTTCCTTTTTTTTTTGCACCTATCATGTATACAACAATTTACTTCTTCCTTCTAGAATTACCAAAAAAAAAAAAAAAAAAAAAAGCCATCATATAAAGATTAAAGCAAGCAAACATAGTTTGTTCTAAACATAGTTTGTTTAGCTCGAACTCATTTTGGGATTTACGTAGTATGTTTCTTCCAATCTCAAAAAAAATATAAAGATTAAAGCAAGAAAACAAGAAGAAATTTTGAAAATGGAAGATCAAGACTAAACATTCTTTATTGTTCTACTGCATAAGAATTATTTATAATGTTCATCACTAGATATTTCATGCCCTCAAGAATTTTTTTTCCATTAAGAAAAATAAGTTGGGTGAAAGAAGTTAAATAATTAAAAAACATTTTCTTAAAAATAATCATTTGCATTAATTATAAAAATAAATAAATGAAATATATTTCATTGTCTATGAAAATATTTAAATATAAATTATTAATAATAATGAAAATATTTTTTATTGATTAAGTATTTTAAGCAGTTAATTAAAAAATATATATTTTTAAGTTTTTTATTTTGCGTGAAACAGATAGTAATCGTAATGAGAAAATATTGGGTACCCTAACAAAGTGCCACGCAATCGGTGCCCCGAACGATTCATTGCGTGACACCCGTCCGGTGTCACCCACGTCGTCCACTTCTCCGTTTCAGCGGTTCGTCTCTCTCTCTCTCTCTCTCCTCACGAATAAATAGGGGCGGGCTCGGCTTGGCTTGGCTCGGCTCGGCTCGGCTGCGAAGAAAAGACAGTCATGACTCCCGCCCAAAAGATTTCTCTCTCCTCGTTAAATTTTCTGCAATTTTCTCTCTCTCACTTTCTCTCTCCTCGCATAAGAACAAACAGAGAACGATCGAGACTCGCGTTCTCTCTCTCCCCTCCGCATCCGCCGGTTGCTTCCATCGCTCCCACGCCGAGGCCGACGCCGCCGACGCTCCTCCTCCTCCCTCTCGCGACGTTCGCTCGCTCTCTCTCTTCCCCCTCCGCGAAGTCGTGCCTCTCTTCCAAATAAACGCGACGCCGACGGTCCTCCGCCTCCGCCGGTTGCCTCTCCGTCGGCGTCGGAGTCCGTCGCCCCCGTCTCCTTCGCCTCCGCCTACGCGCCCGACGCCAACGCGTCGAACCACGACGGCGAAAATGGAGGAGAGAGAAACGACGGCGTAAGACGGAGACGAAGAAGCGTAAGCGCGCGCGCTCGGGGTTCCGGGACATGGGTCGTCGCGTCGGTCGCGTTCCGGCCGCCCTCGTCTACCTCCCAGAACCTCCGCCCGTCCACCCGCCCGAGGTCGCCACCCCTCTCACCAGCATTCGTCGCCGTAACGCCGCCTCTCTTCGCTCCGTCGATCGATTCCCGATCCCCGATCCCCGCCCCCTCCTCCCTTGAAATCTTGGAGGTCCATTTTCGATACGATTTCTGGTTTTTCTTGTTTGTTTGTGCCGCCCTGCAGGTTGGCGAAGGCTACCGGTTGAAGCGATCGGTGATGTCTCTCCCTACGCAGGTTCGGCTCCGTTCGATCAGGAAGGAAGCTGCTTGTTTGCCTACAGTTCTCCTTTGCTGTCGCTCGTTCTCGGACCTCTCGGTAACTACCGGAGTATAATCGCCGACGCATTTTGAAGGCTAGGTTGATTGTGAGCTTCGCTGGTTATCTTCTAGAATTGAACTAGATTTATCTGGCGTTATCTAAGCAGAGGCCATGGCTTATGCAATTATGATCCTTTAAGAATGGCCGCCACCACATCTCTCCTTGAATCCTCCATATTCGACCCGTCATTGACTGATGCCAAGATTATGTGGGGACTCCATCACCCATACCAGACCATCATAGGGAAATCTGCGGAGAGACAAGTTCTGTGGAAGTCAGTAAAATGTGTCTTGTGGTTCCCTGATTTTGAAATTTATGGATATGGAAAAATTTTGAGGGACGAGAGAAGTTTTTGAAGAACTTCTTCGAGTATTTGGCGATTCAGTTACTTGCCAACGCATTATATGAAGTGCCGGTTATTCAATTACATTTTTGGCGCTTCGCCAGAATGATGGTGGCGACGGACGACTTCGTGGAGGCGGACAACGCGGAGGCCATCATCTCCAGGATCGAGCACAAGTCCCGCAAGATCGAGAGCTTGCTCAAGCAGTAAACTTCCCCTCCTCGATCCCTCTCTTGCCGCCTTTCCGTCCGCGATTTCGCCGGATTGATTTTGAGCTGACCCACCTCCGCATTTCCTCGTGTTTCGTTTCGTCGCGTGCAGGTCGAAGCTGGTGGAGGCTCTCAAGACCGCCCTCGAAGGCCTTTCTCTCTCCACTCAACGGCCTCATCTCATCTCAGGGCTCCATTCTCTCGGCGCACTCCTTCCTAAATCGCGCTCTCTCCCGACGGCCAATTTCGCTCACCTCTCTCACGACCTCCTCGCTTTTGGCGGTTCTTCCCTCGTGGTTCGGTGAGGTCTCGGGTATGTTCTCGTGCTGCGTCTCTTCTTCCTTGCTTAGCAACACCGTACTGCCTCTCTCTCTGAGTGTGACTCTCTGTGCATTCTTTCATCCATGAGGCAAGCATTTCGACTAGGGTTCAGGGGTTTCGCCTGAACCCTAGTCGAAATGCTTGCAAGGGAGATTATTGAGCAGGGAAGTGAATATTACTGATGGAAAACCATGAGGTCTTGAGAATTTGCCTTCAACAAAGAGCAAGGTCTTGAGAATCTGCTTCGTTTGGGTCAAGATGGCGGGCTTTGCAGCCGCACAAATCCGCGGTCTCACGCTGTATGGTCCGGGCTTGTAGCTCCGTCGACGGCAGAAGCAAGGTCTACAGAGAACTCGGTCCGTCTCCCTCGCCTAATTCCATTATGTTGGTCTTTCTCAAATGCTTTCATGTGGGTAGTTCTTCTTTTAGTCAGATTAAGATGGAGTGCTCGGTTCATTTGCAAATGCACAAGATGATAGATGGTTCTTGCTTTTTTGAGAAGTTCTTTGACATGTTTTAGACTGCTTGTGAAGAAATCCAGACCGGTTCGTGGTAAAATGAAAAAGAAAGAGTGAACTTTTCCGGATTTTATTGGTCATACAATCATGTCTTTCGCGTAAAATTTGAGGTCAGTAAGTATCTTTTGATCTTTCTCATGAGGCCTCTCGCTTCACATTAGGTGAACTCCCATGCGTGAGTGGTTCTTGCTTTTTAAGTTGTCACCCCTGTTTTGGGGACTTGACCATTTAGCATTCATTTTTTCTGCAGAAAAATTCTGGTGCAAGCATCGGTGAAGTCGTGTTGCCTAATAATGACCCGGCCAAAATTGAGGCAATGACATTTCACGAACTATGTAGCCCTTTTGTTTTTTGATAAAGCTATCTAGACTTTTGTTCTGGAGTCATTATTCACCATATCGTGGATCAATTCTACAACCTATAAAGGTTTTCCGATAGACTACCATTTTTATTCTGTTGCAATATTGTTTCATCTCTTACTCAAATTTGTGCTTGTTGTTGGCAATACAGGAACTTGAAAAGTCGAAGCCCGTGATTTTGACTGGCAATCTGAATTGTGCCCATCAAGAAATAGACATTTATGATCCTGCGGTAAGGGAAACAATCAATGTGCCTTTTCTGCCTTTTATTGACCAGGTGCATTAATAATTTGCATGAGCTTTTTAACTGTCACAGGACAATGTCCTGGCCACACCATATGCCTCCACCCCACTTAAAAGGAGGGGAAAAACCCCAAAACAGAGAAGAGGACTGTAATCAGGCTTTTCCTCCATACAACTGAATTTTGTTTTGGGTTTTTGTTGGGGGAGAGGGGAAGGGGGTGTGTTTGGGGTTTTGTGTTGGGGGTTGATAAAAATCACAATTCAGGCTGTTTGGCATCCCGAAACAGAAGTTCTTAATACGTCTAATGTTTCTTATTTCTGTCATTAATCTGATTGTCATGAGACTCCAGGGAAATAAAAGAAGTGTTAAATTTACAATTGAAGAAGGGGAATCTTTTGAGACCAACTTCCTGTCGAGGGGCTTTGTTGATACCTTTAGAAGACAGTATCCCCATGCTGTTGGTTATACTTATTGGGGTTATCGGCATGGTGGGAGGAAGACAAATAAAGGTATACATAGATCTACTTGATGGAACATTATATATCTAATGTTACACTTCTCTCCTGTGATGGTGATAATATGAGCAATGACAAGCTTTTGCTTTTTATTGAGTCATTATGCATATTGTTGTCTAATCAGATGAAGCATATGGAAATAGGTATTCTCACCTGTTAACTATCCTCTTGCAATCTACAGGGTGGTGGCTCGATTATTTTCTTGTTTCAGAATCTATAGCAGACAAAGTTCATGACTCGTACATCCTTCCTGGTATCACCGGTAGTGATCATAGTCCTATTGGCCTGATTCTCAAGCTTTAGTTCTGTCATCTCTTTTAGGATCTTGGTGAATGGATTCTGTGAAGGTAGTCCAGCAGCATCATCCTAGATGCTATTTGCTGAAAAGTATTGAGCTTTTATTGTCACTGTCATTCATGTTGAAGCCACTAGCAAGGGAAAGTTTTTTTGATGAAATTTGCTTAGCAAAGGGGGCAAAGAAAAGAAGGACGAGACGAGGGGGCTGACTGTATTTACTTTGTCTGGGCCCTGTGGAGTGATCTGGGTTTTTCTAGGTTATTTTACAAGGCATCTTTTGGAGGAAGAGTTATGATGGAACATTGAAATCACTTTTGAAAAAATCTGTGAAAGTTTTTGAACATACATTCTGATGCTGAAGTTGGTAGGGGAAAAATGCTGAAATGCTGAGTGCAAATTGTAGGTACAACCGTTCTGGTTCGCAATTCAATTTGATTATCTGGTGGATGTTTTTTTTTCATTTAAAAGGAAGTCTGGAAAGACCGTTGTCTACAACCGTCTGCTGCTCAGTCTTTTAAGGAGTAAGGCTGGGCGTACAATGACTTATCATGCTTGCGTCTTGTTTTTAGAGAACCTCAAAGGAGCACGTATCAGCAATGTCATTTTTGGCTCTTGAATTTTGTACATGAACGTGGTAGACTTGAAGATGGTGATGTTCCCATAATTAGGTGCGAAAATGTTGGCAATGTTTTAGACAAATGTAATTAGCGAGTTTCATTTATTTATGGAATCCTCCAGCTGCACAAGTGTATTACTGTTTGCTTGATTCCTTGACAACTACGAAGGCTCCTAGAATTTGTCTTTGCATGATAAGGGAAATTTGCTTGGAATTGTTACGTTGGTTATACCAGGAAGTCCCAGCAAACTTCACAAAGGCCAGGATAAAGCCTGAACTGCTAATTATCATCATCATCCATCGACATGTTTTTGCCATCCTTAAACTTTTATCTATATCAATGAACTGCAATTGCTTCTTCATAAATCCTGAACTGCTTATTATTAATTCTTTCTTGGTTATTCATGCTCATAACGTGAACTTATCATGCCCACTGACTTCATAAACCATTCTTAGTTATTCATGCTCATAATGTGAACTTATCATGGCCACGGACTTCATAAACCAAGTGAGAAGACGGAGGCCGAAGCTCGAAGGGAACAGTAACATTGAGAAACGAATCTACCTCATGTGTTTAATTGGTATGCCTGTTCCTCACACCAAATCAAACATTGGGATGTTAACATGTAAACTTAATTATTCCGAATTCTGTGAATGCATGTCTTATACATGCTCATCAAACTTTGAACGATGTTTGGTGGGATTAGAATTACTTATTGCTTTATCCCAACACCGTGACTCTGTGGCCTATCATGGCTCTATTGTCTTGGGTAGCGTTGAAGCTCGACAGTCAGAATTACTAAAGATCGACATACTGGTAACTTCATATGCCTAGTTCATGACAATAGTCATGATCTCGAGTAATTTACACACGCGTGATGGGAATTTGATCAGATTACCTTCAATTTTTTAGCTAAAATCTCTTGGGTGCCCCTAGTCAAAATGCCTACCAAAGGGTCACTTTCTATTTTCCCAACTTATGGTTTTGTCAACAAAATAAATTTCAGGCGTAGATAAATGTATGACAAAGGAACAATTGTCTTGTTTTTAACATAAAAATAAACTTCAAGGGCTAAAACTTTGGGACGAAGAACCAACGCAGAGAAATAAATTAATAGAGCGAAATTCAGAAAAACTGCTTTACTATGGAGGCATGTCATTTGAGAGTCTCATCTGGATATGAGCTCCAATCAGAGGTTCTATATTACCGTCCAAAACAGAATACAGGTCAGGAGTTTCAACACCACTTCTTACATCTTTCACATGCTTGGTAAAGAACGTATCTTCGGACCTCGTCTCGCCATATGTCGAACACATTTTCTTTCTTGAAGCCATTTATGCTTGGAACTCCTACATCGCTAGCTGCGACAAGAAGTTTAGCCTTCAACCGGTTGAGGGCCTTAATCTTATTTGCAAAAATGCTCCTTTCACCTGGGATAAAAATTTTGAGATCTTATTTCTCAATCACAAAATGTCGTACTAGACAGGCAATCATGAACGTGTGTTCAGGAACAGGCATTTGCTTCTTTGTAAAGTCAAAACCGGATTGCAGAAACCATTGGTAAACAAATTTGAGTTGGAAGGTCAACCCTAACAAATAAGGGAATAGACAACTCATAACCCAAAGATTGGACGACAAAACCAGTAGGAACATGCTGAATAACAACTCCAGACCGGCCTTCAATGACTTTTACTTCAGGCGATGACGATGGGCACAAGATTAGCAAATCCTCCTCACTAATTTTAGGTCAGGGGCCGAACCACGGAACAGAGGAATTATATCGACAGCTGCTAGGCTAACCTGCAAATTTTGAGTACTAAAATGAGGAACTGACAGGAATTTAGGGGCTAAAATGTAGCAGAACAGAAACACATTACACAGAAAAGGCATTGGCCAGCCAAACAACAAAACCAACTGGTCAATAAAAATATCTACCTTTAATCTCAGTTAACCATGGTAAAATTAGAAGACAATGCTCAATTTGCTGGTCATGAGACCATAGTTGCATGATGAGCCTGAAGGTCAAAGTAAAATACATGTTAAGCGTACATGCATAAGGCAAACAATAGATGCCATCAAATCTTATCTACTTAATAACCAGTCATTTATGTTCACAGCCGTAAGAACATTCAAGTACTTTGACGATGACCTCAAGACAATTTTTGTTGTATACCATCTTGTCAGTTTAGACTAACTCAAGTACCAATAGCGATAAAGAAACACCCCCAGAGCATTTGCATATAATTCTTCAAGGAGAGTTAGATAATGCTCTAAGCCAGTCTTAAGCATTGACAAGCCAATAAGTCATATTTGCAGTATCCATAGAATGAGATAGGTTTCGAGTGCTGATGAAAAGAAGGAATATGTTCTCCAACCAGAAAGAAAAGTATCGTGCTATCAAGCACAATTTATCTGGTCAAATGACACTGTTATGGACAGGAAGGAATTTTAAATACATTACTGCAGGGAGACTGGGGAAAACAGCATGCAATTGTCTTGTATGATCATTATATGCCAAAATTCAGAGTGAGAAGAACACACGAGTCGAATGAACATGGTACTACTTTTTTTCTGGCTGAGTTGTGAAGACTATGGCAAGCCAATAGAGTATGGCACCTTGGTGAAAATGGAATCTAAACCAGAATCCTGTAGAAACAAAATTATTCTACTCCTACTTGAAACCGGCCTTGAGATCAAGCTTACCCCAAAAGTTGTCAAGTTAATTCCTCTCTCCTTCCAATCACTCAGAACAGAAATACCATTAGATCAACCTACTCAGAAGTCTCAGGGATTTGATCTAGAAAGGAGATCTTTTAGGACTAGATTGCATGACTAGATTTTGGCACTCAATACAACCAACAAAGAAGCAACCAATAAGGACTTTGTCGATAAAATTGATGAAATGCCTTGTCTAGAATTCAGGGAAAGCTACACGTCATCATAGTTTTGAGACAATCTAAACCAGGAGTTGCTTCTGCTACTCTAGATCCACAACCACCCCAAGCATTAACACATATAACCCCAGGACAGGAGCAACTATCATTGAGCATATCTTACCATCTATTCCAAATTGACAACCTTACCTGCCCTGCTTTATCCTCTCCAGTCTATCATTCTTATACTTCGTTTAGAAGGCAAGGATGGGATGAACATGGAAAGAAAATTTAAATTTCTGTCCTCTCTGCGCCAAAGTTTCAAACTTTACCCCAATTTTCCTTCCCCTCCCCTCCTTCCCATACAAAGCATTGGTACCGATCCTTGGGAAGAGGCAACTAGAATGCCTAATACAAATCACATTGTAGCAATAAAGAAAGTCCAGCTTAGTCTGAGCATAGCCTCTAAAAGGGCTTTTCTTTGGGAATAGGAATCCCTATACACTCTAACTTGACTGCCTTGCATAGTTTAACAAGGTTTGTTCCTTCAAAAAATGGGGTGTCGACAAATATGTAGAGCAATCACAAGTAGCATAATTCAGTGAATTCACAATACAACAACACAAACATTTTAACGAGGCCTTAAATAGATAGACTATGATCAGCCAAAGCATACAATTAATAGTAGTTACTGGCGCAACCTATTCTTCATAAGCAAAATTGAGAAACTGATAACCTAAACCAAAGTGGTAGGCTATTCCTTTGCAAAGTTATGGTCAAATTTCATAAATGGTAATTCTTCCAAGATCACTTCATTAGTTTGTGTTATTCTCACCCAATTATTTGTAGGTTTGAACACCAGAAATAAGAAAATGAATATCAAACTAAGTTGTTGGGGTAAAAAAAACGTGCCAGCCCTGATGACACAGATAAACCAATGAACTGAAGAGACAGTTTGCTGTTTCTAGTCATTACATCACCCATGAATTCTTGATCTTTATTAAATATCTCTACCAAAAGCTGCAGCCACAACAAACGACTCAATAATTAAGCCCTTCACAACCGATAATCATTAGGCATAATCGTCACTACCCAATGAGCCCATGATCCTTATGTTAATCTGTATCAAGGGACTACAAGAGTACTCAAATGTCCCATTGAAAGAACAAGACAGTTGAGTGAAAAGATTAAGCCCTTCACAAACCCCCCACACACAGTGGCATTTCGACATTGATCTCACTTGTGCCTTCAAGCGCTACAAACTTAATGGAAACAAGAAAACCATCCCCTGTGCCTTAAATTGCTACCATCACTCCAAACATTTCAATTCCACAGTAAGGATTACTAAGTAAACACGAAGCAATAAATCCGAACAAGCATCGACAACAGACGGGTATGGAAAACAGGGAAAAGAGAGCGCAACACTCACTTCATGAGGATGTTGTAGTACTCGGGATCCAGAGAAGAGAACAGGGTGTCCAGATCCTTCATCGCCATTATCACTCTGTGCACCACTATCCAGTTCGTCGACTGCAAAGACCACAACTTCACCCCATGGAAAGATCTACCGATACAAGCAGCAAAAACCCACCAAAAAAACAGGGCAAACCTTGCATCGCTCGTCCCGCGTGTTCGGAGGCAATCCTTCGAGGGCGGTCTTGAGAGCCTCCACCAGCTTCAACCTGCACGCGATGAAACGAAACACGAGGAAATGCGGAGGTGGGTCAGCTCAAAATCAATCCGGCGAAATCGCGGACGGAAAGGCGGCAAGAGAGGGATCGAGGAGGGGAAGTTTACTCGCTTGAGCAAGCTCTCGATCTTGCGGGACTTGTGCTCGATCCTGGAGATGATGGCCTCCGCATTGTCCGCCTCCACGAAGTCGTCCGTCGCCACCATCATTCTGGCGAAGCGCCAAAAATGTAACTGAATAACCGGCACTTCATATAATGCGTCGGCAAGTAACTGAATCGCCAAATACTCGAAGAAGTTCTTCAAAAAACTTCTCTGTCCCTCAAAATTTTTTCCATATCCATAAATTTCAAAATCAGGGAACCACAAGACACATTTTACTGACTTCCACAGAACTTGTCTCTCCGCAGATTTCCCTATGATGGTCTGGTATGGGTGATGGAGTCCCCACATAATCTTGGCATCGAGTCAATGACGGGTCGAATATGGAGGATTCAAGGAGAGATGTGGTGGCGGCCATTCTTAAAGGATCATAATTGCATAAGCCACAGCCTCTGCTTCGATAACGCCAGATAAATCTAGTTCAATTCTAGAAGATAACCAGCGAAGCTCCCAATCAACCTAGCCTTCAAAATGCGTCGGCGATTATACTCCGGTAGTTACCGAGAGGTTCGAGAACGAGCGACAGCAAAGGAGAACCGTAGGCAAACAAGCAGCTTCCTTCCTGATCGAACGGAGCCGAACCTGCGTAGGGAGAGACATCACCGACTGCTTCAACCAGTAGCCTTCGCCAACTGCAGGCGGCACAAACAAACAAGAAAAACCAGAAATCGTATCAGAAAATAGACCTCCAAGATTTCAAGGGAGGAGGGAGCGGGGGATCGGGGATCGGGAATCGATCGACGGAGCGAAGAGAGGCGGCGTTACGGCGACAAATGCTGGTGAGAGGGGTGGCGGCCTCGGGGCGGGTGGACAGGCGGAGGTTCCTGGGAGGTAGACGAGGGCGAGCCGGAACGCGACCGACGCGACGACCCATGTTCGTAACCCCGAGCGCGCGCGCTTCGCTTCTTCGTCTCCGTCTTCGCTTCGTCGTTTCTCTCTCCTCCATTTTCGCCGTCGTGGTTCGACGCGTTGGCGTCGGGCGCGTAGGCGGAGGCGGAGGAGACGGGGGCGACGGACTCCGACGCCGACGGAGGCAACCGGCGGAGGCGGAGGACCGTCGGCGTCGCGTTTCGCTGGAAGAGAGGCACGACTTCGCGGAGGGGGGAAGAGAGAGAGCAGAGCGAACGTCGCGAGAGGGAGGAGGAGGAGCGTCGGCGGCGTCGGCCTCAGCGTGGGAGCGATGGAAGCAACCAGCGGATGCGGAGGGGAGAGAGAGAACGCAGGTCTCGATCGTTCTCTGTTTGTTCTTATGCGAGGAGAGAGAAAGTGAGAGAGAGAAAATTGCAGAAAATTTAACTGAGGAGAGAGAAATCTTTTGGGCGGGAGTCATGACCTGTCTTTTCTTCTGCAGCGAGCCGAGCCGAGCCAAGCCGAGCCCGCCCCTATTTATTCGTGAGGAGAGAGAGGAGAGAGACAGAACCGCTGAAACGGAGAAGTGGACGACGTGGACTGACACCCGGACAGGTGTCACGCAATGAATCGTTCAGGGCACCAATTGCGTGGCACTGTTAGGGTACCCAATATTTTCTCGTATGGTAATATGCTCTTTTCTCAACAAGGCATCTTTCACTCGCAGTGATTGATATGTCGATCTCACGTGCCATGGCGAAACTGAGTTGCTCATATCACTCTTCACGTGCGAGAGTTTTCGCTCAAATTCGAGCTTTGGTTCTGCTATTTCTCCGCGGCTCTCTCTTGTTTGCTGATGCATATAATCTGAGGAAGCACTAGACGAAGCTCGTCTTCTGTGTTCGTCTCTGTTTGCTAAGGCTCTTTACTTCATTTCGTTTTCTGATCGCATCATTGCATGCGTCTCGATCGTCACCAAGTGGGTTGTGATCATGTTTGGATGATGTTTAATGTATTCAGTATTGGTGAAACTGGGGAAAGGTACAGGGTGATTGATTGACTGTGCAAAATCTGAGTGTCTTAGCAGAGTTTTTTTCTTCTTTTTTTTCAGCGAGTATAATATGGTCGTTCCTTTGATTTGTATATTCCGACTACAGGTGTGGGTGGACAGAAACCCAAATTTTTTTCAGCTCTTTACTTTCTTCCTTAAAAGAATCGTTTAGTACATAAATGACAGTAGTGTTCAACTAATGAATGCTAGTGTCGAAATCATATTGGACCGATGGACTAGTTCTGAACAACTTTCTCAAAAATCCATGAGGACAGAACAAGTACTGCTGAGAAGATGGAGATCACCAATGTGTTGGAGTAAGAGGAAATTGCGAAGAAGAAGCTGCCCAAGATGGTGTACGACTAATACGCGTCCAGTGCAGAAGACCAGTGGACCCTCAAGGAAAACCGAAGTGCATTTTTGAGGATTTTGTAAGCAGTTCTCTCCCTATTGGGTGTACTTTGAACTCACACATTCCTGATTTCTTTCTTTCGCTGTCCATTTAAATTTGATGAACTGGTGTCTCTGGTGATATTATTGGTCGAGACAAATATTGACTTGTTTTTTCCTTGACTGGTGTTTAACTATATAGATTTCGGCCTCGGATTCTTGTAGATGTAAGCCATAGAGATGTGACGACAACAGTTTTGGGATTCAAAATCTCAATGCCTATCATGATCGCGCCAACAGCAATGCAAAAGATGGCTCATCCCGATGGTAAAGAGCCATGCTTGCATTAGCTTCTTTTTTCTCCCTGAGAAGATTCAAGATTACCATTCCAATACATGATTTTTTGTTTTTGTGGGTGCTCTGCATCTGTATGTAAATGCATCTGTTTCTCTGCTAGGGATTGATAATGAAAGTTATGTTGGGTATGGACACATTTATGTATTTGCATGATCATACTGCCACTGTGTCCATAGATCGCACCTTCAATTGGAAAAGACTTGGTGAGTGTATCATACTAATGTCATATCTCAACAAATCTGCATATGCATTCCTTAATCTATATGCGTGTGCCTGTATCCAGATGACTAACATATACCATGGATGTTAGATTAATTATCCATTTGTTGTGTTATATCCGAAAATTCTGAGCTCGTGTTTAACTTCCAAAGGCTGCTTTATGCTAGTGTGTCTAGATCATGCATAATACCACAGTTGCAGTTTGTAATTATGATTTCACATACAGCATGATTAACTGTCATTTGCAGTTTGTATTTATCTTGACATGACTAATCCCCATTATCTACATAGCAAGGAACTTTTAGTATACCACTATGTAATTATGATAATAATTAGCAACTGCTTCTGTAAAGTTTACTTAGAGCAAGTCCATTTCATGTTGTTGCCCATGAAAGTTGGATGGGATATTGTGTTGAGATTTCCCTTGATGGTTTCCATCACTTCAATTTTGAATGGCGTGTTTGAGATTTACCTTGATGGTTTAGTTTTGAATAGCGTGATTTCCTTCTCATCTTCTTGCTCATAACTAGGAAAATATGGTACACCCTTCATCACTGATCCCTTGTAGGTAAAAAGTTGAGATGACTGTTTCCCACTGACCCGTAGAACTCCTATTAGAAAGTAAGGACATACAGTTAAATTTTGCCCAGAATAGCCATAAAAAATAATATTTGCTTATACTTTCCTTCAAGACAGGACCCTGACATGAATGTGAAGACTGTTGGTTCATTAGGAGACAAAAATCTTTACTTCTGAAATTTCTTCCTGAACATCTTCAACAACCTGTCGCACGTATGACGGTACATGACCAGAAAAGAAAAAAAGCAAAGAAATTATCTTGGGATTACCACTTACTCAACGAAATTTGAAGTTAAAAATTATTGACTCGCTTTTTTAACTCTTGGGGTGTTTAACCTTTTTCATGACTTACAACTGCAGTTATTTAATAGCTGTGCTTCTTTTCTGCAGTAGAATATGCAACAGCCAGAGTTACATTAGCAGCAGGGGTAATTATGATATTTTTGATTTGCTTCTTCACTCTCTAAAAAATTTTGTAATATCGTTGATTGTGTTGATATCGATTGAGATTCCATAGGAAATGTGCCACCTGTATTCTCCTTAAGGAGGCATTCTTTCAACAATCAGTGTCAGGTATATATACTCGTCACTCCTTTTATCAACAGTCATTACAGACTATCCTCAAGGGCTGCATCAAGTGTGGAAAAGATTGCTTCAACAGAACTTGCAATTCGCTTCCTCCAGCTTTCTGTGAGTTTAACAGACACTTTATCTTACACTTGTTTATCTGTTATTTCTTGCTGTAGGCCATTTCTTTAGTCTTTTGAATGCGTTTGTTATTTGTGATTTTATTAGTGTAAAGTGTAAACGTAATTTATCTACTCCAGAGTCCAGACACAACCTAATCTAGAAGGTAAAATGTTGTTACTTATGCTGTGCCCACGCGTCATCTACTTGTGCTCCGATTTCTTGCCAGTCCTTGTTATCATGTGTGAACTTTTCAGATTGAACCCAGAAAATCTGTTGACATCTTGAGAGCAAAATTTTTCTCATGACAATTTCAACAAACCCTGTTTATCAATTGAACAATGATGCACTGCCGAATGCATCTAGGAAGCTGACATCAAGAATAGGTGAGAACTCATTGAATAACCCTTCCTAGTCATTGTTTTTCTGTGTTTGGTGGTGGAATAATTATTTAAATCCATTATGAGGTGAACATAAGAAGAATTGCTGAAATTCTGGTATGCCTTATTGAAAATTATCAGTCTTCCCATTCTGATGCATTCTTCTGCAGATTTGCTTTGCCTCCATATCTCACACTCAAGAATTTTGAGGGTTTGGATACTGGAAAGATGGATCTTGTAATCATTGTTTCTGACTGCTTCACCTATTAGTCACGCAGACAAATGACTCAGGTCTGGCTACTTACGCTGCTGAACAGTTGGACCAATCTCTAAGCTGGAAGGTGATATAATTTCCCAAAATATTATCAACCAGAGAATTGTTTAAATCAGGCTATATTTAAAACTGCTTCTTTTTGGTGTACAGGATGTCAAGTGGCTTCAAACAATCACTACACTTCCAATTCTAGCGAAGGGTGGACTAACTGCTGAAGATAGTGAGGATACCTCTCCACTTGGAGAAAACATTCATCCCTTTTATGACCTCTGTGTATCTCACCTGACTACACCTTTCTGCTAAAATTGCAGCAAGGCTTGCTATTCAATCGGGAGCTGCTGGAATTATAGTGTCGAACCATGGAGCTCAGCAACTTGATTATGTACCCGCAACCATCATGGCTCTGGAAGAGTATCGTTCTTGATATGAAAGTTATATTCTGATTAAGCTCCTACTAATTTTTCATAGAGAAGCTTAAAAAATTTTGAGCTAAAATCTGTAACTAGAGGATTCTGTCGATGTCATTAAGTTTTCGATTCCTAGAAAATTGTAAGTACTGAACAAGCTGACTTGACTGATATTATCAGTTGTCATTGTAGGCTACATTGTACCCGTCAACTGGATACATTTTCTAATAACCAATTTTCATTCCTATTGCGGTTTCTGGTGCAATGAATTGGTTGATGTGATCTGCAGGTTGCAAAAGCTGCACAAGGAAAAATTCCAGTTTTCCTGGATGGTGGGGTTCACCACAGAACCGATATCTTCAAGGCATTGGCTCTTGGAGCATCTGGGATATTTGTGAATACTCAGACTTGATTGCATCAATTCTTGCCCATAGATGAAGGCTATGTGGCCCTTACTTACTATTAGATTCAATCCACATGAATGCAAAAAATGAGAGAGAACTCATGTTTCCAATAGTATCTACTTATAAGATAGAAGAGTGGAAAAAAAGAAGGGTAATAATCGTGTCAGACAGTCGTTTTTCTTGCTTTTACATGGGTCATTGACACCCCACTTCGATTTCTATTCAATATTAATAAACACTAGTATTGGTATTGCCATATTTTCGTCAATTTGAAACTCCAGTCCAAATATCTATAGGCGTTAATGATCCTGGGGATTCCACACTTGATAGATATAGAATGAAGCCGAATTTATTGATTATTAGCAAAGTCTAACAGAGAAACTGAGGTGATCTTGCCTTGTCTAACAGATCGAAGGCCTGTCGTGTTCTCTCTGGCAGCCAAAGGCGAAGCTGGTGTGAAGAAAGTGCTTCAAATGCCCCGTGATGAGTTTGAGCTGACGATGGCATTGAGCGGATGCCGCTCGCTGAAGGAGATCACCCACGACCATATCATGACTGGGTGGGACCGTCCTAGGATCGCACCTCGCTTGTGAATGCAGTGACTCTTCTTGCCTTGTATTGCGGATTAACAGTGTGGAATTTTAATGTTCACACTTTGTACTTTCACAATTACAACGCAATGTCACTGGTTTGGGATTATGTGAACTGGGGTGACTTCCTCGCGTGTATCAATACCAATGTCTGCTCTTAGTTGTTCCTTCACTCCCGTTGTGTTATTTCCAAGGAGCATCGTCTCTGCACATAGTTAGATTTGCCGCGAAGCTCTTGCTTCCAATGATGAAAACGGCAGCTAAGTTCTTGTAGAAATTTAGAGGGAAAATTAGAGCGAGGAAAGGACAGGAACACTGCTACGACTCACCTCCGGATTTCAAATCGTTTCTTGTATATCTAATGCAGACGGCTCTTCCGCCGGTGAGGTTTGCAAATCTAGGGGCTTTTGGCTCAAAGCATCTAATTTCTTTTCATCTTCTCAAATCTTAGGTTCGGAATCTGCATGGATTATCTATTCACTCTTTAATCAATATCGAATTTCAAGTTGCCGCCAAATTATTCAGATAAATGTAGGCAAATTAAAACCTATGACCTAAGTAGCTCAAGAAGTATCCATTTGGGCTAATCTTACTAGTCTATTGGATAAACAAGGACACCCGGATCCCTGGAGTGCCAAAAGTTGGCATAAAGAGACACTTGAATGCCAAAAATTACGAAATTAACACTTAAGTATCAAAATCGGAGTAAAATGAATTACTTAAATGCCACCGGCGAGAAAATCCGGCCAAAACACTAAAGTGACAATTTTTCGGCGAGTTATGCACAAAATGATATTGTTTTGTATGTTGATGTGACTAAACTAAAAGTATCAAAACGATGTCATTTTGATATGATTCGAATTTTAATATAATAATTAATTAAATTTAATTTTAAAAAATTTATTTATTTATTTATTTATTTTATTTTTAAAAGAAGGAGGGAGGAAGGAATAGGAAGGAGGCAGCTAGCGGCGAGGGCTCAGCCCTCGCCGCCATTGCCGCCACCGCCATCTCCCCTCCATCACCAAGGAGGTGGGGGAGGGTTGACTAGGGTTGCCGAGCCTTGGTTAAGGGCCGGCGGCCCCAGCTGACCCTCCCCCACCTTCCGATGACGGCGGGGAGGCGACGGTGGCAAGGGCTCGGCCCTCAACCGTCGGCCGCCTTCCTCCTCCTCCTCTCTTTTTTTAAAATAAATATAATCATAAATTATTATTATTATTATTTTGTTTTAAATTTAATTTAATTAATTTTTTTATTATATTAAAATTCAAAAATGCCAAAACGACGTCGTTTTAGCCGATTTAATGGCTTTATTTTTGCCAACTATAGAAACAACGTCATTTTGGATAAATTAGAGCCGAGTCAGCTCTTTGGCGAGCCATGTAGGTGAGCAATATTAATATTTAATTGCCATGTCGCCGTCGCTTTGTTCCCTGTTGTTGTAGTGCTTATCTTGCATCTGATTCTCTTTCACTCACGTTGACTTGTCTTGCTGAGTGTAAGTTTTGTGGCGCCGGATTTTGTAATTATTGGCTTAAAGCTCGTATGATTTCTAGCAAGTTTCGCCGGAGGTGACACTCAAGTGTCCCATTTTTCTACGAAAGTGGCACTTAAGTGTAACTTTTGTAATTTTTGGCATTTAAATATCCCTTTGTGCCAACTTTTGGCACGTAAAGTGATCTTTTGCCGATAAACAAATGATCAAAGGTTCGCGGGGAGGAGGGGAGAATTTCAAATAAGGGCCTAAAGTGCCATCATTTTCTCAATTAAGGGCATGAAGTGAATGTTGTTTTAAATAAAGGCCCGAAGTACCTTCTCATTTTCTCAAATAAGAATCTGAAGGAGACATTGTTTTAAATAAGGATCTCAACTCTGAAGTGACCATATCATCTCAAATTAGAGCCTGAACTCACCAACTGGTGTAAGTTCATCTTTTTAACTTTTTCCTTTTTTCTATTTTTTTTATTTTCATAAAAAAACTAAATAAAATTAAAATTTAAAAAAAAAAAATGAAATCACAGGTTGGTCGTCACCCCACCATCGGTGGGGCGGCGGCAATTGCCGACAAGGTCGCCAACGTCAATCGCTTTGACGCTGGGGCGAGGGCCGACGACCCTCGCTGACCAAAGATGAGGGCCAAGGACGGGAGAGGGCGGCGACTAGCTCCAAGATCTGGGCAAGGGTCGCCGGCCCTCGTGTTGGCCTAGCAGCTCTCACCCAAGGCCCTCGAACCTTGCTGCCTAGGTTTAGGGGCGCTAGGCAAAAGGCCGGCGACTCTCGCCTAGACGGGGGTGAGGGCTGGCAACCCTCACCTAAATCTAGGAGAGGTCACTACCCTCACCCAGGCGCCAACAACTCTACCAACCTGTATGTTCCCCTTCTTTTTTAAATTTTTTTTTTTTTTTAAGTTTTACTATAATTAAATTTAAATTTAAATTGTGTTTGGACAAAAACACTCATGATCGGTCAAAATTGTTTGCTAACTGGCGAACCAACGAGGCTAGACCCTTATTTACAATAGCTATAATCACTTCAAGCCCTTCTTTGAGATTATACAGCCACTTTAGGCCCTTTTTTGAAATAAAGTCTATTTCAAGCCCTTATTTGAGAAAATGATGGCATTTCGAACCCTTATTTGAAAAAAGTTCACTTCAAGTGTTTATCTGAGAAAATGATGACACTTCAAGCCCTTAGTTTGAATTTTCCCAAGGTCCAAGGGCTCAATCATATGTGGGAATGGGGAAGAGTGAGCACCCTCACAAGACTCTTTTGATATCACAATCTTATTGATAAAGCCTTAGTTTCCACTCATTACTTTATTTTTCGAGTACAATGCATCATTTCTTTGGATTTAAAAATGAATGTCACCAAGTTCGATATTCAATGCAGCCATTGATCAATAGCCCCATCCTTTTTTCCCAAAACGACATGAATCCATGAGCACGTGCTTACATCTATTTTTGAAAATAAATGTAGAGCGAAGCATGAAATATGGAACTTTCGTCGTGAGAGGACGACAATGATGTGTAGTAATGAGTCACAATGATGACACGTAGCATTTTGACGATACAAAATCATATAGATGACATAGCGATGATAAGATGAGGCACATGACATAACGATGACATGAAAGAAACACATCGCATGACAATAATGTGGCAAAAACATATAGACACCATGACGATGACACAACAAAACATACAAAATATGTCCCTATGATGACATGGCAAAAGCATTCCGGATGTCATGACAATGACGCAAACAAATCTTTCTTGGAAGATCAAGGCTCGATACACACACCGGAGAGATAAAGTCACTGATCATCATGTAAGAGTAATTAAATATTAACGTACGCCATCATCTAATAGGTTAAGCCTTTAAAATAGTTGACGGTAGTCCCATAAAATTTTTCATAGTATCATAACAGGAGGTTCTGAATTCTAATATTTCTAGGCATCATTTGCCCCCTAATTAAACATGTCCACTCTTAATACTAAGCAAAAAGACCAGACTAAACGCAAATGGGAGTATTACATTAAACAACGCATTTATCTAACTGCTTAAGTTTTTAAAATAGTTGGCAATGGTTCCATAAAATCTTACATAACTTCATCAAAATTTAACATAGTATCAGAGCCAGAGACCTTAGTTTGAATCTTTCCAAGCCCCATTTGTCTCCCCAATTAAATTTCTATGCTTAGTATTAGGCAAAAGACCAAACTAAGTGTGATGAGGAATGCTAGAATATTTAAATAATAAATCACACATTCATCTAACAGTTTAAATTTTTAGAACAATTGGTTATGGTCTCACAAAATCTCACACTTCATGCTTTTGGGATCAATTTTCTAGTGACAAGTCGTTCAGAGAAGTTCATGTTCTTGTCATACTTCTTTAATCAGAAAAGTCTAATGAAATGTTGTGATTTGTGAAATGAAAGGGGTTCCTCCTCGGAGGATTAGCGGCTCAAAGCACCCCACCCCCCCCGGGGCATGCATCAGGAAGTTATGCATGTTTAATGACTGTCATGGCTTTCCTTAAACTTATTTGGCTTCTTATAAGTCTCGTTTCTTCTGCAACATGCTGACGTTTTTTCTTTTTCTTTTTTACTTTTCTCCTTTTTTCCTTTTGGTCACTTTGCCTTTGACAGTTGCCTTTACTTTTACGCAACATTTGCTTATTCCATGTCGTGGCCCTTTCAATCCTCTTTATTTTTCTTGCAAACTTCTTGAGTTTGTCAACCCTTTGAAATATTTCTGCTGATTAGGCAATTTCAAACAACTCTAAACGTCAATCACAATCTCACGACAATATTTCCTCCTCTTGCCTTTCGTCATTGTGGGGAATGATTATTGACCAGGCTCTTACGAAAGGAACATACTAGCCCAAAATGGTTTATACAAGGTGAAAATTATGAGGATAAAAATGGAGTTTTGAAAGTTTAGTTAGGGCAAAGTAGGAAGAAGAAAATGCATTAGCATTTATGGAAATACTAAAGCCCAAGATTGGATAAGGCTTATATTGTGCTAAGGAATACTAAAGTCCAAATTTGGAAATACTAAAGCCCTCTTGCAAACTTAGAGGGCTTTTGGCTCAAAGTGCTTAAATTGCTATAATCTTTTCAAATCATAGGTCTAAGGTCTATATGGATCATCTATTCACTCTTTCATCAAATTAGGAATTACCATTAATCTATTTGGATAAATCTAGTAGGGAGAAGATTACCGCCTGCCGCTACACTACTGATCTACTGCATAAACTAAAGTTGAAAGGTTTGGGGGCTTGGTTACGTGTGCCAAAGGTTAGCACCCCCACAACCCCCTTTCGATACAAAAATCCTATCGATTGAGTCTTGATTTCCACTCCTTATTTGGTTTTCTGAGTAGAATGTAAGACTTTCGGGTTTTAAAATGAAATGTCATCAAATTTGGAAATTTGCTATTCCAGGTCGCTTTCAATTAATGACATAATTACATGAGTTCGTGCTTCTGTGTATATTTGAAAATAAAAGCATAATGATGCTGAAATGCGAACACTCGGCATGACGACTTTTGTCGCCTCGACATTAGACCCCTATTTTCAGAAGATTATTATATTTGACCTCGGTTTGATTAATAGTTGACTAAAATTTGACCAACGAGTTGCAAGTCCCGAAAAACATAAATATATACCCATCCTACATAAATTTGGTGTCTTTTAGGTCGTTTACCCATTTCCAACTTTATTATGTCAAAAAGCAACGAACCTTTTCTCATGAAAGTTATTAACTAAATATTAATTCTATTTGCAACGGACACAACAAAATGAAATTCTTTATTGATTAAAGATCCTCAAGATATAACATTTGATTGTAAACAAAACTTCAAAAAATTAAATATGCTATCATTTCCATCTTGTCAAAGGCAAGAGTTTATCACTAGTTTACAAGAAAATGCAAATAGACCCACCTTTTCGAAGCAAATTTACAGATGCCAACTCCATTTGCCAATCAACGTCGACGATCTTGAAGTGATATAACACAGTAATTTTCATTATACAAATTAAGCATACCTATAATCATGAAATGATGGCAAATATATTTACCATGAAAGAGGGCACTCTTCCTATCTATCGCACCATCAGTTTCGACTCCTCTTCTGTCATAAGCTATGCCGTGCCAGCTCGGACATTCCATTGGACAACTGATCATAGTGACTTGAAGCTTGGCTACGACAGGGTTTTGCATCAGTCACCTTACAAACAGCTTGGTAACAATAACTTGCTAATATGGGCTTTCACATCCTTCAATCTTCTCACTGACAAACACAACCTGTCTAATATTTTGCTACACAAGTTAAAAGTTGTGCCCCATCAAAGAATTTAAGCATTGACCGAAGTGTGCTGCAATCGTCAAGAAAAGAATTCTATACAACAAAGAATTAATCTATTCTATATGTCTGACTGATTTCTGGCTAACGTACCAATCAGTGTTCCGCTGACTTTGTTTCCTTACAATCTAACCAGTCTCAAGATAATTGGTACAGAGTTTAGCAGAGCAGGTCCACTTCAGCCAGTAATACTTTGCAAACAGATTGAATTCTGAGAGCTCCAAGTGGAACTGAAGCCTTCTTGACTTCAATCGCACCAAGGACTTCACATCCAAATGGCACTGCTTCTTAAAGATCACAATAGTCGTTGAGATTCATGACCATATATACATCCTCTTGAGCAAAATTCAAGATTATGCTGCCAGTTGTCTTAGACTTCTCAAAACAAAAGGATTACGCCCACTCTCAGTCATCAATTTGATGACTTGCAAAAGCAGCCATGCACTTGAAATGGCTGAGACAGGCATTTAAAAATAAGAAGACTGATCAGGAAGCACGTTTAAGTGAGCAAGTATTCTGGCAGCCAAAGATTTCATTCTGCTGCTTCCACGCTGTGTCAAGTCAACTAGAGGCATTTGTGCCAATGGTCCATACCTCAGTTTGAGTTCTGGCAACCGGAAAATCCTTTCCAATGCCTCTAATGATTTCTCCTGCAAACTAGAGGAAGGGGAAACAAGAAACTTTATCATTGGAGGAATCATATTTGCTTCCACAAGAACCTTACTGCCACTTTGCAGTTTTTGGCCCTCAATTAATGTCAATAATGCATCTAAAGAAGCCTCGCAGGCTTCAAGATCTGCCTCATCGAGAACCCCCACAAGAGGTTCCACAGCATTAGCTTCGATAAGGCAAAATGACGATTCCACCGAACAGATTCCTCCATGAACTGAGCAACCAGATTCCATAGGAGATGAGAAGCACAAGAATCCTCTACGTTTTAGTATTGTCCTGCTCAATTGAGATGAGCTGCACGAGAACTGAGCAAGACACATGGAGGCACGCCTTTTAGTCAAACTAGTTCCAAAATTTAACAACTGCACCAACAAAGGAATAAGCCCCTCTTTAGCTGCTCTCTTTTGCATTTCCTGGTTAGTAGATACAGTGAAACGGCTAATAGCTCCAACAGCGTTTTCCACTAATTTACTACTTTGAGAATTGTTCTGCCTGGGGGTCTGCAGTAAGTTGAGAATAACCGGGAAAGCTCCTTTATCCTGGAGCCATTCAGTGAATTGAGACTCCTCTGGTAGTTTGGCGATTATCCCAACTGCAGAAGCAACCTCCTCGACATCACTGGAGGTTTTGATGATCTTGAGCAATGTCTCAACGCACCTTTCTCCTACATGCTCTGCGATGATTGCCTCATCACTTTCATCAACTAAAAAATAGAGAAGCTTTACAGCATTTGCTCGAACATTTAGCCTATCAAGCTCACATAGCTGAACCAACGCTTGGATAACAGAGCACTGCATTCGGAGTAGATCACCAACATTATAAGTAGATGTAGACAGAAAATGCAGCAAGAGTAAGACCGACATTAAATATGATGTAATTTTGACTTACAATCGAGAAACAGGAGTATCACTCAGATAACAAAGTTTGCAGTTAAAAGTTTCTCAACTATTGGATCAGCATAAAAACCCACGATTCACTAGGTAAATATCCACTATGCAATTCCTCCAAACATGGGAGCATTAGTATCTAGATATTGAACTATATCAGTTCTTGTCATATCCACTATGCAAACGCCTTCACAGAAGATTGTGACCTTTTTCCTTTCAATGTAAAAGCTTTCTTGAAATTTTGGAAAGACTGCCTTTGAATTGGTGGTAATTGCATATCCAACATGATACAAATTACATGAACAAACCTCGCCATCCAAAACAAGTGTCCTCAGGACATGTGAAACTCATACTGAAAGTACCTCACTGCAAACAAGGCATTTATGCTTATTACTACTGCAAAGGAACAAAAGAACGAGATCACAAGGATCGCAGGGTGTTACCTGCCTCAATTTGGTCCTGACATTAGTACCGCAAGGGGATTGACACAGGGCATGAAAAGTTCGAAGAATGCACTCTTGTACGTTAGGGCTAGAGAATATAGTCAATGAAAAGAGCTTGAAAATATTTTCCGATTCCAAGAACAAACTCTGTGTCAGACCTGACTCTTGAGACAAGGTTGACATAGCAAGTTGCATGATGGTGGCAGCTACTGTTTCACGCAAGCTCAAGGATGATGAGCTGTGATTAAAGAGAACATCAAGTAAGGGACCAACTGCTCCATCTTCTATCATCTGGAGCCCATTTTTCGGTAAAGTCGAGAGGGTGTAGAGAGCCTTGATAGCCACTTCTTTCACCTGATAGTCAACATGTTCAATCAAGTGAAGGAGGGGATTCAACACTCCACCCTCATAAAGAGATGCCTTGTTGTGGTCAGTCAACTCCATCTCTGCCAAAGCCTTTGCAATGGTTATTTTGACATCCTCCGGTCCTGCATTTACGTTAAATCATAAGCTGTGTTACCAAATTAACCTTGCAGTACTGCTCAATCAAACCCGATTTATGCATTTGATACAAATAAATAAATGAGCAGCCAGAGTGTTGACGCATATCAATAAAAACAATTAAATGTTCCCTGAGTTATTTTCGATTAGCAATTACACACTTTATTCTTGTCATGCAAGCTTCCAATATAAATAATTTTCACAAACCACAACAAAATATACTTCCAAGATCACTGGAATAGATTACACTATAACTATAACCCTCAAAAGACAACACCAACAGTGATGTCTGACAAAATGTATGAATGAGATTCAACTAAAACAAGTCCGGCCTTGTTGCACTAAGAAGAGGGGTCAGAACTTTTGAACGAGATAAAGGAGCAAAATCTACAGAAAAAGGATTCCCACTTCAGAAGCCCCTATCAGGGTCACTGAAATAAACAACTATTCAAATATGAGATCAGTTTGTTTTTTTCTTTCCCTACAAATAAGCTCATCCTAGTTTCATAAAACCAAGTTCAGATAAATGATGTTGTGTTTACCAGGAATGAAAAAGAACAGCTAACTGCTAGAAGAGGGCCCAGAATCAGTTATGCTAATGTAAAGACCTTAATTTCATCAGTCAGAATTGAGGAAATCACCGGAAGAAAGACGCTGCAGAAAATACTTGAAGTAATTTGCCTTTGCCATCTGCACAACATTCTGATCTGAAAAGGACAGATTATCCAGTAGCTCTTCTGCATCTTTTGCAGCTTGAATATCATCACCCCTTGACATGGTCACCAAAAGAAGTAAGCATCCTTGGACCTTCCCCAGACGGCCTCTTATAGAACTATTTTTCGATAATTCCAGCAATAATCTTACAGCTAACTTCATCTCACGGCGTCCAAGAGAACCAACGATGACTTCAATTGCGTTGTCAACACTTGCAATTCTTTCCTGCATCATAAACCATCATATGCAAATATGATCGATCAGCATTAGTTGTAGCTAGAAATTAATCATATAACATATCGAGATCATGCAAACATAATTGTATTAGATATGTTGGATATGCTAGAATGCTAATTCTCTGCAAAACTTTCTGCAGGGGAAGGTGCTCCCTTGCTATAATATATAAGGAAAATTTGCAGAAGGTAACTAAACGACCATAAGATTACTGTCTCATGTTTAGTTTGGAGTTAACCGTTATAAGTGAGGAGGATGGCAAACTGTCATCTCTTGGGGGACACGAGATTCTAGCTAATATAGACCAAACAAAGATACAAGTAGAGCTTTAAGTATCATTTAGTTTCTTATTTGTAGTGAGCAATTAGTTGGTTCATCAGCAAAAAAGTCAAATTTTTAAAGAATTTCTCACTTGATAGAATTAATTAAACTTGATGAAATTGAACCCCAAGGACAGTGACTTTCATATAAAAACAGCATATCTGGCTTCATAAATGCGAGAAACCAAAGTGTAGCAGTAGCATTCTGCTGAGAATCCAAGCTATGCCATTGCAACAGCCTGTTAGCACCCACATGTACTCTAGACTTTAAGGCATTAGAAAGAGAAACTCTTATTCTCCCACTTCAATGCAATTAACCATACACAGGCAAACAGGACTTATGTACCTTAGCATGATCAGTATCCCTTGCCACTAAGCACAGAATAACGAGAACATGACTTTTAATGTCTCGAATATCTCGACCTTTTGAACGCAGAAGTTCGATCAATATGGGTATGTAGTCCTCCATTATTACCCACTCTCGATGCACATCTCTTTGTTCACAGAGATCTTGTAGCTGCTCAAGGCAATGATTCACTTCTTCTTCATCGTCTGACTCAAGCTTCTTTTTGATGGAAGCAATTGTAATCATGTTGTTTCGGTCCTTCCATTCTTCAATAGATTGTCGCAGAGTTTTATTTGGCCGTAAAATTGATGCATCTATAGGAGTCATTGTCAGAGGACACATGTTATTCCCTTCTGCAAACCATTTTTCTATTGCGCTTCGCTCAAAAGTATGTCCAGATGATGTCTCCACAGGGTCCACCATGACATCTCGAGTGATCGGGCAGTAAAATGACTGGAGCGGTTCCAGTGGTTGAGTTCCCAAAGACTTCCGCTTGGTGAAGTATTTTATCTCCCTCTCCTTAGGAGATGAAATAGCATCTGCCCTTTCTAACAAAGCAATGATCTGCTCCATCTGTATAGCTTCTGCCTGATCCTTCCGCAGCTGGGCATTTTCAATCTCACTCTTGAACTCATCAAATTCTCTCCTTAGGGATGTCTTCTCAGTAGATACACCAACTGCCTCTGCAATACAAACCAGCAAATTGTTTGCGTAGGATCTGTCAACTGTCCTCTCCTGTATTCCGGATTCAATTTTCTCTAGAACCTCTTCTTCAGCTGAAGCAGCCCGAAGCTCCGCCTTCTCCAAATTGTCACATAGAATCCTGATGTCTTCACTTATATTAGAAGAGAGATCCAATGATGCCAACGGGAGGAGGCTTAGTCCTCTACTGATCTCTCTCATGCTGTTCTCCAAGCTTTTCACAATTTTGCGACAATTCATTAAAAGATACACTTTGCTCCTCTTGCTGCACTCCCTCGTAAGTCGCTTGGCATTGTTGACTTCTCTATTGAGAATCTCAATTGCAGCTAGCAAGCTTTGAGAATTACTGATTTCTTTCCGACTTAGTTCTTTAATTACTGGGACAATCCTTTCCAAGTAAGTAGTGAGTACCTTAAAACTTTCCTTCTCAACGAGAACGTCATTGGAAGCAACTATAACATCAACAATGTACTCCATCGTTTGAGAAAGGGCTTCGGATGCAGGAGCCAATGATGCATTAGTGACCACGTCCAATGTCATTTTGTGGCAAGCAAATGGGAAAAGGCAATCAAATTTCAAAGACAAAGATGAGACAACCGTGCACTAAGGCTATTGATCTCATTGTCCTCTAGAAGAGATTCCCTGCACCATAAGAAAGAATTAAATCAGGAAGCTTTTCCCCAACTCCTTTTTTTTTTATTTTTTGTAGGGAAGCTTTCTTCTCATAAGGTTCAATTCTGAAAGTATCCCATGTGTCCCAAAGATTTTGTCGCAGTTTGTCAGGTCTGGCTGTTCTCACGGGCGTAACCGACAGAGGTGCGTAATGGCAAATGCAAAGCTCAATAAGCAGTTAGAAAGACTCAAAAAAAAAAAAAAACTCATGCACATTCCCGTACAAAAAATTGCCAGATTACAATGAAAAAGATTTTCACCGGGAAAAATAAGCTATTCCAGGATAAAGGGAAAGGACATCATAAATAATTTCGGAGAAACCACATACTGGGTAAGCTCATCAGATGGCTCGCTCCGTTCTCGATCACACATCAGCTGAAACTCCCAATTTCGTTTCTTAAGCAATTCGCGACCGAAAAATACGAGGTACCGGTCCCAAAATCGAAGCCATTACGATCGCAGGAGGCATCGATGCATTCTCTAGTACCAACATCACAGGCCTCGACGCGCACTCTAGCAAACGTAACCCGAGTCCGACGGCATTCATCGCAGCTTAAAGTCAACACAATCGGTCGAAATTGTTCATTTCGAGATACGATCGAAGAGGTGCAAAACCAACGCGAAATCGCAACCACTCACCCCCCCCGCGAAACCCGAGTCCCGTTCCTCCCGTTAGAAGCTGAAAGGCGAGGAGGAAGAAGTAAAAGATCGGAGAATTGGGTAAGAAGCAGATCGATTGTGCTACGGAATCAATGTCGAGACCACAGCTCTGAACCAAGATTCAAGAAAGTTGACTGGAGGTCAACACCATCTCTTGCTTCCAAGACCCGAAGAACGAGTTGCCCGAAAGAAGAAGGGATCAATGCCGGCGAGGAGGGAAAGGGAGAGGGAGAGGGAGAGGGACTCGGACAGGGGAGAACGAGACCGAGTGTGCGAAAATGAATAAAGTAACTAAGCAGGGAAAAATATCTGATCGATGTCTGTCCGTTCTCGCCCCTCTCGCGTCGCCTACAGCGGGGCACGAGACCGGAGTGACGACCACGACAGTCGACGACACCGTCCTTTGACCGTGTTCGATCCTCTTAACGACATTTAACTCTGGAGCGCGTCTGAAGTGACGATCTACGCTCTCACGAAAAGGGCGATTCCAGTCCGCAAACCTTTATTTTGGGAAAGTTTCGGTCCTCATACTTTTTATAAAAAAATTCAATTTTGGTCCGCTTACCTTATCCAATAGCAAGATCCCGATTTTCATGTTGTTCTTCAATCCATCCAATTTCTATCCGAAATCCAATTGTAGGATATTCAGTTAGCATCGATCATTGACTTGTGGTGTTTACATGCATAAACCTTCTAGAGGAAACTTAGGCTTTTGGGCCTCCATTACTTTATAGGGGTTTCGATTTTGATTTCTCTTTCTATCTTTAACAATTATAAAGCATATATTTGAAATTCAATAGAGCGTTGGACTACTTATTTGCATTTTTTACTAAAATTTGAAATGCATTACAAATTTCAAGACAAATTATAAAGAAATATATGTGATTGCGGGTGTCAAATTTTGTATACCATGAAAGTTTCAAGCGAGGGATGCGAAAAAAGTCAAAATGCATTCGATGCAAAATTTAGATTAACGAAAAAGGAAAAAAGTATAGTTCATCCAAACACACTAAAAAACTAAGCACTCAAGAAAATTAAGCTTTTCTAATAACTCTAATAACTAACTGCCATCTATCAAAAGATTTAAGAAGTCAAAAATTTACTTCAACCGGTGCGTAAAGACAAGTTACTTTGTTCAATTGAAAAAGTAATCTTGCCAGTCTACTCTAGTATAGGTTAATCTAAGATAATATAGTCATACCAAAAAATATTACTTGAATGTGCTTTTGACATTTGGCCAAATAAGGGTTGCTTATTTGGATTTCAAGCTCCTCGGTTGATTCATTTAGCTTTCCTCTAATTTTTTGTATAATACCACTACTCATGTGAATGCATTCTAAACTTTATTCGCCTAATCTGGCTTTAACGTTAGTCATAGAACCATTGCATACGTATGTTCTCAACTCTTCAATTTCATTTTCCTCTAGATTTACATGTCCCTCCATGTCTCATCTTGAGATCTTCTAAAGAGAAAATGTGAAAAACCCTCCTCAACTTTTGTACTCACATTAAATAATCCTCAATTTTTTAAATTCCATCTTCAAACGAAGACCCCAATTGGATAAATAAATATAATATTGTCCAAAAATGGCATTATACTCTAATAGACGAGGAAATAAATTAAGTTTCCTTCTAGCTGAATAATAGCAGTCCTGCATCATGCTCCTTAATGAGAAAATCTCGCTCCAACCCTAACAAATCCTGAAAGTAAAGTTTAAGTATCAAATCTCTCTTGTTCAAAAGAATCAAGCACATCGAAGGAAAAAAAATTTGAACCTTTATTGTGCATAGACATTGTTCGACAAATGGCTCACATGATATGTGAATGATGTGATCTCAACACTTGATTATAGGGTACCGTGAAGTGACGGCGGAGCCTTGGACTTTGAATCAACAATTCTTACAAATTGTTTGTACCCAAAAAAAAAAAAAAAAAAAAAAAAAGACCAACTTTTAGTTATTGTTGACATATGATAGACTTAATCAATGATAGTAGAGTTTGGTCATTTATGAATAAGGGAATCAACAGCTTGATGAAATGACAACATAAAGAAATAAACAACCTAAAGAAATTGATAAATAGGGGAGTCAACAATTGGATGCAACTATCAAAAAAGTAACTGCCAATGTAGAAGAATAAAGCAATGACGAAGATAGTGGAGTTGATGAAACGGTCAAAATAGTGGAACTGATGAAGATGTCAAGGTAGTGGAGCAATCTAATTGTCAATATAGTGGTTTGGTAAATGTTTGTAACCTCCATTTGTAATCGTCAATTGTAGGCTTTACATAGCCGCATTTTGCTCATCGTAGAAGCCTCCCCCCACAAATATGGTTATCTTTCAATTCATATATCTAGTCATAGTTGTAGTTTCTATACATATCATGATTAGTTAAATTCTTGCTTGTGTCCTAGCGGTTTCCAAATATCTTGGCATCGATTAAATTTCTTTAAGATAGTCGTTATCTCACTTTCTCCTCAATTCAATTTAGACAAAGTATTGTGTACTTTAACGTCAATTAAATTTTGTTGAAGTATATTTATCAATTTTCTTATGTATTTGTGATATATTCTTTTGAGCGTCATCATAGAACCTATCTCCCCTTAAAAAGAGCTGAAGAACAACTTTTAATGGAAGGTATTTTGTCGTTGAGGTTAATCCTAGCGAAACATCTTTTTGACACACCTGGTAGGACTAGTGTGGTGGATTCGAGAAAGTACAATGCCAAGAAAAAGGAATCATCTAGAGCCTAATCACACTACTAATAACAACCCTGGTGAAAGGGTTACTTAGTCCGAATTCCAACCGCTCCTTGAGTAGTAGAGACAAGCCAAGGTATGAATGTGAACATCCCGAGACACCTTACAGAAGAGCAAGCGATAAAGTTCACATCAAATCCTACTTTAGTGATTACCATGAAAAGGCTATTCGAGGAATAACAAGTGAGATGGCAATTCAGTTAGTGAAACATCTCTCTAACGTGACCAAGCGGATGGTCGTTAGCGCTATCAATGATGTCATCTTAAGGCTCGGGATATCAATAGGTCCATATGGATCCAACCAAACATGGGAGATGCTCTTCCAACTTTTAGTCAATTGAATGGTATAAATAATTTAGGCCAAGTGATTAATTTAATCAATGAAAATGACCAAGCTAATCTAGTCTAGATAGGCTTAACTTGTCAATCAATCACAACATCGACAACCAAGACCTAGATCATGACCCTAGGTAGGGGTGAGCATAGTCCGGGTTGGGCCGGTCCACCCTCTAACCCTAAAACCAATCCGCATAGTGCTGGTCCTCAATTTTTGGGACCGAGGACTGACCCTATTAAGCTTGGGACCGAGGACTGGACCGACACAATGGGTTCGATCCGATTCTAGGGTCAACTCGGGACTAACTGATAATTTTTTTATTTCATTTTTTGTACTTCTTAAAAAAAAAATGATTGAGGACCGGATTGATCCAATGGATTTAGTTCAATTTTAAGGTCAACCAAGGACTAACCAATAATTTTTTATTTTACCACCGCCCGCGGTGGCCGCGCTGGTTAAGGCTTGGTACTCCATATGCAAAGGGGGAAGGGTTCAAAACTTAGCGTGGGCCGATGCTTCAGTGCAAGCTGCACGATTCACCTGTGCCTGGGTTTGTGGTGGTGGCCCAGTCCACCCCAGGGTTTACTCCGCCGCGAAGCGGTGCACGGAGGTTCTCTCGGGTCACCAAAAATAAAAAAATAAATAAAAAAATAAAAAATTTATTTTATTTTTGTACTCCTTGAAAGGGCAACCGAGAACTATACCAACCCAATAGGTTCGATAATGTGCAAGGTCAACTAAGAAAGGCAAGCGGTGAAAGTCAAGTGGGGTGAGCGTCGAACATAATGAGCATCGAATATCGAGCGAGTGGCGAGCGGCACGAGTGATCCAAAGCGAGTGAGGCGAGTATTGATTGACGAGAGGAGAAGTTGTTTTTTTTTTTTTTCTTAGCAAATTGAAGACTAAGATGACAAATAAGACAAAAGAGAATGAATACTAAAGGAGGATGTCATAAGGTGCCTTTTTGGACGCCATGAAGACTCCTCACAAAAACATTTTCCCCATTCGTAAATTATGACTATTGACGCCGTAAAATACATTAAAAACCTAAGTTATTAAAGAACAATGTAAATTTACTTAAACTCCTCACTAAAGAGTTGTTTAATGTTGTTGATGACGTTTATTTTAAGGTTTTTCTATATAAAAAAATTATAAATAATATATTAGATATATATAGTCAGGGTTGGTTTGGGTTAGACTGACTCGAAACTCTCAGAACCGAGGATCGACCCGCACAATGCTGGTCCAAGAATTCTAGGACCAATGACCGACCTAGTCTCCCTGGGAACCGGACCAATACCGGCAGGGTTGGGCCGATCCGGGGGCCGGTCCATGGTCGGTCCGGGGTTGACCCCTGGACCGATGCTTACCCCCAACCTTAGGGGGCCAGAAGGTCAAGCCTATTGACCTAGAAGGCAAAAGGTCAAGTATATTAGTTTTTAGATATTCAGTAGATGACAATATTATTGCATAACAAAAAGGTATTGATAGAGGAAATGTTAGACCTGTGTATAGAAAGCCACATCCCAATTGGTTTAATAACATACCACACCTAAGAGGACTCGAAACTCCAGATTTTGCTATTTATACTAGCGAAGATGACCAATCATCCATTGAACACATTGGTCGATTTATTGTCCATTGGATGGAGACAAGAACAAATGAATTCCTGGGACTTAAGTTGTTCCCTTTGTTTTTTTTTATTTAATCATTTATCAAAAACTACTTTTACATGGCATATGAATTTATCTACTAATTTAATCTATACATCAATCTTATAGAACGATACATGAGGTATTGCTGATTTGCCCAATCTATTAATATGATAACAAATCAACATATCAATTTATCGCTTAATTCAAGAAGGTTAAAAATATATTCCTTACTTCACTTTCAAAGAAAGAATTCACAAATTTGGCTTTCAATGGATTGAAATTCAATCTTAGAGAAAAATTTGAAGGCCAAAATTTTGGAGATTTATTCTCTTTAGCAACGCAAGTGTCTAAGAATGAGCAAACTACTTAAGGAGAAAAATAGAGGGCTACATAAAATCTTTACACACAACGTGCTTTTCGTGGCAAAATATGATCAAATGATGAATCTGACTAAGATAAAATGCAGCAAGGAAAAATCAACTTTGCTGATGAAAAGGGGCACATGATAACTCCTATTTATCTAATTTAAAATAATTAAATGATCAATGAATCATTCAGTTTTTTTTAAGGGCATTTTCTTACACCAAAAAATAACCAATGTTTGATTATTATCAACATGTGATAGATTTAGTTGATGAGAGTAAAGTTTGATTATTTGCGAAATGAGGGAATCAATAGCTTAAAGGAATCGACCATTGGATGCAATCGTCAAATAAGTAAGTGTCAACCTAATGGAAGCAAGTGTCAAGATAGTGGAGTCCATGAAACCATCAAGGTAGGGGAGCCAACGTAACTGTTTGTAACCTATGCTTGTAAGTTGTAACCTCTGTTTGTAACCATCGATTGTACGCTTTAAATAGCCACATCGTACTCATGGTGCCCTCCCCCCACACACAAACAAACAAATCTTGTTATCTTTCATTTATCTTTCAAATCTTGTATCATAGTCATAGCTACAGGTTTAAGATATCTCGTCGTCAATTAATTTCCGATGTGTATCTTAATTGTAATTTTCAGATACCTCGCCGTTGATTATCTTGCTTTGCCATCGATTAAATTCTGACAAGCCATCGTGTACTTTAATGTTGGTTAAATTCCATTGAAATATATCTATCGGTTTTCTTGTGTATATATATTTTCTGTTTAGAGTTACCACCAAATTTGTCTCCTCTCATAAAAAATCGGGAACAACTTTCGACGAAAAGAATTTTGTCCTTGAGGCAAATTCTGGAGAAACACAAACCTACTGTAGAATGCACTCAAAACTTTGACTTGTTGGGTTGTCGAGTGACAATAGTTTTATATGCACCAATTTGATGGAAATATGCACTATCAGCTCCCATACTAAATTGATGTATAATGAATCTTACTTTGATATCAAGTAAATTGGAGCAGATCCAGTTCTTCTACCAAATAATGCAGAAAGAAAAGCATGGTAAGAAAAGTTTAACCGTTTAAGATCATATAAAGAATCGGATAGAAAGAAGGATGAGAAAACTAGAGAGATACATGAAAAAGAAAAACGTCAAAGCAGGCGGGGAAGAATAAATGTCAAACTTGGCAAACCCAACCGATATTTATAGTCAACCTAAACAAGAGTTCAAAGAATAGGACATCAAGATAAATACCCCAATTTTCAAAATAAATAGTTTATAAAAGGAAATAAATTGGTAAGGTCGTGAGGACAAGGCATGTCCTGCAACACTCGCATCCAACTTCACGTTTTCAAAATAAATGAGATGGCGTACATATTATATACGTTTTCTGCCAAAGTCCATGAAGTCGGGATAAGGATTCACAGAGAGAGATCAGGACATCCACCACGGTCAATTAATTCCCGCATAGCACAAAAGTCCACACCCGAAATATACGTCCTAAATAGGATTGAGAAACTACGGAATTCGCTTGATTGGGAACACCTTATCCATCGAACAAAACTCCATTTAAGACCCTATTTGGAAATGCCCGCATGATAGATAGAACAACTACTGATTCATGTGATAGGGAGATGTAGCGTGAAAGCGAAGCTTTCTTTTCTGCAGGAATCGCTGAAGTGATCTCTTCATGGAAAGGCCGGTGCCAGTGGGGCTATAGAGCTCAGCCGATGGTGATGTTCTGCTTGGTGAATTTGGCCATGAGGTCACGGTCGGTGTAGCTTTCATTCTTTCCTGCATTTCTCTGCTTGCAAGCACTAGAATTGCTCTCGCCTGTGACATACAAGCAGAAGCACAGCAAACAAGAAATTATGTACATAGAATAATTTCTATGAAAAATATTCATGAATAAGGTTTTGGAGGGAAATCACCACCATGTATATAGTTTAATGGTCACAGCGAGGGGCATGTCGACATACGAGAGGGTATTAAAATAAGAAACATCACCGAATTTCCGACATCAAGCAAGGTTAATTTTTGTATTGTTTGAGTAAACTAACAACATGGTACTTCTATTCGTAACAAAGGGAAAAAGGCAGGACATTCTCGTTGGGAGAGGACTTTGTCCGCGCAGAACCTCTTGTCTTGTACCAGGCCATCACGAAAATGTCCCAACTCCTTAAGCATCAAACAGCTCTACCATTAAACCATGTAAATCGACGCATGACTGAAAAACTTCAAATGACGTTGGAATGCGATGCACACTAGTTTTGGCCTAAAACCAGCAGACCTTGGTACCTGTAGCTCAGTAACGTCGCAAACGCAAACGTGGCCATCGTAGAATATGGTCAGCTGTTGCTGCTCTTCCTGCCTCCCACTCGACACTTCCATCCTACCACAACAAAATCAAAACCAGATCAAGTTTTGCTCTCGTGGCGTTTATTTTTCCTTTGAAAAGCTGGAGCTTTTACAGTAACGTGAGGAATATTTCTTATTCCATGAGAGAGAGAGAGAGAGCTTACTGATCTGGATGACGGTCTCGGTGACGGAAATCCATTGAAGAGAGAGAAGCTGAAGCAGACTGCAGACTAAGCTGCCAGTTACAGCTCCTTCTCATCCTATATGATCAGGTCTATGGAAGAAGACACATCAAATGCTGCAACTGCACTTGAGAGAGAGAGAGAGAGAGAGAGAGAGAGAGAGAGTTTGAGACGGCTTTTGCTAGTTAGTGCGCCTTGTATGGCGTAGAGAAAAAGTGGGAGTTGACGTGATTCCGGAAGAAAAGCATCTAAACACGCAGGATTCAGACACGAGTTTCTTACTGAAGCACGTGGGAAAACGATCCGGTGGGGAGTGACGTGATTCCCCAAAAAATAAGCATTTAAAACGCGGAATTCAGACACAAGTTTCCAAATTAAGCACGTAGGAAAACGATTCTTTCCTTGAGCCTGCTGCTAAAAGGGACACAGCCTCTCATCGACAACGCGACTTTATCCCCGACAAGCGACTCTAATCAGATTCTGATTGCCACCCCTTTAAATTAAAAGGAATTGACAAATTTGGCGATAATCTCGATTGGAGAAGAGAGGGCTTTTTTCTACTAAACTTTTGTTATATCAAGGGGAGATTTTCTAACATGAGCTGAACACGTTATTAACTCTTGGTATCCTGTCGGCACATGAAGGTTGACACTTTGGTGCGGATAATTTATGGAAATTTACCGTCTTGGGGAAGTTGGGTTGAGCTAGAGAATCATTTAAGGAGAATACTTTTTCGGATCTTAGAGACACCCTTATAATGAAGTGAGACTACTTGTATTTTTCAATATAATCCATGATTCTCTCGATATTATTTTTTGGGTTGCAGAGATTTGCAACTTTACACTACTAGCTCGTACTTTATTTTTTATTTTTCACTCAATGATAAGAAATATTCAAGAATGAATCCATTCAATAGGTAGGGGTTGATCTGCCTCAGTAATTTAGGAAAGAACCTTAAGGTAAAATCACTTTAATAATAATATCTATCACTCATCATCTCTTATATAGACTTGTATAGTTGATTATTAGTCCTCCGGCAATGTAGAAGCTAATGCGAAATGTTACACTTCGAAAAAAGCAAGATACTAATCAAATTAAAATGACGTAACACATTTTTTCCCTTCACATTACAAACTCTAAAATAATTTGGGTGCTACATATAATCTAATCTCACCCCCCTCCCCCAAAAAAAATGTAAACACGCTGCTCTGACAGTCAAAACGAATTTATAGATCGAGATATGAAATTTGGATTTGTACAGTCAAATCTTCCTCTTCTTTTGTCTTTGGTCATGGGCCTTCCAAAACCCAAATAAATAAATAAAACCGGAGATGCGAGGGATGTGCAAGGGTTTTTCATTCATGGTCAAACCTGCTTTTATGGGAAGAGTACTTCTATCAAAAACAACTTATATGTTAACTAGGTTGTGTATAAAGTCATTTGGTGTGTGAAAATAGACCCACCCAAATTCGATACGTAAATTGTGTTCCCGCAAATTTGTCTTTTAATGGGACAAAGACCCAGTGTTGGAACAAAGAATTTTCACAAATGACCTTAGATTTCCTAGTAATGTCAAACACTAGAGGCTTGTGCGATCACCGGGAAAAAGCATCAAATAGGATAATGGCCCCGTTTGGTTTGGCATTTAGAAGGGGCTTTTGGCCTCTAAAGGGGTTTGGACAAAAGCGGGTGGTGTTTGGTTCAATATTTTGGGGACTTTGGGGAGATGCAATTGCATCTCCAAGGGGCTTGAAGGGGCTTTAGGGGAATGGAGGGGGAGAGGTCCATTGGGAAGTTGCATTTTCGGAATGCGACTTCTACTGTTCATCTTCACCGGAGAGAAGCCGATCGGAGGCCGACGACCGCCGGCCAAGGGGTCGCGCGCGCCCGGCAATGCGCCGGCGACCGCCGGCCAAGGGTCCCCGACCCGCGCGGCCGTCGCCGGACCTCGGGCGGCGCCTGGGTCGCACGAACCAAGCGGCTGTCGCCTGAATCGTGCGACCTAGGCGGCCGCCTGGGGTCGCGCGAACCCAGGCGACGGCCGCCGGGGTCGCGCCGCCTGGGTTCGCGCGACCCGGGCGGCCGTCGCCCGGGTCGCTCGACCCCCGGCGACGGCCGCAGGTCGTGCGACCCCAAGTGACGGCCGTCGGGGTCGTGCGACCCCAGGCGAAGGTCGCTTGAGGTCGCGCGACCCTAGGCGACGGTCGCCTAGAGTCGCGCGACCCGAGGTGGCCGAGACTTCAAAAAAATAAGATAAATGTTTTTTTGTTTTTTTAATTTAATAAAAGTCCTTTACAAATGTAAATTTTACCAAACGGTATTTTGGCCAAAGTTGTATCTCAATGCAAATTTTACCAAATGATATTTGCATTTCGGAAAACCCCATTCACCCAAAGGTATTTGCATTTTGGCAAATGCATTCCCCAAAAGCCGAACCAAACGGGCCCAATGATGCATCCAAGGATACAATTGGATAAATTCAGGCAAAATCCCAAAAGACCTATTATTATATGTGAGAAAATGGAGAAAAAGAAGACGGCACAATACCATTTGCGTTAGTAACTATTAAAATATGTCTCGAATTTAAGTTCGTGAACGAAACCCAATCCAAGATGAATTATTATACGTGGACATTTGAATAGAGTTCGAAAGTTGGATTATTTATGCGAATATCCGAAGTATTGGACAAAGGAAGATAGGGCAACTTTATATTAGGATTCGGAGTCAGCCAAAGAATAAGAAAAATAAAATTAGAAAAGGAAAGTTGGGTTGACCGAGTTACATGGGTTTCCTTTTCCATGTTGAAGTTGGCTACCGTACATATCCATGGATATATATTATATCTTATATAATTATATTATATATTATATATTCTCTTCTTTGGTAAGATGGTCGCTGTACTGGTGCAGAACCCTCGTGAAAGTTGCGGCGGTTTGTGCGCGCGCTCAACATTGGTCAACGTGCAATCCAAGGCAGGCTTCACTCGACATCCAACAAAAATTAGTGTTCAAGCCAAAATCTTATAATAACACATTTGTTAATTTCTATATAAAATTGAAAAATTATTTGATAAAAAATTATGGAACTAATATTATATGAGTCCTTGGGTGTAATTGGAGGCTGTGAAACATTAATAATGTTTTAAATGAATTTAATACAGTTATAATTTCTATTGTATCATTTGATTTATAGTAGAAAAATTTCTTCTTTTTCCATAAACATAGGTCATTGGTCAAATCACGTAAATTCGGTCATTTGTTTTGGTAACAGTGATGACACCTCTCTCTCTCTCTCTCTCTCTCTCTCTCTCTTTGCAGAAGATGCAAATTGATTGATTTTTTTTCTTATAAACTTGTCCGGAAGATGCAATTACATTTTAAAACTTTCATATAATATAATCAAGTTATAAAATTTATCATGATTGTAATGAAATCCCTAAGTTAACTCTGTTCTATTTGACCAATGAAAAGAAAAACTAATGTGGCTCATTGGAAGATGAGTATTTCAAAGTCCCTACTTTGCTCTCCATGAATTCTTTTGATTTGGTGGCGATTTTGATGCTTTTGAGATGACTCTTTTGAAGTAGGTCTTGACTGCCTCAATTCCAATTCCAAATAGAGATGCTTGCTCGGATTGTTTTGCTGCTTGTTTCAATAGTCGTAAACTCCATGTCCGTACGTTGTCATAGTGTTGAATGTATATCAGAATACGTAGTTATGATAGCGAAGTAGTTTTAGAAGTTATGCACACATTTCTAGACTACCGTAGTGACTGTTTAAAATCTTGGATTTGAATGGCTATTAATATGCTAGCTATCTTGAAATTGCCTAAAATTGAATGAAAAAAATCTTTAATAAAAACCAAGAAAATGTGACTCCACATAAATTTTTAAGAAGTTGTCTTCACAAATTCGATTTCAACTTCTAAGTCAAACTCATGTCTCATCCAATGTCCCTTTCCATGTCACATGTCATGCATAACCTAATTTCAAAATACACATTCACACACAATGGGGGTTAACCCATATGCGAAATGATGCAACCTTTTTGCCCAATTGGTATTGACTAAAATTGGATTTTCAAACTTTCTTGAGGAAAATGCATGATAAATGTCTTAATCAAGAATTGCGGTACCAAAAAGGGCGTTGTGGATGCTAAATTTTTCCTCAACATAACCGAACCCCAAATCTCAGCTTCTAGTTAGCACATTTAGACCGCTCACCTTGCACATGCCACTTAGATAGTTTATTTTCCCTATGACTATTTAGATATTTTAGGTGTTAAATTGACCTAGGCTAAATAGATTGATTGGTGGCGATCCCTCCTCTTCACTTCATATATACGATGTCATGGCCAACTTGAACCTAGGACTAGGGAATGTCCTGGGAGGTTGGGGTGCAGCGATCCGGCCACCCCTGGATCGCAAGACTTTGATGCGCTACAATTGAAAAAAAAAAAAAACCACATGACCGTGAAGTCAGTGTGGAAGGGTTCAAGACCTACCATCTTATCGAGGCATGTGAAGTGGGATGGGAAGTCTTGAAATTGTCCAAATAGACTGATGTAGTGCTCTAGGATTTATGGGAATGTTTTTGTTCTTTTTATATACTATGATGGGTTATCTTTTATGCAATTGATCCAAACAATATCCAAAGTGGTCTTCTGGTTTGCTGTAGCTGTCCTGGCTGCCAATGCTGTCGAGCAATGTCAAACGGCTTCATGATGATCTTGGAATTGCTCATGCTCGATAATGGCTTTCTGATATGCAAGCAAAACGGTCTTCTGGTACATCTTCGAATTCCTCTTGATTCTACTGCTTTTGATTATATGTTTATTCAACTACTTGTTAGGTAATGTAATTTATCACAGCCAAAGAAGATGCAAAAAACTTGTAGCATAAATCATCAATGAAAATGAAGACAGAGCACATATTTTTGCTTGTGTTTGGTGCAGTTGGGAGAGCATTTTTAAGTCATTTGACTTCCGAAAGCTCTTGTGCCAAAATTTAGGTAGCCCTTGAGTCAAAGTTGAGCTTTGCATATGCAGAAAGTCCATGCCACAGGCCTGTTTGGTTTAGTTTTGGGGAAATGCCCTTAGAAAAATGCAAATACCTTTGAGGTAAAGGGGTTTTCTGAAATATTACACCGTTTGGTAAATTGTAATCTTAAATAGCATTGAAAGATTACTTTAGCATAAATATTGTTTGACAAAACTTACATTTGTAATGAGCTTTTTCTTTTTTTTTTTTTAATTTGAAAATCAAATCCGACAGCTAGCTAACCATCAACCAACTTCCAAACGGCTAGATCTGGTCGCCTGGGGGCGCAACCTCAAGCGACACCGTTGTCTACGGTCGCATAGGCCAGATCTGGCAGCCTAAGGTCGTGGAAGCCAAATTTGGTCGTTGGATGGCTAGATCTGGCCTCCAGACCGCCAGATTTGGCGACTTGAGGTTGTGACCTCAAGCGGCGTCGCCTGGTTCGTGTGAGCCAAGCGACGCCACTTGACGCCACCTAGCATCGCACGGACCCAAGCGACATCGCCTGGTTCATGTGAGCTAGGCGACACCGTCTGGGTCGCTGGTCACCCCACCCCAGGTGGTGGTCATCGGGGGCGCGCGACCCCCAAGTGGCGACGGTGGCTGCCGGAGAAGCCCGACTCTTAGGCGGGGAAGATGAAGATGAATGGGGAATAAGATGAACAGTGACACGGATTAATAGTGAACTTGCATTTCCAAAATGCCGAATGCTAGAAACAACTTCAGACCTGCAATTATCAAACACAAAATATTTTCCTCAAAGGGCTTTGGGGGCCTTGGGAAAGCTGAACCAAACGGGGCATCTTTAGCTTTAAGCTTTCCAAAAATGTTACCTCATGATTTAATTAATTCTTTTTATTCCGATTTTTCTATCACTAATATTTTCGTATTCCTATCTTATCATTGCTAATATCTAAATTCCAACTTTACCCTCACACCACTCCCCCTCTCTCATCCGCCCTCCGCCATCTTCAGTTGGACTCCACAAATAACCACCGCCCTGCTAGCCTTTGTCTTCTACCTCCTACCTCCCCCAAGTCTGTTCTACCCAGGATCCGTGATGACCTTGGACCTCAAAAAAGCTACCTAAGGTCGTCACTGACTCAGTTGACCTCGATTTGGCGTTGAGTGAGCCGAGATCTTGGGCTCAGACAACCCTAGATCTAAGATTAGCTCTCTCTAGTCGTGCTCGGTCGAGTTTGAGACTCGAGCCTTGTGCTCAATATCAAGCTCTTGAGACTTGAGGCTCATTGACGGTGATGGCGGCAGCAGCGATGCAAGCCGAGCAGAGGGGAAGGAAGATGACAGGACATAGAGATGGAGAGGTCGATTCACTGTTGGGATGAGACGACAAAGAGCCATGGAAAGAGACCGGTGATGTAGTGCTGGGCTAACAGAGGGGGCGATGGGGGCTATCATTGGCGGGGGCTGTCCTCAGCACAATGATAGAAACTGAGGGACTTTGATCATCGACCCTTCTGTTTTGTTTTGCTTTTGGCTTTCTCTCTTGGTGAGTTCTCATGACCTTTCTCGTCATTTTTCGCTCGGTAGATAGAAAAAGTAGCTGGAACGTCGGTAGAGGAATCGGAGTGGGCAGAGGAAGAGCAAGAAGAGGAAATCCAAAGGGAAGCTACTTGTTGACAAAGGGAAGGTAATGTCTTGCTTTCTTTCTTTTCTCTTCTTTTTATGGTTTTTTTTCTTACATATATTGTTTGATTTTAGCGTCCTTTTGATCGTTGTGATTGAATGTAGCAAATCATTTTTTCAATTAAGCTTATTGCTTTAAGCATATACACTTTTGAATTTTGAGTCAAAAAGATTTTGTCTAGATGAAAAATCATTTCCTCAAAACTCTTTCAAGCGCACCACTCTATTGCATTTTGAACCGACTAGCAAGGGTGTCAAATCAAAAGCAACCAACTAGCAAAGTACATTACAAAACATGACACTAAGGGCCTGTTTATTTTCATTATCAAGAATAACTGATTCTATTTTTTTTTCAGAAACAAAATAAAGAATGGAAATCCGTTTGATAAATTTTTGTTCTTGGAAATAGAAGTCTATTTTCTCGCTCCCGAAAATAAATTTGAAACATAATCAAGAAGTAAAAAAAAAAAAAGTAACTTCTTATTCGCGGGAATAATTCTTAGAATCTAATTTTTTTTCTTCTCTTCTCTCTTCTCTCTCATTTTCTTCTTCTTCCTTTTGGTCAGTTACCGGCCTTGGTCATGGCCGGCAATCAGCCAAATAAGGGCCGACGACCTTGTCGAAGCGTCACCGTCCCTCAACAACGCTGAGCCATAATGAGGCTCGTCGACTTGCGCCTCATGCAACCACAATGAGGCTCAGCTCCCTAGTTGACACAAGGCTAGGCCTCATCAAGCTAGGGCAAGGCCGACCTCGTGTTAGCCATGATGTGGGAGCATCCAACGTAACTCCTTCGACCAACTCAGAACCATTGATGCTTATTTGAGCCAAAAAAGAAATTGGACATCATGTGCTTTGATGGATCATTTTGAATGAATGATGTCAATTACTTATCGATACTTTGTGATATGTCGATAACTATCAATAGGAGGCTATTTTAGACCTTTTGCATGACCAATTGATGAAATTTCAGGAGGGTTATTTTCTAGTCAATGGAGGAGCATGAATTTTGGAAGGCTGAAGGTTCAAGAATGCAAGTTCCCGTGCTAATAAATGCATTTCCTAAGTTCCTAGATGTCTTTATTGTTATGTAATTTTCAAGAGTCAAAGGTCTAAGTTCATAGGTCATTAAAGTCTTTTTTTTTTATATATATTTCCTAAATCTAAAATCCTCCTGTAAACAGGGGAAAACTATATAATTTAAGGAGATACGGATTTGATAAATGAAAATTGTGAGATTTCCTCTGCTTGAGTGAACTTCTTCGGAGAGTTGATAACTCTTTTTGGTATCTTTATTCTTGGAGCGTAGATCACTCCTTAGTGGGAGCCAAAAAGTTCTTTATCCTTGGTTGGTGGAATCTTTCAACCTTGGTGGTGAAATTCTCCTATCCCAAAGTCCTTTAGCCTTGGCTGGTGGAAGCTTTAGGTCTTGGTAGTGAACTTCATAGATCTCGATCCTCATCTTCGGTTGGTGGCATGGCCTTTATACCTTGGAAGAAGATCGTTCTATCTTTTCTTATTCCCCTTCGTTTCCTCCTCGTATATATTAATCCATACATTTAATTAGAAAAATCCCAAAAGAAAAAAAATTCCGTTCTGGAATCACTCGCCCCCTTCACACATCAAAAGATTGGTATCAGAACTCAAGGTTCAACTCATTTGAGTGATTCCTCTCTTTCTTCTATTACAAATTCCTTATAGTTGATCAAGTTCCAAGAGGCTTGACTTTGGAGCAAGCACACAACGAAAGGCGAGATCGCGCAATCCAAAATCTTTAGCAACAAATGGAGCGAGTCATCAATCTTCTAGAGAATCCGGCGAGACATGGACAGCCAGCAAGACATCCCAATGAATGGCATCGGCGTGACGATTTTGAATCTCGTCAAAGTTCTAATGGCGATTCCGATTCCACTAGAGGCAACTCTAGTGATTTTGAATATCAAATTCAAAGACGAAGAGGGAGGCATAAGGAGGATGAAAGAGACATTAAAGTGGAGGTTCCTAAGTTTGACGGTAATCTCAATCCCGACAACTTTATGGATTGGCTACACACAACCGAATAAATTTTTGACTTCAAGTCCTATTCGGATGAGAAAAAATGTGAGGTTGCTATCCTAAAGCTGACAAAATATGCTTCTCTATGGTGGGAGAATCTAAAGCATCAATGAGCAAGAGAAGGAAAATGTCAAATCAAGTCTTGGGAAAAACTCAAGAAGTTGATAAAGAAAAAGTTCTTGCCCGACACCTATAAGCAAGATAAAGTTCTTGCCCGACACGTATAAGTAAGATCTATTCCTTAAACTGAATTCCCTAAGACAACAAGAGATGAGTGTTGAAGAATACATTCTGAGTTTGAACAACTCAAAATGAGATGTGAAGTTCCAGAAGTTCCTGAGCAAACCATCGCTCATTTCCTTGGCGGCATGAATCGAGAAATTGTTGATATGGTTGAACTTCAACCTTATTGGCCCATTGAAGATGCATGCAAGTTAGCCATAAAAGTCCAAAAACAATTGAAGAACAAGAGATTTTCCTCTAGAACCTTAACAAATGCGACATTTTATTTTAAGGGTGCTTCCTCAAGCAAGGGCGAGAGTACGTCGACAAAAGACAAAGGCAAGGAAAAAAATGCAGAGCCTTCCAAAGAAGTCCAAAAGAAGTTTGAAGGTGATGCAAGGAAATGCTTTAAGTGCCATGATTTTAGGCATTTTCAAGCAAATTGTCCAAATCAGAGAGTTATGACTCTTCAAGAAATTGAGGAGATCAATTCAATGCTTCAAGAGGCTGAGGGCAATCAAGACCAAAATGTTTCTGAATTTGAAGGGGAAGAAGAAGTTGTGGAGAAACTCGATGATGGCAAGATGTTGATCATTCGAAGAGCATTTGCATGTTGAAATTTCTCTTGATAATGAGCAAAGGAAGAATATATTTCACACCCGTCGCACTATTAATGGAAAGGTGTGTTCGGTGATCATCGATGGTGGGAGTTGCACCAATGTTGCTTCGACAACTCTTGTCGACGAGCTGAAGCTTTCAACAACGAAGCATCCTCAACCATACATGCTTCAACAGCTCAATCAATGGAATGATCTCAAGGTAACCAAACGAGTTCTTATATCATTTTTAATTGGGAAGAACTATCGAGATCAGGTTGTATGTGATGTGGTTCCTATGGATGCATGCTACTTGTTATTGGGTAGACCATGGAAATTTGACATAAATGCCATGCATGATGGTCGAAAAAACACATATTCTTTTCATAAGGAACAAAAATGCATTACTCTTTTACCTTAGAATCTTTCTTTGATACATAATAATCAACCTGGGGAGGGAAACACTTGTAAGGAAAATTTGTTCTTGAGTGAGACATAGGTTGAGAGAGCCATTAGCAAACAAAACAATGTATTTGCTTTGCTTGTGGTCGAGAAAAAGAGTGAGATAGAGTGACCCATACATTCAAAAATGCATTGCTTGTTGAAAGAATTTGCAGATGTGTTCTCGGAGGATTTGCCACCTAGATTACCTCCCATAAGAGGAATTGAGCATCAAATTGATTTGATCCTCAGTACTCCACCACCAAACAAGCCAGCTTATCAATGCAATACAGAGGAAACAAATGAGTTGCAAAGACAAGTCGATGGACTTATCGACAAATGATACGTTCGAGAAAGCATGAGTTGGCTCTACTTGTACCTAAGAAGGATGGTACATACCGAATGTGTGTTGATAGCCGGGCCATCAACAACATCACCATGTACCCTATACCTAGACTTGATGATATGCTCGATGAATTATATGGTTCTTCTGTGTTTTCAAAGATAGATTTGCAGAGTGGTTATCATTAAATCAGAATGCGAGAAGGTGATAAATGGAAGATGGCTTTCAAGACCAAGGGAGGCCTTTATGAGTAGTTGGTTATGCCATTTGGATTATCTAATATTCCGAGTACCTTCATGAGACTTATGAACGAGGTTCTTTGTTCCTTTATTGGTCAATTTGTTGTTGTTTATTTCGACTATATTCTTGTTTATAGCAAGAACAAGGAGGAGCATATCTCTCATTTAAAACAGGTCTTTAATGTCTTGAGAGAACAAAAACTATATCCTAAAATGGAGAAATGTGAGTTCTTCTCTCCAAGCATTGTGTTTCTTGGTTATATGATTTCCAAAGATGGAATCTCTGTTGATCAAGCTAAGGTGGAAGCTATGAAGGCTTGGCCGGTTCCAAAGTCCATTTCTAATGTAAGAAGTTTTCATGGACTTGTTCCTTTCTATTGACGTTTTGTCAAAGACTTTAGTACCGTCATGGCTCCTATAACTGAATGCATGAAGAAGGGTGCTTTTGAATGGACAAAGGCTGCTCAAAACACCTTTGAGGTAATCAAGCAGAAACTGTGAGTCCCCTATTCTTGCACTTCCTGATTTTGATAAAGTATTTGAAATTGAGTGTGATGCAAGCGAAGTTGGTATTGGCACTATTCTTGTCCAAGCACAAAAATCATTGGCATATTTCAGCGAGAAGTTAACCGATTCCAAGAGGAATTATTCAAATTATGACAAAGAGTTCTATGCCATTGTCCAAGCTCTTGATCAATGGAGTCATTATTTGAGGTCAAAGCAATTTATTCTTCATTCTGATTATGAGGCGCTTAAGTTTATTAGTAGCCAACGCAAGCCTAATTCGAGACATGCAAAATGGGTAGAATTTCTTCAATCATTTTCTTTTGTCTCAAAATATAAACCTGGGCACACTAATGTTGTAGCATATGCTTTATCGAGAAGATATTCTATGCTTGCTGTTATGGACTTTAGGATTTTTGGATTTCAATCAATGAAAGAACTTTATTCTGAAGATGCGGAGTTCTCATCCATCATCGACAATTGCAAGCAGGAGTCCAAGGTACATATTCTTTGCAAGATGGGTTTCTTTTTAAAGGAAATCGATTATGTATGCCGAAGAGTTCTTTTCGCGAATTGCTGATTCGAGAGGCACATGGTGGAAGATTGGCTGGTCATTTTGATATTAACAAAACTCTTGAGGTTCTTCAAGAGCATTTCTATTGGCCAAAGATGAGTGGAGATGTGCATGCTATCATCTTAAGATGTGCAACTTGTCAAAGATCAAAAAGCAATTTCCATTAAGGTTTGTATACTCCACTTCCAGTACCATTGCAGCCCTGGGAAGATGTTAGCATGGATTTCATTGTGGCTCTACCAAGAACTCAAAGAGGAAAAGATGCTATCATGGTGGTCGTGATCGGTTCTCTAAAATGGCTCATTCCGTGTGCCATGTCACAAGACCAATGATGCATCTCATATTGCTGAATTATATTTCAAGGAGATTATTTGCATTCATGGAGTACCAAAGACCATTGTGTCAAATCGTGATTCCAAGTTCTTAAGCTACTTTTGGAAGACACTATTGAGAATGCTTCGTACAAGACTCTTATTCAGCATAGCTTGTCATCCACAAACCGATGGCCAAATTGAGGTAACAAATCGTACTCTAACCGCTCTTCTTCGTGGTATGGTGAGTAAATCTTTGAAAGATTGAGATTTGAAGCTTGCGCATGCTAAATTTACTTACAATTGATCATAAAGTTATACTACTAGTCGATCACCATTTGAAGTTGTGTATGGAATTAATTCTCTCACACCCATTGATTTGATTCCAATTCCATCTAACTCTCAAGTAAGTTTTGATGGCAAAAAAAGAGCTAAATCAATGAAGAAGCTCCATAAGCATATTCAATCCAAGATCGACAAGGCCAACCAATCTTACAAGAAGAAAGCCTAATCAGCATCACAAGAAGACTCAATTTCAACCGGGCGATCTTGTACAGCTTCACTTGAGGAAAGAGAGATTTCCTTCTTGACGAAAGAACAAACTCATGCCCAGAGCTAATGGTCCCTTTAAAGTTATTGAGCAAATTGGTGACAATGGTTATAAGATTGACCTTCCTATAGAATTTGGAGTTTCGGCAACACTCAACGTGGGAGACCTTTCTCCTTATTTGGAGGATGAAAACTTTCTAGATTGGAGGACAAATCTCAAACAGCCCGGGGAGAATGATGCGGGAGCATCCAACATAGCTTCATCAACCAACTCAGAACCATCGATGCTTATCCAAGCTAAGAAAGAAATTGAGCATCATGTGCTTCGATGAATTATTTTGAATGAATAATGTCAATTACTTATCAATATTTGTGGTATGTCGATAACTATCGATGGGAGGCCATTTTAGACGTTTTGCATGACCAATTGATGAAGTTTCAGGAGGGTTATTTTCTGGTCAAGGGAGGAGCACGAATTATGGAAGGTTGAAGGTTCAAGAATGCAAGTTTTCGTGCTAATAAATGCATTACCTAAGTTCCTGGGTGTCTTTATTATTATGTAGTTTTCAAGAGTCAAAGGGCTAAGTTCATAGGTCATTAAAGTCTGTTTTTTATCTTTCCTAAGTCTAAAATCCTCCTATAAACAAGGGAAAACTATCCAATATAAGGAGATACGAATTTGATAAATGCAAATTGTGAGATTACTTCTACTTGAGTGAACTTCTTCGGAGAATGGATAACTCTTTTCAATCTCTTTATCCTTGGAGCGTAGATCACTCCTTGGTGGTGAGCCAAGAAGCCCTTTATCCTTGGCTGGTGGAATCTTTCGACCTTGGTGGTGAGCTTCTCTTATCTCGAAGTCCTTTATCATTGGTTGGTGAAAGCTTTAGGCCTTGGTGGTGAACTTCGTAGATCTCGATCCTCATCTTCGGTTGGTGATGTGGCCTTTATACCTTGGAAGGAGATCGTTCTATCTTTTTTTTTTATTCCCCTTCGTTTCTTCCCTGTATACACTACTCCATACACTTAACCAGAAAAATCCCAAAAGAAAAAAAAAATTCTGTTCTAAATCACTCACCCCATCACGCATCAGGTTGGGTAAAGTCCAAGCTTGTCGGTGGCTTAGCGAGGCTCAGCCTCGCCCAGATCTAGTAAGGTTGAGGCTTGCCGTGGCTAGGCGAGCCTCTAAACCTTGCCTGCCGTGGCTGGCAACCAGCAACAAAGAAGGGGGAAGGAGAAGTGAAAAGAAATATAACAAAAGTATTAAAAAATTAAAAGAAAAAAAAAAGAATCGTACCAAACACATTTTTATCACTAGAATAGAAATTTTGTAAAGTTACCAAACGCATTCTTTTACTTAGAAATTGCTCTTAAGAATAGAATCAGAAAATAACTAGTCTGTTCAAGGTGGGTAGAGCTAAAATATATAGAGAATCTTTGATGCACTGATGCGAATACATATTGATGCTTGTGATGCGTTGAAGTACTAGATGTTCTTAGGAGCTAAAATTGTGTTATGACACTTTATTCTTGCAAGAAATACTGAGGTTTAGTCAAATTGTGGAGGTAAGTTCAATGCATATATACTTTGACTTCTACTAGTATCTATAATCTATTGGGAAGAGCTTACCCTTGATTGCAAATTTCTTTAAATTTTCTTTAGAAATAGTCATGTGCCCAATTGATAATATCCAAGTTATGACCGTATAAAACTTGCTTGCTTATACTCAGTTTTAAGCTTTAAGAGTTGCAAGCAATACTTTACAAAGTCACTTCAAATAAGTTATTTTATTATCTATATAAAAGATTTTGTCGCCATAATAGAAAGGCCAGATTTTTAAGAAAACCTCCTTATATTTTTTGAAGTTGACAAAACTATCCATGATTTATATCAATCTTAATAAGTGCAACAATTGTTTTGCTTTAGGTAATATCCATATTGAAAGGACCTTATGATTAGTGAAAGGATTCTAAATGACTATAAGAACCTACATGAACAAGTCCAACAGAATGGAGAGTTCATATTAACTTGGAAGTATAAAGTTTTGTAAGTATGCAGGATCTACATCAAGTTTGTTAAAATAACTAGAAAGTCAATATCAACTAAAGCATGAATATCAAACATAACGTGAATAGCATAAGCATACTATGTGAATATTAGCGTACTACTTAAATGTAAGTAGCATTACGAATATCAACAATGTATAGCGTGAGTATTGGCAAAATATCGAGTAGGATGGATACTGGCAGAAGTATTGCAATAATTGAATATAAGCATAACCCTAATATTACATGCAACAACAATCTTGTCACAATATGCAACCTTTTTATATGGTATGGATTCATATCTTAAAATATATTGATTGAATACTAGTCTCCAAATATTTTCTATGCAAGATATCCAATCACGCAAGATATTTTAATTGATCGACAATCATCCCAAAGCCAAGAGACTTTTCATTCCACTTTTGAAAATAAAGATTTGATTGTTTGGGCAACCAAATTTACTAGAATTCTAATTGATTGACCTAAATTGCTATCCTAATTACTTAACGATTGTTCAATAGTTAGATTAGAAGATGATCCTCTTAAAGATTGTCCAACAGGAAGTGGCTACTAAGGAATATAAATAAAGACCGAGGTGCCCAAGACAAAGTGATTGATCAAGAGTTCACAATTCCTTTTTTCAAGAGAACTTTATGTTCTAGACAATTGTCTTCTGTGAGTTGAATGTAGTGAGATAGCGAGCCCTATCTACTTGAGTATTAGCAACACTTACTTCAAGAAGAATGCTTGAGTAGCACTTACTATTGTAACTTCTTGACTATTGACTAATGGAATCCAACTAATAGGCTATTAGTGTGAAAGAGTAGACGTAGGTTTATGTGAAGCCAAATCACTGTAATCTCTGTATGCATTGTTGTTCTTCATCTTTTTGCCTATGGTCCTTATTTGATAGAAGCATGACACTACATTGCTTGATATAACCACTTTGTGCCTATATCTAAATTCTATCTCACTAGATTCAGCTTATACTAAACCTGACAATTTGAATTCAAAGACATTTGTCAAGTTTATTGAAATCACATATTCACTTGCTTCTAGGTAATACTATTAGAAAACATCAACACCTACTCCTCATGTGTCATTGGACGAGAGATGTGTTGGTCTAAGCCAGAATCTAACCTTCAAAATGCACTTTAGGGAGTGAGAGAATTGCAAAATGGGTGCTTAATTGTGAAAAGGCAAAGTCAAATTCACCGAAACTTGAACTTGTTTTCAGAGTGCTCTTGAATATCTAAAAAAGTAGAAATAGCTATGTTTTGTCAACATGTAGATCTTAGACAAATAGTGAAGTAAGCCATGGCCATAAACAAGAACTACTTGAGGTGGAATTGATTGATCGGAACTCACCGCCTAGAGAAACATCGATGATAAACATTATTAGATTGGTGACTGTAAATTCCTTGAAATATGCAATAACAGGTTTATGTAGAGATTACGCTAGAAATTTGGTTGATAGCTTTGCAAAACCAGTAAAGGTTTCATCAATTCTTAATGCGGAGACTTAGGAGTTTGTGGAAGTGTTGAAGTATTATAAATGCTGTGCATATTAGAAGCTTATTAATGAATCATATAGCTTATCAATGAACAATGATAAGCTATTTCTAAGGAGAAGCTCATCCCCCATGGGATTTGAAGGCCCTTTTCTCGGACTATGGGAATAGAATGGCCCAATTCCACGATATCACAGTGGCCCATTGCTTTTGAGAGTTGAATCAATTAATCGATTGAATAGTTAAAAGCCTGCAGTAATTGACTCCAAAACCCCCAAATTAGGGACCTCCTTGCATCAACTAATCCTATATGAAAAAAAGGTATTTCCAACAATTTTTTTTTTTTGAAGTTTTTTAAGCCATGGATCCTCGATTGGCCAAATGGCAACATGAAATTCTCAATTAACCATTTACCAACACCTTTAATTTGCACTTAAACAAAAACATTGATACCACATTTGATAAAATTCAACTAACTAAGATCCGTATATAAAATCGAGAAAACCCAGGTTTGAATTAAAATTACATATCTCATTCAGTCAGTTATTATTTGAATTAGAATTACATATCAAATTTTACTATTAAATTTGCTGACACATATGACATATGGTGATGTGATAAGTTCATGTGAAAATTAATATAGTAAATATCATGAAAGACCTTAAATTTATCACATGGATATTGTATTGATTTGGGATTTTTATGATATAAATATGGCATTGCCAGGTCACCATGTGTTATCCGTGTCAATAAATTTAATGGCAAAATTTGACGGAAGTTAACAAATTGTAAATTTGTTACATGTATACTAATTTTGAGTTTTTCTTGATTAAGAAATTAATTTGAGTTTTATTTGTCACACATGTACTAATTTAGTGTATTTGTAATAAAAAATTAATTTGGAGTAAATTAATTCTCATAGTTTTTCATGGTAATAACTTGAAAATCAAATAGAAATTGGTAATGTAAATGGACATGCAATTCACCAACCAATTTGTTTTTATCAATTTCGTTTGAAACTTTCTAAAAACTTTAGGCAAATCTACCAAAGTTGAATTTTGGGAAGAGTACATCGAAATTCTAAATTTTATGTAGAAATATGCAATATAAGTTTTAAAAGAAAAATCAGATGCTTTAGTGTCATGATTTTATTTTAAAAAGTGCAATAAATTGATGAGAAGCATTCATCTACTCCTGGTCCTAAAAATTACTCCCCTGTCTCTCTCTATCTCTCTCTCGCTCGTCCATCTCAATAGTTCTCCAATCTTCACTCCCCTCATTTTCCCTATTTCCTATTTCTATTGCGAGTGTTCATCTCTGCAATGCTCTCCTGACATCCGTTGATGTCTCACCCCACCAAACGCTTTGCCACCAGCGCTTCCACCACCGGCCCCTCCTCCTCCTCTTCCTCCTCCGGCGACGGCGCCGCCCCTTCTCCCTTCGCTGCTCCACCCATGAAGAAAGCCAAGTCCCAGGCCGTTGCCGGTTCCCTCGACTCCACTACCGCCCACAAGAATGGCCTCCACCCACATCCTGCCAAGCAGCAGTCGCAGCAGCCAGGATTCGATCCCGAGAGCGATGTCGTCTTTGATCCTGCGACCATGTCTCTTGAAGACGGCATGAAGTCGGACGACATGGTGGCAGGGCACAGCGTCGCCGCCAATTTGTCTCGAAAGAAGGCTACGCCTCCGCAGCCTGCCAAGAAGCTCGTTATCAAGCTTTTAAAAGGTATATTCATTCGTCGATCTTGGGTGGATTTGGTTAGGGCTTTCTGTTTATGTGATGATTTGGTGAGTTCTAATTACTGAGCTTGGATGGATTTGCTTAATTTTGTTTGGAAGATTTCTGATTCGCCGCCGTTTCAATAAAATTGTTGACTGTTGACCGTCAAGAGTTTTTGGTTGAGGATTGATGGGGCTTTTAGATTTTGTTATCTCTTTAGTAGGGGTTTAGGTTAATTGAGTGATGGGAGATGGGTGAGAATCACAGGGCTGGTGATACAGTGATTTCTGTATTAGATTGAGCAATGAGATTCTGTATTGCAGACAATTTTTCTGTTTGGCTACCGATTATGTGCTGACATTGATGGGTATAAGTCGTTTAGTACCGTGCTCGTGAAAAGATGTCTCTTCACAGGCACATCTGTCGATCTCTCTTAGAAAAAGTGATCTTGTGTGCTTTTGTAAGATGAAAATGTGTGATTCCTCTAGTAAAATCTTAACAAGGTGCTGCTCAGTTATCTAATTGTGGGAAATGCCTAACTATCAACTTATTAATGCACTCACTGTTTGAAAGCTCTAATATTGTTCCCTACCACATCAGACATAGAAATTGTTGGGTAAGATTTGCAACTTCTTTTCCTGTTAGCGGTAGTTTTTTCCAACATGGCATGCCTCAGTTCCCCCACCCCAAAAACAAAAGGAAATAAAAGAAGGAAAGAATTGGAAGAAGCCTCTAAAGTATATTGGCTATGTATCAGAGCTGCATGGTCCTTAGAATGCTGTACTTGCATTGACAAAAATAGCATCCTTCTGTTGGTTGACCACTTATTGCCCTTTTCAGGCTTGTCGTCAAATCTTGTCATTTGAAGCTATTAGGAGTCAAACAAGAGATCCTGGAATTAGGAGTATGTGGGGGCATGTTGCTCATGTGATTATGCTATTCCAACATGGAAGCATGTGTGCGCATAAGAGGATATTATTTCTGCCTGAACATCCTTTACCTTAGCTTTTATAGGATCTTTCCCTTAAAGCATTGATCCATATATATGTTATTAACTATCCAATGTTGAACCATAAGTTTCTATGACCATTAAGAAATGTGTGAGGAATATATATATGTGACTGTTATAAATTGGTAGGTGAAGAGGATCTGTTTGAAAGATAGGAAGGGACTAGAACCGTTTTATGCCTCTTACATAGGGCTCCAACCATCTGATGTTCAACCTTAAGTTTCTGTAACCATTAAGAAATGTGTGAAGAATATATGAGGGTGATTTTTTTAAATCGGTATGTGAAGAGGATCTGTTTGAAAGAAATCAAGGGGCTACGACCTTTTTATGCCTTGGGTAACAATATAAAAGCTATAGAATCTAATAATGACTATGTGTGAAAGTTATTTTTCCATTTTATTTCATCGTGGCATCTTTCTACCCTTTAAAGGGGTCAATTGAAAGTATTCTGAAGGGCCTTTTTTTCTTTCTTTGGAGCATCCACAGGTGCATGCCTACATGTATGCATGTGTGTGGTTTTGTAGGTATTCAAGCATTTTACTTGTGTGCCTTTGTTTTGACAGAGATTAAAGGATTTATTAGTAGAATATATTGTAGTACATTAGAAATGTATGAGGAAAAAAGGAATAACAAGCAAACAGAAGAAAAATATCACTAGATTATATGAAATCTGAAGAAGATGACCACATCGAATAAAGAAAACAGAAGCAACTGGAAATTGTGAACCCTCAAACAGTCTTCTGGTGTTCTTGCCAAGTAGTTCACACGAGACAAAGCGATGCAATGCTCCTAGACTTTAGAAAATAAGTCTTAGACATAGGATTGCGACAGCTAAATTACTAAATGGCATGTTTGGCATTGCTCATACCACTTTAAACGAGCTGAAGATATGATTTGAGAGCTTGAGGGCGAAGTCACAATTAAGAAAGAGTTGATCAACAGATTCACCTAAACGCTTACACGCTAACCTTACACATACAACACCAGTCGGTGAGTGTTCAGAATATTATACATCTTCTTACTCAGTGAAATCTATCATAGATGTGGTAATTTGATCCCTGCACATCTATTAACTTTGGAAGATAAGGTTAGTGTGATTGGTATCGCTCCCCAGTGTGGTGATTCTTTGATATATGGCTTCACCTGACATACTGATTTAGCAATTTGTGTTTTCCAGACATGCCAGTGAATCTTCTTTCAATCGACTGCAACTGAGCCAACAAAGATAAGAAACAGAGGGAATGATAGATACATACATGCATGCATGCAAACATACATATTGTGGCTGATTTTTCTATTGTCCTTATGTTTGTCCTCAGTTGCCTTTATTCTTCTTTCTCAAGTTGTGCTGAGAGATGGAGTTGCCTTATATTTCTCATTATGATATTCCTTTTTCTTGGTGAAGCCAAGCCGACACTTCCCACAAATTTTGAAGAGGATACATGGGCAAAGCTCAAAGCAGCTATAAATGCAATATTCTTAAAGCAACCTGTTTCCTGTAGTTTGGAGGATTATTATCAGGTAGATTTCTCTCTCTTCTATCACCTGGATTCAATCCTTTTGATGCATGCTACATCATTTATCAAATTTGTTGTCTGTAGGCTGTCAACGACCTCTGCCTACACAAATTGGGGGGAAATCTTTATCAACGAATTGAGAAAGAGTGTGAAACACATATTTCAGCGGTGCTGCAGACTCTTGTCGGCCAGAGCCCAGATTTGGCAGTTTTCTTATCACTTGTTGAGAGATGCTGGCAGGATTTCTGTGACCAGATGCTGATGATTCGTGGCATAGCCTTATATTTGGATAGAACCTACGTGAAGCAAAACCCAAATGTTCGGTCGTTATGGGACATGGGGTTGCAACTTTTCCGAAAGCATCTTCATTTGTCAGTGGAAGTTGAGCATAAAACTGTCACCGGTCTCTTAAGAATGATTGAAAGGGAAAGGTACAATCTTTGTTTTATACATGATCTGTAGCATTTGCTTAAATTACAAGGATGATCGAAGAAATAACTTGAGAGTTGACACTTGAGTTGACCCTGTCTTCTTTTTGGGGAAAAAAATGTTAGACGCAACATGGAGGGAAATACAAATGGTTGACTCAAGTCTCAATGAATTATGAATCTCCAAGAAGATGCCTGCGTTTCCGAAAAAAGTTTGTTTCAGCCAAGCTTCGTTATAGAAAAAAAGGAAACTTGATGTGATCTCCACATGATTATGATGCTCTGGCTTACTGCAAGAAATGGAAAGAGTTATATTATGTTTGAGACACAACATCTATGCAAGTTATCTAGTAGGAATTCTTTAGTTTCGTTCCTGTCACCAGAAAGATGTAGTTAAATGAACCCTTTCTATACAGATCTCACCCCCCTCCAAAAAAGAAAAAAAAAATGGGTGGGTGTCTCTTGGATGAGTTCTTCATTCATATTTTCACTGATAATAAATAAAATAAGTATCTAGAAATTTTGAGTCAAAGTCTTTTTTCCTTATCTAGTTGTGCTAAGCTTTCTTCTGTTGAATTCTTTAGTGGAATGGGCAAAGTTCTTTTGGAAATTTTAACCACCTAAGAAAGTTGTTGACCAGACTTTACCAATCAATCAACCAAGTTCTCCTCATACTATGGATATATGACTCTAATGGAAGATTTTCTTGGTAATGTTCTGTGGTTGCACTAAAATTAGAATAATCCTTGTAAATGTGGATTGAATTCAAAGTATGGTGGTTCAGCTTGTATAAGATAAACAACATCAAAGATAATACTGCTTATACTTACAAATGATAATATTCTCTGTGAAGATTGTGTAATAATCCTGATTTTCTAATTGTCCTGAGCTTAGCAAGAAGAGATTAAACTTCTCGGTTGTAGCTTATGCATTTATCGTGCTGGGGAGATGAGTACCTCATGCATATATTGCGCTGGGTATTGCATCAGATGTGTGAGTTGTGCCAGGCCCTACAGAACATTTCCTGTTGTGAAATATTCTTGTTGCATATGGTTTATCTTTGGCAGTTTGCTCAATCCTTTTCAGTTTTGTCTTCTTGAGGTAGCTGATTGTGTCTAATGTCTAAATAAGACTATTGCTGTGGTTTAACTATTTCCCTTGGATAATGATCTTTGATTTTTAGGTTGGGTGAAGCAGTTGATCGGACACTTCTTAATCATCTTCTGAAGATGTTTACAGCTCTAGGAATTTATGCAGAAAGTTTTGAGAAGCCATTCCTTGAGTGCACATCCGAATTTTATGCGGCTGAAGGCATGAAGTACATGCAGCAGTCAGATGTTCCAGACTACATGAAACATGTGGAGGTAAGTGAATTTTCTTCCATAGAAATACTTGATTGTTACTTTTGAAGAAAGTGATTTTCTTTAATTAGCTTGTAGTTAGCTGTTAAATAACTTTCTGGTGAAAGTTTTTGTGAATTAAGAGGTGAAAGAAATGGTTTTCTGTTTTTCATCAAAGCTGTTTAGATTTGTATGTGGAGATGAAGTTTTAATTTATAGTGTGAGGGGTGTAGTTAAAGCATGTCATTTTGGAAAATGTGTTTTTATTTGTCAGAATTACTTAATATAAAGAAGTTTTGCAGGTTAGGTTGCATGAAGAACATGAGAGGTGCTTGCTCTACCTTGATGCTAGTACAAGGAAGCCTCTAATTGCTACTGCAGAAAGGCAACTTCTAGAACGACATATACCTGCTATTCTTGATAAGGTATAAAAACAGTGATTCCTTTCTTCCACCACCCCTGCATCTTTCTTGTGCACGTAAGTATGCACAAGTTTCTTTCTTTCAAAATTACTGTATGTGTATCATGAACAAGTTTCTTTCTTTCACTGTATCCATGTCCATAGAACTATCCCTACTAAGATCTCTATTTACTTGTATGTGTGCTCCAGAGTGATTCTTTCTTTGTATTTGCTTTGTAAATGTTTTTCTCTGATTTTCTAGGGATTCATGATGCTGATGGATGGAAATCGTATTGAGGACCTTCAGAGAATGTACCAATTGTTTGCAAGGGTAAACGCCTTGGAGTCATTAAGACAAGCACTTAGCTTGTACATACGGCAAACTGGTCAGGGTATTGTCATGGATGAAGAAAAGGATAAGGACATGGTGCCGTCTCTTTTGGAGTTTAAGGCTTCTCTAGATGCAATATGGGAGGACAGTTTTTCGAAGAACGAAATGTTTTGCAACACTGTCAAGGATTCATTTGAGCATCTAATCAATCTTCGTCAGGTTTGTGTCTTTCTTGCTTGCTTTTTGTTCTTTGTGTTGTACTTTGAAATTATGACTAGTAGATCCTTTGTTTCTATGAAGAATAGATATTCCTATACCTCTCTTGGTGACTAAATTTTGAGGAATTGACTTGATAGAATTTGTGGGCATGTTTCCTTTTCTGTGATATGGAATTTGGTCAGAGCGTGTAAACATTAAGAGGAAAATTCGTGACACTAAATTGCAAAATATGGGCAGGTGAGAAATTGATTGACCATCAAGGGATGATTTTTTACTCCTATTTTTGAGAAAAAAATGAATGGAGAATGATATTTGGAGATAGTCATATTTCAGATAGTCATATTTCATAAGGGGGGGAATTGGAGTTTAGTCCTCCATGTATTGGGGGTTGTGGGGCTCATTGAATCTCGAACTTAAGGTGTTCATCCCTGTAGCGCCACTTTAGGCAATTGTCACCACTTATATTTGTTTGTTAAGACATGTGAAGTGCATCTTTCTTTTGGGTTTTCAGATGAAATGACTATCTGGCTCTTAATTGAAAGAAATTACATTAAGAAAATTGAACGCGAACAAAAAGAAACAAAGAAAAAAATTAAAATTTTGTGGCAACCACTGTGGAAATAGCTTGAGGTTAGTGGCAATAACCTTTGTAATGCTGAACACGTGGTCCATACCAATTCAGCTTACTTAAAGAGTACAAATGACCACTGCCGCGATTTAGGGAAAATTGCATTGCAAATTCTAAATCTTTACAGCTCCAGACCATTGCCATAATGTAGGGAAAATTGCAATGCGAATTCTAAAATTGCCGTAATGTACTCAGGTCTAGGACATTTGAACTGGTGAAATCAAGTCTTAAGCCTTTACGGAAAAATCAATCAGATCCTAAATTTATGCTAAGAATACAATCTAAAGCTGCCATGTGGGCAAATTATAAGTGTCACATAGGCAATATTAGGTTTTGTTTACCTAGGGGACTTGACTGCACTTTTTAAAATGTATTAAGATTTGATTGCATTCTGCATTTATGGTAAAGGACTTTCAGTACACTTTTCCATGCACGTGTATCATGCTCAATGTCCATCAATGATTATTGACTTGGAAAAAGACATTTCATTTTATCAAAATCGTCTTATCTATGTAAAGCCTTTTGACCTTTGATGTTGAGCAAAATGTGCAGAGTGGTCATGAGAATGCTTTATTGAATTAGTGGACATTAGGAAAAATGAAGGAAGAAGTAGTTGTGATGGAATTTCTGTAGCTTGAAATAAGGATAAGCAGGAGATATTCTTTTGAGGTGATTTGGATATGAGAAAGATGAACTTTATGCAACTCTGTGATGGATAGAGTGGTTGAAAGGGAACATAGAAATTCTAAAGCCTAAACAACTGGGATTCCTGACTTTCGAGACCTTTTGACTCTGTCCTCTAATTGATTATATATGAATGTGTGGCATCTCCTTTGTGCCACTTCAGTCAATTTTATTGATTAAGTAAAGTTAAAAAAATAAATAAATCAAAACCTTTAGTTTTTGATTGTCATGGGGATTATGGGAAGGACAGCATGAGCAATTGGAAATTGGAAAGGAGTGTTTCAAGGACTGTTGTACTGACCGTCCCTCTCTCTCTCTCTCTATATGCGAGATATTACTGTACAGTGGCTTGAAGGGTAGAATTTTGGTGCTATTAAATCAAGGAGGAAGTGCATTAAGATACTTTGGATGGGTGAAAAGATCTAGATGTCGCATAAAACCATGTGGTTTTATTGAGTAGGCCTATGCCAATAATGCTTAGGAAGGTTGAAGAATGGACTAATGCATGAAATGGGATGGCTTGCTCATGGAATTCCTATGTATACTTATGCTTAAAGAAGTCAGATGATTCTAGTGTCAGGAGGACTAAACATGTTTCATTCACAAAAGTTGCTCGGAAAAGGTGCCAGCATGCAAAAACAGCATTACAGAATGGAGTTTGCTGCTGACAAAATAAAATGATGGAACTGAGGGGATGGGATTGGGTTCTTACCATCCCTGCATATTATGAGTATGCGTGTTAGGTGCGAGAATGATGGGCCAGATATGGCATATATTACTCTATGGATCGGTCTCTTGTGGAATTGTAGAATTAATGCTCTTTGGACTATTTGATAGAAAAGTAGCTTGTATATTGTTTATGTATCGCCTAAGGAAAGAAAAAATAATTGCTTACATATATTGCAACTTGAATTGATTACTTGTTCATTGGTGTTGTGAGAATTTTGCAGCTAATGACTGATTTGCTTCTCATGGCAGAACCGACCAGCTGAGTTAATTGCAAAGTTTCTTGATGAAAAGTTGCGTGCTGGTAATAAAGGAACCTCAGAAGAGGAATTGGAGAGTATACTTGATAAAGTTCTGGTTTTGTTTAGGTTCATCCAGGTTAGCTTGCTATATCTAATACGTTCTTCTGCCAAAAGAAAAAAGAAAAAAGAAAAAAAAAGAGAGTACTGTGATTCGAATAAAATGTGGAAACTTTGCTGGAGAATGTGAACTATTTTCACTCACCTTCCCTTTTTTAAGGAAGTCATATGGAATTGGTTTTTCATTATAGGGAAAAGATGTGTTTGAAGCATTCTACAAGAAGGATCTTGCAAAGAGACTGTTATTGGGGAAGAGTGCTTCCATTGACGCAGAAAAATCCATGATCACAAAGGTCAAGGACATGTTTGTCATTAAGCACAATATGACTTGATTTTTCTTTTTTCTGTCTATTTTAACTTAGACTAGCAATATTTTGACAAACTGTGTACTGTTAATTCAGCTGAAGACCGAGTGTGGTAGTCAGTTCACAAACAAACTTGAAGGAATGTTCAAGGTGCGTCTTTGTTGCAGACTTTGTTTTGAACCATTTGAATCTGCTTTTTCTTATTGTAGATATATTTTTTTCACTGTCGCCAAAAAATCATATTAGATGATCTGATACCTGTTTTATGCTAAGAAAATCCATGCGAAAAATTGTGGTCAGGAGAAAAGGTCAAGCCTATCTATCCATTCCTTTTCAATTGAGTTCAGTGTTTCAATATGATTTACCTTCTTCCATGCTACTAGAATAAAGAATTCTTTCCTCTTTTTTGGAAGTGATGGCTTCCTGCTTCAATTCTTGTAATGCCTATGCTTGTAGTACTGAAAGGAAAAATAAAATATGGTAGAGGGTGTACTTGGGTAGTTTTTAAGTCTCTAAATATGCTTTGAGGATGTCATTTTCCCATTTGGTGTAAGTTTCTTGAAATTTCTACCTTTTTCAATTTTTAATGTGTCTCAAAAAAGACTTCTCCTATTTTTGCCTTTCTTAACTATGTCTTAAGGGCACTTGTTTCAGCTTCAAGCAACGTGTAGTTGGCAGATGATTGATTTAGCCTTCATTTTCTATTTTTTGGCTGAGTATTTAGCCTTCATCTTCTGTATTTTTGGCTGAGTATTTAGCGTTCATCTTACTTGCTAAGAATTTGTTGCCAATCTTACTCCTTATCTGAAGAGTATGACTTTTTAATAATTTTATCCAGTTCCCATGAGAAATTGATCATTGAAGGAGCTTTTGCCAAATGTTTCTCTTTAAGAATTGCTCCACACAGGTTCTATACTACTGCTGATATTAGTGTGCAATTGTTTTGAGAAGACTCTTCCCTTCTGTATTTTAGATAGGGTGGTCAGGGTGATCATCATTGGTCTAGAATTGAAATGTTACCACATGTTTCAAAAGCAGTTAGGCGGACTCTTAGCGTGCGTATAGTAATGTTTCTATTCTCGGGAACAGTTTCTTCTCGGGAACAGTTTCTTCTCAGAAACACTTTTTTTTGTTTCTGTTCTCGGGAACAGTTTCTGAGTATTTGAATGCGTTTGGTAATTATACAAAATTTCTGTTCTCGGGAAAGAAATGCGTTTGGTATGACCTGATATATTTTTATGATTTAGAATTTTTTTTAATTTATTAATAATTTTATTACATTCTTCTTTTTTTCTTTTTCTTCTCCTTCCGCCGGCGAGCGACCGGCCAAAGAAGGGTTGGCAAGGTCAACCTCGGGGAGGCTCGCCGGCCGTCGGCCACTGGTGAGGTCACCCCAAGGCTCACTGTGACTGGGCGAGGCCGAGCCTCGCCCTTGTGGTGGTTGGGCAATGCTTGGGGGGGCCTCGCCAGTGGCCGGTGAGCTCGGGTGACCTCACCGGGGGCTGACAAGGCTCTGGCAACCAGCTAGGGGAAGAAGGGAGGAAGAGAAAGAAAAAAGAGAAGGAAGAAAAGAAAAGGGAAAAAAGAACTTGATCCTTGATTCTTGTTTCTTGAATTGTTCTTGGGAACAATAAGCAACTTTTTTTTGTTTCTTGTTTCTGTTCCAGAATTTGTTTCTAGGAACAAAAGATTTACTAAATGCATTTCTATTCTATTTCTACTTTCGGAAACAAAAAAATAGAAATACTTGTTTTATTCCTGGCAACAAAAAATTTACCAAACGCGTTTTTATTATATTTCTACTTCCAAGAACAAAATAACAGAAATACTTGGTTTTCAGGAGCCTTACCAAACGGGCCCTTACTATCCTTAAGCCACCTGCGAAAGTTGACTTGACGTGAAAAACCCCAAATCAATACACCTGTGACAAATTTAACAAAAGATTTCTTATTGTAGTCAATGTCCTTAGGGTTACTAAACAATTGTGCTTACCTGGTTGTGCAAGTGAACTTTGAGGTATATCCTTGGGCGTTCCGTTGCCATGTGATGACATCTTTGGTCAAGATGTGAAATGTTGCTCAATGTTACAAGAACATTTAGGGTAGAATTTTACTATTATAAGCCACCAATTGAAGATGACTTAGAAAGTTGGAATGGCAGCTTATTTATTGTAGTTGGAACTTGAAGTCAATGTGATACCAAACAAGTGTGCTTACCTGGTTGTGCAAGTAGACATTGAGGTATCCTTGGTTTTTGCATTGCCATGTGGTGATAACATAGGTGCTTATTTTCGACAGAGATGTTTTGCTTGTCAGTGACTTTTGCCTGGGGTTTACCCTTTGGAATGCCTCAGGTTGGAATGTGCTTATACTTTAAATGGACTAGTTGGCATGACATCTAATATACTTGTAGGAGATCTTACTTGTAAATTGGTCATTGATTCTTTCATCTAATCCTCATATGCTGTAGCACAGCCTATATTCATTTTCATAACAGGCCTTGCTTTGTTTATGCATGTGGGACTAACTTTTCAAACAAATTCTTGACATGCAGTCAGTATATAAGATGAAGAGGAAAGCCACTTCTATGGGCCATTCAAAGAAGTCTTCTAATTTTGATTGATAAGTCATAAAGCTTGCAAATTATACTTTGATTGACTCTTAACTCATCTAAAATAATTCTCATCCATCTTGCGACAGTTCACTAAACTTTTTCTACAGAATGGGTGGTCTACAGTTAATTCATAATTGTAGCAAACTTCATCCTATTTTATTTCCTCTTGGTTATGCATAGAAAAATTTTGCTTTCTTCATATAGCTTCTGAATCCATATTTGTGATCAATTTATTTTACTCCATATTGCAGCATCGAATGTCACTAATGTCCAAGTTTTCTTTTTTTCCCCCCTAGGACATTGAATTATCAAAAGAGATAAATGAATCATTCAAGCAATCGTCACAAGCGAGGACAAAACTACCATCAGGAATTGAGATGAGCGTCCATGTGCTGACTACAGGGCAAGTTTTGTTCTTATGTGAATTTCTTCCCGCTTTTCCTTCACGAACCCTGGAAAACGGTAAAATAGTAGACCCAGTGACATTTTAGTCTAATATTTTGTCTTTCTTACTTTAATGCAGGTACTGGCCCACTTATCCACCAATGGATGTAAGGCTTCCTCATGAATTGAATGTTTATCAGGTCTGCTCTGGCAAGATGGCTCAATGTCTCTTAGTTTTGATCCTGGAAGTTTAGTAGTATTTTCTGACATTCTTATACTCGGTAACAGGACATATTTAAGGAGTTTTACCTTAGCAAGTATAGTGGGAGACGTCTAATGTGGCAGAGTTCATTAGGTCACTGTGTACTGAAGGCAGATTTTCCAAAAGGGAGGAAAGAGCTGGCAGTTTCCCTATTTCAGGCAAGTCCATCCAATACCAGTTTCAATGGATGACGAGTCCCAAACTAGAAAGCCCAAATTTGCAGTGAACAATAACTCAAAACTGATGAGTTTGTTTAGGCAACACTCCTACAATTTTCTAAGCATCATCATTCTTAAGAGCACAACTGCATCACATGATTCCAAAGTGAATGCTTGCCAAGAGTTAGTAATTATCAATTGTCTTGAAAAGAAAGAAGTAAAAAACCAGTACTTGTTTAATCTCTCCTAAACATTCAACTCCTAGGTGAAATGGGAACCTTTAAACAAGAACTGTAACTGTAATAGGAAACCTTTACAAACTACAGAGGAAATATATTAGTACTTAAAATAGGAAGGGGAATTCTAACAGCATTCTAATGAAACTCAAATCCTAAAAGATGAGACCATTAATTGAACTTGGAGAAGAATTCTAATCCTTTAGGACTTTTTTTTCTTTTTTGGGTGAGTCGATGCAATGGTCCATTTTCACCGTGGTGGAAAAAAACAATATCTTGAGCAAATGTTGGCTTACTTGATTTTGTTGACTGCATTGTCCCCCTCCCCCCTCCCCAATTTGGAGAAAACTCGTCCTCAAATTTCGAAGTGCAGAACAATTAGATTTGTGAATTTTCCCTTTCCGCATGAGTTGATTTTGTTGGTTGCATAACTGACATCCTAAAAATCATGCAAATTTTATTTTATGAACCTTTATGTGTCTCCTGTATTTTAACTGCTTTTCAATCTGCTTTCATGTCATTGTACAGACAGTCGTCTTAATGCTATTTAACGATGCTCAGAAGCTTAGTTTTCAAGATATAAGAGACTCTACAGGCATTGAGGATAAGGAACTGAGAAGAACTCTGCAATCCCTTGCCTGTGGAAAAGTGAGAGTCCTTCAGAAGGTGGGTGCCATGGATCAGTACCCTGATGTACTTTTTTGCCTGGTATTATTGAACTGCTGGTGTTTTAATATCCTAGGTTTCCTTGACAGGTGCCCAAGGGCAGGGATGTGGAGGATGATGATTCTTTCGAGTTCAATGAAACTTTTAGTGCTCCTCTTTATCGAATAAAGGTAGAGTTCTGAGATTTAGTTCAGTCATTGCAGGATTTATCCCCCTTTCACCAAACAACCCGCTCCCAACCCATACCTATATTTCAAGCTAACAAGTGTAATGTTCGTTGGAATGTGATCTTGATGTTGAATTTTCTTAATGAGCTTGCAGGTTAATGCTATCCAAATGAAGGAAACAGTGGAGGAGAACACAAGTACCACTGAAAGAGTATTTCAGGACCGTCAATATCAGGTTCTCTTAACTCGTGCTTTTTCATCTCCCTTAATTTTTATATGCCGATTGTGTATCTGAGAATGGAGAACAAATGTGATCATGAGCCATTAGTGATAGTTTGTCTGATTGGTCAAATTCTAGGTTGATGCTGCCATTGTTCGGATAATGAAGACAAGGAAAGTGCTTAGCCACACGCTTTTGATAACTGAACTGTTTCAGCAGGTAAATGTATACTAAATAGCCTCTGTCTTTTTTCTGATGCAGAAATAGAACTTCAAAGTATTTCCACTATGCGGGTCGTTATTAAACTAATTCATTGTTATAGCTAGGTTAGTTTGGTTGTTACTCTGAAGCACTCTGCATTACTCTAGCGAGATTAGCAGAGGTGAGCTGGTGTATTGTTAAAAACCTAGATACACTACAAGAACATTAGCACTGAGGGCCACCTCCCATCTAACGACATGTGTCAGTCTGTCATTTGTTGGATAAAACCTAGTGTCTTAGTTATGTTATAAAAAAAATCGATTTTCTTGATAAGTGCATGTTATGGAGCACAGCTCGGCAGGCTTTTGATACTTGATGTGGGATCTGGCCCACGTGACATGCTTAACACTGGGTTCGAATCTTTTCAACGTTTTGTTTTGTTTGGGAGAGGGGAAAATGAAGATAAATAAAGAAAATTGGGGAAATTTTCAAAACTTTCCACTCGTTTCTTCTCACAAAAATTTCGATTTCTTCTAAGTTTCTACACCCCCTTTTCATTTTCACCCTTTTCCCTCATTGCTTTAACAAAAGATTTTGCTATTTCTCTTTTCATTTTATATTCTTCCAATTGATTAATTTTATTTGAAAATATTGGTGCGTAAACGATGTCAACTCTTTTATAAACCTATTGTATCAGGTATAGATGGGTTATCTTTTTTTTTTTTTTTCCAAAAATTAAATGATCATTTGACATGTGTGTTACTTTTTGCCCCTTCCTTCGCTGAGCAGCTCAAATTCCCAATCAAGCCAGCTGATCTGAAGAAAAGGATCGAAAGCCTGATTGACAGGGAATACCTGGAGCGGGACAAGAACAATCCTCAAATATACAATTACTTGGCTTAGTCAAATGTGCTATTTTGACTCAGAAGATGTCACTGTATATGACCAATGACATGAAAGTTAGGCTGCTCTTTTGGATTTGGAAAGCTTAATCCCCCCATCGGATTTTATTGTACAGTTTGGGCTGATCAGGATCAATTTTACCGCCTTTGGAGAGCATATTTTAATGCAATCACCATTTCTTTTACGGAGTATACGCATAAGGTGCTGGCCATGGGTGTGGGCTTACCGTGACCCACAGCGCGAGTGGGACGGATTCTGGCTGTGCCCTTTCTTTGGTTACCACTGCGTAGTCGCTGCCTGCTTGATGTCACACCATCACCGCACTCAACGTCTCACTGTCTTATCCTTCAAGCATGAATATCCGGTCTTGAAATCTCTCGTCTGATGGTTCCGTGACCGACCTCCCAGCCAGCACACTTGTTCTGACCAAAGTTCACATTGTTTGCCAAATTTCTAAGTTGGATGACAGCTGTACCCATTTGGGCTTTTATCCTCCATTTATCATAAATATACTAGTTTTGTGATTTTTCATGGTTTTTATTTCAATTTAATAGAGTATATATTTGTCACAAATATACTAATTTGAGGTTTTTGGCGGTTAATAAATTAGTTTGGAGTAAATTGTCATAGGTAAAATTATTAATTTGAGATAAAATTATCACAAATGTATCATTTTGGAATTTTTCATGGTCAAAAAATTAATTTTGGATAAATTTATCATTTGTGTACCAGTTGATAAAAAATTAGTTTGGGATAAATTTATAACATGCGCACTAATTTAAGATTTTTCATGGTATTAACATAAAAATTTATAAATTCGTTACCAAAAAAAACATAAAAGTTTATAAATTATGGATTACTAGTGATTCTACCTTGATAACTAAAATTTATAAGCCCAGAACAGTTAAAAAAAAGACCCAAAAATCTAATAGAGGAGGATAGAAAGTTGGTATGATGATGTAGTATAAAACAACACAAAGTTTTAAAATTATTTTCATATATTCTATATTTATATATTATCATCTGAAACATTAAAAATAAAAAATATAGAGGTGGTTTAGTGGGTAGCTCAGCGTGCTCATGTTTTTCTTTGGGCAGGTGTAGATATATCATTTTGTCTAGATTTTTATCGAATTCTAGATAAAATTTCACCCGTAATTACTCTAACATGACAAATCGCTTTTGAGGCATTAAACCCCCCCCCCACCTTTTTTTTTTTCTTTTGCTTTTTATTTAAAGGAGGAGCCTTTCTTTTATATAATGTGGGAATTGATCATTTGAGGATGTACATGGTGTGTTTTATTTGAATAGGATTTTGAAAGAAGACTATGGGAAATAAAGTATATGCACATGTGTCATAGTTAGCTATGCTATGAGATCTCCCATGAGTCTAAATGAAAGATCATGTTTTAGGCCTCAAAAGAAAGGCACGATCATTTGTTAGAAGCCCTAAAATATCTTACAGGCGGCACAAAAGATTAGACAAGCTTAAATCAGGTGATTTTTCATCAAAAGAGCCCTATTTTTCAGAATACTTATATTGTACAACAGTTGTATTACAGCAAAATTGTCCTCAAATACCGCTTCAATGAAGTCGTAAAATAATTAACTGAGTCCTAACATTACTAAACACGAAAGGGAGCATGAATTAGTTAAGATTCAGACAATTGGAAGCATTTGCATCATACAACCTGATAGGCTCTTCAGGCGTAGCATGACTTTACTTTCTTGAAAATTACGGCTAGCCAATCAAGTCATACCTCCAAATCGATCAATCAGAAAACACCTCGAAGCCTATAAAAGGAACCTCAAGCGGCTCTCCCGAGGAGGACGGAGAGAAGGAAAGGCACCGAATTCAGGGGCAAAACCAGAACTTTCGTAGCAGCAACTTTGAAGAACTTCAGAAAATGTTACCCCTCGCAAGTACCTGGGAACTAATGATATTTGGGAGTTCAAGGACACAAAGTTACACTAGAAACGATAGTGAATAGCCCGAGGTTAACAGCAAACACGGCCGACGATTCCCAAAACCATTCAGATCAGAAATCTCCGAGAAGTCCACATCATCATATTCGAATTTTGACCTTTAAACCTACATCTAGCATGTGGATCAAGGTACTATTCTTTGTGAAATTAGAATTCCAAGAGTGCCATAACTTCTTTTTTTTTTTTTTTTTTTTTCACTTAAATGCCATAGATTTTAAAAATAAATCACTTGAGTGCTATCGAAGATTTGTCTTATCAGAAAAATCAATATGGCATTAAATGAGAATATATAAATTGATGTGGCTTGGTGGTAAGCTAAAGTTAGCAATTGATAAGGCAAATTGCATTGTTTAGACATTTGATTAAAGATTCCTAACCTTGTCTAAAGAAATTGGGGCAAAATTTAACTTCCTTCTTCAAAAACCCTAGTTGAAGCACAATTCTTCAAATTTGGACAAAGCATATAAAATTTGCAATGGGGACCAAGAGTAAGAGAAGGTCATTTTTTTTGTTACGAAGCCCTAATTTTTCCCTCCACGCCGTCGCCTTTTCTTGTGCCTTTAGTCTTTGTTGAGTGAGAGAGATGATACTGAGTAAAGAGAGCGAGCGAGTGAAGGAGAAGACAAGGCAGGCGCAAGAGAGAGTAAGCTTCATCGTCCACAACGAGTTTTAGATAGGAAGCTTTGAGAGAGAGAGATGTTGTCATTTGACAAAGCATTTAGAGAGAAAAAAACATTCCCGTTTCTGTAGAGGAAGCATTTAGATAGAGAGAAATGGCAATTACGTTTTTTTTTTTTTGTACTCTGTCATGTTGGATAAAGATTTTCCATGTTGGACTACAATTTTTTTTTTTTTAAAGTCATGTGGAAATGAAAAATCAAGTGAAAAACCCATGTAATATGAATTGCTAGAAAGGGCACTCAAGTAAATAAAAAAAATTATGGCGCTTAAGTAAGTGTTGTATGAAAGTTATTGACATTCTTAGTATTCTAATCCTAGCCCATACATGAGTTCAATGAGGACATATTTTGAAGGCATTTGCTAGGATTTAGAGCAAACCCCCCGTTGAAGGAAGAGTTAGTGTAATATCGGGGGACTTCCAAAACCAACATTTGGGTCATTTATCTTGATCCCATCCGAAAGGGGACATAGAAAAGCGATACTAACTAGGCCTAGAGGGACATAAACACTCTAGGAACTCTCAAGGTAATAAAGGAGAGGTTTTTTTTTTTTTTTTTTTTTTGGTAAGGTAAGAATATATAAGCTAATAACCAAAATATACAAGAGGCTCGGCACCAAAAACTTACACTCATAAAGACAACATGTCAAGACGAGTGGAAAGGAGCCGAATAAAAGAAGGAGGACCGCAAGACAAGCGGACCAACCAACAAAAGCAAAGCAGCCAAAACAAAAGACAACAAAACCCTAGCTAGGATGGCAGCACAGCAGCAAAACGGCCGGAGCAACTCAGGAGCAAGCAATCGCCAGATCGCCAAAAGGAAGACCACGAAGGAGTCGCAGCAGCAAGAGCCCACCTATGTAGGCTCAAAAATAGAAGTATCAAATCCTCAGCATCTTTGAAGTCTTCTATTCTTGTACGAGCTTGGCACATTCTTGTAAGTCAGAGCTTTGTCCTTGACAACCTTAATAAGATGGTTCTTTAACGCTGAGATTACCACAGCTTCACCATGGAAGATGACATCATTCATTTTCTTCCAAATAATATGGCACAAAGCCCCAAAAGAAAACCAAGACAAGGAATGGAAAAAATCATTTCTTGAGAGGTACTTCATAAGCCAAAGGAGGTTGTCCATCCAGGATCTATTTCGCCACGGAATGTTACATCTTGTAGCCCAAAAAAACGCAAGTGTTGTTGAAGTATGACATTCAAAGAACAGATGATCTATAGAATCAGGCTTATCTTTACAAAAAGCACAACAAGTGTAGTCGATTCTCCCATGAGACAGGAGGCAAGCTTGGGTAGGTAAACGATTTTTAGTAATAAGCCAAAGATGGAATTGATACCTAGGAGCAATAGCGTTGTTCCAAACAAAGGAGGCCCAGGGAACTTGGCTATAATAAAGGAGAGGTTGATACAAGGACATCACAAGAAAAGGTATGAAAGAGATTTCCCAAAAGCACTGAAGCTAAACAGTTAGCATCACAGATCTGCTGCAAATGTTCTTCGGTTTTTGTTTTGTACACGTGAAATAGCAGTTGATGTTTGACCCATTCTAGTAATCTTAGTTCGTATAATGTCTACATAATCTTTTGCATAAATTTCTTGGCTTTTCAAGCCCACTTGGTTTGTCCAACTCATCTTCTCCCGATCATATCCACCTCAATCTGCACTTAATTTCTAATAGTGAGAGTGAGCTTGTTCGAATTTTCTTCAATCAACACCAATCGATCCTAGGCAATATAATTTCTTCTATCCTATGCATGTATTTCAAAGATTTTTTAGTTCATTTGATAGTCATAACACATTTTCTTCCCGACCATGTCTCCCTCAGGCCCTCAGTTCAGCATAAAAGTTTCTGTTTCTGGTAGTGATGGTGATTTTGTTCGAGTTTTTATCTATAGATAACCATTGATAATTGACCTGACATTCCTATCCTAGTTACCGTAGTGTCTCTAACATCTTGTAGATAAATTTCAGTGTTTGAAGCCCATTTTATAAGTCGAACTCACTTTAGTATGCCTGCCTTAGTACTGCATTAAATTCTTGACAGTAGCAGTTATCAAATTCAAGCCATAGGAGCCAATATCCGGCTTAGTCCTTCTATTATAGTTAACTATAATGTCTTTAGTCGGTTGTTCACAAATTTTTGCAACTTTTCAAACTCTTTGATAAAGATTGCCTGGCAACTCCCTTATTTTTAAATGTACGTTTGCCTATGAGTCAATTTTATCCTCCAAAAGCAGACTTTGACACTCGGCCAAGTTGAGCATGACCTCTAAAGGTTCAAACTTGAGCAGGGCCCCTCCAAGGAAAAGAGGTCATGTTTCAAACTGGGAGTGAAACGAGACCTCTTTTCCTTTCCCATTTCATGTGCCTCTCTTGTTCCTTGCAAAAGTATGGTTCTCGGTCTCAATATAAGAACTGGCCCAAATCACTTGAATCGATACGATCCCGATCGGTTCAAGCCAAACCTTAAACTTTTATTATTATTATTATTATTATTATTATTATTATTATTATTATTATTATTATTATTATTATTATTGACAATCTATGTTTAATTATCTCTCAAATTTCAAAATTCTTAATATGCCATTGTTAAGTGATTGAAATTTAATTACTCGATTTTTTTAATTTAAGAAAAAAACTAAATTGATACACTTTGAATTTAATGGGATATATTTTTTGATCCATGCATGTGGTTGGGGCATATTCCTGATTGACCACTAATATAAACTCTTTTAACTTTTTGATGTTTGATCATTACTTTTGATTTGTTTATTTCAAATTTGTAATTATATCTTTAAATTTCTAAAGTCTTTTGAGCTGATTCAGTCAATAAAAATTCAGCCTGCATGATAAGTCAAACTTGATCCAAGTCATGCTCAAAAAATTACGGACCTTTTGGAATGCTGAAAATTTCTAGATTTCTATTTTCTGAATCTATTATTTTTGTCATTTTTTTTTTTTTTTTGCCAGAGTTTTCCAATTTCATTTGGAAACGAGTTTGATATCCATATCTGTCCGTTCTCAAATGAAAACATAGATTCCAAACTCTCAACTTAAAATGAAAAACCCAACATGATATTTTTGCCCCTTTTTTTCAAACTTTAATTTCCTAAATCTTTTAGCACCCCTATTCCGTCAAGTCCCAAAATTTATGACATCGTACCGTACAATACCGTGTAAGAAATCCCATAGATAACTGGCCACTTTGTTTTTCGTTTGACAATTTCACCATCTTAATAATCAAAAAAAGAAAAGAAAAAAGAGAAGCCCAAAATCGGAAAGCAAAATGAAAATGCACATCTTCCATCCTCTTCCATTCCTTTCAATTTGCGGACAGATTACAAACCCAGAAACAAAAATCACAGCAAAACGGAGAGAAGATCGAATCGGAGCAGAAGAAGAACAATCGCGGATCGGACGTATCGTCGAAACCCAGAAGAGCAAGAGAGCATTGATCACGCGATCTTGGAAGGAACGGCAGGTGCGGCGTCGATGGGCTTCTTCGGCTCCGAATCTAGGGGGTCAGGGCTAGGGTTGGGAGCGATCAGAGGGGCGCGACCATTGCCGCCGCGGTCGGCGTCGGGGTCGTAATCAGGGTTAAGGGACCGGTCGATGGCTTCCCGGCCACGTTCGAGGCAAGGCTTGCAAGCGATCTCGATGGCGATCCAACCCAGCACCACTCCCGCGATCGCTATGAGCGCGCTCGTGATCGCCGCCATTTTTGTTGCTCTCCTTCCGCACAGAGAGATGAGAGGGACGGCGAAGAAGACAAACCCCCCAGACCCAAAGGCAGGCTCGAAACGGTGCGAGTAGCGCTTCCGATACGAATGGGGACCGAAATAGAAGACCCACCACTCGCAATGGCAGAGAGAAAGAAGATGCTGGGTCCGACTCCAAAAGTAGCCGAAATTGGGCCCGCCCTCACGAGAAAATATTAGGTACGTCTCACGCTCCAACCTGGCAAACAAGAAGGCGGTGGGAGCGCGACACGTGTCCTCGTGGGACCCACGTTCTGGAGAGAAAAAGAGGCGCCAAATTAAAAAAATTTCGGTCTTGGTTTTCTTTCTTCACGCCTCCCTCTCTCTTCCAGTCGCTCTCTTGTCCGACGAACTGCCCCTCTCTCTCTCCACCCTCCCTCTTTCCGACCGGCGAACCACCGCGAGCAACCGACGAACCAGGAGGATACCGGCGAGACGACCGCGAGCAACCGACCGGGGTGCGACCTCCCTCTCTTTCTCTCTGCCCTCCGGCGTGCGACCTCCCTCTTTCCGACCGACCGGCGTGCGACCTCTCTCTCTGCCCTCCCTCTTTCCCACCGGCGAACCACCGCGCCACCCCTCGGGCTCCAGATCTGGCCCCGACTCACCCGTCCCTGCTCTCTCTCCCCTTGCGTCTCTGTCTGCCCTCCCTCTCTTCGCGGCGAACCAGCGCGTGACCGGCGAACCACCGCGCCCCCCTTCCAGCTCCAGATCCGACACCGGCTTGTCTTGTACGCTGGAAAGTTGGCGCCCGACCGGCTCACACCCACCGGCCTGTTCATCTCCAGTTCCGCCCGCATCACGATCCCGCCAGTTGCTCGCCCGACCTCCTTCGTCGAGTCCCCAGCCCTCCTCCCCAACGTCCAGGTAATTTTGCTTCTCTCTCTTTTTCTCTGATGGCGTGCGTGTTTTCCCCTGATGAGGACGATAGGAATGAAGATGACGATGAGGGTGAGAAATTCATGGCCTCGTTAAGTCAGAAATGAATCCCAGGGGCTTGCCTGCATGACCCTTATGTTTTTTTTAGTAGTTCTCTCTCTAGCGTGCTCGTTTGCGGGTATGTTTTCGGGATTGATTTGGTAACTATCGAGTGCACCGTTGTGGTTGCTTTTTGCTGGTAGTGGTTCCTCGGGATGGTTCGGGCTTCAAATGGGAATGTTTTTGCTTTTGCTGGTTTTTGATGGGTTGGGCTAACTATGTTGTCTCTGGTTCAAGAGCTTGTCAGTCCGTCAAGCATCAAGGCGAGCTTGCTGATGTTTTAGGACTTAGTTGAATTAGGTGGCAGTGGCACAGCTTTGGGGGCCTAATGTTACCCAATCTCGTACTCTAGCCTTGAAGCTTAGGAGGCGATGTTCTTGTTCCCTGAACTGGTCAAATGCACATTTCCATGAAAGGATGAAGAAGTATTCAGTGCCACACAATTCTTCAATACACCATTTTTCAATTATAAATTTATGTGTGACGTTTCTGATTCTGTTTGGATGCCTTTTAATTTACCATATGAGAGTCATCCGGAGGGATTTCTATGAGTAAGAGTGCAAGCATTTGTCACCTTCTTTTCCTTGTTCTTATTGTGTTCTCTCTATCTATGCTATGGACTATGTGTTTTTACATGTTTGATCGCCTGGCAGTTTCATACCTGAAGGCACAGCAGTAGACAGAGAGCAGATAGGATCGAAGTGCATCCGTTCTGATGTCTTCTGGTATCCAAAGAACGGGTCTTTGTTTGCTGCAGCCCTCAGTTCTGGTGCTCAGCTGTGCATTCTGTGAGTTTCTTAACCAATCAATGCATCTGAGATCATCTTACTCATGGAAACTGCAAAATTGAGGATCCGCAGGCAATAGTAATTGAAACATCTTTGAAGCGACTATTATAGCTGGCAATACATTGTTATTTAACATTGAACTAACAATATCACCAAGAATCTCATCGATCTTCATTAAATTCTACTTGAGTGGGCTTATCAATACGTCTTGATAGTGCCAGCTCTTAGCATGCCTAATGCCAATTTTGAGCAGTAGGATTTACACTATCTGTTTAATTTCAATCCTATCATATCAAGACTGGAATGTGATGCACTTAACAAATGTTTGAGGCTGGAAAAGGGGTCCTGACTGCCCCATTTTGGGTAATTAAAACAAACAGTCTTGGAGTTATATTGACCTTTGCTGTATACAATAAGGATCTACCACCAAATGCCACTCTTGACGAGAGGATTGAGGCAACTGACGGGTAATGTTCTCCATCATGGTTGGTTCTCTTGCTATCAGGCACGCATAAATAGAAGTGATGATGGCTTGTCAGGCAGATACTGTGGCTTCCTAACATTTACAGTACCTTGGTGGGGTCTTACATATTGAATGAATCACTAGTAGAGAAGTTGCTTCAACAGCTCGCAAGCAAGCAGAACATTGTTGTGAATGTATATGACACCACCAATTGGTCACATCCAATCAGCATGTATGGTTCAGATGTATCGGAAGATTATCCAGAGCATGTCAGCACTCTCAATAGTGGGGATCCGTTCAGGAAACATGAGATGTGCTGCAGGTAATTGTTTCCTTTCCTTGTAGATAATTGTGGTGTTCATCTACCTTGTGCAGTGCTCTTTTTGACTATGTGGTCTAAGAAGTAAAAAGAAGCCCTTTGGTCAATGCGTTAAATTAATATGTAGTGCTTTAAGTCCTCTCATGGCCGGCCTAGCCCCTGTTTCTGATGTGTGGTCCATGCATCACTTGGACTGTTGGACATTGGCTTAGTTGTCTAGTGGCCCTTGCTGTCCGTTCTCAAAAGATGTCATGCACTGGAAATAAGTGAAAGTTCTGGTGTTTACCATAGGATCTGTAATAGCCACAATTATGATGTTCTAAATTCTGCTAGATGGTACCTATATTTTTTGTGTGAATTATCGATCCCTGTGATTTGTAGAAACTTGCATGACTGACTCTGTAATGCAAACAGATTCAAACAAAAAGCACCATGGCCATGTGTGATTGCCTCTCTTGTTGGGTATATTTTCCAAGCAACAATGAATCGAATTGCCAAAGTTGAAGATGACTACCATAAGATGATGGAACTTAAGAAGCGAGCAGAGGCAGCTGATGTGGCAAAGTCACAGGTAATTCACGTTTTAGTCTATTATGGTTTGATTTAAAACATACTGAGCGATGCAGTAACAGATTTTGTTTTGCCTTCTATAGTTTCTTGCTACTGTTTCGCATGAGATCAGAACCCCCATGAATGGAGTTCTAGGTGAGTTTGTGGACAAACTGTTTGTTTAAATTTTGCTTGGCACGTGTAGGGAGATATATAATAAGTGAAGACTTTCACAGCCCATCATAACATGACAATGCTTGTATCGCAGGAATGTTGCATATGTTGATGGACACAGATCTTGATGAAACTCAACAAGATTATGTTAGAACTGCACAGGAAAGTGGAAAAGCTTTGGTTTCACTTATAAATGAGGTCTTGGACCAAGCGAAGATTGAATCTGGTAAGATTGAGATTGAGGCTGTGCAGTTTGATTTAAGGGCCATATTGGATGATGTCTTGTCCCTCTTCTTGGGGAAATCTCAAGAAAAAGGAGTGGAGGTATTGATTGCCTCTTCATCGTGTATCAAATCTTTGGGGGACCATGGCAAGGGTTTCTTTTTGAGGATTTTGCTAAGCTACAGCTTTTTGTATCAAGTATATAATTACGTCGGGCTGCAACAGATGTGCTTTGCATATTTAAAAAGGGAGTTTATCATGTTTGATTTTCCCATGATGTGTCGCATTCTATTCTTCTTCAGTGTCTTGTAAATATAAACTTTCAGTTAATAGTTGGTTCATAGTGCCCTTAGAAACTCATTTAAAAGGCTCTTTTCCGAACATTGTTCTTGAATGGCAAGCAAAGAGAGAAGTCAAAAATGAATAATATTTGGTACTTCAAAGTTTGATCAACTTGTTCCTTTAACTATTCATGGAAAATGTGTTTCTTTTCAAACCATTAATTCAATTTTAGATGTTCTATTCGGTTTGTACAGACGATGGGGAAAAAGCAATTGCTTTGCTCAGACCACCGCATAATTTTGATGCCTGCTTCATGGATATCCAGATGCCAGGAATGGATGGGTATGGCGTTTTCCTGCTCAAGCACTTATTTTTTTCATCAAATGTTGTAAAGAAAGTGTATATACTTTCAGAGATTTGTATGTGTCTGATGTAATGGATTTGGATAACCTTTTCTATGTCAACTAGTTGATGATAATGGATACGTGCATCTAATGGTTCTATAATTCCTTTGTTCAGATTTGAAGCTACAAAAAGAAATGGAACAAATTCCGCGAGCAAGGAATTCCTACCGGGACAGTCATCCTCAGAGCCATGTGAAAATATCTCGAATTTCCACCTACCAATCTTCACCATGACTGCAGATGTGATTCACGCTACTCATGAAGAATGCACAAAATATGGAATGGATGGATATGTTTCAAAGCCATTTGAAGCGGAACAACTTTTAGAGAAGTTTCGCACTTTTTCCCAGTCATCATTGAATCGAAACTTGTAGAGAGGCCACCGTAGATGGCTAATTGTTTTGGTGAGCAGAAGTCTTGGTTGTTTAGGCACTTTGGCAGCCTTACCGGCGAACTTTCGAATTCTTAAACAAGAGTGAGTTTTCTATGGACTCTCTTTAGCTACACATTTCTCAATTATTCTTGCTTTTAGAGCAGTTGGATTTCCTTCTGATAGATGCAATTGAAATTCGCTGATATATCTCATCTGAAACCAAAGGGAATTTCTTCAGACACCTTCTGTTGATTTCTTGCGCATTTTTGGATTTCTCAGGTGTGTCTTGTCACGGGAGCATATACATAAAGAAGCTAAGGTCACCCGCTGGAGTTGAATTTTCATTGATTTCCCTACGAGTGGCATATTGGTTCAAAACCACTTCAATTATTTTCTGTACAGCCGATCTGAACCGTTTGCAAGATGACGATTGGTAATTAGGCAATCTGAAGTTCGCCAATTAAACTCTGGATTGATGGTTGCTTGGAAATGGTGCAAGAATCTCTCTGACATAGGTGGATATCTATAGACTAGACCCTCACAGTGTCTACATGCATGTAGCTTTAGAGATTGTTAGATGGTTGCGTGCTCAAATTTGATGGGCACGAACTTGATGTCAGATGGTTGTGTGCTTACTATTATCTCGTTGTACATAGACACAAGGTCATTATGAGTAATGAAGGTGACTTCTCTTAGCAATAATGTTGCACTGTCCACTAAGTTCTCTTCTCCTCTCCATGTTCAAAGGCTAGAGAGTTTTGTAAAATCATTAGCTAGCTGTTTTCTTTATCTATGTGGCGCTTTAAAACAAGATGTTTAACTGTGATTTATTTGTGACTCATGTATAGAAATGGTCTATATAATATTTTCTACTTTGAATGCATGTGAATAGGCAATTGTTCTTCCATGATAGAAGGAGCTTGCGATTTGTAGCCAAATTGGCTCTTCACTGACTCTGGCCTTTTTGATTGTTTTTGGTGTGAGGATCATCCGTTAGGACGAGCTCGAAACCACTATAAATCATATGGAACAAGTTGGGCAGTCTTTGGGTGCAAAAGTTCATTTTGAACCGCGCAAACCTTTGGCTGAGTCATCCTCTGCAACTTCCGCGTTGGATGTCAAAAAAGAGGAACTTATTTGATTCGAGAGAATTTAAAAGAGAGAAAAGAGAGAAAGGCTTCTCTAGAGATAGAATTTAAAAGAGAGAAAAGAGAGAAAGGCTTCTCTAGAGATGGCCAAGAAATCTCACAAGATGAATCTTCGTCAAGTTAGCATCAATATCAAAATCCTCACCTTTGAATTATCTTATTTAAATTGTCGAAACTTCTTCGGTAATGGTCCCTCAAGTGACGCTCGAACTCAACAACCCCTTAACTAAAAAATGGTAAAGCTCAGATGACCTACAAAAACATCAATCTTGTTCTTTAAAGCTCAAATGACCTACGAAAACATCAATCTTATTCTTTTGTATGCAGTTCATTTAGCCAATAGGCTAGTTTTTGCAGAATCCAGAATATACAATGTTAAGGATCCTCAATCAAACGTTTATAATTTGAATTTAAGAATCCTTAATCAAACATTTATAATTTCAAGTAAGAATTTGATTGAAATTTCAAAAAGTAGCGGCATGGGAAAATATGCAATAGCAAAACAAATATAATGATATGCTAACATAAAAGTTCACTTTATTCATCCTACAAACAAAATGTACATACATTTACAAACGACAACTAAAACTCATGAACAACCCAACCAACATCTTCAGGTTTGCCAACACACTTTTTGTTGATCGACTAATTTCCTTATCAACCCAAACAAAATAATTACAACTTTCTCCTCTTTTGTAATGGTTGTATTTTGGGCAGCTGTGGTATCTTCTCCCTTGGTTGTCCTTTGACCTTGCCATTCGTAGAGGACATTTTAGGCCACAATAGCAAAACACGGACGTATCGTTGTTGATTGGAGGGGTTGACGTAAATAATTGTGACGAATATTCTGCAAAAAAAGTGAGGATAGCCTAATGAAAACCTTCTCTTTTGCACTACATCCCACAGAAACACCATACAAGCAATCTGAGAAAGTATCCTTACCAAAAGAAAGAAGTAAACTGAAGAGCACCTTGCATAATCACCCAAAGATATATAAAAAAAAAACTTAGTCAATGGAGTAGAAACCTCCACATATGAAAAACCAGTACAGCCTAGGGGTGAGCAGCGGTCTAGGGTTGACCCTGGACCGACCCCGGCGGCCCCGGCCCAACCGCCGGTCCGGTCCGGTTCCAAGGGGACTGGGTCGATCCTTGGTCTCGAAATTCCGGGACCAACACGTGTGCGGGTTGGTCCCGGTCCCTAAGAGTTTTGGGTCGGTCCAACCCCTGGACCAACCCCGTATATTATATTATATTATATTATATTATTTATAATTCTTTTATATATTCAAACCTAAATAAAATGTACATTTATATTATATTATATTGAGATATTCTATCAATAGTACTAATAGTAATTTCAATTTAAAACTTTTGTTGAGTATCAATTATGTGTCGTTTGTTTTGTTTTTAGATTTTTAGAAGTTCAAGTAAATTAATAAGATGTGAAGTTATATATCCGTGGTTTATATTAAGTATTTTGAACTTTTTATGGTTTAATTGTATTTTACTAATGAATTTCATTTGCACTTTGCTTTTCAATTTGTATTAAATGGTAGAAGTTTTTGAAGAGTAGAGTAGTCTTTGCGAAGTTACTACGATTTGCTAGTCAAGTGGTGTGAAGCTCATTTTTTGGTTGAGTGGACTTTACATGATCAAATGTAGGAAAACACTATTGCATATGGTGTTATGAATATTAAAGATAGATGATTATAAGAACTTTTCATCTTGTCTCATATCTCGATGAGTGGTTAGCGAGTACGAAATTTCTATTATTGTATCATCTTAAATTTGTTAAATATGTATTAGTATTTATAGTTTAGTTGCATAATATCGCATTGTCGATGGATGTGTAATTTGAATTTATAGGTTTGCTTTTTTAGAGAGTATAAAAATAAGACGAAAAAAATTATCGATCGGTCCCGGGTTGACCCTGGAACCGGACCGAACCCATTGGGTTGGTCCGGTCCTTGGTCCCAGGCTCAATAGGGTCGGTCCTCGGTCCTAAAAATTGAGGACCGACACTGTATGGGTCGATCCTAGGGTTAGGGGGTGGCCCGGACCAACCCGGACCATGCTCACCCCTAGTACAGCCCATGAAAACAATAGAGGAACCAGACAAGGCAAATGCCTTTCACTTTAGCCCACAAGTAAAAAGAGGCCGAGTTGATTCTTAGTCAGCATGGATGAACCCGAATGATATTTAGTGCAAGTTCAAAGGTTTAATCTAAATGAATTTTTTATTTCCCTAAACATATTATTTGCCAAATTCATTGTCAATGCAACTCTAACCTATGGATGAACCAAATTACATCCCCTTTTATGACCCAAATTATGCTCCCCCAACTCACATAAATTGGACCGTGTAAAATTCAGCACCCATGAGGACTCTACAGCTTACAAACAAGTCACAACCGAGTTACTAACATAGAACTCATCTCATCACAATGAAATGCTGCTGATAGGACCATCATCAAAACTTTCCAGGAGCAACTATAACCATAAAAAGCATGTTTCAAGAGTTCAAAGAGGGAAATTCCAAGAATCCAAGATCCATAAAAGAACGGCAAAGCATATGATCAACTTAGTGGTGAAACAGATGATAAAGCACAGGCTGAAAAGCATTAAGTTTCAAATAAGATGAACTTGCAAAGACTGAATAGTGGAATCTTGCTGCTGTATCTGCAGCTTGAGCCTGCTCCAACTGTGCCAGTTGAGCAAGTTGATTTCTGAGCTGCGCATTCTGCTCCTTTTCAATCTTATGCTTATCTGCCAGCATTATGTTCTCAGACTGCATCAGAAAAAGTTATGATTTCAGTAAATAATCCTAATGAAAACCACAGATGGAAATCATTTCGAAATTAAAACACAACATTTTCCTGGATTTATATTGAACTGCTTATGCATTTACTACAGACAAGGAAGAAGTTAATTATGGGTGTTAACATCATTAAATATTTCCCAGAAACTTCATTATAACTACAAATTTGATAAAAATTTCACACTACAACACTTATTAAAAACCAAATGCAACACTGCATGGGAATCCATCATCAAAAATGTATTTCACAGGGGATAAAAGATGTAGATAGAGAGCAATATGTCTATCAACCATTAGCATCCATTGAACTAACGTTACAAGAAAAAGTTTTCTTTAGAGAATAGTATCTAATTCCCTTGGGAAAAGGCGGTCATTTGGAGGACAACTGCATGGAAATCTTGCCCTAAAGAAAGACATTTGTTCAAAGAGGTTGCTCAAATAAATCCGGGACACATTTTTCCTCAGAGAAGCCAGCATTAATCAGGAGTGCAAATGACATAACCATCAACCGAAGTAATTGATCATCATACAAGTTCCACGCAAAACTTGGAGGAATGCCACTATGAAGTTGCACACCTTCCATGCCTTCTGAACTTCATTGAAAAGGAGGACACATTCCGTGTGGGATAAGTACGTTGAATTTGAACTATCTTACCTTGAGAAAAATGCCCACTGCCCTGTCCAATGCAGAGTTGGCCAACTCTCTTCCTCCTTTGGTTTCCATGAAATGCACATAATGCATCCAAAATTCAGGATAGTTTGCAGCAGGAATCAGACACCTCTCATAAAGTTTAACAACCTACAAATTATCAATCTATGCCAACATAAGAAATAATGGGGACCAAAAGTTCACAGTTGGCACAGGAAGAAAGCACTCGAATGCTAGTATTACCCAATCAAAATCCTCTTGCTTCTCAACAAAATCCAAATATTTATGCCAATTTTCCACTTGATTGTCATCAAGTGGCTTCATATGGAAATAAGATCTCCGAATGCATGACTCAAAGCCACGAATCTTTTCATCCATTTGGTGTGACTCCTTGTAAAGCTTTTCTCCTATTTTCATGTACTTGTGAAGTGCCCTTGACCTATCCAGGCCATTGGATGAAGGCCAACAAGTTTCCAGCCACATTGGCAATTTCCTCATCTTTATAAAATATTTGCACTTCACTCTGGATCTCACTTTCGTGGTTGAATTCCAAGTCAGGCTCACTTGTGCTCAACATCTCCTTTTTCCAAATGGTAACTAACTTCTTAAAGCTGAAAAGGCAAAAGAAGAAAGACAGATAAAGGAAGTCAACAACATAGAACAAAATAAATATCCAAAAGCATAGCAGGTACATGTGAAAAGTATTCTCTTTTCTTTTCTATTTTTCCTGAAATCAACATAGAGACAATGCCATAACACAGTAAATGGAACATAAAATCGACTATGAATTGCCACCTCCAAAAAGGAGGTGACCTGGTGAGGCAACTTATGAGAAAGCATCCATCGGAATTGGGGTGTCTTGTTCATCTTTAAGGAACAGGCGTAGCCGTACAATATTAAAAGACAGAACATGCAGATCCTTATTTAGATGTAGCCATCAAGATAATTGAAGTACAAGTCATAACTTTCCATTGCATCATGGCATGATCTTACCAAACACAGAATTGATAGTATCGTACATGAATACGCAGATCAAATTTTTCAATATTTTGCAGTCACTCAATTATCCTTCAGTTATTATTAAGGAAAATAATAGGGCAGGCAAATAATGATTCAGTGTCCTCTTATAATTCATCCAAAACAGGTGCTATTTCTCCCTGAGAAAAGGTCAATGATCATTTTAGAGCTCTCAATCACATGTTAATGGTTTGTATGAAGGTTTGTTAGGTGCTAAGAAAAATGGCGGGAAATTCACATGCTCAGACATGGCTGTTATGTAATATAGCTTTGTGCTCGTATCAATTACATTCATCATCTAGACTTGAGTTCCTCAAGTTGCAGCAGGGATGTGACTTCCACTAAGCAAAGCATTAGCTAGGATCCAAACCTCCTGTTGAACCATATATTGCAATCTGAAAGAAGTTACTACAACTTGCTATCTATGGCCAAATCTACAAATTATGGTCATAAATACAACTTATCTATGCTCTGACTTGGCTGTTATGTAATCAAACTAGTGTTCATATCAATTACATTCCTTATGGTGAAGTGTGTCCCCAAAAGATGCAGCACGTCATTTGCACTAAGCAAAGCATGAAGAGCTAGGATTCAACCTCCTGTTCAATCATGTATATAGAAATCTGAATGAAATTGCTGCAAATTGCGATCTATGGCCAAATATATGAATATTGGCCATATAAACAACACAAAGGGTTCCAGCTAAGCATTATCACTTATTACAAGTTTAACACTTTCCCATTACTTTGCAGAATAGGTGCTTTACCTAGACTTCACAATTCAAATTCTCACAAAATAGGCTTCTTTCACCAAAAATTAAGAAATAAGGTACCGATATGCTGTGTTTGCTGTCAGAACCTGGAGTAGAATGAACAGTGCATTACTAGCAAACGTTTCTCCAACAAAGACTTCAAATCAAGAAGGTTTAGAGACAATACAACTTGACAAGAAATGGAAAAGATAATAGGTCAACAGAAAAAGGCCTAAAATTAACATCATATCACTCCTTTTGTATAAAATCTATTTGCAAGGCTGAAGCTCAGAGAAATACCTGTCATTGTAATGTTGTAACTTTTTGGTAGGAAATCTCAGAATCTGCACATAAATCTGAGTGAGATAGCTCCACTATTGCTGGGATAGTTCAAATTCAATGTACTTATTCCACACGGAATGGCACAAGTAATCTGACTGCAGAGTATAGGAGACCTTCCATGCCTTCTGAAGTTCATTGAAAAGCAGGACACATTGATCATTTGCATCTTCCAACGCTTGTTTTAGCCCCAAAACCGGAAAGAGAGCAGCAACAACAGACGGGGGAAGAGAGAATCTCACCGCTTTCTCGCGAGCCCCCGGCTCGACGTGGAATCCGCGACGCGGCGGCAGCGGGAGCGCGCCCTCCGTCCTCTGAACCGGCGGCGGCACGCGTTCGGAATCAATAAAAAGGAAAAAAAAACCACAAAAGAGTGAGCGGAGAATCGAGCGACGTTAGATACGACGCGCCGGCGAGAACCGAGGCGCCGATTGGAGCGACGGGGAAGGACCGGAAAACGACGGAGCCGGCTCGACTTGTTTTGCATCGGTCGGAAAGAGGGAGGGCAGAGAGACAGGGAGGTCGCACGCCGGAGGGCAGAGAGAAAGAGAGGGAGGTCGCACGCCGGTCGGTTGCTCGAGGTCGTCTCGCCGGTATCCTCCTGATTCGTCGGTTGCTCGCGGTGGTTCGCCGGTCGGAAAGAGGGAGGGTGGAGAGAGAGGGACTTCGTCGGGGAGAGAGAGCGAGTGTAAAGAGAGAGGCGCAATAAAAGAACCCGCAGCAGAAAACGCTCTCTCGAGAGCTACAGTACAGGAAAATTTTCAAAATGGGCGCCTGAAATTGTGGGTCCCACGAGACACGTGTCGCGCTTCGACCGCCTTCTTGTTTGCCACGCTGGAGCGTCTTACGTACCTAATATTTTCTCCGCCTGACACCCCTTTTAACCCACGCTCACCTTTATAGTAAATTACATCATTGCCACGTTGGGCGTGAGTCGGAATTCATTCGGACCGAGAGCGAGTACAAACATGTCGATGTAAAGGAGAAAATATTGGGTATCCTAACAGTGCCACGCAATTGGTGTCCTGAACGATTCATTGCGTGACACCTGTCCGGGTGTCAGTCCACGTCGTCCACTCCTCCGTTTCAAACCAGCGCGCGGGAGCTTCTCTCTCTCCTCTCTCCCTGGCCCACCTCTCTGCACCTTCTGACGCTCTGCTCTCCTCTGCTCTCCTCTCTCTCCTCTCTGTCTCTCTCCCCGTTCTCCGTTCCGTTGCGGGGAGGGAGAACAAAATTGCGACGGTTCAGAGGAAAACATAAAGTCCGCTCTGCTCTCTCTCTCTCCCCCCTTCGACGGCCCTCCACCTCCGCCTCCGCCGGTTGCCTCCGTCGCCCCCGACGCCGACTCCGACGCCGACGCAGCCTCCGCCTCCCGACGCCAACGCCGACGCCAACGCCGACGCCGACGCCCCTTCGCCTCCCTCTCGCGACCTGCGCTCCCCTCTCTCCCTCTTTTCTCTGCGGAGCGCCCTTACTAGCCAACCCCGACGCCGACGAACCCCTGCTCTCGCGTTTTGGCCTCCCTCTCCGCGAGCGAAGGTCGCGCTGCTCGCTCTGCTCGCTCTTTCTCTCTTTCCTTCGCGAAGCGCCTCCTGCTCCTGAACGCGGACGCCGCCGACGCCGTCGCCTCCCGCCGTCGCCTTCCCAAGCCCCACCGATAGGCGCCCCATTGGCGACTCCCGTACGTCCGAAGGTTCGTTTTCTTTTTTTTTGGGGATTCTACTTAGTAGAATTCGGTGCATGTTAATGTTGAAGTTTAAAGTTACATCTGCGCTTTTATTTTCTCCCAAAATCGCGTCTGTTGGAGAAGTTGATCCTTGCGTGCTTCTGAATAGTCATTTGCGTTGCAATTCCAAAGGTGTAACTCAGTTGTGAAGGATAAGATCAAAATTTCTCTCTAAGATTGCTACATGAGGGTATTCTTTTTGGTGTATTGCTGGACACGCAACCTCTACCCATTGTGCATCCTTTTGGGGAGGAAAATTTGGTACTCCCCATCAAGAAAATGCAAATTGTGCAATTCTAGATCCATCAACAGGAAAAAAAAACTTTACTCTTATTGGCTATTCCCCCTTTCTTTCCAGTTCAGACAGTGTATAAATTGCTACTTTAGTGGAGATACTAACAACCCCCAATTAATCAAAAGGAGGCGATGTTAATGGCGAACTTGTGTGCCTTTAAGTTTTGGTAGCGCATTTTCAAGGTATTGTCATACTTAGTTCTTCAAGATCATGCTGTTAGTATAATGCAGGCCATCAGCCTTAAGCTTCCGATGGGAGAGCTTCTGCAGCACCCAGATTGGGAAAGGCTGATGGCGTGCATTATACTAACAAGGTATTCGCAGCTTTCTGAGGAGATGAACTATTCAAACCTCTTATCACTGTTTTGATTTTTCTTTTATCTTTTTACTATTAATCACTGTAGTGGTAGGTCCTCTATTTTGGTTGCATGAGACTCTATACTAACATCATGCATTATTTTGTATTGTGTTTCTGTTCTATAGTTTAGAATCATGGATTGATGAAGTGTCTGGCGGCCCTTGTCTCTGTGTTCGTTTCTATCGGATATCAACAAAGATAATCATCTGTAGCCTATCTTGTTGAATTTTGATTAAGCACAATCAATATTCTTTTATAGTCAAGTGTGCTCATGAAAGTTTAGGGCATGTTTGTTTGGACTTAAGTAAAAGCAAAAGGTATTTTTTTTTTATTTTCCGCCAAAATTTAAAATATTTGTCAAATTTTAAACTATAATGAAAAATCTTATGTGAGTCTATGTGCCATCATTAAAGGGCTGTGAAAATTAAAGGAGTTTCAAATTGAAAGAATCAAAGTGCGTGAATTTTAGATTAAGCAATAAGTAAATGTCAATCCAGATTGGTCCTTAATATCTGACATTGTATATTTTATGCAGTTGCACGCTTTTGTGCAATATGAATCCATCAATGTAGCTGAGAAAACAGTGAGTACTCCCTCTATCAATAAGATGAATCATGATGTATAATGTTCTCATCATAATTAAAATGTACATGTCCTATTATTGCAGGTTGAAGAGCTAAATGATGAGGGGAACTAGAGAAGTGGCCTAAGGGTTCGTTTAATGCATAGACACAGGGTATGTGTTCCTCTTTTTCTTCTTTAGTTGCACGAAAGCATTAGTTTCCAAATTTATGTAAATCTATGGTAAAAAAATAGGTAGCCATCATTTTGAAAATCGTAAAAATGACCACATTCAAAAGCTGCCTGTCCCTTTTTTGGCTGAATAAATGGCACTTATAGGTTGACAATGTCTGTGATGTGAAAAGAAATGAAATCATGCAAATGAAATCATGCATAGAAAGTCACTGATAAGAACTGACATTTTCTACTTAGGAATATAGCGTCTGCTCATCCTGCTTTTGATGCGACTGAATTAATGCTACTTGCATGTTCACAGTATGTGGTGCAAAAAAAATTTGAATGAATGTGACTGTAAAAAGATTAACATTTTTCTGTAGAATCAGTGTTACCTCAGTGCAGTTGGGATGGCAGATTTCTTATAGTTAAAAATCTTTCTAGTTCAAAGCCTCGAATGTATGCTCGACTTCACTTCTCATTCTATGCATGGTAATTTCTACTGCGGTCTTGCTGAAAGCTGGGTGACAAAGACTGGGGATCTTCACTTCATACTGTGTTATGTGCATGCATTTGAGATTTTAATAAAAATATTGATTGAAGATTTGTTTGGGTTTAATGCACTCTGCTAAACTGGGATAATTCATCTTTGTTGGTTTTTCCCGCTTCTAGGCAAAACCCTCTCAAGCACGGGGAAGAAGGGACATGATGGAGAAGAACCCTGGGAAGAAGAAGATGCTTCTATATCTGAGCAACGACCAGAGCAACAACTTGAGGAGTCTTTTGAGCAATCTGATGCTCACTTCCAGGGAATATGGTGAGTGTTGTCTCAATCTTAAAACTAAAATGATGCCAAATTAAATCGCAAATTTGGACCTTTGGTTAGACTTCTGTATGGCAGTGCTATTGGTTGAGCATCAGTTTGAAAACTTGGATTCCATGACAATGCAGGGGAAGGGCAGAGCCGAGGCTGAGTCCGGGGAAGAGGACGTAGAGGAGGCCAATACCATCAGAATAATCAGGGAAATCATTTGGGGGCTCTTCTTTGAACAGTCTCACCAGTAATGAGAATGCAATTGTGGCGAAGCAGCCTCTGGGACCTCACATGCCAGATGGAACAAGAGGATTTGTGATGGGTTGTGGGAAGCGAGTCTCAGTTAAGTACCACATGACCACGTCATGTGATATCATCATCTCTGTGTGTTTGTCTTCAGCTGATAGATATCACTCTCTTGGAAGTATTTCTTTGGATTAACTGTGCACCTTAGAAATTTACATGCTTTTACTCCTGCATCTTTGCTGTCATTTAATGAATGCGAGCATTGTGATAGGTTACATAAGCACATCAAAAAACGATGGTCGTGGATGTTTAACATTGAGATGTCCTGATCCATCTTGTGGTTCTGCAGTCGGTCAAGACATGATAAATCTATTAGCGCCTAAAGAAGATAAGAAAAAGTGTTCTCAATATCTTCTTCGCTCGTACATTGAAGACAATAGAAAGGTATATGTGCAACCGTATTCTTTTTCTTTGTGTGAAGTTTTTTTTTTTTAAAGTGTGATAATGACTTTGCACTTGGGTGCCTATTATATGAAATATAATTTCCTTTACCTCATTTTCCTTTGCCCGGACCAAGTGGTGTCCCGCCCCCGGTTGTGAATACGCTGTAGAATATTTTGCTGGCCGTGAAGGTTACGATGTTTCGCGCCAATGCTCTTTCAACTTTTGCTGGAATGTAAGCTTCTTTTTGGAAATTTCTTGTATCAATATGTAGCAAGTAGTGTGTTGACATACCTTTGATTTGATCTCGCTGCGTGTACGAGAGGACCGTTCGGTAGAATGTGGCACCGTGGCACAAAGTGGATCATGAAGAACGGTGCTGAATCTGAAAACATGAACTGGTACAGATAACTTTAAGCATGTAGAATTTGCCATCATTTGGGTTCTATGACAATGGTGTACAACGGATTGTGTGGTCTTTCCTCTTTCAAGAAACAAGACTGTTTTATGTGACTTACTTACTAGGTTGGACATAGATAGTCCTATTTGGGCATGCTTTTATCGCAGGTATGAGATATTTGATGGCGTAAAGGGCTATCATATATGGTGTAACCTTTGGACCTTCTAAAATCAACCGATCGATCGCATACGGGAGTTCCACAATTATGTCCTTTCTGTAGTTAAATTTGGAATCCTTGGAATTTCTTAATAGATGGTTATGCTTGTTCTTGCTATCATATGGTTAGTGCATTCACATATTTTCTCCGGAGGAGATCCAATAATGCTAAATTGGATGATTTATCTAGAGGATAATGATGTCACCCATGTCAGTTTGAAGTTTGAACATACAGCAATTCTAAATGCGTCATTTCTTTTTTCTTATTTTAGGAAAAATACTAAGTTTAGCCACTTTGCAATTCTCCTTTTGATTTATTTATGCATGTTGATTCGAAAGGCAAACCCGGGACGGTGGACTTACCAAGAATATGATCTTCCAGTGCATATGGCATTGGTTGGTTGTTATAAGGCTGTTGGACTATTATTTGTTTATTTATTTAAGTTCATAGAGTACTATTGGGAATCAAGAATTCTCGGAGCTGTTTTCCCATCACAAACACGCTCTCCTTTTATTGAAAAATCGGTGGCCCTCTTTACTTCAGCTGCAATGTAGTTTACGTAGATACTTTTCTTAATAGCCTCGGTGTGACTTCCGGAAGGAGCGCCCATGGGTGCACAGAGACATGCGTTTGACATTCTTACATCTGTTTTTGTTGCTACAAGTGTGACCAGAAACTACTTTGACAACCTCGTGAGAGCATTGGAGAATGGGCTATCGATGTGGATTCCCATGGTGGTTGCGGCGGGGCAGCGAGCTCTAAGAATGGAGGGAGCAAAGCAAGGCAAGCGAGAGGTGGTGGAAGGGGAAAAGGAACTGCCGGCACTCGAGTTGGTTCCAGCCGAACCGATGACCCATCTCACTGGGTCCCGCAATCATTGCACGTATGCTAATGTTAAATCTCGCAACCACTTGCCGATTTCCCAGCATTGCCGATGAGGGCAAAGTGATGGAAAATCTACAAAGAAGGATGGTTTTCACCAGAAACACGACTTTCATGGACAAGGAACTAGTTCAAGCGCATGGGCAGTGTCCTATAAGGGGATTATTGGTATGAATCGTTCAAGTTCCCAGTGACAAATCAATTATTAGGAGGCTCAACTGTTGGTGTGGTGTGCTGACTGATTAAAGCATGAGCAGCAGCAGCTTTTGGCCTGTGTTTATTGTTGTTGTGTGTTGATGGTGGCAGCCTATAATGCCGGCCCACGTATATAGGCTGTAGGGTTTCATCCTCAGTACCGTACTACTTCGGCAAAGAGAAAGAAATAGTGATTGTCACGAATCATTTAATATTTCATGTATTTGCTGCTGGAAGAGGCAAATGTACTCCATTTGTCTTATATTTTGCATATTACTTTGTCTATTGGAGTTCATCTAACCCTTTTTTTTTAAAGGAATTACTTCAGAGTTCATATTCTGTTGGATGCGTGGGGGGCGCTCTCACTCAAGACTGTTTTTACTCAAGACGGTTCGCAAAACCAAAAGGACGATTCTGCTTGTGTATGATGTGCTTCAAACAGATAATTTTTCTGAAGTAGAATTCTAGTTCTCATATGAACGTGCACAATCAATGAACGCATGGGTTCAGTCATTCATTACATGAAAAAGCAATGTACTTTTAATGGGAACATGACACGTTTGTTTGTGGACAACAACAATAGCTGCTTTGAAGCTTGGATGGGTCTCTTATCAGCTTTATTTGAATGTTGCGAAGCATATAGAGCTATGTATCTTAATTTTAATAGATTCCTGGTATCGATGGATGAGCTCAAGTTGTTTAGTTTATTTGCAATATTCAAGTTACGATTTAAAATTTTGGTTTATGAGTACATATGTAATGGTTCATTTGGTCAGTATATTTGATATACACACCTAGATGATATCATCCAACGTATTTTATCTGAATGACAGGTGCTATGATCTATGAAGGGGTTTAAGGGATGAATTCACTTCATGAAATTGACGGACATAGCTGAGTTTTACAATATATCATGTGTTCTGTATTCAAACTTGCGATGATTTCACTCGATATGAGCTAACAGATCTAGTATCCTATGATATGAGATTTGCAAGTTAATATGCGACTTTACGATGACATTTCTTTGCATTTAACACTGATAACCATCTGCTAATGGAGATGGTCACGTTGCCGCAACATGGGGCTCCAAATTCCTTAAGTTGATTAGGATGGGCATTGCAAACCAACTCTGATTAGTAGTTTCAATTGATATTCCCTTTAATTAGGGAAAATAAAAACATAAAAATTAAATGCCAAGCGGTGTAGGAATCTGACTATTTATATCCAATTTCTTCAAAATTTTCACAGCACTTAGGTCTCTACACTAGCAAACCAATGCAATGATTTTGTATAATGCCTCCTTCCCAATACCCTTAGACTTAAATTTTGTTTCTCCACGGTTCATCCGGATCGATTAAGAAGCCATGGGTGGAACATCTTTTAACCTATGAGAGAAGAAGGTTTGTCTTTGAACATCTTCGACTAAGCGCGTTCAACATCGCTCTTGACTACCGGCGTGAAGCCATTTTCCGATCCATGCCCGTTTTCATCATGGCCTTGAATTCATCATAACCGATTCGACCGTCCGGAATACATCCATCACTTTGAATGAACACTCTAGTTCGTATATGAACAAGATATACATAGATTCCAAATTGCAGGTTGCTCTTGTTATGTATTACCTTATCTAGATCAGCATCGAAAATGATGTCTTCAATAAATTTTTCGTTGTTCGGACGAAGATTATCATCTATCAAAGCTTCTTTCAACTCATCGAATTCAATATATCCGCTTCAATTCTTGTCAAAGAATTCAAAAGCTCGCGTAAAGTGGACTGACATACTGACAAACTCCTTTAAGTTTAACGTTCTGCTTCCATCTTCATCAGCCTGTTCTCCTATAAGATGAAGTTCTATTATTAGATGCTAATACAAGAAATCGTGACTCATCAAATTATGAGAAACGAACTTGATTTTGCAAGAAGTGCTAGCAATTATGTGAAATGGTGATACAACCTCATGATCAAATCTTTGACTAACTGATGAAAAACATATTTCCGTATTATGTAATCGGTCCATAATCTTCCAAATGCCTTGCAATTGAAGCAAAATCATGCACTTCACAGCATACAATGCGTTGACATGGAAGAAGAAAACATAAACCATGTCCAAAAAATCTATTGATATGTTTTTCCATTGTGATAGCTTTTCCAAAGAACACAGTTACCATGCTTTATTGCTTTCTCAAATGCTTCTGCAAATAAACAACATCTAACCCTAAAAAGAAAGAAGAAGAGACTAGATAATATGATGCCTTTAAAGGGACAACATTAATTTTGATATAGTTACCTATATTCTGATCATGTAAGAAGTAAATATGCAAATCAAGAGAACTGCAATGCTGTAACATGATACTTTTTTATTTGAGCTTCACAAAAGTGCGTCTTACCTTATGGGGGGACTTCTAGATCTTCACAGCCAGCAAAGCTTGTTCTGTGTCTATACTATGCGTCTTATCAGTTACACCTCGTGGGTTGCAGCTCTCGAGAAACCTTGATCCTTTCCTGTTTCCAACCAAATGATAAATAAGCATCGGTCAAATTTAGCATCACTTGACAAGGCAGAAGTCAAAAGAGAAGAAGAAATGGCAAAGGATTATGATCCATGTTCATAGTATTGTTAGCAGGGTCGATGCCACACCTCAAGGAAGAAGCAATAAGCACTTGAGCCTTACAATACTAGCGGTCACAAAAATAAATGTAAGTATAGAATTGGATTCCCAAGTTCGCGGTCACTCATTAAGGTCGCATATATATTTAATCTTAAGACTTACTTGCAAATATAGAATCAAGGTTGGTAAAGGAAGAACACATGACAAGATAAGCAAAACAAATTATTCGATTGACATCGCCACAAACGTGCAGCTGTTGGTAGTTCATGTGAGTGGGTCATCTTTCAGTATGCGTTAGTATACCCAAGGCAGATTACCAAGAAGGACCTGTAAATGTGCTTCAGCTTTGAGGTGCTAAGAAAAAAGTGAACTGCACTCGGGGTAGTTTTGGATCACTTAGGCACACAGTAAAACTCAAATTTATTTCTTTAAAACAGCTTAAAGATGAGCCACTCTAAATAACACGAAGAAGCAACCCGTGGCAAGCATAAAGAAAAAGGAAGATACTACATTTGAGGTCAATAATAAGCATATAAACCTTTCCGGTGTCATATGAAAAATAAACTATTGCACCAGGAATGAAGCTGGCAGAGTAAAAGTCCTAAGACAAGTCTTTTATTTGCTTCTTGGGTGGAGCTGTATCTGAAACATGATCAGATATTTGCGTTATGCTTTAGCTTCCAAAAACACATTCTCGAGACGTGAATATCGAAATCATTGAAATATTGCAAATTAGTTACATCACGTGAGCAAATGTACATATATAAAATGGCAGTTCAGGTTTAGCTACCACTTTCTCGAGAACAATCAAACTCTCTATTTTCTTTGACGGATGAAATGTAGCCTCTAGCGTATGATTATCAGGAAACCGTACCCTTATAACAGTCTGCATCACAAAGCAGAGGAATTTTAGAGGTATGTTGCACAAGAAACCAATATAACACAAGCTATATATCGAGATTACAAGCTACATGTAAAAATTGAGCATCAAAAACAAAATCATAAGGGGCACTGGTAGAGTAGATATTAAATCACCTTTGTTATTCTTGAGCGCCATGCTGCCTCTTCTACTTCTCGAATTTTTTTAGCCTTTAAATATTTTTCTGCCCAAGTCATCCAACCAAAAAATCAACAATTACAAAATCAATTATTCTTATTAATGTGAACATACTAGAAAATGGAATTACAAAGGAACTCTTTCATCAAACTAAAATTTCAAACCACCAATGGCAATAGTGTGAGAAAACAGCACTCTAAGAACGCACACATAATCGCAGAGAACATATTTTACACTCCATCCTAATTTGTATGGCAGGCCAGGGATTCAAGGTCCGAGAAGGAAATATATCTGTTAACTCTATACCCCAGTTGATTAGCATTCGATGTCTTTTTCCCTAGACATCCAAAAGGCACGCTATCCTATCAGTAAAAATTAAAGCCTCTTCCTCCATTTGCACAATTTGCATTTTATTGATGGGAAGTACCAAATTTTCTTCCCTAAAAGGATGCACAATGGGTAGAGGTTGCGTGTCCATCAATACACCAAGAACAATACCCTCATGTAGCAATCAAAAGACAAGGAGAAACGTGAAATTAGTCATCTTCACAAATTGGTCAGCCTCTGTATGTCAAAGTAAGGATTGGGTCGGGTTTAAGATAGCGAAAAGTAAGGATGATTTGGGAAAAATTACTTTCAATGATGACATGACTCATGCAAATTATATGATTCTTGTAAAACTATAGGTATAAATAAACCGACAGACCTCAGAAATCAGCATCACAAGCCTCCACATAGTTTCTTGGTCAACTTGACTACAAATATCAATCAAATCAAGCATGTTCTCCTCATTGAGAATTTATTCACTACACTAAGGAAAGAAAATGAAGATACACTACAATGTAATACCTTCTCCTGTCCTTGAGCAGGTCTTGAAGACGCTCTGCTTCAATGTCATATTTTATTATTCTAAAGCATTCAAGCCGTTCCTCTATAAACATTGCATAGGTGCGCACCCAGGCTGAACAATCCCAAGCTGCAACCATGCCAAAAACAGTGATAGCATCATATTCCATGTTTTAAAGATAAGAACAATGATTAGTGCAAGAAAATTAAAAGCTAATGCCATCAGAGAGAGAGAGAGAGAGAGAGAGAGAGAGAGGTAAACCTATGGGACTTGAGTCATCCTTAAAATTAGAAAGCTGAAGAATTCGTCCCCTCTGTGAAAAAGCCAAAAGCTCTTCCCGAAATGTAGGATCTCCCTCTCTCAAGAGTCTGTGAATAACTATCAGTGTTTTCAGTGCCACCTGTTAGAGCATGAAGAACTCAAGAACATTAGCAGGTTAATGAAATGTAACATCAAAAAACTGTATACAAAACGAAAATTCACATCAAACTAACTTCAAGACTTCATAAAGACATTGTGTCATTCATAATATACAAGTGAACACTGACTGTAATAGAATTCAAACTTCCAAAAGTACATGCTGACTGTTAAAAAATCAGCACTTGTGAAAGACGCAAATCAGTAGAGATAAGTAGGAAGGTTTTCCTTTACTGAGACTACCAGTAAATTAGAGATTAGCTCATCACAAAAAACATAAGTTCCTCATTGTAATACCCACTAATATAACCAGAAAAACTGCTTCGATCTCACTTTTAGTTAGTTCAATTTCTGCTTCTGCCCCTACATGAAAACCTACCTTAAGGTGAAACAATGCAAAAAAATACTATACCACCCACCTTCACACCACAACTAATCTCCGGTTACACACCTCTCCTTCAAAACTTCACACCTGTAATCCACTTTCTTCACGCAGCTCACAAAGGGTTATTTCCTTTATGTTCAACAACTAACCCACACCATTTGCATCTCTTTCTATCAACATCAGTGCCTCTTCTCAACATATCAGGCCCTCGCACGGTGCACAGAGAGACTAGGCATAATAACACAAAAATAACATAGAAGTGACGACTATTTGAGGCAGCTCTTGTGGAAGATAAGAGTCACTGAGAGATCACAGGGTCATATCAACCGAAATTTCTGTAGAATGCTTTATTCTTGCCGAATGAAGTACGGTATATATTCTTAACTTTTCTGAGGTCTCAATTACAAGAGTTAAAAAAGTTAACCAGCCAAGCTCAGGTTACGTCTAGATGCACACAGATGTTGCAAATAGATCTCATACAAAACCAAGCCCGAGCTAGACCAGTTCGACATCTTTCTCCCCACTCCTCCATCATGAAAGCTCAGAATGCAGTAATGACTGTACAATCCTTCAGTTGTGAAGGCAACACAAAGATCTCATGATGGATTATTCGCTCAAGGTGAATGTGAGTGTCAAACAACATAAGTTGCTGCTATTTAATTAAAAAAAAATCCAAGCCTTATATTGATCGCTGCATTAAGATCACAAAGCCTACGAAGAAGAAACGGCTACCATTTCAAGCTAGAACAAAACCTTCAAAGTGCAATACGATCCACCTAAAAAGCTACGCTCTCAAACTCTGTTCTCTCAATTAAAATCAATCTGAAGCCAAGATCCAATACATTCGAGGTTTACATGTAAGTAAGTGCAGCAGTGGCATCATTAGCATCAGTGTCAGCGTAAGTTCATTACAGTAGAATATACTACGTGCTGCGCTGCGCAATGAGTATTTATATACAAAAGCAATCAGGCTAAGCAACCGTAAAGAACAGTCGTTTTTCCAATCCAAACAACGCATAGATCCACGCCGAACCACATCGAACTAGACAGAATCCGATCCGAGCAAATACAAATTAAGGAACCGATCCGTACCGTCCAATTGTGCGTCTTGGTGAGCCTCTTGGAGAGGGCCTGGATACAGTAGGCGACGTCGGCCCGCGGGCGAACCACCGAGGTCGCGAAGGCAATCTCTGCAATAAGACAAGAACCGCCAATCCACAATCATTTCACATCCCATCCACGCCACAAGCGCATCAAAAACAGCAGCGGCAGCAGCAGCAGGAGGAGAAAAACTCTAATATCGATCTGATCGGAGGAGGAATACTCACTGCGGAGGTGCCTCTCCTTGGGCGGGCACTCGACGTGGTTCGTCGCTTTGACTATGGCCACATCCAATTCCTATCAAACACCAAAAAAAAAAAAAAAAAAAAAAAAAAAAAAAGGCGTAAAATCTCCCGAAATAGAAAATGAGAAGAGAAAAACAAAGCGCAGGAGGAGGAAGAGAGAGAGAGAGGGAGGGGGAGGGAGAACGGAATCACGATGGCCTGCATTATACTAACAGCATGATCTTGAAGAACTAAGTATGACAATACCTTGAAAATGCGCTACCAAAACTTAAAGGCACACAAGTTCGCCATTAACATCGCCTCCTTTTGATTAATTGGGGGTTGTTAGTATCTCCACTAAAGTAGCAATTTATACACTGTCTGAACTGGAAAGAAAGGGGGAATAGCCAATAAGAGTAAAGTTTTTTTCCTGTTGATGGATCTAGAATTGCACAATTTGCATTTTCTTGATGGGGAGTACCAAATTTTCCTCCCCAAAAGGATGCACAATGGGTAGAGGTTGCCCTCATGTAGCAATCTTAGAGAGAAATTTTGATCTTATCCTTCACAACTGAGTTACACCTTTGGAATTGCAACGCAAATGACTATTCAGAAGCACGCAAGGATCAACTTCTCCAACAGACGCGATTTTGGGAGAAAATAAAAGCGCAGATGTAACTTTAAACTTCAACATTAACATGGCACCGAATTCTACTAAGTAGAATCCCCAAAAAAAAAAAGAAAACGAACCTTCGGACGTACGGGAGTCGCCAATGGGGCGCCTATCGGTGGGGCTTGGGAAGGCGACGGCGGGAGGCGACGGCGTCGGCGGCGTCCGCGTTCAGGAGCAGGAGGCGCTTCGCGGAGGAAAGAGAGAAAGAGCGAGCAGCGCGACCTTCGCTCGCGGAGAGGGAGGCCAAAACGCGAGAGCAGGGGTTCGTCGGCGTCGGGGTTGGCTAGTAAGGGCGCTCCGCAGAGAAAAGAGGGAGAGAGGGGAGCGCAGGTCGCGAGAGGGAGGCGAAGGGGCGTCGGCGTCGGCGTTGGCGTCGGCGTTGGCGTCGGGAGGCGGAGGCTGCGTCGGCGTCGGAGTCGGCGTCGGAGTCGGCGTCGGGGGCGACGGAGGCAACCGGCGGAGGCGGAGGTGGAGGGCCGTCGAAGGGGGGAGAGAGAGAGAGCAGAGCGGACTTTATGTTTTCCTCTGAACCGTCGCAATTTTGTTCTCCCTCCCCGCAACGGAACGGAGAACGCGGAGAGAGACAGAGAGGAGAGAGAGGAGAGCAGAGGAGAGCAGAGCGTCAGAAGGTGCAGAGAGGTGGGCCAGGGAGAGAGGAGAGAGAGAAGCTCCCGCGCGCTGGTTTGAAACGGAGGAGTGGACGACGTGGACTGACACCCGGACAGGTGTCACGCAATGAATCGTTCAAGACACCAATTGTGTAGCACTGTTAGGGTACCTAATACTTTCTCTGATGTAAAGCGGTAAGAAGATCTTTTTCCAAAAAAAAAAAAAATGTTAAGAAGATGTCAAAACTAGTACCATCTTTGATCGCTAATTTCGATCCTAATGCTACCATAGAATCGCAAAAACTTAGTCCCCCATTATATCCCCTATGGAGAATTTGTTGAAGTGTTGGTTGGCATTGAGCAGGCAAAGGGCGCACTCGCGCCATGCTCGGTGGTTGTGAGCTGGGACCCCACCACCTCGCAAGGGTGCTTACCCTTCTTGATTGCCACTCAAGGGCCTATTGCCTTTGTAGAAATGCCCGATTTATATGTGGAAGGCGAGTACAATATCAGTGGCTTTGCCGTTGGTGCAGTGAAGGAGGATTCGATTATAGATGGAAAAAACGTTGTTGGTGATATGCTCGTTCGCTTGCCGTCAAGTCTCAAGTGGGGTGCATTCGAATGGTTTCTCTCTTATTAGAAGGATTCAGTTTTATCTTGACCCAATATGTTCACGTGTGCCCTCTAATTCTATGATCTTAATTTGCTAATTTCTTTAATGGAGTTTTGGGCCGAAGTGGTCATTCCTTGACAGACCAGTTCAGCTTGCTGGTGAAGCTATGACGGTGGGTGAAGCTTTGATGGCTCCTATTGCTATTTATGTCAATCAAGCATCTATATTTCCTTAAAAAATATAACTAGAGTATCAAGATTGAAGCAAAATATATGAGTCAAGTACCACCCTAATAACAGCATTGCTGTAGTTGATATGCAGCTTCTTTAACCTTATCAACAGGAGAGGTATCAAAGGAATAGCCCACATTACCTGTGGTGGGTTTACCGATAACATACCACGAGCGTTCCTAGTAGGCCTGGTGCCACCATCTATGGCGACTCCTGGGTGGTTCCTCCACAATTTAAGTGGATTCAAAAGGTTGGTTTTCCGTTTTGTTCTAGACTAGAACTTTAAATAGCCAATGGTAAAGAGCCTGCTCAAGCATTGTATATGATATAGTAGAATGTAGCCAAGCTATCACTAGCTCTTCTTAGTAACTTAGAAGTTTACATGTGCTATGAAGTGGGTCACACAAAAGATTCTGAGATGAGGCAGACCATCAACATGGGCATTGGGATGGTTTTTGTGGTTTGCCATGAAGCTGCCCCTTGAATACTAGGTGAAAAAGAGATGATGGCATATTGCATTGGTGATGTGGTTAACAGTGAAGGGGTGAGGTCTTGCTAGGAACAATTCTATACCCTTCTAAGATATGTTGTATGTTTTCATCATTGTATTATAGTGAATGAGTTATACAATGGTGTAAGGCCCTTTGTTCCCCTACTAGATGTGCATGTTTGACTTGTGAAAAGATTAAGGAAATTCTAGTTTTCTTTGCGTCAGAGGAGAATTCTAGTTGTGCTAAACTTTTTCAAAGCAATTTTAATTCTCGAGCTGAATTTGGATATGCTTTTCATGACCCTTGTTCATGCCCTAGAGGTGAATTTGCAGCCTTGGGGCTTGATGCGTGATAGGGTGAGTGATTCCAAAACGGAAATTTTTCAGAGAAAAAATTTGTGGTTAAGTGTATGGAGTAGTGTATATGATGAAGAAACAAAGGGAAATAAGAAAAGATAGAACGATCTCATCCCAAGGTATAAAGGCCACACCACCAACCGAGGATGAGGATCGAGATCTACGAAGTTTACCACCAAGGCCTAAAGCTTCCACCAGCTAATGATAAAGGACTTCGGGATAGGAGAAGCTCACCACCAAGGCCTAAAGATTCCACCAGCCAAGGATAAAGGGCTTCTTGGCTCACCACCAAGGAGTGATCTACGCTCCAAGGATAAAGAGATCGAAAGGAGTTTTCTCAAGCAGAGGAAATCTCACCATTTTCATCGATCAAATTCGTATCTTCCCTACATTGGATAGTTTTCCCCTATTTATAAGAGGATTTTAGCCTTAGGAAATATTAAAAACATACTTTAATGACCTAGGAACTTAAACCTTCGACTGTTGAGCTACATAAAAATAAAAACACATAAGAACTTCATAAAAGCCTTTATTAACACCAGAACTAAATGCCTTTAATTTTCGGCCTTTCGCATTCTTGAACCTTTAGCTTTCCGTATTCTTAAATTGTATTCTTGAACCTTTAGCTTTCCATATTCTTGAACCGCATTCGTGAACCTTTAGCCTTCCCAAAATTCGTACTCCTCCCTTGACCAGAAAATAATCCTCCTGAAACTTCATTAATTGGTCATACAAGATATCTAAAATGGCCTCCCATTGATAGTTATCGATATTCCACAAAGTACCGATAAGTAATTAACATTATTCATTCAAAATGATCTATCGAAGCACATAATACCCAATTTCTTTATTGGCTTGGATAAGCATCGATGATTCTGAGTTGGTCGATGGAGCTACGTTAGATGCTCCCGCATCAGGGCTTGAACCCAAAGAGGATGTACAAAACCTGCAAAAGAGTTGCCTAGCTGATGCAGAATGATTTTTATTCTAAAGTTCTTCTCATCTCTATTTGCATCATATACTATGACATTTGAGGTGTTCTGGTTGTCTCTTACCAAAGAAATCAGTCACATACCAATTAGGCAACCAAGTCATATGGGACTCTGCAATTTTGCGGAAAAGGTTGTGGACAAGAATTAATGAAACTCTCGAGAACTTTGCACTATTTACAAAGTGCCGCGACTCTTTTACAGAAACACATTGACAAAAATCGAATGTGGTTTGAAAATCATAAATGCTGAATGGGGATTAGATTGTGCTTCGGTTTAGCGTCTCATTGTACTGAAGGTATGAAATTTGCCTGCAGCTTCATTTGTTCATAGAATTTAGCTATGAACTCCATGGCTCGTGTCAATTCCTTGCTCTTCCTCGATTTCCATTCTTCCATCCTCCTCCTCATCAAAACGAGTATCCTCCTCGCCTCCATTTTCGAGGAAGCTCTTTCTCATAGCATCTTACCCGTGGCATAGTTGGTCTTGGTCGTCATCAAACCAAGGGGTTGAAAGCATTGGTTAAAGCAAAGTGTTGAGGATGCATTTTGTAACTTTTCCCATCTTTTCTCCTGCTTACTTTTATATTCAATCACTCATTATTATTAGCAGCTGGAAAAACTTACTTCCTTCTAAATGACGTTCTCTATGATAAATACTCTTTGTCATAGTTGTATAATGTAAGCCATCTTGGAAAACTCCACCAGTTTGCAAGGTAAAATAAAACCACGTGATTCACTCATATTAGGTCTTAAAATCATCCGATCGTAGTAAATTGTTTGTCCATTTTGTAGAATCATGGAAGTCATTTACCTATTACATCATGTAAGCCGGATTTTAATGCAAAAGCTGGAAGATGAAAAGCTACACATGTCAAACATATAATTAGGTTACTTGAATAATTTATGATGGTGATTTCATATTGCAAATATTAAAAATGGAGAACTATAGAAGATCAAAAATGGGTTTGGGTGGCACATAACCCTCTTGGGCTGCCCAAGCTCGTGGGGTCCATTGGGCCCATTAATAGGCTTGGGCCCACATTGGTCCTCTTTGTGGCTCGTTTTCACTTTTCTGATTTTCCGCCATCCGCCAATGAAATCGAGTATTTGACCCAAGGTGGCATTCTTGGTGTTTTCGTGGTCTATCGATCCCCATTGTAATCCTAATTTGAAGATTGGCCGTCATTGTAATCCTGTTCCAAAAATTAAGGTCGGATCGAGGATGTCATAAAAGGTGATTAAATTGTTTAAAGAAACCAAGTTTGATATCATACATCTTGAGATTGACGCAGAATTACTTTGGTGAATATTTAATTGATAGATGATCACGTGGTATTATTGCATGACATCTTTATATGCGATTAATGCTATCATATGATGTATGAGCATTAAATACTTTTGCATTGGCTAATGAGAAAGTTAAAATTGGCTTGGGTGGTGATATGCTTGTATGATCACATAACCGATTTCTTATTCGTATGATTATGAGGAACAATGCTCAACAAATTTCAAATGCCCCCACATCAATAGAATGCCATTCGCGGATGGATTTTGGAAAGAAGCTCCTTAATTTGAATGTCATCTTTAAGTGAGATTGAGACGTTGCTATCTCCAATGGGGCATGATGATGCCCAATTAAGCTAAAAGACCACTGACGTGAGTGTTGGTCGTGGCCGAGAGCAGTTGAAATAATCTGGACTTGTGTGATGCGTTGTGCATAGAAATACTGATATTTACATTTGGATTATTAAAATATGATCATCGTATGCTTCTTGGAATGATGCACTCACATAGAGATAAATTATGCAATAATTGGACACATGATAGGGTGTCTTATGTTGAGTGGCTCATTCCCTATTCATAGATAAGGAAAAATAATGGCTTTAATATTGATTTGCCATCGATAGGTAGGCTATATGTTTTAGGCCCCATGTATGCCTGAGTCATTTCGCCATATCCATTTTAGGATCCCCGTGGACTAATGCACCGATGTGACCTCGTATCTGATTGGGGTGGGGTGGGGGGGAACAAATTCCTGTTATGAGCAACATGTAACCACCATATGGGTGGATGAGGGGTCAATGAACTTAGTTATCCACTGGTTTATGGTTTGGTATGTGTGGGTTGGGAAGGATATGTTTGGCCCTCTCCAAAACTTTGATTCATCTCCAGGTGGGGGACTTGGGAATGCTAACTAGGATCCAATGGACCTGGACGTCCTCAATGGGGCTGTTACCAACCCGGAGACTGACCTGGATCAGGACCCTGACTCTGAGCCACGGTACCTTGAGTCGATATGGTACTAGGAGCGCGTGGGGTACATCACTTTTTGGGGTGACCCTCATAATAATAGATTTGCTAGTGATGCGTGATGGGTTGAGTGATTCAAGAACGGAGATTTTTCAAAGGGGATTCTTTTGTGGTTAAGTGTATGGAGTAGTGTATACGATGAAGGAACGAAATGGAATTAGAAAAGATAAAACAATCTCCTCCCAAGGTATAAAGGCCACGCCACCAACCGGAAGAGGATCGAGATCTACGAAGCTCACCACCAAGGCATAAAGCTTCCACCAGCCAAGGATAAAGGACTTCGGGATAGGAGAAGCTCACCACCAAGGCCTAAAGATTCCACCAGCCAAGGATAAAGGGCTTCTTGGCTCACCACCAAGGAGTGATCTACGCTCCAAGGATAAAGAAACCGAAAGGAGTTATCCACTCTCCAAAGGAGTTCACTCAAGTTGAGGAAATCTCACCATTCTCATTCATGAAATTCGTATCCCTTACATTGGATAGTTTTCCCTCTTTATAGGAGGGTTTTAGTGTTAATACACATTAAAAACGGACCTTAATAGCCTAGAAAAACCGACACCTTAATATATATTAAAACAGACCTTAATAGCCTAGAAACCGACACCTTAATACATATTAAAAACAGACCTTAATAGCCTAGAAACCGAAACCTTCGACTCTTGGACTGCATAACAGTAAAGACACATAATAACTTAATAAAAGCCTTTATTAACACGGTAATTAAATGCCTTTAATCTTCGGCCTTCTGCATTCTTGAACCTTCAAATTCGAGCTCCTCCCTTGACCAGAAAAGAATCCTTCTGAAACTTCATCAACTGGTCATTCAAGACATTTAGAATGGCCTCCCATTGAAAGTTATCGATATACCATGAAGTACCGATAAATAATTGACATTATTCATTGAAAATAATCCAACGAAGCACATAATGTCCAATTTCTCTCTTGGCTTGGATAAACATTGATGGTACCGAGTTGGTGGATGGAGCTACGTTGGATGCTCCCGCATCAGCTAGACTAACCCCTAAATCCTTTTGGACATGTGTATGGCCAGTATTTTGAATTTAAGAAAGTTGGTATGTAATGGTCAATGTGTGTGTATCATATATGGAAGTATGTTCTATTATATGTAAGTGTTTTATGCTGTCCCTGCTTATGAATGATTGGGTGGTTTTATTTCTGTTTTGTCTTGCATGTAATCAAAAGATAAAATGGAAAGATCGGTGACGCCCCTTGGGACGCCACAATGAAACGACCGAAGAGTAAGGGGGTTGTCGCGTGTCAGAGGGTCGAGGCATGACACAAAGTACAAGGCTTTTTTATTGATTTATCATTGATAGATAAGTGGCATGTTTAGGGTGACTCCAATGCAAAATACCTCCCTATGTAAGGAATAGGGAGTTTATTTATTGAGTTTATTTCATTGTTATTATTTAAATGTTTCAGGCCCTAAACATTCGTAAACCTTTTTGCCATACACTTTTTAAAGTGCTAATGGACTAGGATAGAAAGGTGACCTCATATTCCATTGCGGGGATCGACACTCATTACGAGAGATACATAACCACCGTTTGAATGGGTGAGGGGTTAGTGAACTTAGCACTCCACCGGTTGATGACTTGGTATGTCTAGGTAGGGAAGGATCTATTTGGTTGTATCCGGGGACTCAATAGGCCTCCAGGTGAGGGACCTGGGAATGTTAGCTAGGATCCCAAGGACTTGGACATTCTCGATAGTGTTGTTACCGACCTGAAGTCTAGCTTGGATTAGGACCTTGACCTTAAGTCATGGTACCTCAAGCCAATGGGGTATTAGGAGCGCGGCGGGTGCATCACTTTTTGTGGCATACTCAAAATTTGACCCTATTCGGGATACGATAAGGGGTTTGCCTTTATCATTATGTAGTTAATAGAATTAGACTTTGAATTGGTTTGTGAACCATCAAAGTATTAAACTTATTGGGAAAGACAATTTAGAATTTCGATGCATACAACTAGGGAACTCAACCATAAGGATCAATGATGAACAATCTTAAGTCATTTCAAATTGATCTAAGAACGATTATAAATCGATTCGACAAGAGTCTATAATCGAATTGCGAGTGATTTGGCACAATTACTATATTAATTACAAATAGCTCTAAACCAATTTTAGATAATCATGTACTTTGGAACGAGTAATTGATTGCTCACAATTACATGAGAACTAAGGATCATCCGTGACTTGAAAAGGCTCCAATATGGATTGACATCGAATCAACCACGGGTCGAACTCATGAAATCCATAAAGGCCACCTATTGGTTTAAATTATGGTAAAGCCGCATTTGATCAATTTCAACCCCAAATTGTAATCCAATTAAGAGTATTGGACTTTAGAAGTTTAAGAGACAACCATTAGATATTACTTCATCAAATTCCTTATTTAATAAGTAAAGCTTGAATTTTTGATAAGTAAAATTAGATCGGGAATTGGAAGCCCAATGGGCTCACGAACTTGGAGAGGCCTAGTAGCCCACATTTCCTTTAAATTTCGACCGCAAGGGCTCAAATAAATGGAAATTATAGTTATGCCTTTTAAGGCCCATTTTGGATTTTTTTTGGGAAAATTATACATAAAGGGCCAATCACAGCTGGCCCAAGGAGGCCCATAGGTCAGTCATTCAAGCCCACTTTGGCCCAAGGAGGCCCATAGCTTGCACAATCTTGAATCCATGTGCGTGAACAATGAAATGGCTTTGTGAAATTACCATTTTGCCCTTTTTAGAAGCCTCAGCCTAATAAAATCCAATTTATGGGCACCCATGAAGAGAGAAAGAGAGTTCAACTTTGCCCTTAGCTTGACACATGTAGGGGAGATCCATCCTTGCCCTCCAAGTTTTGGCCTTTGTGTGGTTCAGATCCATCCTTGGTCCCTAAGTTTAGGGATTTCATCATTATAACTCAAATTATTAAGATAGCATTTAATGCTTTGGAGACCCATTTCTTTCTCCCCCTATCTCATTTAGCCACTCCCTCTCTCCATTTTTCCCCTCGTCGAGCACCCAACACCCATGTCTCTCTCATCTTCCCTTGGATTTCACCTTGCCACCCCATTGCGGTGCCTTGGTCCACCATGTGCTGTTCAAGCTCGTTGACCGTGGGCTACTATCCTCATCGTCGTGCCAAGCTCCTTGGTTGTAGACCGCCACTGTCCAATTCGTCCATCACCGCCATCTAGCTCGTCTAGCCCTTGCCATGCCTTACCATGCCTTTACCGTGAGCCATTGCTATTGAGCCCTTGCCGCCATCACCGCCACTTGCCATACCGTAGATCCAGATGTGAGCGGCTTTCCAACCCAGGCTTAGGGCTATGATCACACTCATAGCTAGGATTGGTGTTGGATTAAGGATTCATGGTAATTAGATTAAGTGATAAGTGGATTAAAGTGATAGGTTATCGTGATAGGCGATAAGTAGTGGCGATAGGTTATCATGATAAATGATAAGTAGTGGCGATAGGTTATCATGATAAGTGATAGTTAGATGCGATCAGTTATCCTTAAATAAGATTAGCTATCGTAATAAGTTATGCTTAAATGTGATAAGCTATCATCATAGGTTATACTTAAATGTAATAAGCTATAATATAATGTGATGAGTTATCATTATGATATTGATGCATGATCCGATAACCTATAATTATAAGTAATGACTACTTACGAAAGGTTACTTTGAAAGATAGATTGTTGAATTGTTTAAAGGAATTCATAGAGTGATACATTATGAGGTTAATGCGATCATGTGGCATGACAGCATGGCATAACTATATGCGATTAATGCGATTGGATGATGTAGGAGCATTACACTAATGTGTATGATTACTCGGGGTAATGGTTCCGTCTTTGATGCATATGAATATGTGGGACAATACTCGATGGATTTCAGATGCCCCCATGTCAATGAGATGTTGTGCGCAGATAAATTTCGGAACAAAGCTCCTTAATTAGAATGTCGTCCTAAGGCGTATTACGAGACGATATCGTGCAATGGGGCAAGACGATACCCGGTCATGTTCAAAGACCAAGCACCCTTTAGGTTTGCTATTGTCAAGAGTGGTCATAATAATTTGGACTTGTGTGTGTAATGCACTTGAAAATGATATTTGATTATGTCTGAATTATTAAATGACATTTGTGCATGGTTATGGGACATTGCATGTTCTTGTTTATGCCTATTAGATATATGGATTATTTGAGAATTGTCTTTGTAATTATGTGTTGAAGGCATTGAGAAGGAGAGTTATCGGCCTCTTGTTAATAGATAATGCAATTCAAAGGCTTTGCTATTGATCCGCCATAGATAGATAAGTTGCATGTTTAGGCCGGCTTCGAGGTGAATTACTGATGCGTGATGGGTTGAGTGATTCAAGAACGGAGATTTTTCAAAGGAGATTTTTCTGGTTAAGTGTATGGAGTAGTGTATACAATGAAGAAATGAAAAGGAATAAGAAAAAAAAGGAATATGAAAAGATAAAGCGATCTCCTTCCAAGGTATAAAGGTCACGCCACCAACTGAAGAAGAGGATCGAGATCTACGAAGCTCACCACCAAGGCCTAAAGCTTCCACCAGCCAAGGATAAAGGACTTCGGAATAGGAGAAGCTCACCACCATGGCCCAAAGATTCCACTAGCCAAGGATGGCTTCTTGGTTCACCACCAAAAAGTGATCTACTTTCCAAGGATAAAGAAACCGAAATGAGTTATCCACTCTCCGAAGGAATTCACTCAAGCAAAGGAAATCTCACCATTTTCATTCATAAAATTCGTATCTCCCCTACATTGGATAGTTTCCTCTATTTATAGGAGGATTTTAGCCTTAGGAAATACTAAAAACAAACTTTAATGACCTAGGAACTTAAACGTTCGACTCTTGAGCTACATAAAATAAAAACACCTAGGAACTTAATAAAAAGCCTTTATTAACACGTAAACTAAATGCCTTTAATCTTCGGCCTTCTGCATTCTCGAACTGTTAGCTTTCCGTGTTCTTGAACCTTTGACTTTCCATATTCTTGAACCGCATTCGTGAACCTTTAACCTTCCCAAAATTCGAGCTCCTCCGTTGACCAGAAAATAATCCTCCTGAAACTTCATCAACTGGTCATACAAGACATCCAAAATGACCTCCCATTGATAGTTAACGATATACCACAAAATAACGATAAGTGACATTATTCATTCAAAATGATCCATCAAAGCACATAATGCCCAACTTGTTTATTGGCTTGGATAAGCATCGATGGTTTTGAGTTGGTCGATGGAGCTATGTTGAATGCTCTCGCATCAATTACCTCCCTATGCGAGGATCAAGGAGCTTACTTGTTGAGTTTTGTCTCATTATTGTTGTTCAAATGTTTTCGAGCTTTAAGCATATCTAAACCATTCCGATATGTTCATTTTGGAGTGCCTGTGGATAAGGACACCATGGTGACCACCTATCTAGTTGAAGGTGCCGACACTAGATATGAGAAGAGTGTGGCCATCATTTGAGTGGATGAGGGGTTACCTAACCTAGTGCCCCATAGGTTTGAGGCCTGATACATTTGATTTGCAAGGGAGCGCTAGAGCACAGGGGTTTGATGGACCATTATGTGAGGGATCCAATGGTGCCATTTGGGACTCCATAGTTGTGGATACCCCTAATGGCAAGGTCGCTGAATTGGAGGTGGACCCATATTCGGAGTTGAACCTAGAGATGCATAGGGGATACCAATTTTTCGAGATTGCTCTCATAATAATATAGGAGCTAGGCTTAACCCCAACCCCTTTTTGGATGTGTATGGCCGAGCTTTTGGGATGTAAAGAAAGTGGTCCGCATTGGTTAATTTAGATATGCAGGTGTGTTATGTTATATATGTTAGTTGCTATCCCTATCATTCATGTATGGTTGAGTGGTTTTATATATGCTTTCGCTTGCATATAATCAAAAGATAAAATGAATGGGCTAGTGACGCCTCCTAAAGCATTGCAATTATATAACCTAAGATAATGGAGGAATGTCGCACGTCTGAGGGGCGGCCCATGACAACTTTTGAGGTCGCCCTTATAATAATAGAGGTGTTAGGCTAACCCAAAACCCCTTTTGGACAAGCTTGAGGAGATCAATGTTGTAGACATGTGTATTGGCAAAGCTTACGATGTAAAAAGTTAGTGTAATGATTAATGCGCGCACGCGCGCATATATATCTAATGATAAGTGTCTTATGCTATCCCTATTTATGAATGGCGGAGTGGTATTATTTTTGCTTTAGCCTATGTATAATTGAAAGATAAAATGAGTGGGTTGACAACGCCTTTGGGACGTCACAATTAAATGACCAAAATTAAAGAGGGCTGTTGCGCATTCGAGGGTCAAGGCCTGACATTCTTGCATTTGTTGGTATATGTGACATCCGCAATCTAACCACATCGAGAATTCTTTGCAGATGAAGAGATGTCAAAGGGGCCTTGTTTTTTAGAACGAAATTATATCAACATCCAATATTCGAATGAGATTACAATAAGGATTGACGAACCCCAAAAATACTAAAAATGCCACATTGAGACGAAAACTCGATTTTTCATTGACGGGACGTAAAAGTTTAGAAAAGTGGAAATGGGCGGTGGGCGAGTGCCCAAGCCCGTGTTGGGCAACCCAATGGGCTCAAGCCCACGATTAGGTAGCCCATGGGTTGAAGGCCATCATGGACGACCCAAATGGGCCTAAGCCTAAATGGGCAGCCCAAGGCCCACACTCCTAAGAGGTGGGCTGCCATGGTGGGGCCGGGGGTCCTCTAAGTCCATCAGGCCATCAATGCAAGATCTTGACATTTAATATACCCCATGTGTGTGAACAATACTTAATCTTGGTAAAATGACCTAATTGCCCTCTCATTCAACAAAGGACAAAAGGACAAGATGGGGAAAGGAGCTAGGAAAGGGCACCCATGTGTTCAAGATGAGGAAGGTGATGTCATCCCCTAACCTAGTCTAAACCTCCTATCCTATCTTCTAGCCTAGCCATGAGTGGTTCATTAAATGGCATTAATGAGACTTGGGCAAAAAGTAAAGTGAGAAGTGATCCAAGCCGTTGATCTTGGAACAAACGTGGGAAGATGTATTCTTGGCCATCAAATAGCCCAAGCATGTGCTGCTCTTTGTCTCTCCCCCAATTCGTCCATGCCTCTCCCTCACTCTCATTTTCTCACTTTTGCTCTCAAGTTCATCTCTCTCCCTCCTTGCCATAGCTAAACCACCTTTTGTCCATTTGCATCTCATTTTCAAGCAATCCTCTTCATTTTTCCTCATATTTCCCTTACCAGCAACCGACCACCATCCACTGCTGTTGTGAAGCAACCTAAGACACCATCCAGCCCACTTACAGGAGCTTTGGAGGTGTGACCAGCTGCCCCAGCCGCTGTCTATTCTTGCCGCTCCTCTTCCAACACTTTTTAAAGCTAGGACTTGGGATGTGAGTGGCTTTCTAGCCCTTGAATAGGGTTGTTGTTGCATTTTGGAGTTAGTTTAGGACTAGATTAAGGTTAAATGACGTTTTGTTAATGTGATAAGTGGGTTTTGTCTGATAGGTTATCATAGGGTCAAATTGGTTATCTCGATAGCTTATCATGTTCTAGCCGATAGCTTATCATATTTCCGTCGATAGTTTATTATGTTCTAGCCGATAACTTATCATGTTTTTGTTGATAGCTTATCATGTTTTCATCGATAACTTGTCATATTCTAGCCAATAGCTTATCATATTTTAAGCCGATAAGTTATCGTGGTTTATCGATAAGTAGTTATTTTATAGGTTATATGAGTGTGATATGTGAAGTATGATGTGTTATGTTAAGAAGAGATGAATTATTGGATAGTTTATGATGACATGTGATAAATGAATTTAACGAATTATGTTCAATTGCAATGACTTATATGCCATGGACTTGTAAAGTTGGATGATACTTTTATATGATATAATATAAGGCACGTGAGTGACATGATGGCATACGGCATAAGCTGTTGCATATTGCATGGGCATCAAATTGGTTAATGAGAAAGATATGAAATGAATCTCGTGATAGTGTGCTCGAGTGATCACCTAAAGACCCTTATGTGTTTACGTGGGATAGTGAACCCGTCCCGATGCGTTTACATGGGACAATTCCTAATTAAGTTCGAATGCCCCAAGTCAACGGGATGCTGTTCGCGAATGGATTTCGAAACGAAGCTCCTTACAAGAGTACCATCTTAATGCATGTCGCGCCTCGACCTGCTCGAGACGCGCGACAACCCATGCTCGTCATCATTCATATATACATATATGCATCCATAATGTTATTACAACGTACCAGCTATTGTCACTCATTACGCCATTTCATATTCAATCAAAATGTGTGGTTATTCACACTTCCAAAAAGGTTTCAGGGTTAGCCTAGTTCCTCTATGCTACGAAGCAACCTAAAAAAGGTGGTATTCCCCACGTGCCTAGTACACATCCAAACTCAAAATACCATAGCTTAGACTTGGCTAGTCACGACTAAGGTCTGAAATAGGTTAAACAACGAGGAGTGAGATAAACTTAATAAGTGAACTTCCTAGACCTCGCGTAGGGAGTCATTCACCTTAGAAACGCCGTAAACGTGCAAGTTATCTATCGATGACAGATCAATAGCGAAGCAACCTCTACTATGCCTTTACGTGGTCCCCTCCCTCTTTCCTCTACCCAAACCATCGACCTCGGCCCCCTCCTCCTCCTTCTTGCTTTCTGTTTTGAGTCTAGCAAACTCAGAGGAAGCAAGCTGAAGCTGAACCCGCCGAGGAGCAGTTCTTGAAGCTGAACCCGCCGAGGTTCAGTGGCCCAGAGACCCTGAAGTTGCGTTGCTCTGGATCCAAGATCTCGAGAGAGCTTTTGCATTGTTGATGTGCACTGAAGAAGAGAAAGTGGTCATTACAGTCTACTAGCTACAGCGTAATGGAAATACTTGGTGGATACACGCCGGAGGTTTAGTGTTTTTGGAGGGTGAGGTCCCGGTGTGCGACGCTTCCTAAGAGCGTTCAATGATAAGTACTTTTCGGGTAGTGCCCGAGAACAAAAGATAGAGGAATTTCAATGCCTCTACTAAGGAATGATGATTGTTGACCAATATGAGATCAAATTTGCAAAGCTTTGTCAGTATACTCCAAGGTTGATTGAGGATCCATAAGAAAAAGCTCGAAGGTTCAGGAACGGCCTTCATCTTGAACTGAAGCAACCGTTGATACCTTTGGATTTGAAGGAATATCGTGAGGTGTATAACCGAGCCCAGATGTTAGAGAGAAGTTTGAATAAGCAAGTCACCTCGTTTGGATCGAGGTTTAGTTCACATAGAAAAGTTTGTGATCGAGTTAGCATCTGGGACAAAGCCAATCTCTAAGGAACCTTATTGGATGACATTGTCTGAGTTGAAGGAACCAAAGATGCTGATGCAGGAATTGTTGGGTAAGGGATTCATACATCCTAGTGCATCACCTTGGGGAGCACTAGTTTTGTTCGTGAAAAAGAAATATGGTTCATTGCGCTTATGCATCGACTATCGTCAACTCAATCAGGTGACGATCAAGAACAAGTATCAACTCCCGATGATAAACGTCAATATTTTCAAAATTCGACTTGAGGACGAGATATCATTAGCTAAGGATTAAGAAGGAGGACATACCAAGTCAGCATTTCATACTCGATAAGACCATTATGAGTTCACTATGATGCCATTCGAGTTGACGGATGCTCCCGCTGCCTTTATGGATCTAATGAACTGAGTGTTTAAGAAATATTTGGATCAGTTCGTGATCATATTCATCAATGATATTCTAGGAATGAAGAAGAGTATGAAAGTCATCTGAGAGTAGTACTGCAGACTCCAAGAGTTTATCAGTTGTACACCAAGTTTGGCAAGTGCGAGTTTTGGCTAACTCGTGTTGCTTTCCTAGATCACGTGATTTCAGGTGAAGGAATCTCTATGGTCCCCGCCAAGATTGAAGCCGTGATTAACTGGCCAAGACCGACTACAGTGACAGAAATCAGAAGTTTTCTAGGTTTCAGCTTTAACGTTGCCGTTGACCCGACTCCTGAAGAAAGAAGAAAAGTCAAGTGCGAGCGTAGTTTTCACGAGCTTAAGCGGAAGCTGACTACATGGTAGAGTGGTTGCATATGCCTCCCATTAACTGAGGTCTCATGAGCAGAATTATTCGACGCATAACTTGGAACTCACAACTATCATTTTCGCGCTGAAGATTTGAAGACATTATTTGTGTGGGGAAAGATTCCATATCTTCGCGGGCCATCAAAGTCTCAAGTACCTATTTTCTTAGAAGAAGTTGAATAGAGACAGCGTCGCTGGATAGAACTTTTGAAGGATAACGACTGTGATATTTTATATCACCTTAGAAAGGCAAACAAGGTCACCGATTCTTTGAGTTGGAAGTCGTTAGTCGCTCATCTGCTAGTTAACGAGTGGAATTTTTATCGAGAGAGTTCGAGATTCGCTGTTTAAGTTTGAGGTAGGCCACCTTTCGAATCTGATAGACACCCTTAGAATTGAGCTGGATGTCTAAATCAGGATCAAGTTACTTCAACCAACTGACCCAGATGTTCAGAAAATTCTGCGAGAGGATACTAATACGAGAAATGCTGACTTTCAAGTTTTTGATGAGGTTTCGAGGGCGATTGGTTGTACCTTACAATGTGAAGCTTAGAGAGGATATCTTGTTAGAAGCTCATCGTAGCAGTTATAGCATTCATCAAGGTAGTACGGAGATGTATCAAAATCTGCGTCAACACTATTGGTGGTCTGGAGTGAAGGCGGACATCAACAAGCATGTCGCCAAATGTCTAACGTGTTACCCAGTCAAAGCTTAGCATTGTAAGCTGGGAGGACTTCTGCAACCTCTCAAGATCCAAGAGTGGAAGTGGGAGCACATCACGATGGATTTCATGACCGAATTACAGAGAAGTCAGAGAGGTAGTGATTCTATTTGGGTGGTGGTCGACAAACTGACAAAGTTGGCCGACGTCATTGCTGTAAGAAAGGACCTAAGTTTAGGCAGGCACGCAGAGTTGTACGTGCGTCGGATTGTTCATTTGCATGGACTGCCGATTACGATTACCTTAGACCGAGACTTGAGATTCACGGTTGCTTTTTGGAAAAGCTTGCAGAGTGCCTTAGGTATGAAGCTGCAATACATTACGAGATATTATCCCTGGACGATTGGCCAGTCTGAGTGGACGATTCAAACCCTTGAGAATATGTTGCGAGCTTGCGTACTAGACTTCAAGGGAAGTTGGGAATTCTTAGAGCTGATCACTCTTGAGATAACTGGAAGATTTAGGGAAGTCATTAAGAGATTTAATGCAATAGACTTTAGGATTCGACTGGGAATCAACTACTCAACCATGTTCATCTGTAGAGATCATTACGGCACAGTTAAAAATCCCTTAGAGATCAGTGATAGGTCAGTTCGACTGAGATGTGTGGCTAAACGTGGGTGATTCCCCTAAATTACAAAATTATTGTGGATTGGCACTAGACTGATTTTTCTATCGTTTTTGTACCTTCTGTCCGTATTTGAGTCATCGAGATTTTTACGATAACCAAGTGTCGCCAATATGTCGAAGAGGTTTGTTGTGGCTCAAAGAAAATCAATCACGGGTCATTTGCACTTAAAATTTCTAAAAGCTACCTGATAGCATAAGTCACACTAAAAATTTCTAAAAGCTACCTGAACCACTTCAAGGGCTTCTAGAAGGGCTTTAGTGGCTACAAATGAGAGAGGAAACTAGTTGGGTTGGTGTGGGGCCAAGTCAGATGATAACAGAAGACCATGTGGTCCCCTCCCTCTTTCCTCTACCCAAACCGTCAACCCCCCCGCCTTCCTTCTCCTACTTGCTCTGTCTAGCAAACTTAGAGGAAGCCAGCCAAAGCCACTGGAGTAGGTAAACCTGCCATTTGATTGCCGCAATGCCGTGGCGCCACACTATGAGCCCACAACACCCCTAGAGCCAGTTGCAATTCCCTCGTTGCCGCTAGAGCCTCTTCGACGCTCTCCTACCGTCGAGAAGCCCCTCTTTAGCCCTACCGCCTCACTTGCGTTGCTTCCGACTCAATCAGACAACCGATCCAGCCTCTGTAGCCCTCAACTAGAACCAACTCGGAGTGGGTTTCAAGCCATTGTTTGCCCGTTTTCAACTCTTTCGGACCTCGAAGGGTGGTCCCACTTTGGAGTTCCTCCAGCTGCTTAGCGTTCCCGTCGATTTGATCCGAGCGGATCGCTCAACAAGTGAGTTTAACTCAATAATCTTTGCTCAGTAAGTTAATGACGGTTAAGGGTTGATTAATTTAGACTATGTATGGATTAGGTAGATAGTTAGATTAGATTAGCAATTTAATTAATTGTTATTGCATGTTAGGTTGTTAGAGTAGTGCAATTAGAGCCTAGACAAACTCTAGTATTTATCTAGAGTGGTTCGGAAATTTTCCGGGCTCATATGGGCTTTTAATTAGGCTTTACGGGCCTAATTCTATTTATTTACTTTTAATAATTAATTTTCGTAATTATTTAATTATTTATTTATTTTTCGAAAATTACACCGTGATAGTCAGTAGTTGAAATTTTGTGTTTATTATAGTGGTGTGATATGTTTATTTTGTGCAATTGAGTGTGATTTGTGATTGTTGGTATTTATCTCAAAATTTGATAATTTTGGTAATTAATTGGAAAATTACTGAGCATCGGTCTACAGCGCGAAGAATCTACTTTGGTACTTTTGAAACTGGTGGGATGTTTAAAAGTGAAAATATTGTATTTTGGTTAAGGTCTCCCATGTATTCACACACGAGTATTTTTATCGAGTATCATGGAAATGGTAAACTAAAGAGATCAAGGTGGTATACTAAATCAATCTACGAGTTCTGATATGTTAGCTTTGAGTGAGCAATGTTACTAATTAGCTTAGAGTGAATAATGTTACTTATCAACTTAGAGTGAGCAATGTTTTTTATCAGCTTAGAGTGAGCAATGTTAGTATATTATGTCAACCTACGAGCTCTAATACGTCAGCTTAGATAGAGAGCAATATACTACTTATTAGCTTAGCACTAGCTATACTATCCATTTGTCAGTTTAGAGCGTGTAGTCTTGACATGATCGGACTTATTAGATAGTATTAATTGGGTTGACCGAGAGAAGGTCATAATAACATGTAATGGACTGAGTGAGTTGATCGATAGTTCGACCCGATTGATTAAATTGAATGTTGAAATGAGTGGTTGAAGTGATTTGGTGAATATATGAATTATTTTGACTTGTAGAAAGGAACTGAGACAAAGGTCCTCCGACCTCTGTTTGTGCTTAGGCAGCCATTAGGGCGTATTTTCTTCTTGGTCTAGTTTTAGGGGGTTGAACTTGCTGAGACGTCGTCTCACCCTGTTGTGGGATAACCTTTCAAGTCCATAGATGGTAACTCGTGAGTTTTTTGGATTGCCTAAGAATGTTAGAGAGCAGACATCTTATATTCTGTTGCATGGGAGCCTTAGTGGCTGGACCAATGAGCTCGTAAGGTCCATAGTTTGGGTTGATGTAGGTCTCACCCACGAGGTGCCCCATCGATATAGATCATGATATCACCAAGCTTAGGATGGCCAAAGAGAGGGTCCCATACTGGAGTTTGAGATAACTCTGTATGTTTTGGAGGTGGCTTTTGGGAAGGGTACTGCAGATGCCCCTAGAGGTTCGGAGTAGACGCAGTAGACCCGACTCTTGAGGAACCAGAGTCCCTAGTGTAGTTTGTTGAAGGCACCAGTTGGAGTGTGGATGATGATGGAGAGGAGGACGAGGATCCGTAGTTTTGTGAAACCCCATGTTCTGTAGAACTTATATGTATAAAAGTGTGATCTTGGTTTTCAAAATTATGGCCCTACTTTCCTATCCCATCTTCTTGTTGTCTGATGATTATTTACTTGCTTTCGCTATTAATCGACCGCAGAGGGATGGGCACACACCTAGAGGATCGAGGCATAACAATTTGCCACTATTGTAATCCCGTACTGAAAATTGAGGTCAATTTTAAGGATGTCACAATGCGTTTATGCGGCATGTTGTCGTGCTCGATGGGGCGAGACGTTGCCTGGTATGCCAGATGACTGCAATCCTTTGGGTTGGCCTTTGGATCTTGAGTAGTCGTAATAATGTAGACATGGTTGTGTGAAAGGTCCTTGAGTGCATGCATGCATATTTTGAGAAGTAATGTTATAGTCGGTACACAGGCGATCTGAGGTTGATAGATGAGTAGTTTTAGATTATTGCATGGCATGAGTTCATGAATGCATATTTTCATAAGCAATATGCAATGCTATAGTCTGCACACGTATGCCATGAGATTAATACATGAGTAGGCCTGGATAGCATGGCATGTGCACATGACTATGTAATATTGCACATTTTAATGTTTAGCCCTTGACTATGTAAACCCAAGACCTAATTGTGACTAGCCAAGCCCGAGCTATATAGTACATTGAGTTGGATGTGTACTAGGCATAGAGGAGCAGGCTAACCTGGAAACCTTTTGGAAGCGCGAATAACCGCACATTTTGATTGAACATGAAATGGCGTAACGAGTGATGTTGAAATTTGGATATAAATAGCACTAGCGGAAATGTAAGCATGCCCTGCAATCTACCTCAAGGCTAGGTTCAGGTGTGGCTACTACCGCTTGGCCAAGAGATATGTGATTATGGATTTAGGATACCCTAGAGAATGAGGGGCGGATGCGCTTCCCTCTTATGGATAAAGAAAGGTGAGGATCACCAAAACTTGGAGTTGTATGAGGGGGTTCTAGTTGTTTAGTGCCCCGTCCAAGGCTCGATCGAGCCGTACCAAACAAGGAACGCTATGAATGCATGAAAAAAGGCAGGATCGAAACCCAATCGGAAAACTTGATCTACCCATTACTATAAGTTATATTGAACCAGAAAAGGAAAGAGCGGGCCAAAGATCATAGCCAATTATGTATGAGCAAGTTGGAGAGCCTTGAATAAGGAAATTTGTAGTGATTTATAATGCAATTGGCTTTTGTTCATTCTTCTATATTTGTAAAATGATGAAAATACTCTCTCAGTCAGAAGACAACAAAGCAAATGCGAAGTGTTTTCTCTCTTATGTCCTATTTCTTTAAAACCTTTTCTCGATTGATCGAGTCTTTTTTCAATCCATTTATTTCACAATTCCCAGTATTTTTTATTAAACCCTGTAATTTATTGTGAACGTAGGAGGGTGCTGTTATGGTAAGGCTTGAGAAAGGCAGGGACGGAGGAGTTGAAGGGGCTAAGAAGTGGATATTAGTAACCAAGGACCTTAGATGATAGCTAGGGTTGGTTAGAGGTTCAGGTTGCGTGTCCTTAGTCCAGTGATTAAGAAACAGTTTGGCTTGTTTATGCTTTTCAAACTGTGCTGTGCTGGGATCCTTTCATTCACTCAATATGGGCTATAGACCATAAAGGATAGTGATGACGAGGTGGAGTGAAAGCCCAATGCAAGTGCCAATTCATAAACACCGTAAGACGGACGAAATGACTATTACTCACATAATTGGAAAGGAAGATCTAACCAAGCAAATAAACAAAGGTTAGAAAACCACTTGAAGCTAAGACAAGGTGGTATAGGGCGGTGGTTCGAGTCCAAGTCGTGACCAAACAATGGAAGAAGTAATAGCCTAAAACTCTAGCCTATCCAAGTGAATCAAGAGTAAACCACCACTAGCAATTGACTCAGTAAGCGCTTTGAACAGTATAAAGGCTGCTACTGTTATTGAATCAGCTGCACATGAATTTCATTGCATCAATAAGCCATGTAGGCAACTTAACCTAATTCCCTTGGAAAGGCTTTCATTGGCCTTTGGTATCTAGATATTTTCAATCCCATATTTTCTTCAAAAGGCTTCGTGTCTACCACTTGTGAAGACCAATGAAAGTTTTTTCTATCAATAGGGTGATAGCAACGAGATCAGAAGAGAGGGTAGTGCTAATACAGGCAATAGCAATAAAATAAATAGACAGTACCAGAAGAAGGGGAATGGATAAGATCATTTGACCGCCGTTTTTCACTAGGAAGGAAGAATTCCTAAAAAAAAAAGGGCATTGGAGACCTACTAATAAATACTTTATTTGTGAATGGATTCACTCTAAACGGGTAGCATTCCGACTATCCTTAACACATTGAATTCTAGGGAGGAATTATTTTTTTTCCAAACAGGAATTCCCTGAAGCTCCCTTGTTTGCCTAAGCTGATATTATGAACTCCATTGCGATGGAGGGAAGATATATTCACACAAACTAGAAAGGACAATAAAGACTAAGCATACTGACGAATAAGCAGATAAGAGTTGTTTAGCAGCCATATCAGAATCCAATAGCACTTCAACTTCATGCACTTCATCTACTTGGAACCAAGAACTCTAGGCTCCCGACCGCTAGCAGTCTTGAAAAGCATTACCCGCAGCGAACAACTACAAGACAGCATAGACTTATAAACAGGCATAGGGTGATCTATCGGTTCCGCATAAAGATACTTTTTTCAAAAATAGATGGCTATAGCAAGGAGTCACTCGAGGCTCGATCTTCGTTGCTTTTTTACACAACCATCTTCAATCTTGGCCCTTTCAAGAGAACTCCCTTTGATGCTATGATCTATCATTGAGGCAGAAAGAGACCGACATCCAAGCAAAGCCATGCCGCTCAAGTCCTCGATTTCTTCTTTCCGAAGAGCAGAGCCTGAAATGGGTGTTGTGGGGCGGTTTTTTGTGCTCTAGGCATTTTCTTGAGGCAACTAAAACCCAGTTCTCTCCCACGAGCGAATACGACTGACTTTAGCAATAACGAGACCCTTACATCTACGTCTGAGCTATGGAACTTCCCCTCGGTATAACCAGGATGGAGCTATTCTTTTTGTGTCTATGGAATTTTGATGCCTGCCGACGGTCTCCCCCATCATATCAATCAAAAAAACGAGAGAAGGCGGACTCAGGATCTGAGAACCTGATGGAATGGGCCCGAAGGGTATGGGCCCAAGTCAGGTGTGAGTCTTACTGAATCGATTGGTACCACAGACGTTTGGGACAAAAGAGAGTAACCTATGCAAAGAAGCCCCCTAACACGAAAAAAAAAAAAAAAAAAAAAACAAAGAGAACCTATTTTTTTGTTTTCAAGGAAGATAAAAAAAAGTGCGTGAAACCCGAAATGATGGACTATCGATATTTGAACCGAATGACTGGTGTGGAGCTGTATTTTAGGCTTGAATCAATGTTGTAGTGAAGGCATAGTGGATGTCTATGTTGGATTGAACCAGATGAGTTATTAATGGTGTCGTTTTTCATGGTTCTAGGCTTGAATTGATGGTGAAGAGGGTATATGAATAATTCGGCTAAATGGTGTGTTCGATTGAGCCAAGAGGTGGAATTCCTCAAATTTGAATTTCATGGTTGGTTGCACTTAGGATAGAACTTCAAATTATACAAAGGATCAAATTATAGAACCCTTCACTAGTACCACTAATGGAATGGAATGAAGGCAGAAGAACACAAACCCATAGGACTGTTGAGACCATTGGATGTACTAGAGTGGAAATGGGATCATGTGAAGATGGATTTCGTGCAACGATTACCAAGGACGTCAAGTGGCCACGACTCCATCTATGTGAGCTTGGCTAAGTCTACCCATTTCTGAGCAGTTCGCGAAGACTATCTGATGGAGAAATATGCTAAGATATATGTAGGCTACGTAGTACGCTTACAGTGTTCTTGTAAGTATCACGTCTAATCGAGATTCGAAATTTACTTAAAACTGCCTTAGGGACTAAAGACCTAGTTTAGTATCGCTTTTCATTCACAGAAGGATGGACAAACGGAGAGAGTAATTTAGACGCTAGAGGACATGTTGAGAGCTTGCGTCGTTGATTTTAAAGAAAGTTCGGATGAAAAGTGAAACTTGATGGAATTTACCTATAACAATAGTTTTTTGAAAAGTATAGGCATGGCTCCCTACAGAGCATTGTGTGGGATGAGATATAGGACCCCTGTCTATTGGGATGAAGTAGATGAAAGAAACCTAACAGGACCTGAACTGGTACAAGTTACCACAGATGCCGTAGAGATCATTAGGAAAGGACTTAAAACGGCCCAAAGTTGATAGAAAACATACGAAGATAAGTGTAGAAGACCCTTGGAATTTAACGTGGGAGACCACGTACTCCTTAAGGTATCCCTGATGAAAGGAATATCACGATTCGGGATGAAGGGCAAGTTGAGCCCTAGATTTGTTAGACCATTTGGGATACTTGGAAGGATAGGAGACGTAGCTTATCGGTTAGGATTACCTCCTAAGTTGAGAAATTTGCACGATGTGCTCCATGTATCAATGCTGAGATGGTATCATCTTGAACCTGGATATATACTCGATCATGAAGCCATCAAACTGGATGAGAAAATGAGGAGGCCACATGGGAAAGTGAGAAAGAAATGAGGGAAAGGTACCCTCATCTATTTATAGCGACTTGAGTGATGTCCAATTTCGAGGATGAAATTCTCTAAGGAAGGGAGAATTGTGGCATCCAAGAATTTCGACAACCCCTAAATACACGGCGATTCGTGATTAAGTGACGAAAGTATCGTTAGATTATGTCGCCGGTGCTATATATGAACATTGGCTCGTATTATTGTTGGACCAATGCATTTTGTTTAGTGATGGTCTAATTTCCGAGTAAACCATAGTCTTGTCGGAGAACTTTCATAGGTTTAAGTGAGACCAACCTCGTTCGTATACTTTTGTCGACATTAGAAAAATAATGACACGTCGCGGATTGACGAACTTGTTAATGGATTTCGTCATCGAAACCGATGTTGGACCTTGTTGTACGTACCATCATCATCATCGGCACTACTTTGGACGCCGCCGATGTACGTACATAATTCTTTTGGTAATATTATACAACTACAGCACCTAAGTGTATATGGAATAAGAGAGGAACTTGGATTTTTACCAATTGAATTTTGAGAATCGAGGGAACGGAATTTGGCCATGCGCAGGAACACACATGCCCGAGAGTGAGCAAGTGAACAAGTGACAGAGAGAGAGTTTGGGCGAGAGTGAGCAGTGAGTGGGTGAATGGTGAGAGGAAGAAGCAGACCGCCTTCTGCTGTGCTGTTGCCGCCATCAACACCGCTAGTCTTTGTTGCCGTTGAACCGAGCCCTCTGTTTTGCTTGCAATTGAGCTAAAGAGCTAGAGGCAAGTGAAAGTCCATTAACCTTTGATGATTCCATGAATTTTCTATAATTATCTAGTTAGAATTGGACTTCTAATCGTCAATGAAATTGATAGGGCACATCCTTAGGAATAACATATCTAAATTTGAGAATAAAAATGGACAAGGTTTGGTCAGTAAAACGATTCTCTGTAAATGTTAAATCTAGAAGCTATTACAGAATGTTTGTAAAGAATATAGCAATTACTGCTATTGATAGATAATAAATCTGACTCAATGTTCTTCATGTAGCTTTGTTCTTTTAGGTCTTGTTTATAACATATCAAAATTTCAGAATTTTCTAAGTTCATTTAGGGGTTATTCCGAAATTGTTACTAAAACTGTGCGTTGTGACATTTGACCTGTGTTGTTCCAAATTTGCTTAATTCATCCCAAAGATGAATGCATCATGAGTTGTTATTTGACATGATGATATTGGCATTCAGCATATCATGCAATATTGAGATTCGATGAAGACTCATGGGATATCTTGTCATTGCATTGAAAAGTGTTTTTGATATTAAGATGTTAATTGTTACCGTTAGACCCTCGGGTCAACTATGCCCCGAGAGTCGGGATGCCCAGAGGTTTTCTCGGGAGCTTCTGGATCCCCAGTTGTATGCTTGTTGGTGCGTAAATCCGAACGGTAGGGGTAACCATGTCTATGGCCCCTAGTGATTTCTCGTGACGCCAGGTGGGGTGCGAGATTCCTAGGGGTGTGACATAACACCCTCTAGATGCTCGGTGGCCCTGTGTGGCTGAATTCTGGAGGCTTTCGCGACGCCAGGTTAGGTGCATAACAGTTGGAATGCGACGTGTCATAACAGTTTGGCCCTATGATCGGGACTTGTGTGATTGGACATGATGCATCTTATTGGTTGGAATTGCACTAGCCATTGCATTGAAGAGTTATATGGCTTAGATGCATACTCATCCATTGATTGTCTGTCTTGTCTATCTTGCATAACACTGGATCGTGATGTGAATCGTATAGTTTAAGGGATCTTTTGCTATTGAGTGGTTGTACTCACCCCATTTGGGGACTAACATTTTAGACTAGAAGATATGCCTCTGCAACCAGTCACATCCGCACATTCTATTGCATATCGATCGACCTTGAGTGTGAGTGTATGAAGCACCACCATCCTGAGATACGAGGGTTGGTTTTTCTTCGGGTGCGGGTATTGATCATGTATGACATCGGTTCTCGCGCTAGTCCAGAGATGCAGCAGTTTTTGACTGTGTTCGTCCGTCGTGGTGGGAGTATATGCTAGGGCCGTTGCCACCACTACGAGCTGATGGACCAAACTGAGTGTGACCGAGAGTGATGGTCAGTAGATTAAGCATTTTTTGGACCCTCGAGACTGACTGAAGGGCCTATGTACACGGTTGTTATAGAGTCGAGTACTTTTTGAAAGATCTTGGCATTTTGATGTACCAACCCATGACGTCCATTTTGAAAGATCTAGTTATGTACCAACCCATTATTATGTGCATTGTTTCTGAATAGAGAAGGGAGTTGTTGGATACGCTTCCGCCATATGGAAAGTATATAAACCCCTAGGATTCATGGACTTAGTAAATTTCTATGGTATCAGAGTAATAGACTACCAAGTCAAGAGAGAACAAAGGTATCTGTGGCTACCCTAATGGATCAGGGGCCGTCAGGGGGGTGCCACAACTAATGGTATCATAGCTATGGTTTATGTGGAGTGATAAGGTGCGTCAAATGGAATTGAGGGCAAAATGATGGACACCTTCGGACACTAACCAAGAGTAGTTGACTAATTTTGAATAACAGGTGATTGATTTTCTCTCGTAGATCTGTGGAAGTTATTGGGTGTTACCTTTGTGTGACAGTAACGTTTTATGTTACTTATGTGATCTCAGTAACATGTGAACGTTACTTTTCTTTCTTAGCTAATTAGTGACATTGACTTGCGAATTGTTCCTAAAGCGAAATTTTATGAGCTATCTAGGTATGCCTTTAGAGTGATAGACGATTGAGAGGAAAAGATTAAGAGATTCTTGAAGGACTTGAGGACCAAGATTAGGAGACAAGATTTGGAAATGGACTTGGTAGGTTATGTATGGCTTTGACATCATCGTGGGAATGGACTAGCTCCGTAAGGAATGGACTAGAATGGATGATCTCCTAGAATAATGACTACCCATGTGCCAAGGATAAAACCGTGAGGCTTAGTATGGGATACGACAAAACAGATAATATTTCTGTAAGTTAGTCCCTATTGAAATGAGACCCTCTAGTGGATGTGTAGTTCGGGTTCGAATAAGGCGAAAGCTAGTGAACCTGTAACGACCTGGTCCAATGAGGACGGAGAGTGGACGCCGAGGCTTGAGTGCCTGAGCAAGGAGCGGCTCCTGGCAGGCTTCTAGGATTTCAAAAAGGGGGCTGGAATGAACCAAACTATGAACTGAACTAGCAGGGCATTATTTTTCGGATAATTTTATTAGAGTGGCATAGCGGAAGCATGGTTAAGCTTGTAGAACCCTTGTTTGTGAAAAATAAGGACAAATTGATATGTTTATGTATTGACTATAGACAACTAAACCAAGTGACAATTAAGAATAAATATCCTTTATCTAGAATTGACGACCCATTCGACTAACTGCAAGGAAGTTCGGCCTTTTCTAAAATTGACTTGAAGTCAGGATACCATCAATTAAGGATTCAGAAAGAAGACATTCCTAGGATTGCATTTAGGACTCAGTATGGACACTACGAATTGTCATTTGGACTGAGTATTAACCCGGCTGCATTTATGGACCTGATGAATAGGATATTTAGGCCCTATTTGAACCAAATTGTGATTGCCTTCATTGATGATATCCCGATATCTTCTAAAGGTGATGCGTGATGGGGTGAGTGATTCTAGAGCGGATTTTTTTAGAGGGGATTTTTGTGGTTAATAAGTGTATGGAGTAGTGTATATGAGGAAGAAACAAATCGGAATAAGAAAAGATAAAAACGATCTCCTCCCAAGGTATAAAGGTCTCGCCACCAACCGAGGATGAGAATCGAGATCTACGAAGCTCACCACCAAGGCCTAAAGCTTCCACCAGCCAAGGATAAAGGACTTTGGGATAGGAGAAGCTCACCACCAAGGCCTAAAGATTCCACCATCCAAGGATAAAGGGTTTCTTGGCTCACCACCAAGGAGTGATCTATGCTCCAAGGATAAAGAAACCGAAAGGAGTTATCCACTCTCCAAAGGAATTCACTCAAGCTGAGGAAATCTCACCATTCTCATTCATGAAATTCGTATCTCCCCTACATTGGATAGTTTCCTCTATTTATAGGAGGATTTTAGACTTAGGAAATATTAAAAACAAACTTTAATGACCTAGGAACTTAAACGTCCGACTCTTGAGCTACATAATAATAAAAGCAGCTAGGAACTCAATAAAAAGCCTTTACTAACACGGGAACTAAATGCCTTTAATCTTCGGCTTTCCGCATTCTCGAACCGTTAGCTTTCCGTGTTCTTGAACCTTTTGCTTTCCATATTCTTGAACCGCTTTCGTGAACCTCTAGCCTTTTCCCAAAATTCGAGCTCCTCCCTTGACTAGAAAATAATCTTCCTGAAACTTCCTCAATTGGTGATACAAGACGTCTAAAATGACCTCCCATTGGTACCTATGGATATACCACAAAGTACCGATAAGTAATTAACATTAGTCATTCAAAATGTTCCATCGAAGCACATTATGCCCAACTTCTTTATTGGCTTGGATAAACATCAATGGTTCTGAGTTGGTCGATGGAGCTACGTTGCATGCTCCCGCATCATCCTCCCCGGGTTGTTTGAGATTTGCCACGGTCTACCCAATAACATTTATATCAAATTGCCATGGTCTACCCAATAACAAGTGGCATGCCTCCATAGGAATCACATCACATACAACCTCATCTCGATAGTTCTTCCCAATCGAAAATGATATAAGAACGCGTTTGGTTACCTTGAGTTCATTCCCTTGATTGAGCCATTGGAGCTTGTATGGTTGAGGATGTTTCGTTGTTGGAAGCTTCCACTTGTCGACAAGAGTTGTCGAAGCAACATTGGTGCAGCTTCCACCATCGATGATCACCGAACACACATTTCCATTAATAGTGCAACGCGTGTGAAATATATTCTCCCTTTGCTCTTTATTAGGAGAAACTTCAACATGCAATGCTCTTCGGATGATCAACAGCTCACCATCATCGGCTTTCTCCACAACTTCTTCCCGATCAGATTCGGAAATCTTTGGGTCTTCATTGCCATCAGCCTGTTGAATCACCGAATTGATCTCCTCAATTTCTTGAAGAGTCATAACTGTCCGATTTGGACAATTTGCTTGTAAATGCCCAAAACCATGGCACTTAAAGCATTTCCTTGCATCACCTTCAAACTTCTTTTGGACTTCTTTGGAAGGCTCTACATTCTTTCCCTTGCTTTTGTCTTTTATCGACGTACTCTCGCCCTTACTTGAGGAAGCACCCATAAAATAGGATGTCGCCTTTGTTGAGGTTCTGGAGGAAAACCTCTTGCTCTTCAATTGTTTTTCAACTTTTATGGCTAACTTGCATACGTCTTCAAAGGACCAATACGGTTGAAGTTCAACCATATCAGCAATTTCTCGATTCATGCCGCCAAGGAAACGAGCGATGGTTTGCTCAGGAACTTCTGGAACTTCACTCCTCATTTTGAGTTGTTCAAACTCACGAATGTATTCTTCAACGCTCATCCCATGTTGTCTTAGGGAGTTTAGTTTGAGGAAGAGATTTTGCTTATAGTTGTCGGGCAAGAATCTCTTCTTCATCAACTTCCTGAGTTTTTCCCAAGACTTGATTCGGCCTTTTCCTTCCCTTGCTCGTTGATGCTTTAGATTCTCCCACCATAGAGAAGCATTTTTTCCCAAGACTTTAGGACAGCAACCTTACATTTCTTCTCATCCGAATAGGATTTAAAGTCAAAAATTCGTTCGGTTTTGTGTAGCCAATCCACAAAGTCGTCGGGATTAAGATTACCGTCAAACTCAGGGACCTCCACTTTAATATCTCTTTCATCCTCCTTATGCCTCCCTCTCCGTCTTCGTCTTCGAATTGGAAATTCAGAATCACTAGAGTGCAGAATCGTTCGATTGTCTCCAGTGGACTCGGAATCCCCATCAGAATTTTGACGAGATTCAGAATCGTCACGCCGATGCCGTTCATGGGGACGCCTTGCTGGTTGTCCTTGTCTTGCCGGATTCTCTAGAAGATTGAGTACTCACTCCATTTGTTGTTGAAGATTTTTGGATTGCACTCCGTTTGACCATCTGTTTGGGGGTGACAAGTTGTGCTGAATAAGAGCCTTGTAGCAAGCATTCTCCATAGAGTCCTTCAGAAGTGGCTTAAGAAATTGGAATCACGATCCGACACAATTGTCTTTGGTACTCCATGAATGCGGATAATCTCTTTGAAATATAATTCAGCAATATGAGATGCATCATTGGTCTTGTGACATGGCACGAAATGAGCCATTTTAGAGAATCGATCGACGACCACCATGCTAACATCCTCCCAGGGCTGCAATGGTACCGGAAGTGGAGTATACAAACCTTGATGGAAATGCCTTTTTGATCTTTGACAAGTTGCACACCTTGAGATGATAGCATGCACATCTCCACTCATCTTTGGCCAATAGAAATGCTCTTGAAGAACCTCAAGAGTTTTGTTAATACCAAAATGACCAGCCAATCCTCCACCATGCGCTTCTTGAATCAGTAATTCGCGAAAAGAACTCTTTGGCACACATAATTGATTTCCTTTAAAAAGAAACCCATCTTGCAAAGAATATGTACATTGAACTCCTTGCTTGCAATTGTTGATGATTGAGGAGAACTTCGCAGATCTCGATTCTGATCCTCGGTTGGTGGCGAGACCTTTATACCTTGGGAGGAGATCGTTTTTATCTTTTCTTATGCCTATTTGTTTCTTCCTCATATACACTACTCCATACACTTATTAACCACAAAAATCCCCTCTGAAAAATCTATTCTAGAATCACTCACCCCATCACGCATCATTTAGTTCCCGTAATAAAGGCTTTTTATTAAGTTCCTAGCCTCCCATTCAAAATGATCCATCGAAGCACATAATGCCCAACTTCTTTATTGGCTTGAATAAGCATTGATGGTTCTGAGTTTATCCATGGAGCTACGTTGGATGCTCTCGGATCAGCGAGTGACAGGCAGCAGATGCATCTTTTAATCTGAAATGTAAATCCCCACACGGTGTGAGTACAACCACTCAGTAGTAAAAGATTCATTAAGCTATATCACGCAGTACCATCAATATCCAGATGCATGCAAGATAGACAAATCATGCAATTCTTTAATGCTAAGGCAAGTATGCATCAAAATCATCAAATTCTTTAATGCTACGGCAAGTACAATTTCGAGACCTGAAGATGCACAAGTCCCGATCATAGGGCCAAATTGTAATGACACGTCTGATTCCATGCCATACAATTTAGTCTCATAACTAGACCACACTCACACTTAATATAATCATCAGATTTAATCGTTCAAACTTTTTTATGGCCAAAGGACCAATGTTTGCGTCTTTCTGGGATTTCGCATCCACCCTGGCACTGCAAAAGCCTCCGGCATTCAGCCAGTTAGGGCCACCGGGCATCCAAAAGGCATCGACTCATTCGATCCTTTGTGCATCCAGACTCCCAGGGCATTGTTGTCCAGAGGGTCCAAAGGCAACAATTAACATATTAATTTCCAAAAATACTTTCAAATGCACTGACAAGATGTCCCAAGAATCCTTCATCAAATCTCAATATTGCATAATATGCCAATGCTAGTACTATCATGTCACATAACAATTCAAGATATATTCACCTTTGGGAATATTTGTGCAAATTCGAAACAAGATAGCTTGATCATTACAATGCATAGTTCTGGTAAAAATTTCGGAAAGAAATTATGACATGTTATCAATAAGACCTAAAGGAAAAAGTTTCATCAGGGACACTAGGTCAAATTCCTTATGTATCAAGAACAGTAATTGTTGTATTCCTTACAAAGATTCTGTAATGACTTCGAGATTTAGCATTTCCATAGAAAAATCATTTCCTCGATCAAACCTTCTTCATTTGCTCATCCACATGAGAGGTCACAGCTGAATGTCAACTCGGTGCGACAGGTACAACAATATACTGTTGGACCAAATATACCAAGGAATCAACAGAGGCCACCAGCACATGGAATGGTGTATGCAGTCACCAAAGAAGAAGCTGAAGCTTCCCAAAATGTCATCTTAGTTACGATTTCTATAAAAGGCAAGAAGGCAAATGCATTGTTTGATACGGGTGCTACCCATTGTTTTGTGTTTGAAAGATATAAACGGTTGAGTAAGATGGAAACTACCTCTCTTGAGATGCCTCTTTGTGTTTCCACGCCATTAAAGAATGTGGTATTGTCTACATTGGTATGTGAAAAATGGAAAGATAACTGTAGGGGGGCGGGATATGGAAATAGACTTACTCGTGATGGGTATGTATGACTTTGATGTTATCATCGGAATGGACTGGCTCCGTAAGTTGTGAATTTTTCGGAGGTTAGACCAACCGCTCTATAGCACTTATTTCAGTAGTAGAAGCCTGTGCACTACTTGACGAAGGATGTGAAAGATACCTGGCAGTGGTTAAGGCCTAAGGAAGAGTCTATGCTCGATGAAATTCGAGTAGTTAGGGAATTTCAAGATGTATCTTTCCCTCTTTTAGTTCTTGGTAGAGCCACAATGAAATCCATGCTAACATCTTCCCAGGGTTGCAATGGTACCAGAAGTGGAGAATACAAACCTTGATGGAAATGGCTTTTTGATCTCTGGCAAGTTGCACACCTGGAGATGATACCATGCACATCTCAACTCATCTTAGGCCAATAGAAATGCTCTTGAAGCACCTCAAGAGTTTTGTGAATACCAAATTGACCAGCCAATCCTCCACCATGCGCTTCTCTAATCAGCAATTTGTGAAAAGAACTCTTCGAGACACATAATTGATTTTCTTTAAAAAGAACCCGTCTTGCAAAGAATATATACCTTGAACTCCCCGTTCAGAATTCTTGATGATGGATGAGAACTCCGCATCTTCAAAACAAAGTTCTTTCATTAATTGAAAGCCAAGAATCCTTGGTAGAGCCACAATGAAATCCATGCTAACATCCTCCCAGGGCTGCAATGGTGCCGGAAGTGGAGTATACAAACCTTGATGAAAATGGCTTTTTGATCTTTGACAAGTTGCACACCTTGAGATGATAGCATGCACATCTCCACTCATCTTTGGCCAATAGAAATGCTCTTGAAGAACCTCAAGAGTTTTGTTAATACCAAAATGACTAGCCAATCCTCCACCATGCGCTTCTTCAATCAGCAATTCGTGAAATGAACTCTTTGCATGTCTCGAATTAAGCTTGCGTTGGCCACTATTAAACTTAAGCACCTCATGATCAGAATGAAGGACAAATTGCTTTGGCCTCAAATAATGACTCCAATGATCAAGAGCTCGGACAATGGCATAGAGCTCTTTGTCATAAGTTGAATAATTCCTCTTAGAATCAGATAACTTCTCGCTGAAATTTGCCAATGGTTTTTGTGGTTGCATCACACTCAACTTCAAATACTTTATCAAAATCAGGAAGTGCAAGAATAGGGGACTCACAAAGTTTCTGCTTCATTATGTCAAAGGCGTTTTGAGCAGCCTTTGCCCATTCAAAAGCACCATTCTTCATGCATTCAGTTATAATAGCCATGATGGTACTAAAGTTTTTAACAAAACGTCAATAGAAAGAAACAAGTCCATGAAAACTTCTTACATCAGAAATGGACGTCGGAATTGGCCAACTCTTCATAGCTTCCACCCTGGTTTGATCAACAGACATTCCATCTTTCAAAACCACATAACCAAGAAACGCAATGCTTAGAGGGAAGAACTCACATTTCTTCGTTTTAGCATAGAATTTTTGATCTCTCAAGACATTGAAGACCTGTTTTAAATGATAGATCTCCTCCTCCTCGTTCCTGCTATAAACAAGAATATCGTCGAAATAAACAACGACAAATCACAAATAAAGGAACGAAGAACCTCATTCATAAGTCTCATGAAGGTACTTGGAGCATTAGATAATCTGAATGGCATAACCAACCACTGATAAAGGCCACCCTTGGTCTTGAAAGCCGTCTTCCATTCATCACCTTCTCACATTTTGATTTGATGATAACCACTTCCCAAATCTATCTTTGAGAACACAGAAGAACCATATAATTCGTCAAGCATATCATCAAGTCTAGGTATAGGGCACCTATACTTAACGGTGATATTGTTGATGGCCCGACTATCAACACACATTTGATATGTACCATCCTTCTTAGGTACAAGTAGAGCCAGAACAGAATAGGGACTCATGCTTTCTCGGACGTATCCTTTCACAATAAGTTCATTGACTTGTCTATGCAACACCTTTGTTTCCAATGGATTGCATCGATAAGCTGGCTTGTTTGGTAGTGGAGCGCCGGGGATCTTGTATGGGTTCACTTAAGGAAGCTAATCAACATCGCAAGAAGACTCAATTTCAACCGAGTGATCTTGTATGGGTTCACTTAAGGAAGGAGAGATTTCCATTTCAACGAAAGAACAAGCACATGCCTAGAGCTTATGGTCCCTTTAAAGTTATTGAGCGAATTGGTGACAATGCTTACAAGATTGACCTTCTTGGAGAGTTTGGAGTTTCGGCAAGATTCAACGAGGGAGACATTTCTCCTTACTTGGAGGATGAAAACCTTCTAGATTTGAGGACAAATCTCAAACACCCCGGGGAGGATGATGCTGGAGCATCCAACGTAGCTCAATCGACCAACTTAGAAGCATCGATCCTTATCCAAGCCAATAAAGAAATTGAGCATTATGTGCTTCGATGGATCATTTTGAATGAATAATGTTAATTACTTATTAGTACTTTGTGGGATAGCGATAACTATCAATGGGAGCCCATTTTAGATGTATTGTATGACCAATTGATGAAGTTTTGGGAGGATTATTTTCTGGTCAAGGGAGGAGCACGAATTTTGGAAAGGCTAAAGGTTCACGAATGTGGTTCAAGAATATGGAAAGCCAAAGGTTCAAGAATACGAAAAGCTAAAGGTTCAAGAATGCTTTTATTAAAGGCCTTTATTAAGTTCCTAGGTGTTTTTATTTTTATGTAGCTCAAGAGTCGAAGGTTTAAGTTCCTAGGTCATTAAAGTATGTTTTTGATATTTCCTAAGGATAAAATCCTCTTATAAATAGGGGAAAACTATCAAATGTATGGGAGATACGAATTTTATGAATGAAAATGGTGAGATTTCCTCTACTTGAGTGAACTCCTTCGGAGAGTGGATAACTCCTTTCGGTTTCTTTATCCTTGGAACATATATCACTCTTTGGTGGTGAGCCAAGAAGCGCTTTATCCTTGGTGGTGAGCTTCTCCTATCCCAAAGTTGTTTATCCTTGGTTGGTGGAAGCTTTAGGCCTTGGTGGTGAATTTCGTAGATCTCGATCCTCATCCTCGATTGATGGCGTGGTCTTTATACCTTGGGAGGAGATCATTCTATCTTTTCTTATTCCTTTTCGTTTCTTCACTGTATACACTACTCCATACACTTAACCACAAAATTCCCCTCTAAAATAAATTCCGTTCTAGAATCACTCACCCCATTACGCATCACTAAATGTGTGGTTTCTAGATGCTCACCTTGCATAGCATTGTGTTTTCGTCGAAATATCTGCTGTTTTCCATTATGCCTGTTGGTTTTGGAAGGTGATGCGTGATGGGTTGAGTGATTCAAGAACGGAGATTTTTCAAAGGGGATTCTTTTGTGGTTAAGTGTATGGAGTAGTGTATACGATGAAGGAACGAAATGGAATTAGAAAAGATAAAACAATCTCCTCCCAAGGTATAAAGGCCACGCCACCAACCGGAAGAGGATCGAGATCTACGAAGCTCACCACCAAGGCATAAAGCTTCCACCAGCCAAGGATAAAGGACTTCGGGATAGGAGAAGCTCACCACCAAGGCCTAAAGATTCCACCAGCCAAGGATAAAGGGCTTCTTGGCTCACCACCAAGGAGTGATCTACGCTCCAAGGATAAAGAAACCGAAAGGAGTTATCCACTCTCCAAAGGAGTTCACTCAAGTTGAGGAAATCTCACCATTCTCATTCATGAAATTCGTATCCCTTACATTGGATAGTTTTCCCTCTTTATAGGAGGGTTTTAGTGTTAATACACATTAAAAACGGACCTTAATAGCCTAGAAACGACACCTTAATATATATTAAAACAGACCTTAATAGCCTAGAAACCGACACCTTAATACATATTAAAAACAGACCTTAATAGCCTAGAAACCGAAACCTTCGACTCTTGGACTGCATAACAGTAAAGACACATAATAACTTAATAAAAGCCTTTATTAACACGGTAATTAAATGCCTTTAATCTTCGGCCTTCTGCATTCTTGAACCTTCAAATTCGAGCTCCTCCCTTGACCAGAAAAGAATCCTTCGAAACTTCATCAACTGGTCATTCAAGACATTTAGAATGGCCTCCCATTGAAAGTTATCGATATACCATGAAGTACCGATAAATAATTGACATTATTCATTGAAAATAATCCAACGAAGCACATAATGTCCAATTTCTCTCTTGGCTTGGATAAACATTGATGGTACCGAGTTGGTGGATGGAGCTACGTTGGATGCTCCCGCATCAGAAGGGTATAGTTTTACTCTGGTCGGGGAGTCCGCTGTGCGGTGATGATATGGGAGGTTGATCAAATAGCGGCGCATTTGTTGAGATATGTTGTTGAATGTTTAACCTCTCCAAGCAGACACAAACTCCTATTCCAATATGTATGCACTTGGAATTCTTGCATACCGGATTGGAATTTTTTTTCTCAAGACATTGCTTATTTCTTCATCTCGCTAAAAATCGATTCTTTTTTAGACTGCTAATGTTTTAGATAGTTGTCTGTTGCGGAGTTGTGAAACTAATCCATACATTTCTTCAACGAAGTCCAAAGGATGCTGATGTATCAATTGACGGACAGGCAAAGCGGAGTCAGAGGGGAGCTTGTACGGATGATCTGGTTAATAGTTAGTGAAAGGCAACGTAGTTTCTTCGAGACTGCTCACCGCCCAAGCAAAATGTATCGTCCTTCTTCGTACTCCTATATAGTCGTGTAAGATGTTTTTTTTTTTCACAAGGTTTGTACATAACTTTAAATATTTTTTTCACAAGGTTTGTACGCAATGTTGATGTTTATGTGGGTTTAGCTCGTTCTATTTTTAGTTTTCCTGTGCGATATGACGCGACATGGAAAGAATGATGCAGCAGAATATTTTCAGTCAGAATATTTTCAGTTTCTGTTTACTTGAAAATGGAATGGGAAACAACCATCTGTCTTTCGAACATGTGCTTTGGTTCATGAAGATAAAGATTCTCGACAGAAATTATGGAAACTTATTCGGTCCTGTCAATTTCCAAGTTTTTCGGCATATTTTCATGTTTAAACCCGTGTGTCATCGGTATCGCATTCGAGATGAAAATAATGTGGGTGGTAGCAAATTTTCTTTTTTTGCCAATTAATTCATGTGCCATAGAAAAGTAAAAATAATGATGTTAAAAGGTATGAGTTATAACACGCATGTGGGTGGTAGCCAAGAAAAACAAAAGTAGATAGTTTCCATCCCAACCCAAACCCTAGAGAAAAGAAAGGTGAAAAGAAAAAAAAAAAAGAGAGCAAAAACCAGCAACCAGTCCCGACCCGACCCGAACCAACCCGAATTTCCAATGAGGGTATGATGTGTTTCGGGTCAGTTCGGGTCGGCTCATAGTGTGTGACCCTTGTGAATCGGGTCGGGTCAAGAAACAACAAAACCCAACCCAACCCAACCCATTGACACCCCTACCCATCAGTCATGTCCAGAGAGGCTCCCAAAATGAGCCAAAGCCATTATAATCATCCAAGCATGAGTTTATTTGGTAGTCGTATGGATTATTAAGGAGGCCCTTAACGGACAGCTGCGGCAATGACTCTTGAGACTTGGTCATGTGCAATTGTTCCGTGAGATTAGCCCGTTGGATTTGCATCCTTATGAGTTCAGCTTGTGACTTGGCTAGCTGTGCGTGGAGTTGGCTGATTTGCATTTGGAGTTGGCTAATGGCCCCGGCACAACCGTAGACAGGGTCTCGAATCCTTGTACTAGCCTCGTAAATCATGCTGGTCACTGCATCATCTCTTTGCGATTCGGGAAGTGTCTGAAAATTCCGAAATGTCATGCCTCCATCAATTAATTGCTCCTCATATAGATAGTGACTAGCAAAATGGCACATTCAATGCATGTCCAAACAGCCATATATACAATAAATAAAGATTTCTGATATCTAAATTATTTAGAAAAATAAATATCGGGATATTATAAATGTGTCTGTGTATGTGTGTACAATTGCCTCATCAATCAATGAGATGTGCTTGGGGGACTGCAAATAGGCCCGATAAGTGACCTAAGGCCAGATCTGACCAACTTTATTTTGTAGAGGATTAACTATTGGCAAGCAATCTTCACCAAAAAAAAAACTATTGGCGAGCAATTCTTCTCTTTGAAGCGAGCCCAATCGATCTTCATGTAAACTTCAATAAGTTATTAATCGTTTGAACACCCTACATGGGCTCTTTCATGTTATTTCCCCGTTTCAGGTAAAAGTGCATCAATGGGAAAAATGAAAGGTCGATACATTCATCAATTCAGATCAAAACTTAGTGACCTGATAGTAAAATCTACTAGAGAGTTCGGTAAATTTTCACCAAAAAATGGTTATGTCGTCACCCTTTAGGTGCACATTCGAAATAGAACAAGAATTTCCTCAACCAAACAACAACAATTACTAGAGAACGACAATTTAAAAAAAAAAAAAAAACCATTCTTGCTTGCCCTATTCTGGGATTTATCCGATAGCTCACGGCACTCACAATTAATTAAAACCCTCCACCATCTGCACATGAAAAATAACTATCGACACAGTAGAAAATGGGTATTGGTGGCTTTCTACGATCCCAGGGGATAGATCATCGCTGTTATGCAAAGTGTACAATAAAGGAGAGATTACGGAAAAATATACGTAACGACATCGGTCCAGCCTAAAAGTGTGACAGTAAATAACAGAGAACCTTGTCGATATTGACTTCAAGTCCAACAAATCTTCAAGTTTTACTGGGAAACTAAAATTCTCGACATCGAGTTGAAATAGCAGATAATGATAGGGTATTAATTAATGTCGCACCAGCAAGAACTTGGCAATGTTGCTAGTGCCGAACACGCGGTGGGCGATGGCAAACTTGGCGGGCTCCGAGGGAGGGAAGTACGGGGCCAACACACAACTCTTTGAGCATCTCCTCCTTAATGTCTTACACGCCGCACAGGGGATGGCCACGATCACCGGAAGTGGAAGAGCAGGAGTCGGAGACAACCAAGACGGAGGAACTAGAGATGAACGAGGAGACGATGCGAAAGCACCTGTATCTGATGACTCCATTTTGTGGTCTTGGAACTCAAAACTAGCTCACAATGAGCGTGAGTGAAGGGTGTAGGCGTGTGTGCCGGAGGTGGGTAGAGATGTATATATAGACCGAACTTCAGGAGAATTTGTGTGACCTTAGTCCATAGTGTCCACCCAAGTCACATACACGCGTACTTATCAACCGACATGACGTGCTTGGTTGCTAATTAAAGCAATGCCAACCATGCACGTGTTGAATATGTTTGACTCATTTATAGCAAATCTTTTCCCCGTTTGAAAATCTTTGCAGATGTGATCTAATCGCTTGACCAACTTAAACACTAGACTGCATCGGGAAAATTCGATAAGAATTTGAAGATGCAAAGCTGGCATTAACAATGCATGGATTAACATTACCTTTTCTCAAACCAAACCATTCGCCTATTTGATCTAGCCAAAATTGCTAATATATATTTTTCTAGTATAATTTTTTGGATTCATCGATTTACACCTTCAATTCAATAAGAGACCTTCCAGAAGATCAATTCCTCACAGTGCCTTTCTTATACTAGCTGTCAGTTTATTGCTCGATAGTTTAAAATAGTTTGAACTTTTGGAGTAACAAACTGAGCTTTCGTTTTAAACAACAAAAAAAACATATAATCTGCACTACTATTTACCTTCAAGATGGAGAAACAAAATGCATGGTCACACGATCTAGATTTTAATATAGCATAATGGAATTTGTGAAGCTAGCATTTGAGCATATCAGTCTAATTGTGTAACCTTTTTCCTCTAAGTACTCTGCCGTGTTGTCACCAGGAGCAGAGCCCACATCTACCTCTGGGTCCCATCCACCAAGAGCAGTGTCCCCATGGGCCTGAACTCGCAGGGACCAACGTACATAAAAGAAGATGTTATTGTCAAGATGGTCCCCGTTGAAAGATCGGGAAAGGTCTGTCCTAGGGCCGCGACGTGGCAGGGACCAACGTACATAAACAGAGGATGTAACCTGTTTTTAGCTGGTTTTCTTTGGTAGATAGGGATGGCAGTTGATTAGTTATTGGACATGCTCTTGCTGGCACCAATCGCTCGGAGCTATCCTTCTACTTCTTTGACCGGCACTTGATGACGTGGTGAGAGAGAGAGGGGATCGACTCATTAGGGAAAAGGCTTTGGTGAAGCGACAACGACCGGGCACATGCTTAAATGCATCAAGTTTGTGGATATCTAATAAATATCGATTCTTAAATCAAGTCTCTTGTGAAATCTATCAGTATTAAGAATTCAGATATATTAGATTTACATGCGGCTCAATCACTTAAGAATTTTTTGGGCGCTACTTTGACAACAAGCACGTGTCCATCCTTTTAGTGGAAGGGTTTTATGAAATTATATGAGCCAGGATCTCCTCATCTTTTGCACAATGATATAATGCAGGAATTTCTTTGTATTCCATCAGGATTGAATATTCAATTCCATATCATATGGACGGTGCTGTGACCGAAGCGGCACGGCATGCAAGTTGTACCATTCTATTTATTGGTCAGCTAATGTTGATTGAAGACAATGACCCAACATTCTTGGACTTTGACCGGGACTCCGTGTTCTTGTGAAGATTTGAAGGATGGAAACCAAAGTGGTGATTAGAATATGTCTCGAGCGCAGAATAAAAATAAATAAATAAAATCCAGTCCTTGTTTAGAAAATTCAATCCTAAATTGAGTGGTTTTCTAATTTGAGTAGATTTCTTAGAAACAAGTTTCCTACTTTGAATGCAGACAATATATAGATGGAATTCTACTTGGTTTCTACACAATAACGCAAACACAATTAGCGTTGGGTTTTCTTAACAAATTATAAGCTCTACGTTTTCTAGTTCAGAGATTATGAAATAATATTTGTCTGACATCCTCAAATTTGACTCATATCGTAGACTCGAGGAATAGTCTAAAGCTTCGATGTGCCCTTAATGGGAATAGACTATGGATTGATTTAAGTATCATTGATATGTCAACTATCCAATTGAGAAGAAATGCACTCGACTAGAGTACTTGACCATGGAACGATAGCTTAACCATAAGGATCGATGCGATACAATCTTACAAAAACACGGATTAATGAATAGGTTTCTATTTCATTAACTTGAAGACCTTCTTCTTCAAGAAGTTCATCCGAAGAAGTATCACCAGTTTCTATAAGGATGTTGTTTAATTGATATAAAGTATTACCATCTAAAGAAAGTTCATTTAATATTTTATTAACCCTACAATATTTTGAAATATGTCATTTTCTACCGCAAGAGTAACATTTAATGTGTTTAAAATTTTTCTTATCAATCTAAGGTTTATTATAGTGTCTTCTTTTATTTTTATGAGGTTGTGATTTGTTGCAGTATTTCTTTGTTTATTTCTCAAAAGGGCAAGTAACTTTTCATTTTGGTTTTGTTTTATCATTATAAGAGGGGTCATATTGGGGACAGAAGCCTCCTAAGCTTCTGTTAGTGAGAGATTGTTCTTCCTTGAGTTGTCTTTGTAATGTTATTGTATTACACATTTGTGTTCCTTGCCTGTAAACATTGGAGACCATCAGAAAGTAGGTCGTAAGGTATTTGGCCATTGTATTCTATCTCTAACTTGGTCACTTATTATTTGGGGTAAACCTACTAAGAATTTTTCTTTCCAGAAAAGTTGATTGCAATCTAGTCTAATAAGAACCCTTTGAAGGAAAAGTTCTTTGTATTCTCTAAATCTCCCTTAGGATTTGCATCGCATGTTGGATAGGAGATATTCGTTCCTATCTCTAATATGTGAAGGGTCTCCTATGAAGTGTTGAAATGGCATATGGAGATTATTTATTTTGTATTTGTTGTGATGATTCTTCTTGAGCGATATCTGGAGGGGTAGCTCTACTATAATAAAGTTTTTGAGGTTGTCTCCAATTGAGTTCGTTTACCTCAGCAACTGATTCATTTTCTGAGTCACTAGAGGGTTTCGTTAAAGTACTAATAGTGGGTTAGTCTAGAGTATCCCTAATAATTAGTCCTTTGAATTTAGGGGTGTCTAGTATAGGGGTAGGGTCTAGCTTTGATTTCCCTAAAAGTTTTTTCTTTTGTTCTATGGTTTTAGCAAACTCTGGGCTAAGATTTTTTGGGAATTCAAAAACCTTTAAAATGGGTCTTTTTAGGATTTTTACCTGTGGTGTGATCATGTGGGTATGATTTTATATGCTAGATTCTACCCTATTCAATTGTTTTCCTATGGTTACTAGATGTTGATTAGTGTAATTGTTTTGTTCAATAACCTTATAAGTGTTAAGGGAATCCGTTTTGTTTTGAACCCTAAAACGAGTAGTTGTTACCTCGCTTTATCCATGTTGTATTTTTATTCTCCTATGGGGTGGATGATTGGATTCTATGATTTCACCATTATCAAGTTTCAACTTATAATGATGATCTAGAACAACTATTTCTTTTGGTTTGAGGAATTGTTCTTCTAACCAATCAAAGAAAAATATATGGACTTCATATATGTAGTCGTAATATTTTTACTTGATATCATTTGCTTTATCAGCAAATGTTTTGAAGAACCATTCTCTGAGTTGTTTATTGTGTGGGAAGGTATAGATAGTCTTTTTAAGTCCATACTCACAAGTCGAGAGCCATTCATTGGCATCTTTATTGTTTCTACAGAGTGGTCCAAGCCGTCCCTAACAGGCAGTGAGATCATTGGTTCAACTCTGTAACAGTTCTAAAGAAGGAATAGTTCCGATCTTAGGTATGAGCTTACTTAGAAGATCTACATCTTCCTCTAGTTCTCTATCACAAATGGACTTAGATCTAGGTCCTATACATAAAGAAGAAGTAAGAATAGAGTATTTCAACAAATCTATAGAAAATTTGGAAATTCCTCAAGTCCAACTTAAGGAAATATACAAACAATCAAAATTGACATTTTTCAAAAAATCATATTATGCCATAGCTACTAAAAAAAAGAGATATTCCTCTTTCTAATTCTTATGAAAAAATACATCTTTGGAATCAAGAGTCTATCAAAAGCATAAACAAAAATACAATTATATTCATATAGGACTTGTCCAAGTAGGAATCAAACCTCTTACCAAAGAATGTCTTAAATTCTCTTAATTTTACGAGATTCATGTCTCTTGAACTATCATGAATCCATTCTCGGTACTATAGAGACAAGTCTCTACAAAGGACCAATATATTTTGACTGTTACCTCAATTTCTTAGTATCCCTTAAGAACAAGAATATTCTTAGAGCCCTCACACTTCAAATAAAAACCCATAATTACAAAGTAGCAAATAGATCTATTCCTATAGCTCTTGTCTATAGGATCCATTACAAAGCCATGGCCTCTACCTTTTTTGAGAAAATGCTTTTAAACATAGTCCACGAGGAGAAATCCTTCTCCTCCAAACTGACAATTTTGTAGCAAACACTACAATTCCTAGATCTATTAGTTGGAATCAAGTCACTTTACTTGAACAATGGGAATTAGAAAATCAAATTCCCCAACAAGTTGTTCAAAATACAAATCCGACCAATATTATTCAACATCCAAAAGAAAGGGTCACCATTAGGTTTCCCAAAAGATCTTTCAATTCAAGATTTAGCCCTTCATTTCATACATCTTATTCAAGATCTAAAAATCTTAATCCTAATCTTCCACCCATAATCACCATTCTTCCAAGTGCTCATAGAGATACTCTTATATGAGATACAACTCCTTTACCTTCTAGTACTAATAGAAATAATCTAGAGACACCTCTTGAAGTAGAAATTGGTATTTCCAGGCTAGTTTACCAACAGAACCAGCCTGAATCAGTCTTAGAAAACACAGGCTCTCCTCATCATTCTCCTACATATTCACAAATGATACGTGTAGAATTAAATGTTTTATAAAAATAATTTGAACTAAATAGAGCCTTCCTTATTAAGGAATTTAATTCAAAAGACAACTAACAAATCAGGGAATGGTTCTTCAAAACCTTTGCTAATAAAGCAAAAGATATCAAACAAAAATATTACGACTACATATATAAATATAAAGTCCATATATTTTTCTTTGATTGGTTAAAAGAACAATTCCTCGAACCACAAAAAATAGTTATTCTAGATCATCATTATAAGTGGAAACTTGATAATGGTGAAACCATAGAATCCAATCATCCACCCCTTAGGAGAATAAAAATACAACATGGAGAAAGTGAGGTAACAGCTACTCCTTTTAGGGTTCTAGACAAAACAGATTCCCTTTACATTTGTAAGGTTATTGAACAAAATAATTATACTAATCAACATCTGGTAACCATAGGAAAACAATTGAATAAGACCTGTTTTTAGGCTTTTGAATTCCCAAAAAATCTTAGCCTAGAGTTTGCCAAAGCCACAGAACAAAAGAGTAGACACTCCAGACCAACCCACTATTAATACTTTAACGAAACCCTCTAATGACTTTGAAAATGAATCAATCGCTAAGGTAAACAAACTCAACTGGAGACAATGCTAAAAACTTTATTATAGTAAAGCTACCCCACCCGACATCGCATAAGAAGAATCATTGCAAAAAATACAAAATAAATACTCTTCATATGCCATTTATAAATGGAATATAGAAGGTGTAGTCGAAAGCAATATTATGAACATTTTAAACAATATGGTAATGCTTGCTAATGCTTACAAAACACAACAAGATATTTTTGATCATGCTATTGTTAATCTTTTAGTAGCCGGATTCACTAGACAACTAAAAGGTTACTGGGATAACTATTTAACCGATGAACAGAGAATACAAATTCTAATTACTTATAAAATAGATGACTTTGGATAACGCGTGGATGATGATCAAGGACATCTCTGTTGGAGAAATCTTCTTGAAATGTTTCGAAGCTGACAAAACCTTTCCATCAATCTAGTCTGAAGGTTTGCAGACTCTGCTATTTAAAGTCTCAAGACCTCCAGACAGCCAGACTCACGATTCAAAGTCTATCCTCATTGACAGTTTCTAATCCGTTGAAGAAAGGCTATCCAGATCTGGATGATTGATTAAGGATATGACCTTATCGACTGGAGAAGATCTCTTGACTGGATATGACATAACGGAATCCTTTTTTAATTGATCCAGATTGATTCAAGATTAAGGATCCGATGATTGGCGAAATATTCGTGGAAGGTTCTACTTATAGAAACCGAGATCCTGATTGTATGGGCGAACAGGATTAATGGGCTATCGACATATTCCTTTAATAGCTTGAATGATCTTCCTAATTGATTTCGTCCAACGGGTAGATTGGAGGAATTCCTTTGGTAAGTGCCAACGGGTATAATGGCGTAAAGGAGTATATAAGGAAGATGTTCTAAGTTGTTCAAGAAGTGCGCGATAGAAGAATTCCAAAGTCTGAAAGTTCTTGTTGTTTAGTCAATTCATTTGAGCGAAAACTTGTACGGAAAAGAGAGTTTATATTTGTGAGAAACCTTGAGAAAGTGTGATAGAACATCTACACTGTGGAATTAAGGAAGAACTGTGCTGTAACATCTCTTTTGTTCATAGTGAAATCCAGCCAATAGGCTGTCAATGCGGAAGAGTGGACGTAGGCTTAGTATAAGCCGAACCACTATAAACCTTGTGTTTAATCTTCTCTTCCCTACTCTTTATTTTACTTTGATCGTAATTCATTTTGGTTAGGCAAAAGAGTATTTGCTTTCTATCGTCTACTTAGTATTGCTGTGGTATCAGAGCCTGTGTACTCACCTTGTTTGAAGTGTTTTACTTCAGAGTTAAAGACCCATGGTTAGTATGTTGGCTCCAGGGCCAGTAGAAAGGCAAAGCAATACCAGATAGACGAAAAGATATGGAAAAACAAAATGAAGGCATTTCTAAGATCAAAGGATCCTCTGGAATGGGATGTTGTAGAGAAATGAATCACTCCTAAAGTTGCATCTGTCTCAGATAGACGAAAAGATATTGTGGAGTCTAGTCAAACGACGTAGGAAGAGATAATCAAGAGACAAACTCTTGATGCAAAAGCAACTTATTCTTTATATTGTGCTTTATCTCCTACTGAATATAACTAAATATCTTCTTGTGTTACAGTTAAAGAAGTCTGGGATAGATTACATATTACTTATGAAGGAACCGATCAAGTGAAGGAGACCAGAATCAACATTCTCCTCGGTCAATACGAAGCCTTCATAATGAAATCGGGAGAATATATAACTGACATGTTTAGTCATTTTACAGATATCGTGAATGGCCTTGAAAATCAAGGTCAACCAATTTCTGATCCCATGAAGGCTAAGATTGGACTGGACAATTGCAAAAAGGCTAAGATTCCAATGTCAAGTTCCTTGAAGATAGACAAAGATGAAGGAGGAAAGAAAGTTGACTAGAAACTATACAAGAGTATCATTGGCTCACTTCTTTATCTTACTGCTTCTAGACCAGACATTTTGTTTAGTGTTTGCATTTGCGCCATATTTCAAGCAGACCCTAAAGAATCTCATTTAAATGCTGCAAAGCGTATTATCAAATACATTGCTTCGACTTCAAGCATCGGCCTATGGTATCCTAAAAGAGGAGACTTTACTCTTCTTGGATACTCAGACGAAGACTTAGTCGGTTGCAGAGTTGATATAAAGAGCACCTCGGGTACCTGTCAACTACATGGAGGCAGGATGGTGTCTTAGTTTTCAAGAAAGCAGAGTACAGTAGCTCTCTCTACAGCAGAAGCAGAGTATGTAACTCTTGGAAGTTGCTTTTCACAAATTCTGTGGATAGAACAACAGCCAAGAGACTTTTGAATTGAAGATTCATGCACGGAGATTAACTGCGACAACACCAGCACAATCAATCTTACCAAAAATCCAATTCTTCACTCAAGAGCAAAGCATATAGAGATTCGACATCACTTCATTAGAGATCATGTTCAAAATGGAGAAGTTTCGATTCAGTATGTTGATTCAAAGAACCAACTGGCGGATATATTCACAAAGCCTTTTGAGAAAAATCAATTTGAAATTATTCGCTCCAGACTCAGGTAAACAAGACCTTGACTGTAAGTTATTCTCTCTCTCGAATCTCATTTGGAAAAGGTACGATCATCAACCGTGTTTTATTATTGCTATCTTTAATCGGCCTGAATAAGAATGGTGAGATTTCCTCAACTTCAGTGAACTCCTTTGGAGAGTGGATAACTCCTTTCGGTTTCTTTATCCTTGGAACGTAGATCACTCCTTGGTGGTGAGCCAAGAAGCCCTTTATCCTTGGCTGGTGGAATCTTTAGGCCTTGGTGGTGAGCTTCTCCTATCCCGAAGTCCTTTATCCTTGGCTGGTGGAATCTTTAGGCCTTGGTGGTGAGCTTCGTAGATCTCGATCCTCTTCCGGTTGGTGGCGTGGCCTTTATACCTTGGGAGGAGATTGTTTTATCTTTTCTAATTCCTTTTCGTTCCTTCACCGTATACACTACTCCATACACTTAACCACAAAAATCCCCTCTCAAAAATTCTCCGTTCTTGAATCACTCAACCCATCACGCATCACAAAGAATATGTACCTTGAACTCCTCGCTTGCAATTGTTGATGATGGATGAGAACTCCGCATCTTCAGAATAAAGTTCTTTCATTGGTTGAAATCTAAGAATCCTAGAGTCCGGAATAGCAAGGATAGAATATCTTCTCAATAAAGCATCTACTACAATATTAGTGTGCCCGGGTTTATATTTTGAGACAAAAGAAAAAGATTGAAGAAATTCTACCCATTTTGCATGTTTAGAATTAAGCTTGTGTTGGCCGCTAATGTTAAGCGCCTCATGATCAAAATGAAGGATAAATTGTTTTGGCCTCAAATAATGACTCCAATGATCAAGAGCTCGAACAATGGCATAGAACTCTTTGTCATAAGTTGAATAATTCTTCTTTGAATCAAATAACTTCTCACTGAAATATGCCAATGGTTTTTGTGCTTGCACTAGAACAACGCCTATACACCAACTCCACTTGCATGACACTCAACTTCAAATACTTTATCAAAATCAGGAAGTGCAAGAATAGGGGACTCACAAAGTTTCTGCTTGATTACGTCAAAGGCGTTTTGAGCAACCTTTGTCCAATCAAAAGCACCATTCTTCATGCATTCAGTTATAGTAGCCATGACGGTACTAAAATTTGATGATAACCACTCCACAAATCTATCTTTAAAAACACAGAACAACCATATAATTCATCAAGCATATCATCAAGTCTAGGTATAGGGTACCTATAATTAATGGTGATCTTGTTGATGGCTGGGCTATCAACACACATTCGGTATATACCATCCTTCTTAGGCACAAGTAGTGCTGGAACAGAACAGGAACTCATGCTTTCTCAAATGTATCCTTTGATGATAAGTTCATTGACTTGTCTTTGCAACTCCTTTGTTTCCTTTGGATTGCATCGATAAGCTGGCTTGTTTGGTAATGGAGCACCGGGGATCAAATCAATTTGATGCGCAATAACTCTTATGGTAGGTAATCCAGGTGGCAAATCCTCCGGGAACACATCTACAAATCCTTTCAAAAAGCAATGCATTTTTGGATGTATGGGTCGCTTTATCTCACTCTTTTTCTCGACCACAAGCAAAGCAAAACACATTCTTTTGTTTGCTAATAGCTCTCTCAACCCGTGTCTCACTCAAGAACAGATTTCCTTACAAGTGTTTCCCTCCCTAGGTTGATTATTATGTATCAAAGAAGGATTCAAGGGTAAAAGAGTAATGTATTTTTGTTCCTTATGAAAATAGTATGTGTTTTTCCGACCATCATGCATAGCATTTATATCAAATTGCCATAGTCTACCCAATAATAAGTGGCATGCCTCCATAGGAATCACATCACATATAACCTGATCTCGACAGTTCTTCCCAATCGAAAATGATATAAGAATGCATTTGGTTACCTTCAGTTCATTCCCTTGATTGAGCCATTGGAGTTTGTATGGTTGAGAATGTTTCGTTGTTGGAAGCTTCAGCTTGTCGACAAGAGTTGTCGAAGCAACATTAGTGCAACTCCCGCATCGATGATCATCGAACGCACCTTTCCATTAATAGTGCAACAGGTGTGAAATATATTCTTCCTTTGCTTTTTATTAGGAGAAAATTCAACATGCAATGCTCTTTTGATGATCAATAGCTCACCATCATCAGCTTTATCTACAACTTCTTCTTCCCCATTAAATTCATAAATATTTTGGTCTTGATTGGCCTCAGCATCTTGAAGCGCCGAATTCATCTCCTCAATTTCTTGAAGAGTCATAACTCTCCAATTGGACAATTTCCTTGTAAATGCCCAAAAACCATGGCACTTAAAGTATTTCCTTGCATCACCTTCAAATTTCTTTTGGACTTCTTTGGAAGGCTCTACAATTTTTCCTTTGCCTTTGTCATTTGTCGACGTACTCTCGCCCTTGCTTGAGGAAGCACCCTTAAAATAGGATGTCGCCTTTGTTGAGGTTCTGGAGGAAAACCTCTTGATGTTCAATTATTTTTCGACTTTTATGGCTAACTTGTATACGTCTTCAAAGGACCAATAAGGTTGAAGTTCAACCATATCAGCAATTTCTCGATTCATGCTACAAAGGAAACGAACGATGGCTTGCTCAGGAACTTCTGGAACTTCATACCTCATTTTGAGTTGTTCAAACTCACAAATGTATTATTCAACACTCATCCCTTGCTGTCTTAGGGAATTCAGTTTGAGGAACAGATTTTGTTTATAGTTGTCGGACAAGAACCTCTTCTTCATCAACTTCTTGAGTTTTTTCCAAGACTTGATTCGGCCTTTTCCTTCCCTTGCTCGTTGATGCTTTAGATTCTCCCACCATAGAGAAGCATATTTTGTCAACTTTAGGACAGCAACCTTACATTTCTTCTCATCCGAATAGGACTTGAAGTCAAAAATTCATTCAGTTGTATGTAGCTAATCCACAAAGTCATCGGGATTAAGATTACCATCAAACTCAGGGACCTCCACTTTAATGTCTCTTTCATTCTTCTTATGCCTCCCTCTTCGTCTTCGAATTTGAGATTCATAATCACTAGAGTGCATCATTCGGCTGTCTCTAGTGGAATCAAAATCGCCATCAGAATTTTGACGAGATTTAGAATCATCACGCCGATGCCATTTATTGGGACGCCTTGCTGGCTGTCCATGTCTCGTTGAATTCTCTAGAAGATTGAGGACTTGCTCCATTTGTTGCTGAAAATTTTGGATAGTGCGATCTCACCTTTCGTTGTGCGCTTGCTCCAAAGTCAAGCCTCTTGGAACTTAATCATCCATAAGGAATTTGTAATAGAAGAAAGAAATGAATCACTCAAATGAGTTGAACCTTGAGCTCTAATACCAATCTTTTGATGCGTGACGGGACGAGTGATTCTAGAATGGTAAGTTTTTTCTTTTGGGATTTTTCTGGTTAAGTGTATGGAGTAGTGTATACGAGGATGAAACAAAAATGAATAAGAAAAGATAGAACGATTTTCTTCCAAGGTATAAAGGCCACGCCACCAACCGAGGATGAGGATCAAGATCTACGAAGTTCACCACCAAGGCCTAAAGCTTCCACCAATCAAGGATAAAGGACTTCGGGATAGGAGAAGCTCACCACCAAGGCCTAAAGATTCCATCATCCAAGGATAAATGGCTTCTTGGCTCACCACCAAGGAATGATCTACACTCCAAGGATAAAAAGACTAAATGGAGTTATCCACCCTTCGAAGGAGTACACTCAAGCAGAGGAAATCTCACCATTTTCATTCATCAAATTCGTATCCCCCATACATTGGATAGTTTTCCCCTATTTATAGGAGGATTTTAGACTTAGGAAATATAAAAAATAAACTTTAATGACCTAGGTACTTAAGAAATGCATTATTATTAGTACGGGAACTTGCATTCTTGAACCTTCGGCCTTCCGTATTCTTGAACCTTTAGCCTTTCGTATTCTTGAACTGCATTTTTGAACCTTTAGCCTTCCAAAATTCGTGCTCCTCCCTTGACCAGAAAATAATTCTCCTGAAACTTCATCAATTGGTCATGCAAGACGTTTAAAATGGCCTCCCATTTATAGTTATCGATATACCACAAAGTACCGATAAGTAATTAACATTATTCATTCAAAATGATCCATTGAAGCACATAATGCCCAATTTCTTTCTTGGCTTGGATAAGCATCGATGCATCTGAGTTGGTCGATGGAGCTACATTAGATGCTCCTGCATCACCTCCACCCTCCCCCCCACGCTCTCTTTCTCTCTCTCTCTCATTTTCCTCTCACCACCAAAGCCCCCCATACCCATTTCTCTCTCTCGACTCATCTCTCTTTCCCTCTCTCTTTCTCTTGGTTTACTACCCCTCCACCGTTGCCACCCTACATAGCCGTGTCATGTTGCCTTGCTGTTTGCCATGAGCCACGAACCGCCACCTCTAAAATGTGTTGCACCCTCACCGCCTCACACTACTGCCCTCATCGATCGCCCCTCATGCCATGCCAAGCCCTTGTCGTGAGCTCTTTACCGCCGCCATGAGCTGGTAAGCCGAAATCCGAAAGTGAGTAGCTTACTAATCTTGTTTAGGGTCGTAATTGCACTTAGGGGTAGGATTAGGATTATATTAAGCATTAATGATAGTTAAATTAAGTGATAAGTGGATATGATGATAAACTATCATGATAAGTGATAAATAGTGGTGATAAGCTATTATGATAGATGACAAGTAGAGGTTATCGCGATGAATGATTACTAGATGCAATAAACTATCAAGATGAGGGATAATTGAATGCAGTAAGCTATCGTGATAAGTGATAATTAGATACAATAAGTTGTAATAAATGGTAATTGGATGCGATAAATTATTATTAAAGACTATTATTAAATGCGATAAGCTATCGTGATAAGCTGTTATTGGATGTGAGAAGTTATCGTAGATACGATAAGCTATCATGATAAGTTATAATTAGATACGATAAGTTATCTTCATTGTGATGTTATTAGTTTTAAGTGGTAAGTGCTTATTGAATACTAATTTTAAAGGTAATATAGATTTATGCAATCCCTGTTTTGAAATTGGTAAGTGTTATTGGCATTTTATGTTTACAAATAACGAGTACTTATGAAAGACTATTTTGAAAAGTGAGTTGTTAATTTGTTAAATGAAATCATGGTGCAATGTTATATAATATGAGGTTGATGCATAATTGCTTGGGTGAATGGTCAATCGAGGGGCAATCATATGGCATTATTTCATGAAATCTTTATGTGCGAATGTTGTGATGTATGATGTATGAGCACTAAACACTCTTGCATTGATGAATGAGAAAGATAAAATTCGGCTTGAGTGGTTGATGTATTCGTTTGATCATATAATGATCCGATACTTGTATAATTACAATGGATGATGCCCAATAGATTTCAAATGCCCTCACGTCAACATGATGCTAGTTGCGAATGAATTTCACAACGAAACTCCTTAATTGGAATGGCATTTTCGAGTGAGGCCGAGACAATACCATACCCGATGAGGTGGGACGATGCCCGATTAAGTTGGAAGACCACCATTGCTAGTGTCGATTGTGACCAAGAACGGTCGTAATAATGTGTAATCATGGTCTCAAGGATTTTGTTGTAGTATGGGATGCCATGCAATTCTTGAGACATCACATGTATAAAAAGCATGAGTAATAAATGCATATTTTCAAAAATAATGCTATAGTTTGCACACGACCTATATGAGTTGCATGAGATACATGTGTGGATTACATGGGATTTTGGTGGTTTATATGACGCATGCATGGTTGACTAATCCTACTTACGAATTAATAAGTATGTAGATTTGTATGCTTATGTTAGTACTCGAGGAATATAGGTCGAGGTCGATCCCTTCATGTTGGCTTTACAATTGATCTGCCATCGATAATTAAACTACATGTTTATTACGTTTTTAAGGTAAAGTACTTTCTTATGCAAGATTTAAGAATTTACTTGCTGAGTTTATCTCACTCCTTATTGTTTAACTTTTTCAAGTCCTAATCATAACTAGCCGAGCTTGAGCTATAAGTACCTTGGGATGGACATGCCACCTTTTAAGGTCACCCTCTTAGAGGTACTAGGTTAACCCCTAAACCCTTTAAGATGTGTGTATGGCCAAACTTTTGGATGTTTAATGTGTAATGATTAATGTGTGTGTCTCTATATATATATGGAAGTGTGTTCTGTCCCTACTTATGAATGGTTGGATGGTTTTATTTATGGTTTGAAAGATTAAAAAAAAAAAATGAGAAAAAACTACTAAAAACCCCAAATTTTGCCCAAAGTGACAAATTCATCTCAAACTTTTTTTTGTGACATAAAAACCTCGAACTTTACCAACTGTGAAACATTTATCCCAAATTTTTTTTCGTGACACAAAAAATCCCGAACTTCTATCCTTATGACATATTTACCATAAATTATAAGGCATTTTGGTCTTTTACTTTTTCAACTTTTTTTCTTCATTTTCTCTCTCTTCCCTTTGTCGACCATGGTGAAGCCAACGGAGGGAAGCCGAAGTCAGGAAAGGGTTGCCCTTGCCGGTGTTAGGCGAGGGTCACCCTCATCTAGGCTGCTAGGGCTGCCCTTGCTAGTGTCGGGCAAGGGCCGTCCTTGCTCGACTTAACGAAGGCCGCCCTCATCGGCGTCGGGCAAGCGGTACCCTCGCCAAATTTGGGAGGGAGGCCCTCACCTGACCTAGCCGAGGGTCGCCCTTGCTCGATGCCAGTGAGGGCGGCCCTAGCCACCTAGGCAAGCGCAAGCTTCGCCCGACGTTGGCTTCCCTCCACCAACTTTACTATGGTCGGTAGAGGGAAGAGAGAAGAAGAAAAAAAAAACAAGGAAAAACACAAAAAAAGAAGAAGAAGAAAATATATCACAATTTACAAAGTTTGGGGTATTTCGTATCACAAAAAAAAAAAAAATTTGGGTAAATTTATCACTTTAAACAAAATTTGAGGTTTTTGGTGATTTTTTCTTGAAAAAAATGGATTAGCAATACCTCGAGACATCGCAATTATATGACTAAAGCAAAAGAGGATTGTCACTTGTCCAAGGAGGTCAGGGTGTGATAACATATCATAAATATACCAATTTAAAGGTTCTTTATAGTAAGAAAAAGATAGATATCTTAACTATATGGTTGCAAAGTATATTTTGATAGGAAAAATTGTCCAAAAAATTCAAAATATGTTATACTTTTGTTAATTTAACTCTAACTTTTAAGTTTGCTAATTCAGTTCTAGATATTTTCATTTTTTGCTAATTAAATTTGTCTAGTTAAGTTTGATCGAAATTTGCAAATATAGACATCGGACATATCACGTGGCACGGCCGTTACTTACATGGATAATTTTTAATATATTCTTAAAAATATTTATACATTTTTTTCGATTCTTTTCTTTTTTTCTCTTCCTTTCTTTTTCACTTTTACGTCTTCCTTTTGTCGTGGCCGGCCACCGCCGGCCGGCGACGCGCGGCCGGGCGAGGGCGAGCCCCCTAGCCAAGGCGAGACCCAACAAAGGTCGGCCTCGCCCAAACCAAATCTGGCGAGGCCAACACTCGCCTGATCTGGAGCGAGGGTCGGGCGAGGCTAGCCTGACGGCCATGGCCGGTGGAGGGGCTTTGTCTCTTTGCTTGCCGTGGCTTACTCTCTCTTCTCTCTCTCTCTACTTGCGGACATCGATGAGCGCCGGATCGTTGGTGAGCGTGAATCCTTGATTTTTTCCTCTTGCTTGTCTCATCTCTTTCGTTGTTCCCTTCTTTCCTTCCTTTCCCCATGGCCGAAACCCTAGCCCTGCGTCCAGAGCTGGCTGGGGAGGCCGATGCAGGCGCGAAGCTCGGCAATGCCGGAGGGGCGAGGGTGGAGATCGACACGTCGACCCTGTTCAAGTCCATCAAAGAGGCGGTGAGCCAGTTGGGTGAGATCAGTTTCTGGAGGCCCTCTCGTCTTCTCAAGTCCCTTGAAACTCAGGTCCCCTCTCCTCTCAATCTGTGCGCGTGCGCTTACTTTGAGCTTGGTTTGGGAAAGTGAGAACTTCATGATCTTAGAGTCAAAATTAATTAAAACCTTCAATTGGAGAGTGAAACTAGACCCGGAGAACTTTCTAACCATATCTCCTCTACTTTAATAAAAGGCTAGGGTTGTTAAAAAAGCCCAACCCAACCTGACCCGACCCGAACACAAAACAAGTAATAAATATAAAACAAGCAAATAAATGTGTTTTGGGTTGGGTCGAGGTTCGAACATTGTTCGACCCAAAACACATCAATTCTAAATTCCGAACAAGGCAAAAACACAAACACCCCCAAACAGTCAAACAAATACCTCGTCGGCTCCACCGCCTTCTCCGGCGACTCCGGCGGCGTCCAGGAAGTGGCCGAGGATCCTCTCGACGCAGTCCACGTCGTAGAGGGTCTCGTTGAGGTATGAATAGCTCGGGATCAGTAGGTCGTCGAGCGTCGCTTCCTCGAGCTGCAGGCCCACCTTCCTCTCGAGCGACGCCCGGAAATCCTCCGACGCGTTCAGGATGATCGCCGTCCGCAGGAGGCCGAAGAGGAGTCTCGTCGTCGCCGCCGCCGAGGACCGCGAGGCCGTCTTCCCCGGCGGCAGGTTCGCGATTATCGTCTCCAGGAGCTCTCTCTGTTCGCTCTCCGAAGGGACTGAGGAAGAGGAGGACGACGACGACGGCAGCGGCGGCTTCCGGCTGTTCTCCATGATTTCGGAGCTCAAATCGGCGTCTCTCATGGCGGAGATCAAGCGCCTGAACAGGGGCAAGCTCAGCAGTGACAGATCCTCCAGCCACGACTCCACATTGCTCCCTCTCGACTCCCTCTTCCTCCCCTTCGTCTCGATCCTGCGATGCTTTACTGAATTTGAGAGTGCTGGGCTTAATCGATGAAAAAATGAATAAAAGCTTGCGGAACCGAGCCTGATTTGCGGCGAGTCGTACTGATTTAGAGTTTTATGTATCATGTTTAGATGAAGGATTGCATTAAACCTGAGTCTGAAACTCATATAAAAGTGCACACCACTTGTTCAATGATTTGCTCATGAGAAGTGTTGAACGAATTTTTGCATAATCGATTATCTCTTCAGATTAAGGTTTGATTTATGTCCACTCCATCAATTGTTGAACTGAATCTGAATACATGTTTTTCCCTTTCGTTTATGTCGTGCTCTTGCAATTCCTAGATTAGTTGCTGATAAATCCTCTCTTTTGTGTAGAGGAAAACCCGGAAACCCGACCCAAACCGACCCGAATTTCCGATGTGAGTCTAATGTGTTTCAGGTCGGGTCACAGTATATGATTTCGGGTCGGGTCGGGTCGGGTCGGGTAACATCAAAACCCGACCCAACCTGACCCTTTTACACCCCTAATATCCATCCCTTAGGTAGCTCTAAAATTGGATGTGAGTGGATCAGAAGACGCCTTGGGAGTCGGGGAGAGAGTCCCAGAATAAAAGAAAAATTATTATGGGGAGTGGCTGGTCGAAAGAGACGGAAAGGGAGAGCTTCTAGGAAAAACAAAGAAAAGTTGAGCCAAACTACTAGTGAGAAAACAAACTAGGACACTGATAGATGAAATTTATGGGAGACAAATGGACAAGCATGGTCCACGAGTGGAGTTTTGAAGGCTTACAAAAATCTTTGCGAGCAGTCTGTTTTGCAGGTCTTTCGTTCCAGTTGGAGGGACCAACTTTAGGCGTCCTTGGGGGAGTAGTTTCTTGGTTTTCTTGGCCAAGAACCACGACAGCAGCTAGTAAGTAAGGCAAAGATCTCAGCTAAGTTGTTATAAAATTTTAAGGAGAAAAATTGAGATAGAGCCGCGTCTTGGTTGCTGGTCTAAACTGTAGCCTGATTCACTTTTGCTGTGAATCAGGTGTATGGTAGGTTAATGTATCCTACTTTTTTGGGCTGTCTTAAGTTGTTTGTGTGTAACAAGTTGCTGGTGTCTACTGTGTGTGTGTGAGTTGTAATGTGTACCGTGTTAAGGGAGAGAGAAGAGCATGCTTAGGAGTATTCTGTTAGTGCGTGGTTACTGATGATGGTTTTCATGAGCTATGTGTGAGATGTGCATGTGTGGAGCGATGGCTTTGTGATGTTGCTGCACAATTGGCTTTGTGATTCACTTTTGCTGTGAATCAGGTGTATGGTAGGTTAATATATCCTACTTTTTTGGGCTGTCTTAAGTTGTTTGTGTGTAACAAGTTGCTGGTGTCTACTGTGTGTGTGTGAGTTGTAATGTGTACCGTGTTAAGGGAGAGAGAAGAGCATGCTTAGGAGTATTCTGTTAGTTCGTGGTTACTGATGATGGTTTTCAATGCTCACAATTAGGAGTATTCTGTTAGTGCGTGGTTACTGATGATGGTTTTCATGAGCTATGTGTGAGATGTGCATGTGTGGAGCGATGGCTTTGTGATGTTGCTGCACAATTGAATGTGCTGGTGCGAGTTGAATGAGAGGGTGTTGCTTGTGCTGTGTGCGTTGTTAGGCACGAGCTAGTGTAGAACTGAGTGAACTGCTGGTATGGGTATGCATGAGCTGTGTGTGTATGCTGTCAGTGTGGTGTGTGTGCTGGAGATGTAAAAATGCTTGTGCTGTGTAGGAGCTTCAAATGCTGACTGTGGACACGTGTGATGTTCATGAGTGATGTTCATGAGTGAGCTGTGAGTCTGTTGGTTGTGCTGCGTAAGCCAGTGCAAGGATTAGCAAGACTAAGGAGAGGGCCATAAGCTGCAAGTTGCAGCAGCTCCATGAACTGCAAATTGCAGCAGCTAGGGCTGCAAATTACGATCTTTCTGCCTGTGACTTGCACCTCTCCAAGAGCTCAACCAGTCCCTCCTGTAAGCTCCTGAACCAAAGAGAAATGATTTTGGTTCATTCCTTATGTATATCGATGCAACTATGCCCGTATGAGATGCTTATACAAGCTAGGATCGTGTGTTAAAATGCATTCTTGGTGTTAGAAGCCATAAAGGTTGGGCTTGAACCGTAATTTGCGTTCTCATGAATTTTATCCCTCTGCCCAGATACTATCCAGATTTTAATTAGGAATATTAAGCCCGATTTAAATGTCACTTCAGGCAATAATTACATATGTTAAGATTATAAGAATGCGATGCAGTTGATGTATGTTGATTTGGTGCCAATTTCTCATCATCAGCGTTCTTGTGAAATGTATAGGTTTTGAGTCTGGGCTGTTTGTCATCATCGAGACCTTTGGTGATGGACTTTAGCCTCACTTTTAGCTATTCGGCAAGTCAAGCCAACTCTTGCTGGTTTCTATGGCCCGGAAATGGGCTACTGCCTTTAATATTTATCTGCCGTCATTAACATCATGATTTAGTTTGAATCTTGGTTTAGTGTATATTGTGTATTTTATTATTGTAGCATTTCAAATTAAGTAATTCTTGTTATACAGAGATGGAGGAGGAGCAGGAACGTAACTATTACCACTGGATTTCATTGTTATGGTTGGTTAGACGAGCCTAGTCTCAACAATACATCATTAATGGCATTAATGGGCATCGATTTGATCAAGTCAGACAAATGACTCACAATGTACTTAGTCATGTCATTCCGCTACTCCTCAAGCATATCTTCTCATGGCTAATACCATATTAAGATTTGGTGCAACCTCTCTCGACTAGGCCTCGGTTAGATGCCTTGGAAGATCCACTTCTTCCTACTGATCTACAGGAAGATTTAGAATGTACAGGAACATCACAAGTCTATGGAACTAGGTCAATTTGCTAGCAACATTATTGGCTTCCTTGGAAGATCCACTTCTTCGTATTGGCTACAGGAAGATTTCGAATGTGCAGGAACATCACCAGTTATGGAACTAGGTCAATTTGCTGGCAACATTATTGGCCTCCTCTCGATTCCTAGTTCTCACCATTACGATCTCTTCAAACCCAACAAGAAGTCCCACTGAACATACTAAAAAGATGTTTTGCCACAAAGTGAAGTTTCTTTCTATTGAGAATGGTTCAAAATCAACGAAGGTTTAAAGAAAGGGTCTTTTATTGATTTTTGGATATGAATGTTAAATGACAAGAAATTTAAAAAATGCAAATACTGGAAACAATCATTACCAATAATATAAATTGACCAGAAAGTGTAAGTTTACAAGAAATGAGGTGAAGAACAATTATGGGTGAACATGGTCCGAATGTGTGATTCCTGACCTAAAACCAAAAACCGTCTACTAAAGACCGGTACCAAAAAATTGTAACCAGAAACCACCTGTCAGTTCTGTGGATCCACACGAGAACTAGACTCTTGATCCGATTTGGTTCCCTAGTAGACCCATGAAACTGGTCTCATCAAAGATCAACCAACTATCTCTGTCCATTATCGTTACAACTTATAACAAGTAAAATCAAAATTTCTATCTATTTTGTGGCAAAATTAGAAAGTAGAATAGAAATAAGTATGTGGAACTAATCTCACTATAAGCAAAATCAAGGATTCACGCTCATTGATTGATTGTGCAACCCTCGCGCTACTAGCTAAGTAATACCTCTTAGATACTTTCATTAGCTCATCAATCAATACCTACAGCATCATGCATTTCATCTTATCTCATCAAAATGTCAAGAAAAAAATAAAAAGCCAAAATTGGAAGACAAAAAAGAGATAGATTCTTTTCCTTTTTTTTGGGTCGGCCAAAATACAAGAGACAGGTTTGCATAGCCAATAGACAATGGTGTGGTCTCTGCAGTCTCACAAAATCTCTAAATCTCTCTGACATGAATTGACAGGGACCGTCGCGTGGTGGGTACGCATGAAGTAATCTTCGCTCCTCCAACAGCAAGACATTGCAGCCCCTTACCGACACCATCGCAATTGCACAACCAACCAAGCTAATTACATTAATTTGAAATTCAGCAATAATCCCATATGAAAACACGACTAATTAAGTTATAAAAAAGATCTAATTCCACAATTACCCACAGATCATCTCCGGCTATTCCCGATCCATTCCTCCGACATCTGGAATCGAAATCGTGCTTCAACCGCCAGTCCGGCCCTCCCCACCCTCCTCCTCCTCCTCCTCGAAGGCCGACACCGGGAAAGACCGCGAGAGCCCGGTCGGGTTCGCGAAGGCTACCTTGGTCGGGTCGTTCCGGTCTATGTAGATGTCGGAGATGGTGACCCAGAACAGGAGCTCCTTGCTCTTGACCCCGGTGAGACGCTTCATCCGGCGGTCCCCGACGAAGGCGGTGATCTCGGCGTCGTAGGAAACGCTGCGGGAGACGGCGCGGAAGCGGTGGACCTTGGGCTTGCGCTGCTGAACCCAGACGAAACCGGTGGAGCGGTTGTAGCCGACCTCGACGATGTCATCCAGGGGGACAAGGCCCTTGGGGAGGTTGATCGCGGAGAGGAGCTGGCGGGACTTGAGCTTGCACAGAGAGTCCCCTTTGTAGACCTCGGCGTTGTCCCGATGCGTCGCTATGAGCTCGGTCGTCATTTCCTTTTCCTTTTTTCGGCTTGCCTTGGAAAGTCCAGATCTGCTCTCTTTCTTTGCTATTTGACACAGAGAGAGAGAGAGGGAGAGAGAGAGAGAGGAGAAACAACGGAGGAGGGGTCCTTATACTCGTTCGGATTTAATGGTCCGGATTTGGATTAAGATAAAATAAGATAAGAATGAATAAAAAATCCTCAAAACATGTTACGAATCGTTAAAAATCCCATCTCATATTTGGTACAATCCAATTTATGATAAAAATATTAGAAAATTTTATTTGTCCAATAAAATCTTCGACGTTATCTAGAATTCACCTCTTTAGCTCCCTCCATAGCATCTCAAATCCCCTCTCTACTTTCTTCCGATCCTTTCCTTCACCGCCAGTTTCGTCGGATCCACCCTCATCTCCACCTCCAAACTGGCATGGAGGTGAAGGGTGACGATGGGGGGTGGACACCATGCACGAAGCTCAAGTGCCACTTGATGTCGAAGCCAACAATCTAGGATAGTGAGGGGCAAAAAGGAGGTGGATGATAGCTATATAGCACCGACACGGACACGTGATACGCGACACGATATGACACGACACGACACGCTGACATGTCATTTCTTAAAAATAGAGAATTTCGACACGTTCCGACACGTTATATATTAAATATTTTTATATATAAATACATAAATAAATAATAATAAAAATAGTCTAGAATTAATTTACACGAAAAATATTAAATAATATCATTCATTATTTTAATTTGTTACAATAATACATAAAACTTAGAGGAAAAAAACATTGTTTAAAGAAAAATGCTGAAATGATATTTTTAAATTTATTTATTTATTATATATAGCATTTTTTATTACTTCTTTCATAGTAAAAGACTTTTAAAAAAACTAAAACAATTATAAAAAAACAAAACTAAAAAAAAAAAAATTAACCCCGTGCGTGTATATTCATAGCAATTTTATTACTTCTTTTATTACTTCTTTTGTGTATATTTATATTTTGACCCCTCAAGTATTGGAAATTTTTAAAATTGACCCCGTGCGTGTCGGAATCACGTGTCGGAATTCTGGACTCGCGTGTCGGAGAGTGTCGAAGAGAGTTGACCACGTGTTGAATTTTTCGACACTCATTGACCGCGTGTCGGAGCGTGTCGGGACGTGTCAAAGCGTGTCGGACACGTGTCAGAGTGTCGGACACGACACGGAGGCTTTCAGAGAGTGTCCGTGCTACATAGGATGGCAGTGAGGCACTGAGTGACAAGGGCGGACACACCTATGTTGTGGACGACGAGATTCTTCATGGCGCAGACGATTCTTAACGAAGGAACATATCATGTGACAAATTAATGAATCATGTCATTTCGAAACACAAGCAAGAACTGCCGAATTCAAGGTGGCTAAATAAGTGGTTCACTGACCTAAAAAGGCGAAAGGCTCTTGATTCTGCAGAAAAGATTAGTAGCCGGTCAGATGCTAAATTTAGGGATGGGTATGAGGCGGGGCGGCAATGGAGTTGGGGGATCACATTCCCCTCCCGACCCTGTGGATGAAAATCTTGCCCCGGCCTTCACTAAGACAATGGAGCACCACTCTAGACTTATAAGCTTCTGCCCAGAAAGAACTAAATATCACTTTCGTAATGGTCATTTGACATTTTTCTTATGTTTACTTTGACATCTCAGGCGACTTTAGGAAAGAATGGTTGGTTTTATAGAGTTAAACAAGTTCCAACTTTCACGAGTTAGATGTTGCGGGACAATGTGAACAAGTTGCTTACCTGAAGAACTTTCTCAATTTGTATCTCTTATAAAAGCAAGGTATTTTTATCATACTTTCATTTACCACAAATATATAAATAATATCAAAGACAACATATTTCTTCAAAGAATATACACGGGACAGGGGCGGGACCTAGACCAGCCAGGCGCCACCGATTGCCCCGCCTAGTAACACCTGGGGCATCTCGGCAGGAAAATTTGCCCCATCTAGGGTAGTACTCAACAAGGCACGAATTCCCTGCATCCCCTGCCCATCTCTATGCGTGTTTGGTGGGTTAAATAGCAAATTCAAAGTAAATCAATACCCGCTAGCACGGATAACTCCGTGTTACCCAATTCATGCAACTACATTATCGTCATAAATAAATAAATCGTGCACACATCCATTCTCTAATTGAACATGACTCTATTATCAGCACTATTGAAACCAATTTATTAAGTTTCAAACTCGTTTAGTAACTTTCAGTGAACAGCCAAAGGCACAACATTTGACCGGTCAGAGAGCATGCAAAAAGGAAAGACCAGTTGGGACCACTAGAAGGCAGGATCAGTACTGCTTTTTCCCCGTCACGACCTCCCATGCCTGCAAGATGTGATTAACGATTTCCTCCACTCCATGGCCATGCTTTACCTGCAAATATATACTTCATAGATCCATCATTTCTTTCAAGAAAGTCCAAATTCAGCAATTTGCATGCCCTCATGTATATACAGAATGTGCATAGAAGAAACTCCAGAAACAAGGATGTGTCTAGATGATGAAAACCACTCATCATAAAAACTTTCCCAAAGCTCTCTGTTCCAAGTGGTCTGAAACGATCCGCGTGCATGAGAGAGAGAGTGAGAGAAAAAGTCAGATGGATATAGAGACAGAAAGAACTAATGCAAAATGAGGTGGAAAGTACTAGGGTGAGATGTGGGTTGCGAAGTCCACACTTCCCTCACCTGTGCAAAGACAAAGGGTCCTCCATCTCGCATCCGAAGTGCATCTCGCTCCATCACAGCCAAGTCAGCTCCAACAGCTGCTGCAAGGTCAGTTTTGTTTATCACCTGGAATATTGAAGTAGAGACACATGGCAATAAAATCATTTCCATTACACAGATCACCTGAGTGAAAGCAAGATGCCATTGCTACTTGCACAGAAATAGAGATATTTCACCAAAAAAAGGAGAAGAAAATGTACCAGGAGATCAGCTTGGGTGATGCCTGGGCCTCCTTTGCGAGGAATTTTATCACCTCCAGAAACATCGATGATGTATATGATGAAGTCTGCCAGTTCTCTGCTGAAGTTCGCAGCTAAATTATCTGCATAAACGGTATAAAACCATCTTTATGCCTTGATCAGTTGAATTTAGAGGATGCAAGTCTAATCAAACAGTAGTGTAGCCACCATTCGTTTCCTTTTTTAGGACCAGGTCTAAGGCACCATTCTTAGACACACCACATGTTCATCATATGCGCATGCCTTTGCAATCTTCCAAACCCAACTGTAACAAACTTTGACTACAAATATTTATTGTTAGCCTGTTTTTCCAAATCTTCCAACATGGCATGTCATTTATCCAACACTTGGAGCTTGGTCCAATAACCAGATTGAGTGCAACAAATGAAATAGTATACTGTTGCAAGAGTGCCACATGTTATCATTGTGTTTACTAAGGCAAGATAGCACAAAAGAATCAATGTAGGCATAGCCAACTTTACTTTGTGAGAGAAAAACGGGTTATCTTGTTTCTGTTTTTGCTTGAAGTGAAAGCAACAAGGCTAAGTTACCTCCCCCGGATTCACATAGCAATATGTCTGCTTTGTACAAGTTTGAAAGCTCCTCAAGAGGACCCAAATTAATACTAATGTCCTCACGAATTGCCGCATGTGGGCAGCCTCCTGTTTCCACTGCCCGTATCCTTTCCTTGGGAAGTGCCCCATGCTTTACCAAGAACTCACCATCCTCTTTCGTGAAGATATCATTTGTCACCTGAAACAAAGAAACTGCTTTTGGTCATTCTTTTCGTACAGTCTTGATAAAGCAAACAAGCAGAGACAATAGAGTTCATGCATAACAACGTAATGGGAAAATTGTTCCATTGTCCTAAACCTTTTGTATGGAATGCAATCAAGTTTTAAACATTTCAACTAAACGAATGTAGTACTACTTGCAAAGAAATGCGCTTTAAGTCCTCAAATTATCACCAGGATTTTCTTACGTGACAGTCCAGTCATGTTTGTTGGTTTGTCGGTCCAATGTATCATGGCAATTTGGTGATGTGACCCATGATTAAATAAAACAATATCGTTTCCGTTTTTCTATCCTTTTTCTATTTTCTATCCATTTATGCCCGCACTCTCTTGACTCTCCTTTGTGCCTTCACTCTTTCTTCTCTCTCTTTCTCTTAGTTCATGAATAGAGCTCACAAGAAACAGAGCTTCATCGGAAGTCCTCGTCTTCTTCAATCAAAGCCATGCAACGCCCCCGCGGTAGTCACCATGCCTTGCCAGCACAGGCCCAACTCCTTCTAAGACCCACAATTTTGCCACCCACACCACCGAGCCTCTCTCTAGCCCCATCAATTTGTCGAGCCTCATACTTGGGCTTACAACATTGGATGTGAGGTTGCGAAACAAGATATGATGTCACCCCAGGCTAAGACATCCCTTTCAGTGGTCACAACCTCAGCCCCTTTATCTTTATTAAAAGAGGGCGAGACAGTGGGAAACTTCGTCTCTAGCTGAAGGTTAATGAATGGAGGGCCGAAAGTTGACGAGTCACGGGTGACGAATGACGGCAAGTGAAATCTAAGGGTGCAAGAATACAAACAACAATTGCAATGCGGTGGTGGCTGAGGCCGCTGGATGGTGGAGTGAGAGATGTTAATGTGAGACTAATTAAAAGACAACATTGTTTTATTAATTGCCGGCCACATCACCAAGTCACTGCGACACATCAGATCAACGGGGGTAACTGCATTGCCATGTAAGAACAGGTTGAGGACTTGGTTCCATTCCATACAAAAGATTTAGGATTTCCTTATATTATAGTAACAGCACTCAACCTTATAATTTCAGGGTCAAGGACTATACTGCGTAGATATATACTGAAATCGGTTGTTTCTATCTGATTGATTTTAGATCTGCTATCATATTGAGACATAGATATCAATCTCGTAGCTGAGAAAAGGAGATAGATGCTAAATATCTTGAACTAAAAGCAGCCGAGGAAGTTTATTCCAGAGAACACTAGAATCCAACCAGCTGAAATTCTGAGCAATTACTAAACAGGAAAAGGACAAGATCAGTCTCTTCTTGCTCCTTAACTTCAAGTCATGGTCCAACATTGCTTGAAGCTCAACGAATTGTCATTGGAGAAACAACTTTGACAGAGGTTATCATTCTATAAGAAATCTTCCAGAAGTAGATGATAAAATTGATCAGGGTAAAGTGGCAGACCACAACAACAATGTAGTACAGCATGAACAGCCCACAGAACAAAGTTGTTCTAATGGCTCCCAGTTACACAGCTTAGTCCATGATCATGAATAAACATCTGTTTCATATGATTCACCAGAACTATCCGCTGAGGATGTCATGTCAGCAATGGCTAGTAGGAAAGCATTGAACTTGCGTAAAGCAACATCAAATTCGTTGATTCCTAAAGTTCCTCATATCACTAGTTTTCATGGTTTAGATCAGCAGCTTTGAGAGGAGCTTTGCTTGAATTCCATAACACCCTGTTTGCCAGTTGTTATTGGATAGAGCTCATTTTGTAACTCACCTTGTTTGCCAGGTGGCATTGTATAGAGCTCATTTTGTAACTCACTGATCAGAAAGGTTTGATAGGATCCCATTCTCTTCTCTCTAACTTTATATTACTAGTTTTCATGGTTCTAGATGAGCAGCTTCGTGAGAAGCTTTGCTTGAATTCCATAACACCTTGTTTGCCAGGTGTTATTGAATAGAGCTCATTTTGTAACTCACCTTGTTTGCCAGGTGTTATTGTACGGAGCTCATTTTGTAACTCACTGATCAGAAAGGTTTGAAAGGATCCCATTCTCTTCTCTCTAACTTTATATTTATGCATTCCGGGTCCTCTTTGGGATGAATCAAAAAGAGGTCCTCACCAAGTTCATGACAAGGCAATGGTAGAAGGAACTTCTTCCATTACATCCAAAATGCAAGAAAGTTGAATTTGCTTTTCTTTGCTAAGATGGTGATCTAGTGGTCCTTTTTAGGGAAAGCTTACAGGCTGTTGAGGCAGAGACTAATGTCTGAACTTCTTGCAAAAGTCAGAATCAGACCCAACTGTTGAAAAAATATTGAATTGAAAAGCACTGTAAGTGCACAGGCTCCATGTTTGTGACTTATTCAATGGGCACTGTGAAATGGAAGAATTGTTGTCCAGCTCTCATGTTAAATGGAGGGCAAAGTTTGTTGGCAACAATGCATAAGACAAGATAGCTAAATTTTGGGGGGACTAAAAGAGTCTTAATGAGAAAGAAGTCCATAGGGGCCAGCACATCGTGCTTATGGTTATTGCATATGGAAAGCCAGAAACCTCATAATAAATCAAGGGAGCTTGGGAAAAAAAAAAAATCTTAAAATTTATGTTGTGACGGAATGTAGTACTAAGGAATATCAAGTATTCTAAAGAGATTAATTGAACGACTCATGAATATCACGGGTGCTCTGCTATGGCTGGAGCATTAGTTGATCGGATGTACATTGAAATTTCAGTGTTTCTTCAACCACCAAATCTTATGTTTTAATTATATTATTGAATAATAGTATTTTGAGGCAGAGGAGGTCCGTTATAATTTGGGGCGTGTAGTAGGTTGTTGGGCGGTTGAGCATATCATGATTAAGCAGAAGAAGCACAATATAAAGTAACGAAATTGACCTAATGCTGTCCAATAGGTCAAGCAAGAGACATTTGATGATGACAAGTGAAACAAGAGATGTAGTCGATCAAATTCGGTTATTTGTGTGTGAAAATGAGCTCTCTTGGCTCATAATTGCCGTACCAAGAATTCACTTCTCACTTTCTTAAGGAGCAAACCTCTAGCACAACAGAACTTATCCTCAAAGCCATAAACTTCAAATTTTCAAACCGTTCTTGATGAAAGGATACTTACTGCGGCAAGACTGTATTTATCTCTCAACAATTGACACAAAGCCAGCATCAAAGCCGTTTTCCTACCCAAAAAATAAATTTCAGTAAATTAGCACTCATGACCGAGTTTGAATTCTTCCGGAGTGCTGATTTGAGAGCACGGTTCCAATGCAATTAGACGAGGAAAACAAACAAAAAAGACGGTCAATCAGCAACATACCCAGTACCAACAGGTCCTCCAATGCCGACAGTGAAGGCCCGCTCGTTGAAATCCCTGGAGAGGATCGGCGGGGCTCGCTTGGGGAAGAAGCCGGGCGAGTAAATAGGCTCGTGGGAGTGAGGCGCGAGACCGTCGTGGCTGTGGTACACCCTCCCGTCCGGCCCCACCCACGAAGCTGCTCCTGCGGATTCACTGCAGATGGAGGAGGAGGAGGGGCCAACGTTCTCGTTCAGCAAGGATTAAGGGAGTACGCAAGAAGACTGAATAAAAATGGTGAAGGACAAAAGAGAAACGAGATAGAAAAAGTCCATGGAGATGGATGAGGTCGATTACTCGTGGTGGTGGCCGTCGTGGTGGTGGTCGCCGTCGTGGTGGTGGTGGTGGTGGTGGTGGTGGTCCTGATCACGGCGGTCCGGACGGGTTTCCGAAGACATTTGACCAGAACTGCAGGGGGAGAGGTGGTTTTTGTGTGGGGGGGGGGGAGCCGCTACTCTAGCAGCTGGCGTTAAGTATTTCACTGGACTTTGTTAGACTGTGAACGGGCCGGAAAGTTCGGGCTTAAATTCAAGCCCGGCCCGACAACAGTGGAGCGGGTGCTTCTGATCCTGCACGGAAAGGTACCATCTAATTAACTTTAAAATTTTAACAAATAACTGCTTAATGGATTAAGTACAACTTGATATTTTAGTATAAAAGGTTGATGTTGGATGTTCCACAAGAAAGTATCCACTCTAAATAATACGTAATAAATTAAGCATTGTCTAAGTGCTAATACATTTTTCTCATTGCTAAAGTAAATAAATTTAGGAAAGTATTTATTAGGATGCATTTATTTGATGGATCCGTACCAATACAAACAAGGCTATAAATGGAAAAATACAATAGTAATGCATGCAATATTCTGCAATATACACTTTAGGGAAAATTAAGACGATTTTTTAATTCATATATATTAAATTGCACATCTTCCGTCTATAGTTTTGAGAATTGTTGGTGAAACCCAGAGGAATAAAAATCATTATAGAAAAAAAGTTCCTTCAACTTTGAGTTTAACTTAAATCTTGCGTAATGCAAGGAGAAATGTGTAATTGATCAGCGTCAATTGGTATTGGGGCCTCGTGAGCAATTTGACGTTGACAAGCCACGATTGTAGTGGTGCTAATAGTGGCAACGGCGACACAACTTAATGACAATTCAATGTGGGATACACTTCAAGATAATTATCAAAGATGACAAGGAAAGGCGACTCCTTCCACTGGATCATGAGCAGTTATCATTCCGCAACAGCATGTCCAAGTGTAGAAAAGCAGATAAATTGGTCCTACTTACTTGTCAGTTAAGTTAAAGGGAGTAGCTCCAAAATTAGTTTTTTACATGATATTTCTAAAGAAATCAGCAAGAATTTATGCTTTCGCGATTTGATTTCAAAGGGAATTGATGTAGGATGTCCTATGAACAATTCCATGAAAAGATTGGTCTTGCCAAATAGAAAAAGATTAAGACTTCACTTATTTCACAGAAAATAACTTCCAAAAATGTTTTACGGATTTTTAGGCATTCATTTAAAAAAATGAAGTTAAGGAAAATGTTTTCCGTTATTAAAAAAAAAAAAAAACACCTTCAAAAGTGGGGAAAAGTTCTTCTAATTCACTTTCTTTCACCAAACACATTTTCATTTTATTTTTTAAAATTGATTTTTTAATTATTTCCTTTTCTTTTCCTTTCATTTTTCTTTTTCTTCTTCCTTCGACCGATCGTCGGCCACAGGCCAACTTGAGCCTTGCCACAAGCCGGCGAGGCTCAAGCTCACCAAATATTGGCTAGGCTTGAGCTAGTCGACCCGTGGCAAGGTGGGCGAGGCATGCAACGGCGGAGAAAGGAGGAGGAAGGAAAAGAAAAAGAAAAAGAAAGAAAAATAAAAATAAAATTCTATTTTTAAAAATAAAAATTAATAAAACAATCAATTATTTATAAAAAGATATATAAAATTAAAAATTAAAAATTTTTGGTAGAATTAAAAATTAAAATTTTGATTTTTTTTTTCTTTTACAATTTTTCCTATAAAATCAAATCAAATATGGTGAAAAATATTTTCCATTTCATTTTCAAGTTTCAGCCAAACACCACAAAATATCATTATTTTCTTGGAAAATGACTTCCTAAAAAATATTTTCCGGATACGTGATATTTTCCACGAAGCGAATGGAGCCTAAGTTATTTTGGGTGTTATCTTGTTTGTTATGTTAGATATCATGGTTGGGATTGTTATTGTTACAATATGCTTATTATCTTATTTTTGGGAATATTATCTAGCAATTTACAAATTCTTTTTTGTATGAAAAAGTTTAGGAGAAGGGGAGATTACCCCATGCCAAGGCCAGGACATACCATAAGCCTAGAAGTTCTCATAGTGGATTTACAGATCATGGATTTACAAATCTCCTACCAAACAGGGCTACTAGTAATGACATTCAAACTTATCAATCGAGCTAAACCACTTTGGCAAATTTTTTTTTTAATTATATGCTTGGTGATCAAGTTCTAACACCTAGTAAACTAGTTACTTTGTCCATGCTTTGTCCAGACATGTCATTCCCAGTTTTCAATTAAAATGTCAATTATGAATGTAAGTTAATAGAATACCATAGTTTTAGTGGTCCAAATATCAATGAGAGGAGAAAAAAAAATGTCACGATGCTATACATCATAAGTATGGAAAATTGTAAAATGGAAATTATGATGCTTTTACTAGATAAAATTAACCTAAGAATAAGAGGAGAATAACAGTAATGTAAATGCAGAAATTAAATTCTATGGCAATTTTTAATTATTTGTAAATTATGTGCAGTCATAGAGCTTAATGTCACGACCAAAGGTCATGCCTTCCCGAGGAGGACCTCTTACAATCATTAGGATTTCCAACAAGAAGACTTCTGAAACATTCCAAGGGTGAGCGATACGATAATTGAGCCAAAGTCTAGAACCCTCCTGTCATTAGTGTCGATAGTTGGTAGGATTGGCAATACGATCTCATCCACCGGATGAAAACTCGATCAATGGATATAATCTAAGGGCCTTAAGTATAAGAAGGGATGCCCTCCTGATGCATGATGGGGCAAGTGATTTCAAAACCGAAATTTTTTTCTTTTGGGATTTTTCTGGTTAAGTGTATGGAGTAGTATATATGGTGAAGAAACGAAGGGGGATAAGAAAAGATAGAACGATCTCCTTTCAAGGTATAAAGGCTACGCCACCAACCAAACAAGAGGATCGAGATATAAAAAATACGCCACCAAGGCCTAAAGCTTCCACCAGTCGACGATAAAAGACTTCGGGATAGAAGAAGCTCACCACCAAGGCCTAAAGATTCCACCAGCCAAGGATAAAGGGCTTCTTGGCTCACCACCAATGAGTGATCTATGCTCCAAGGATAAAGAGACCAAAAGGAGTTATCCACTCTTCGAAGAAGTTCACTCAAGCAGAGGAATTCTCACAATTTTCATTCATCAAATTCCTATGTCCATACATTGGATAGTTTTCCCATGTTTATAAGAGGATTTTAGACTTATGAAATTAAAAAACATACTTTGATGACCTAGGAACTTAGACCTTTGGCTCTTGAAAACTACATAACAATAAAGACACCTAGGAACTTAGGAAATGCATTTATTAGCACGGGAACTTGCATTCTTGAACCTTTAGCCTTCCAAAATTCGTGCTCCTCCCTTGACCAGAAAATAATCCTGCTGAAACTTTATCAATTGGTCATGCAAGACGTCTAAAATGGCCTTCCATCGATAGTTATCGACATACCACAAAGTATAGATAAGTAATCGACATTATTCATTCAAAATGATTCATTGAAGCACATAATGCACAATTTCTTTCTTGGCTTGGATAAGCATCGATGGTTCTAAGTTGATCGATGGAGCTATGTTGGATGCTCCCACATCATCCTCCCCGAGTTGTTTGAGATTTGTCCTCAAATCTAAAAAGTTTTCATCCTCCCAGTAAGGAGAAAGGTCTCCCATGTTGAATGTTGCCGAAACTCCAAATTCTCCAGGAAGGTCAATCTTGTAAGCATTGTCACCAATTCACTCGATAACTTTAAAGGGATCTTCATCTCTAGGCATGAGCTTGTTCTTTCGTCGAAATTGAAATATCTCCTTCCTCAAGTGAAGCCATACAAGATCGCCTGGTTGAAATTGAGTCTTCTTGCAATGTTGACTTTCTTCTTGTAAGATTCGTTGGCCTTTTCGATCTTAGATCAAATCTACTCATGGAGCTTCTTCATTGATTCAGCTCTTTTTTTTGCCATCAAAGCTTACTTGAGAGTTAGATGGAATTGGAATTAAATCAATGGGTGTGAAAGGATTAATTTCATACATAACTTCAAATGGCGATCGACCAGTAGTATAACTTGGTGATCGATTGTAAGCAAATTCAGCATGCGCAAGCTTTAAATCCCAGTCTTTCAAAGATTTACTCACCATACCACGAAGAAGAGTGGTTAGAATACGATTTGTTACCTCCGTTTGGCCATTGGTTTAGGATGACAAACTGTGCTGAATAAGAGTCTTGTACCAAACATTCTCCATAATGTCTTCCAAAAGTAGCTTAAGAACTTGGAATCACAATTCGACACAATGGTCTTCGGTACTCCATGAATGCGAATAATCTCTTTGAAATATAATTCAGCAATATGAGATGCATCGTTGGTCTTGTGACATGGCACGAAATGAGCCATTTTAGAGAACCGATTGACGACCACCATGAGAGCATCTTTTCCTCTTTGAGTTCTTTGTAGAGCCACAATGAAATCCATGCTAACATCTTCACAGGGCTACAATGGTACTAGAAGTGGAGTATACAAACCTTGATGGAAATGGCTTTTTAATCTCTAACAAGTTGCACACATTGAGATAATAGCATGCACATCTCCACTCATCTTTGGCCAATAGAAATGCTCTTGAAGAACCTCAAGAGTTAATACCAAAATGACCAGCCGATCCTCCACCATGCGCCTCTCGAATCAGCAATTCGCGAAAAGAGATCTTCGGCACGCATAATCGATTTCCTTTAAAAAGAAACCCATCTTGTAAAGAATATGTACCTTGAACTCCTCGCTTGCAATTGTTAATGATGGATGAGAACTCCGCATCTTCAGAATAAAGTTCTTTCATTGATTGAAATCCAAGAATCCTAGAGTCCAGAATAGCAAGCATAGAATATCTTCTTGATAAAGCATCTGCTACAACATTAGTGTGCCCAGGTTTATATTTTGAGACAAAAGAAAAGGATTTAAGAAATTCTACCCATTTTGCATGTCTCAAATTAAGCTTGCGTTGGCCGCTAATAAACTTAAGCGCCCCATGATCAGAATGAATAACAAATTGATTTGGCCTCAAACAATGACTCAAATGATCAAGAGCTCAGACAATGGCATAGAACTCTTTGTCATAAGTTGAATAATTCCTCTTGGAATCGGTTAACTTCTCGCTGAATATGCCAATGGTTTTTGTGCTTGGACAAGAACAGCGCCAATACCAACTCCGCTTGCATCACACTCAACTTCAAATACTTTATCAAAATCAAGAAGTGCAAGTATAAGGGACTCACAAAGTTCTTGCTTGATTACCTCAAAGGTGTTTTGAGCAACCTTTGTCCATTCAAAAGCACCCTTCTTCATGCATTCAGTTATAGGAACCATGATGGTACTAGAGTTTTTGAAAAAACGTCGATAGAAAGAAACAAGTCCATGAAAACTTCTTACATCATAAATGAACTTCGGAACCGGCCAAATCTTCATAGCTTCCACCTTGGCTTGACCAACAGAGATTCCATCTTTGGAAACCACATAACCAAGAAACACAATGCTTGGAGAGAAGAACTCATATTTCTCCATTTTAGCATATAGTTTTTGTTCTCTCAAGGCATTAAAGACCTATTTTAAATGAGAAATATGCTCATCCTCTTTCCTGCTATAAACAAGAATATCGTCAAAATAAACAACGACAAATTGACCAATAAAGGAACGAAGAACCTCATTCATAAGTCTCATGAAGGTACTCGAAGTATTAGATAATCCGAATGGCATACCACTCATAAAGGCCTCCTTTGGTCTTGAAAGCCGTCTTCCGTTCATAACATTCTCACATTCTCATTTGATGATAACCACTCTGCAAATCTATCTTTGAAAACACAAAAGAACCATATAATTCATCAAGCATATCATCAAGTCTAGGTATAGGGTACCTATACTTAATGGTGATGTTGTTGATGGCCTGGCTATCAACACACTTCGGTATGTACCATCCTTCTTAGGTACAAGTAGAGCTGGAACAGAATATGGACTCATGCTTTCTCGAATGTATCCTTTGTCGATAAGTTCATCGACTTGTCTTTGCAACTCCTCCTCTGGATTGCATCGATAAGCTGGCTTGTTTGATAGTGGAGTACCGAGGATCAAATCAATTTGATGCTCAATACCTCTTATGGGAGGTAATCCAGGTGGCAAATCCTTCGAGAACACATCTGCAAATTCTTTCAACAAGCAATGTATTTTTGGATGTATGGGTCATTCTACTATCTCACTCTTTTTCTCGACCACAAGCAAAACAAATACATTCTTTTGTTTGCTAATGGCTCTCTCAACCCGTGTCTCACTCAAGAACAAATTTTCCTTACAAATGTTTCCCTCCCCAAGTTGATTATTATGTGTCAAAGAAGGATTCAAGGGTAAAAGAGCAATGCATTTTTGTTCCTTATGAAAAGAGTATGTGTTTTTATGACCATCATGCATAGCATTTATAGCAAATTGCCACAGTCTACCCAATAACAAGTGGCATGCATCCATAGGAATCACATCACAGACAACCTGATCTCGATAGTTCTTCCCAATCGAAAATGATATAAGAACTCGTTTGGTTACCTTGAGATCATTCCCTTAATTGAGCCATTGGAGCTTGTATGGTTAAGGATGTTTCGTTGTTGGAAGCTTCAGCTTGTCAACAAGAGTTGTCGAAGCAACATTAGTGCAGCTCCCACCATCGATGATCACCGAACATACCTTTCCGTTAATAGTGCAACGGGTGTGAAAAATAGTCTCCCTTTGCTCATTATCAGGAGAAACTTCAACATGCAATGCTCTTCGAATGATCAACATCTCACCATCATTGGCTTTCTCCACAATTTCTTCTTCCTCTTCAGATTCAAAAACATTTTGGTCTTGATTGCCCTCAGTCTCTTGAAGCGCCGAATTGATCTCCTCAATTTCTTGAAGAGTCATAACTCTCCGATTTGGACAATTTGCTTGAAAATGCCCAAGACCATGGCACTTAAAGCATTTCCTTGCATCGCCTTCAAATTTCTTTTGGACTTCTTTGGAAGGCTTTGCAATTTTTCCCTTGCCTTTGTCTTTTGTCGACGTACTCTCGCCCTTGCTTGAGGAAGCACCTTTAAAATAGGATGTCGCCTTTGTTGAGGTTCTGGAGAAAAATCTCTTGCTCTTCAATTGTTTTTCGACTTTTACGGCTAACTTGCATATGTCTTCAAAGGACCATATGGTTGAAGTTCAACCATATCAACAATTTCTCGATTCATGCTGCTAAGGAAACGAGCGATTGTTTGCTGAGGAACTTCTGGAACTTCACACCTCATTTTGAGTTGTTCAAACTCACAAATGTATTCTTCAACGCTCAACCCTTGTTGTCTTAGGGAATTCATTTTGAGGAATAGATCTTGCTTATAGGTATCGGGCAAGAACCTCTTCTTCATCAACTTTTTGAGTTTTTCCCAAGACTTGATTTGGCATTTTCCTTCTATTGCTCGTTGATGCTTTAGATTCTCCCACCATAGAGAAGCATATTTTGTCAACTTTATGATAGCAACCTTACATTTCTTCTCATCCGAATAGGACTTGAAGTAAAAAATTCATTTGGTTGTGTGTAGCCAATCCACAAAGTCGTTGGGGTTGAGATTATCGTCAAACTCAGGGATCTCCACTTTAATGTCTCTTCCATCCTCCTTATGCCTCCCTCTTCATCTTCGAATTTGATATTCAGAATCACTAGAGTTGTTTCCAGTGGAATCGAAATCGCTATTAGAACTTTAACGAGATTCAGAATCATCATGTCGATGTCATTCATTGGGACGCCTTGCTAGCTGTCCATGTCTCGTCAGATTCTCTAGAAGATTGAGGACTTGCTCCATTTGTTGCTGAAGATTTTGGATTGCGCGATCTCGTCTTTCGTTGTGCGCTTGCTCCAAAGTCAAGCTTCTTGAAACTTGATTAGTCATAAGGAATTTATAATAGAAAAAAGAAAGGAATCGCTTAAATGAGTTGAACCTTGAGCTCTGATACCAATCTTTTGATGCGTGATGAGGCAAGTGATTCCAAAATGGAAATTTTTTTCTTTTGGGATTTTTCTAGTTAAGTGTATGGAGTAATGTATATGGTGAAGAAACGAAAGGGAATAAGAAAAGATAGAACGATCTCCTTCTAAGGTATAAAGGCCATGCCACCAACTGAAGAAGAGAATCGAGATTTACGAAGTTCACCACCAAGGCCTAAAGATTCCACTAGCCAAGGATAAAGGGCTTCTTGACTCACCACCAAGGAGTGATCTACTCTCCAAAGATAAAGAGACCAAAAGGAGTTATTCACTCTCTGAAGAAGTTCACTTAAGCAAAGGAATTCTTACAATTTTCATTCATCAAATTCGTATGTAACATTGGATAGTTTTCCCCTGTTTATAGGAGGATTTTAGATTTAGGAAATATAAACAACAGACTTTAATGACCTAAGAACTTAAACCTTTGACTCTTGGAAACCACATAACAATAAAGATACCTAGGAACTTAGGAAATGCATTTATTAGCACGGGAACTTGCATTCTTGAACCTTTAACCTTCTAAAATTCATGCTTCTCCCTTGACTAGAAAATAATCCTCTTGAAACTTCATTAATTGGTCATGCAAGATGTCTAAAATAGTCTCCCATTAATAGTTATCGACATACCACAAAGTATCGATAAATAATAAAATTATTCATTCAAAATGATCTATCGAAGCACATAATTCTCAATTTATTTTTTGGCTTGGATAAGTATCGATGGTTCTGAGTTGGTCGATGGAGCTATATTGGATGCTCCCACATCACCTCCCCCTCATTTGTATCCATCCAACCATTCAACAATACAAATGCTCCTTTTTTTCCAAAGCTTCTCTCTCTAGAAACTCTCTCTCTCTACAATCCGACTAAGCGAGCAAGTGAGCAACCAATCGAGCAAGGCTTGGCTTAGGCATCTCGACGATCCGAGTCGATCCTGGCTTAGGCATCTCGACGATTTGAGTCGATCCAAAAGAGCCTAAGTCGCCGCATGATCACAATCCCAATCGATCGGCCTGTGGCATTAGCCTAGCACTACATCGTGCGGGTCGGGCCCGGTGCAAACCCTTGCTAAATAAGCCTAGGCTTCAAAAATGCACTAGTAGGGGTTCTCATTTGCAATTTATCTCTCAAGGTTAGTGCTCTCTCTCTCTAGAAATCTTTCATCTTAGATGTTTGACTCACTTGGGCTTTGTTTATTTCACGAAAAATGACTCAAAATAATCATTTGTATTGCTTACAAAAATTGATTAAATGAAAAATATTTCAATTACTCGCCAAAATGTTTAAATATAAATTGTTGTTGGTAATGGAAAGTTTTTCATTGACTAATTATTTCAATTATACTTTTTGCAAAATAAACAAAGCTTGGTTTTATTTTTTAGGAAATTTCGATCAATGAAGTTAGGTCCAAGGACGCACATGTTGGGAGATTGGGCAGGGCCTAATTTCTTCTTTTTCTAATATTAGTAGTCTTAATGTCAAAATTAGCTTAGAGATTTGAATAACATAGTTGAAACTCTTCTCTTAAATTGGAAATTAGATTTTGGAAAAAAAAAAAAAAAGTCCTTGTGCTGCTAAAATAAGCGTAGCTATTATATGGATTATCTAAGTAATGTTACATCGATTAACTAAAATATGAAGTTATTGGGATTGAGGAGAATAATTGATTGTTTGCATCTCAAATTAGCCGATCTTAGGTTTATAGACCCAGTAGGGCCGTTGGTCCAAGAACCGAAAACTTGTTCATGTGGTTATTTCTTAATACTTATTTTTAGAAATTATTGACATATGATTTTTTTTTTTTTCCTTATGAAATCGACTCCATCTTTTGAAAATTGATCATACATGCTTTAAACCACCGATTGATTTTTTTAATGCTGGTTTGAGACATGAAGTCAGATGATTGTGCAACTCTGCATTATGAATTAATTATTGGAGTGGAGCATGTTGTGACAACCCATGTCGTTGTGAAAAATAAATTGAGGCGTGACTTGCATGTTGCTGTAAATTGCGCACTGGTACTGAAATTGAACGCTACTTTGATAAGATTGGATTTGTCCCCCTTAGTTTTTTCGTATTTGCACATTGTTTGCATACACAAGGTGTATTTTTTTGTTTTTGTCAAAGAAGCATTTCATTTATTTCCACGGATATATAATAAAGAAACATAGTCCAATTACAAACCAAGAAAAATATCAGACAAATTCAACACAAAACAAGCTCCAGATAAGAAGATGAATAATCACAACAAGGTTAGGAGTTAAGTCCTCAAAAAGCAGATTTGTGATTTCTTCAAATCAAAATTGATGCTTGATCACCAAATCTGCATTTAATAATGAGCATACGTTGAGATCTTCATTTGTTGGCAGTGTGAGCCTAGGTTCAACGTCCCTAACACCATCTTTATTCAACGTGGCAAGGTTGAATGCATACAGATTTAACACTTGTAAGTATGAAATCTTCACGAAACTCTCGTGATATCCTTTAAAATTGGAGTTATATACCAACAAAATCTAAGGGAAGTGAAACCCCAAAATTTTATACATATTACATTGGGATAGAAAACTCCTCGAAATTGAATAGAGAAACTTCTAGATCTAGATTAGAATAAAAGAGGAAAGCTACTCGAAATAGGAGGAAAGTAAGAAAAAGAAAACAAAGAACCAAATAAGCCAAAGAACAAGAAAAAAAGGGAGGGGAGGGAGAATCTAGCTTAAACCCTCCCCTACATAGAGATTAAAAAAGAAAGCTAGGTGAATTCATTAGGCATTGAATCATGCCCGTTTAATTGAATGCTGCTTTGCTTATTGGATTCGTCATCATTTGTAGTTTTATACTCGCATACTATTTGCATACATGACGTGCTGATAAGGCATTGGGTTCACGCCCATTTGATTGAATGCTTTTCTGCTGGGATTTGATGCATCCTCATTAATAATTTGTACTGGCTATTGATACATAAATTTAGGCGATTCATTTAATCAATTATTAACTGCATAGAAAATTAAAGGATTAGTTTTTAACCCCTAGCAAAATAATTTTGATTAAATTGCACGGCATATAAACATTAGGAGCATTTGCATTACTAGTATTAAAATTTTGAAAAATGATTATTATAATTTATTTTAAAAAATTAAAAAGAGAAAAAAATGGGAAAAGCGAGGTCGGGCCACCGGGCCGGGGTAGGCCGGCCTGGCCTCTTTCTTTTTTTCTTTCCTTTTTATTTATCTTCGCTTGGGCCAGCCCATTTTTCCATTATTTTCGCTTAAGATCGGCCCAGCCTTCTCTTCCCCTCCTTCTTCCTCTCATGCTCTCGACAGAAAAAGAAAAGGAGCAAGGTACAAACTACAAAGGCAGGGAAGCAAAGCAGGACGTCGCGACGAGATACTCTGGTCGGGATTAGGCCGGCCACGGCAGGCCGATAGGTGGCAGAGACATGGGCGCCTGCCACTGGCCATTTAAAGGAGAGGGCCAACCCCCTCCTCTCGAACGGAGGAATGAGAGGGAGCCTCAGCTGATACCTTGGCCGCACGTGAGCTCCATCCGACGATCCCTCCTCGTAGACGTCCTCAAGCCCAAACCGGTAAGCCTTCGTTTTTTCCTTTGTTCGCTGCCCTTTTGTGTACGCCGGGCCAGGGTTCGTGGCTATCCGGCTCACGGAAACTCCGGCGCCCGTAGGTCTTTAGCTAGGTCGCTAGGCGTTTTTGGTTGCTTGCTGAGAATCCCGGTCCTGTTTCGAGTTTCGGTAGAGCCTGAAAGCCCTCGCTCGATGTCGCACACCACCTGGTCGACGAAATGCTTCACCGAATCTAGTTTTGCCTTTTGTCCTTTTTGGCCAAAACCGAGTGTCCACGTATTGATTCGTTCTGTTGAGGTGTCGTTTTCGTGATTAGCATTCCCGGAATTAGTCGTTCGGTCGTTTTGCTGCCCCCGCCACTGCCATCTTTTATATCGTTTTGTGTTTCGTGCTTTGTGGCCAACAATGGTCGTCTGATGACGAGAGTAAATCACAGGGAGGTCGGCCGGCGAGTGGTGGTCGGAGTGGACGACCGGTGAAGGGTTACTGCTTGGTGGCGGCTTGAGATTTGGACGAGGTTTCTCTAAAAAGCATAGGAGCTTCGGGGAGGGCGGAAGCTCGTTGAGGAAGACCGCCCAAGGAAGAAGTCGACCTGCAAAAGGGGAAGAGAAAAGAAATAAAAAAAATAGTAAAAAAAAACAGAAAAAATTTAAAAGGGCTGGAGAGTATGCCATGTGTGGACGTTTGGGAGAAGGGGATTTGAAGTTGGGCTTAAGTTGAGGTTTAGTGAGTTCGAGCTAGGCTTGGCTTAATTGGGTCCAAATTTGGGGTGGGCTTCATTCAAGTTTTGAAGTTGCTAAGTGGTCGGGTTGGGCTTTAGCATATAAGCCCATTCTCTCTTTTAGTTCTAAGTATTGGGCCTTAATTGTAGTTCGGCGAATTGGGCCTGTTTTATTAAATGGGTTTGGATTTAATTTGTCTGGGTTGGGTTTGAATTTTGTGAAGTAGGTTCGGTTAAGTGGACTTGACTTGAGGGTCTAATGTATGTCCATGGCCCATACCAATGAGACAGAATCGGACTAGATCTTAGAGACCGGACCCGGGTCCCATTTTCGGATTAAAAAAATAACAAAATATAATTTATTAGAAAATATTAAAATATTAAAAAAATGAAAATTTAAACAAATGGAAAAAGCTTAGGAATTAAATATTAGATTTTTAGTGTTAATTCTATTTTAGAACTAGTTTAGCTATTGAAAAAAAAATGAAAATCCTTTTATAAAAAATTGTACCCAAATTTGAACAAGCCTTTAGGGCTTTACAATAGGGGTTGTTTTGTTTTGATTTCTTTCTAGAGATTATGCTAGGTCGTTATTTGTGCATTTCAATTTGATTATACTTGACTGCATAATTTTAATATATGGATTGTTATTTTCATTTTTAGAATAGTTTGGATGAATCTTATAATTTTCACTAGGCTGCCCTGCCACTTTGATTAGCAAATGGTTGAGTTTAGGTACCGAAAGGGCTTTCGTTAAATAGCTAGGGTATTCAAGTCCTCGATTTCGAAATCTCTTATTGCATATGCATTAAGACGATACTTTCACATCTTGACTAAAGTTTCTAGCCAACCCTCAATAATGGCTAGTGGCTAGGAATGAGCATGGTTTTAGGGTAGAATTTAGAACCTAAGAATTGGATCATGGGAACCTATAAGTTCCGGGTTCCAAGATATGTAGGGTAAGTTTCAAGTTCCAAAAAATGAGAAACCTATTTCAATGGGTAGGTTCCAAGTTCTTAGTTTGAGGAATCTATAATCTAAAACTTGGAATCTATAGCCTAGAACTTGGAGCAAGTTATAATGTTTTTCTTAATTCATGTTTCCGTATGATTCTCTGATATTCTATATTGTTTGATAATGAGTGTATAAATACAAGTGAAACCTGGGTAGATCTTGAAACTAACCTCGTGACAGGGTAGTTTTTAGGTTTTAGGGTATGCATGATAGATTATGGGTTTCAAAAAATGAGGAACCTGTTCCAACAGAGGTTGTAGGTGGAACTTGTATGGAACCTAAAACTACTTACCCCTATCAATAGCGACTCCTTTTGAACAAGTCAATTAGGAAAGCCAATGTCATGTGAGGTATGTATTTCGGAGAGCTCGCATTTTATAAATTAATACCTTTAAACATATTTCCTTCCCTCTCAAGGGGTAGGTCACGACACTCACTTGCTATTTACATACATGAGGGGTATTAATTGGATTGACGTTGGATTCTTTCCCATTGAACACTATGTTGAAGAGATCAAATTCATCCCTGCTAGCCATTTTGCATTTGAACGTAGTTCTTGCATGCACATACAGGGTGTATTGACTATTGTTTGTCATTGGATGAGTTAGAAGTAAGAATGATATTAAGTTAGAAAATATACAAAATATGTGGAAAGGAGAAATTGTGTATATTTCTATATATCATGATGAATATTACATTAGCCTATATTCAGGCTTTGTGAGATAATTATCTAAAGTAACATATCTTAATTAAGATATGCACAATCAAAAGAGAAGCTGACATTATCACTAGATTCACCACCCTTAGACGAGCTTAATTTGGAAGATGTTGCCTCACACGTCGCCTCACCACGGATCAACAATTCCACCCCGTGATGTTGTGGGAGAAACAAGTTTTTGTGGCATTGTTTGACATTAATTCAAACTCCAAGTGACTATTTTGATGTCACCTTGAGTTTGAGAGGATGTTAGCGATATTATATTAGTGATTCTTAAGATATTCTATAGAATATTATCCTATATTAGAGACAATCGCGACAATACTATTGATTATCTATATTAATCAAGATTGCACAATCAACAACACCACGAATATAATATCATAATTGTCTCTAACATAGGATAATATTTTATTGAAAATCTTAAGAATCTCTAATATAATATTGCTAACTTCCTTGCTGACAGTGACATCAAAGTAGTCAACTAGAGTTTGAATTAATGTCAAACAGAGACACAAGAACTTATTTCTTTAACAACATAGCGAGGTGGGCTTGTTGATCCATGGTGGGGTGATGTGTGAGCCAGCGTCTTCTAGATTTTGCTCATTTGAGGGTGGTGAGTTTGGTGGTGGTGTCGGCTTCTCAAAATGATGTTCAAAAGGTCAAGAATCGAAGGGGAAACCAGAAGCAGTCGATGCGATTGGCTTGCAAACAATAAGTGAGCTACGCGACTTGTACTACTGGCATTGTACCATCAAGTGACCTATACGACTAGTTTAGAAAATAGTTATTAGGATGTTGCCTAGGCGGCTGTCATTGAAAGAAAGCCACATCCCTGAAAAAGGCTTGATCAGAAGACGTGGTCGATGCAATTAATGTCAAAACAAGACTATTATGGAAAGGACTTGGTTAAATGCTTCCTTGCATGAGACTTGTTCACACAAAATGAACCTTATTGAGCAGCAATGATGGGATGGATTTATTTGAATGTGCATGAGGTGCACTTAGATTTCCATAGGAATGAAGGCTCTAATCCCAAGTTAGAAAATAAGAAAGATATGCGAAAAAGATGAATTTTTTGTATTTCGATCTATGATAATAAACATTACATTAACTTATATATAGACCTTATGAGACAACTATCTAAAATAATATATATTAATTAAAATATGCACAATCAAAGGAGATATTCATGCAATCTTGATTGATATAAATAATCAACGGTAATATCATAATTGTCTCTAATATTATATAGAAAATTTTAAAAATCTCTGATATAATATCGGTAACAAGATGCATGTCTCTTTGGGCTTGTTCTTTGTTATGAATAAGATTTATCCGTTTGTTTAATTTGCTTTTGCATGCATTTTTTCCATATTTTCTTAAAGACATTAATCACACCCGACACAATAGCATTGAGTCGTCGTCCGCATAGCACGTGGAGATTTCACCTTAGGGTGGACACAAAGTTTTTCTTTTAAAATTTTAAAATCCCAAGAGAAGACTATTTGTATATACAAATTAAGAGATTCCATCATACTTTGTGAAAGAACTTACTTAAGGAATGTGATATTTGGATGATGTGGGGTCGCTAATTAGGGACATGCAAAAGAAGCAGGAATCGCTCAGACCGCTTGGAACAAGATTGGACCAAAATTGGCAGTTCTCATAAAAGCTAGTCCAGTTCTCATTTCTAATTTAGTGGAACCAATGAGTATTAGTTCAGTTCCTGATTCTAGGCGTGAACCCACCCATCCACCCACCAATCCGAACTAGACTGGCATATATATATATATATATTTTTTTTAAAAAGAAGAAGAAGAAGAAGAAGAAGAAATCCTATCACAATTACTTAATTATTATGTAGCTTTCGACCAAATATATATATGTACATATATGTTTATTTGTAGTTATTAGATATTATTGACTAATTTTGTCTCTTAGGTGTGTAACAAGATTAACTCCTTACTATTTTTTTAATTCTAATAATCTATTTACTTACTTTCTCAACCAAAACAAAATAAACAAATGAAGATGAAGGAGAAAACCGATTGGAGATGTCCATAAATGTTGTAATACTTTGTCGTCATGATACAAAATTAAGAGCCAACAGCTCATTTTAAGGGCATAATTAGATCTCTCTTTAGCTATTCCCATGATTAAATTATGTTGACGTTGAAAAAAAAGAGGATCAAGTGATTAATGTTCTAACTTATGTGGAAGTTATGACTTTTAACGTAAAGTGATTAAGGCCCTATTTGTTAACGTTCTTTTTTTTTCTGTTTATGAACAAAATTTCTGTTTTTTGTTTCGGGGAACAAAAAAAGAATGTAAACGCGTTTGTTTGCGTTTTTGTTCCAAATTTATTTTTTTTGTAAAGGAACACATTTGGAATGAAAACATTTTCTTGTTTCTTGAACAATTTTTAAGAACAAATTTTCTCTCTTCTCTTTTTTTTTCTTCTTTTCTTCTTCTTTTTTCTTTGTCCGATCGCCGACCCTCGGCGAGGCTCGCCGGCCTAGCGGTGGCTTGGCGAGGGCTGGCGAGCCTCGCGTGGCTAGGCGAGGCCGCCGGCCAAAAGAAGAAAAAAAAAAAAAAAAGAAAAATAAAGAAAAATAAGAAAAAAATATTTAAATTAAAAGAAACAAAAAAAGAACACAAATTTACTAAACGTATTTCGTTCATTTTTTATTAGGAACAAGTTTACCAAACGCCTTCTTTTGTTCAAAAATTGTTCTTTGGAGCAAAAATAGTTTTTTCTATTTACGTTCCCTAGAACAATTTTGAACGGAAATGTTACCAAACGCGCCCTAAATCTCCAAATGTTCTTGGTGTCGAGAAATCCTAAGAGGACGATACCATGCTCTTTAAAGAAATTAAGGGCGTGCATGGTTGTGTTTTTATTTTTTGTTCATGAACAGATTTTCTATTTTTTTGTTCCCGGGAATAAAAAAAGAATGGAAAAGTGTTTGTTTGCGTTTTTGATCCAAATCTATTTTTCGTTCCCGAGAACAAATTTGAAACAAGAAACAAAAAAACTTGTTTCTTGTTTCGGAACAATTTGGAGAAGCACTTCTTTCTCTTTTTTTTTTTTTTCTCTTCCTCTTTCTTTTTCTTTCTTCTTCTTTTTTTCTTTGGCCGGTCACCGGCCTCGGCCATGATCGGTGATCGGCTGTCGAGGGCTGGCGACGCCTGGTGATGGCCTAGCGAGCCTCGCCATGGCTAGGTGAGGCCGCCGGCCCTCGTCGGCGGTCGCCACCATGGCGAGGCGGCCACCGGCCAAAAGAAGAAAAAAAAAGAAAATAAAAATAAAAATATTAAAAATTAAAAGAAAAAAAAAAAAACACAAATTTACCAAACGTGTTTCGATTCTTTTTATTCTCGAACAAGTTTATCAAACGCATTTTGGTAAAAAATTATTCACCGAAACAGAAATAATTTTTTCTATTTCATTCGTTCCTTAGAATAATTTTTTAACGAAACACAAACAAACGCACCCTAAGTTTCTAGTTAACGAGTATTGTCTATTTGTTTGCTCTATAGTTTTCAATCTTTAATCAAAATCAATAGCTCGCAATTCAACCCAAATATAATGTCGACTAGGTTCAACATGATATTAATTGACGAATGCGATTTTGTAGGGATTAGGGATTGGTTCCATGGACCCACTTGGGAACCAGATCGGTTTGGTTCTCGGTGGGTCTATGGAACTAGCGAGCAATTACTAGTTCTAAATGGTTTGGAACCGGTCCTTAGTGAGTGGTTTTCGTTTCTAAGGTAAGAACCGCCCACCCAAATCATGCTCACCTTTATCGCTAACCCTTCCTCCCGTGTAACCGAACTCCAAACCTAGATATTTAATTTTCATAATGCAATTGATCTATGGGGAAAGTATCAAAAAATAAATAAATCTAAACCTATTGTATTAATACATATCTAGTCCTAATTTTTTTTACATTAATACCAATTCAGTCAATCTGATTAATATAGGTCAAAAATTGCTGATGTGGATATTAGCCGTTTGACATGGATGTCCGGCATTGACATGGACATTTTAAAATAATATTTTAATATATTTTTTCGATTTTTAATATTTAAAAAAAATCACTTTTTTTCCCCCTTTTTTTTTTTCATTTTTTTTTCCTTTGGACTGTGGCCAATATTGGCCATGGCCAGGCGTCGCAGTCCTTGCCAACCATTGGCGAGGAATGATCCTTGTGGCCTAGGCAAGGGTGGTCCTTGTTAAGTTTAGCGAGGGCTTGACCCTCCCTTGCCAAACTTGGTGGGGGCAACGAGATGACCCTCACAAGATCCAGCAAGGGCTGCCCTTGCCCAGGCTGTGAGGGTTGTGCTCTTGCTAGAGTTGGGGAGGGCAATCCTTGCTTGTGGCTAGTTGTTGGCAATGGTCGGTACTGGCTATAATCCAAAGGAAAAAAAAAGGAAAAAAGGAAAGAAAAAAAAAGGGAAAAATAGAAAAAGAATAAAAAATGTTAAAAAATTGTTTTAAGATGTGCATATCAGCGCCGGTCGTATTACGTAGGAAGGTCGACATGCATGTTGGCGATTTCTAACATAAATTGGCCGGATGAACTAAATAGGTACCAATGTAAAAATGTTTAAGACTAAATTAATTCGATTGAAAAGTTTAGGACTGAATTAGTATGAATACAATAGATTTAAAACTTTTTTGGAACTTTTCCCATTGATCTATAGATGATTAGTCGACTTCCTCCCAACACCTAGGATTAAAAGTTGTCAATTGACCTAGGAAATGATTAGTGGCAAATTTTTAAACAATTCAACTTGAATACCAGTAGCGCACCCTAGAGGAAAGACTATAGACCTTTGACTATGGGACAAATTTCCGAAATTGCATTATTCATTTCATATTTCGATGTCGATCGCTCGAAAGTAAAACATGTTTCTTTTAAAATATTGTAGATTACGAGGTCGTAAATGGCGAGGCGCTACCGTTCCCATTATGGGATTTACATAATGACTGGTATGAGATTGTATTGATCCGCATAATTCATAGACCATGCAAAATAGCTCAGAGAGAGAACATAACAGACATATAAAATCATATTGCTCTTTTGATTTGCTATCTTATTTAGCAAATACCTTTCCACGTCAAGCATCTCATCATAGCTTGTAAAAAAGTATCGCTCAAATTCAGTTATTATGACAAATGCTAATATTCTGATTGCTTCATCGTCGCACACGCCTTCCGCTAATTACCACATCTGAACTCCCATTATCCACAAGAAAGCAAATCTCTAAACATAATTAGGAACCAATACAGAAGAATATCTCAAATATGTACAGATACACGATGACGTGCTTTGCTCCTATTGAATTCCCTTATTCAAACAAATATCATACATAGGACCACATGTTGCACGGATCCGATTCATGTGAATTCACCCAACACACAAAAACCCTTGAATAATTTGTTCCTCTGCTTCCAAGGATTGATGTGTATCGTAATATGCAAATGAGTCGTACTTGTGCTATTTTTGGAGTTCAAGCCTTAAAATAATTTACTATTGTAGAGAGCAAACAATCAAAGAGAAGAACTTAGGGTGGATGCTCCCGAAAACCAAAAGAAAAAAAAAAATCAAACAAGAGAAAGAAAAATGTGCCAATATATGGATCTATATAGATTTTAACTATCGAATCCGATGGATTTCATGTAAAATCCGCCGGACTCAATAGTTCAGATGATGTCAGCGTGTAGACTAATCGAACAAGTTCTTGAGAGCATTTTGTTTCGAACATGGTAGGAGCACCAACTCCTTGCGGCTCTCCATTTGCGAGCTCGTTAGATTGTTAGCCGATGGCGTGGTCGGCTCGTTGCCGGAGGTCACGCCTTGTCTTCGCATGTAGTCCCATTTGTCTATGAAGAGATACAAGAAGGCGATTAGAGAGACTTGAGCGGTGAAGAGGATGTTCCACACCCACGTGGCTCTTGATGTCTTGTTGTGAAAGGCAATTACGCCTGTGTAGACGTTAATGATCCCCAGAAGGGAAACGGCTGTTCCGAGAATCCAATGCAAGAAGTACCAAGTGCTTCTCCTTTTGGTCCCCCTCCGTTGATTCATGGCGGAAAAAAAGTATTAGTAAAGGATGCTAGCAAAAGATTAAAAGGAATCCCAGACTGCTTTATATGATAATTGGGATGGGGAAGTTTATAAAAGTCCCCGAGATGGATCTGCAAGACTGCAATCCCTTTATGAACATCGGGCAAAAGAGTAATATAATCTATTTATCATAAATCTTATAAACTTTTATATGGTATGTCATATGATTTAGAAATTCTGAAAAAATATAAAGAGTTACGATATCTTACGACCAAAGGATCCATTCTCATGGAGACCATAACAGGAAGACCCCTTTTCATGACAAGCGAATTTTTTTTTTTTTTGGCCAAGAAATGCGAGGCTAATACAACTTTTATGTTCATTTTAATCTTAAACATTATTCAAAGTGTGCAATTCGTCTTTTTCATAGATGGCACTAAAAATTGCATGCATGGCAGCATTAAATTGTATTTCTCAACATAGATTTAGGATTGATTATTCCAATTTAAAGACGGAAATCGACTGTACATTTTAGCAAAGATATAAGACTGAATTGTATTGATTAAAAGGTCAAGGACTCTATTACATTTCTATATAATATTTAGTAACTTATCAATGACCTTAGGGAAAACTGAAAGCTAAAATTAAGTGCCTTTTTGATGAAAATTGAAGTAAAATAAGTGACTCTTTTTTCTCGTGGCTGACTTCTACTCTTAACTTTTGACTTCTTGCACTATAATTTGACTCCTTGCACTATAATTTGACTCATTTTTAGGGCGAAACGTTTAAAAATTTGTACAAGGATTGACAAATTTAATCTCAATTAATTTTTCTAATATTCTTCAACGTAAAACAATTTATTTATTTTTTTACTTTATATTGTATTAGAGAAAGTTGGAAGGATTAGCCTTCCCGTTTCCAGATAGTGCAAAGAATGTTCTTCACTTACACAAAAATGGTACAGGGGGAAAAACCTGGGACTATTCTGGCTAAGATCACATCTATATTAACAGGTAATTAGCTAGTCAAAAAACGGAGATCGATCAAAATTCGAGTGTTTAATTATTTGATTAGCACATAAAATTATTTCATAGTCAAATAGATTGCCTTTGTCAGATCGAGAAATCATGTGTTTAATGAAAATTAAATTTGTTAATCAATCCCAACAGTTTTCATCGTATTATTGTAAGAGAAAGTATATTACCTACGGGGCCTCAGAAGTCCAGTCAAGGCTTGTACCCAGATGGCTACATAGAGAATGAGGCCTATTCTCTGATGATGGTTGTCGAATGAATTTTCGAAGGTTTTGATTGATAGTATAGCTCCAGATGTGGCGAGGAGTAGTGAGAGTACCTGTCAAATAAAAGTTAGAATATTTTAGGCGAGACATAAAAGAAAGAAAATAGAGCGAAATTTTTATAGGCGAGACATAAAATAAAGAAAATAGAGCGAAAACGTTTGCATGAAGAACCTGAGAAGTAGAATCTCCTTGTGTTCTCCTGAACTAGCTTGGTGATACATATGTTAAAAGACGGATTTTACTAGTGAATTAGGTACATGACACGTGTTCATGCAGCATCAAATGTAAATTGTCTTATATGTTTGGATCATTAGCCCTAACTTTTTGCTTGTGTCTTTTTTAGTTTATGAAATTCACGGGGTATGGCAAATTTTGTGGGATCAATCCCGATTATTTTAAAAATTCAAATTATTAGATAAAGACGTAATTTAATATTTAAATATTATAGTACTTCTCCTCACGCGTATTCAGAAATTTGACCTTGTACTAAGCATGGAGAGATATAAGAAGAAAGATAAATGAAAGGTTTGGAAGATTTGAACTAGTGATTTGTTACTTTGATATCATAACATTTTTCATGGGATCGTTACCAATTGTTAATAAGTTTTTATCTGTTAAATAAATGAGTGATTTAATATTTAAATATTATAATATAATTTTTTATGTTCTCAAAGTTTACCTTTTCAAAATGAGTGTTTTAGTTATGATTTTTTTTTTTTTTAAATAGCACATGTAGCTTCCCTTTGAATATATCATCTATGGATTTGTACTGATCATTCATGGAGTGCGCAACTTTAGTGAAAATCAGTGACGAAAATGGATTTTTTTTTTTTCGTGTGGAAAGTAGGAGTAATATTGTATGTGTCACCGCTGCGAGTTTATTCATCTCCAATAGTATTTCTTGTAATTCAAGCACTCATTATTGGAGAATGGCTTACAAGGAATCAAGAAATGTTCCACAATTAAAGAGAATTGAAAAAAAACACTGAAAAAGAAGCACAGACACAATGATTAGAATCATTTGAGACCTTGGTGGTTGTCATGTCCACACACAAATCAACAGTCTTTAAGACCCTACGATCCTATTCTATGCAACTGAAAGCATTTTTATGTCCTCCAACAACTTTTCTTTTACGTTGTTTTTTCACGAAAGCATTCTTGTTCTACACAAATCACTCACCATAATATCTTAATAACATGTAGAATGATGATAATGCGGCTTAATGAAAGATATGTTACCTGCAAGATGACATGAAGGAAAAAGAACGCTTTGGCCCGTGCGCGGTTTTCCTCTCTAATGGACAATCGTATTACGAGTATTCCAAGAGGCATTAAGAAGCCCATTGATGACCAAAGCAGAAGCCCGTGCACCGCTATCTCCTTGTTTATCTTCGCATTCATCTACAAAAAGAAGAAACAATCAAGCACAGGAACTGCGATCGAATTTAATCCCTGGAAGATCAGAGGTTGCAGGGAATTAAAGGGGCCAGCTCAAACCAACGCAAACACAATCGAAAAGTACGTACCTTGTGAAGATTTTGGCGCACGTTCTTGTGGCCTTGAATTTGATTGGCCTCGTCGGGTTGATCAGCGGCCAAGGGAAGAAGAAGAGCTTGACATGCGGGAATTGCTAAGACTGCCAGCATCTTAGAGTAATGCTGCGTACTCTCTCTCTCTCTCTCTCTCTCTCTCTCTCTCTCTCTCTCTCTCTCTCTCTCTGGGTTCAGCTTTTGAGGATTGTGATGAAGATGAAGCCCATCAGTTTATACTGGGGAAGAAAGTGGCTGGTTGCAGAAAGCGCATGTGAGTCCTCCAACTTCTGGAGGATATATATATATATATTCTGTGATCATTGATTATTATGAGTATATACAAGCATATGGGAGTTTAATGGTGGTCGGTTGGCGTATCCAGGAAGATTATGGAGAGAGAAGAATAGAGGAAAATGGTAATGTAGTGTATTCTGTGAAGCTAGCTTTTCTGTGGTGTGTGGAGCTTCACATTGGACCTTTGGAAAAGCTTTTTCAACTCTTTTTGTCGTCTCTGAAAAGACTTTGCAGGCAAAGTGTAGTGGAAGGAAGAGAGTCAAAGTTTGAATGGATGGGCGTTGAAAAATCGGGTATTTCATTGTAGTTGCATGCGGCATACAGATGTCACTATTGATCCGGCAAATGTAAACTATGCCCTTTAACACTGATCTTTAGTTTCTTTTTCCTTCGAAACGGGTGAAGTTGGTTACTCAATAGTCAATACCAACCAACGCTATAAATCAATCTTAGAATACAGAGAACATATAAGTGTTTGTCCCAGTCATGCCACACCATCTTTTGAGCTCTCCGAGGAGTATGGTATTTTCCATGGAGGCGGCGACGGCGGCAGCGGCAAGGTGCCTGTGGCGACAGAGGTGCCTGACCGACGGCTTGTGCTGATTGTGCTGTGGCAATACACAATAGGGGTAGGGCACTAAAGAGAGGAGAGAAGGGGAAACTAGGGATTTTATAATTACAAACTTCTCAAATTGCAACTATCGATAATCTTTTTCCCCAAAACAAATAGGGTCCAGGTCAATTACATGATTCAGTCTTTAATGTCATTTTTCTTCATCTTGTATATTAAATAATGTAGTAGTGTAATAAGATACTTAACTAAGTGAGTCATATTTAATACCTTCCAACTTTATAAATCGAAAAACAAAGGCCAGAAAGATACTGATTTGGGTGATGGCACAAACAATTATGCACATGAACTAGTTTACTTTCCACATTGGCTAGTCCCATAAAAATGTAAATAAACTATAAATAAATGGACACGAAATTTATAACCTACGTTACCTATAAAATATTTGGAACATTCTGAACTTTGACTTTTTTTGGTCGGAGGAAATATTCTTAACTAACGCGGAGTTAATATATATTTCATAAATATATTTTTTTGCTAAATTATTTTTAGTAAACATGAAATCAAGAGTTTATTAAATATAAGCCAATAGGTCCTATGACGACAAGAGATCCATCATGGTCACCAGTCATCCCGTGTCATAATCATCGAAGTAAAGACACCCATTATCATGCTCTCTACGTATGAAAAGATGGGGAAGAAAAGGGCCTCGGATCTTCAATCTGAGTGGGTGGATATGAGGGGCCCCTATGCTTTTGTTCGTTCCCTTTTGTCCTTTAAATCTGTGGGGAGCGACATAAGTTTCATCAGAGCGTCAAGATCCTATTGAATCGCGATGTTTGCAATCATCATGCGGGTTTTACTGAGATGACTTGCAAGACGAAGTTGATTACAATTTGAATAAGATAATTGTCGAAATTTATCGAATAGATTGAGTATTCATAATTCTTAAGAGTCAACATTAGTATGCATCAGAGAACAAAAAACATTAGTATTCATCATCGCTTTGTGTGTGTACATATATACATATTCTATGCTAAACGGTTCAGAATCATAGTCGCCAAAAAGGATAATTTAGAACTAAAAAGATGATTCATATCCTTCTGCTCTGGCATCTCGAGGATGACTAAATTTGTTCTGTAAACATTTGTTTAGACACATTAAACCAACACAAAAATACAAAAACATGATTTCAAGTTCCAAGATTCAGCCCATCATCACATTTAGTATTGCCAAGGACTCAAGATAACATTGATCTCATTTTCACTTAGATGCATCTATTTTCTGGAAAATAAATTATTTAAAAAATATTTTCTTAAAAATAATCTCTTCAAAAATGAATGAAAAAAACTCATTGCTTATGAAAGTATTTAGATATAAATTGTTGGAGATAATTAAATATTTTTCATTAACTAATTATTTCAAATAGTTATTTGAATGAAGTCTTAGGATGTGTTGTTCCTTTTTTTTTTAGCGAAAGTACACACATGTGTGTTGTTTGTTTGAGTGAAATAATTTCAGCGAATTAGTTTTTAGAACTTTCATGCTTTTGATTTGCTAAAAATAATTAGTCAATGTAAAATCATTTATGATTAAAGAAAATATAACTACTTAAAATTTAAAAAAAAAAAAAATTCTAACTTGAAAAGTGTTATTACAAATTTTCTTCAAAACAAATACATTTTTATTCCCGATATGTTTTCATGTTTGATGGATGATTGTGATGGCCCCTGAGATAAAACAAAAATACTCTTGAAAGACAGCTAATATCCCAAAGTCCCTGGTTCTTCACATGCCCCTATGACCTTTGTCCGATACGAGAAACACCGTTTGTCCAAAGGTCCCAAAATGCAATCATTGCACGCGACATGTGGGCCGGCAAAAAAGATGAATAGTGCGCTTTAGGGGGTTGGAGACGTGGAATGTTGTGATCAAAACAAAGTGGCTTTGGCCCCCACGTCCCAATGAGAGCAGAACTTGATTTCTTCGTTTCAATGATGATGGTCATTGAAAAGCAGCACCGATGAGAGGTGAGGCAAATGATGCTTCTCTTTCTCGGTTCCCCCCCTTAATTAGTCGGTTCTAGTGAGCCCACAGACTTGTGATTTTAGTGCCACTAGCTAATATAGTTCGTAAAATAAAATGGTCAAAAACTTAAAAAAGAGTGTAGATATATGTGGGCCAACATTAGCTCTCCTCGAATAGTCGATTTGACAATAGAAATTACCTTGCCTCACATTGACTCACGAGTCCTTATGCTTCGATATTGACAAACAACCACCGAGAAAGAAACAATAATTTGATGATTGAGTTGTATACTGATCCAGTAAATTCATTGATGAAAACATTTATATTTTTCAAAAAGCAAGAGCAATTGTTTAATTGACAAAAGTAAAAGAACAATAGGAGTGGCTGTAAATAAAATGCTGAAAATTACTGGAAATAAATAATAAGGAATTAAAGGATATTGACAGAAGTAAAAATCTTGTTCATCAAGTGTTTGCGTATGTCCTTCTTGGTCTGAATCTCCTTTTTATACTTGTTGCCATCCAAAACCTCGCCAAAGCCTTTGCTGACTAAGTCGTCTTTGCCCTTATTGATCCGGCGCAGTCAATGACAAGTCTAATTCCTTGTCGTGGCGAGTGCACGCAACTACTAATCTTCCATTGATCATTCCGGTTTGCCTTGATTCATCTTGATCTAAAATCTTCCCTTTGGCTCAGTCAATGTCCATGGTCGATCTTTGAGTGCCAATGGGATATGTATAAAGAAGTAAAGATATGCAGAAGGAAAATACAGTGCGATAGAAAACAAAAGATATACGCATACAAAATTTCCTATTTACATTTTATATTTACGGTTGGTGACTGTGGAATAGGAAATGTAGCTTTATTACATTGCAGATTTGTTATAAGTACTACGGTCCTTGAGCATGTCCAGATACTGTATAAAGTCAACCATATTAATAAGGCTGGGTAAAGTTATATCATAATTAAAATGGTATCTTGCACTCAATTCTAGGCCCAAGACAACATTCTACACAAGTAAACACTTGGTACTAGAGCACCTTCTACACCCCATCCCATTTGTCAATAAAGCTCGTTTGATAATTCAATTAGAATTTAATTCCGAAGACTCCATCAATTCAAAAATTCCCTTAACGTGGTAAGTAAAGAGGGGTCTAATTTATTCAGCAGAAAATAATAAATAAATGCCAACGAGAATCCTACCGAATATATTACTAAACCCTACCAATGATTTATCATTGTTCTACAATGATATTCGGGTATCAATTTTCAATTATCATCAAACTAACCTTTTGTTCTTACCGTCAGCACTTAGGATCATCAATACTAAAAATCAGCATTGAAAGTTCCTAATACTTTTCTTCCATTTCTATTAAAAAAAATTCAATCGTGAAAAAAGTTTCGCATAAACGATCAATTCATCCATATCTTTCTTATTTTGTTTGGGTTACTCCATATCATATGCACGCCCACGGGATCCACAAGCCTTTAAAGACAAGCACCGAACTAAAGCTTATCTCATTCTCACCCTTTAGCAAAGGGGAGTCCCCGCAATCATCAGCTGCATCATGTTCGACTAGTAATTTTCAAGAAGACGAAAAGATTATGATGCTCGTTGGGTAGTCACGTCTTCTTGATTTGGTCAATCATTAAAGCGATTTTGATGACTAAAGTAAACATGATACAAAGCTCGATTTGAAGAAAGAGGGACACTGCAAAAATTCACAATGATCTCAGCTTGCAATTTCAGTCATCAACATAGGAAGAGCAACCAGCCAACGCATAGCAAAACCGAGTCCTATCACTGCTCGAGCTCTAGGCTCTGCTGAAGAGTATCGTAATACGTGTTACCTGCATAACTTAGAAAAAGATACTCGCATACAACATTTAAACCGGGGAATTCGGTTTCACCAAACCCCGCATTACCTTTACCAGCCATTGCCGCGAGTTCACCCGCCGCAAACTACCCAGTCAAACTTAAGCAAAGATCAGAAGAAGCACCCACCATCCAAGCGCAGCAGGCAAAATGAATCCTGTATTCGCATTCCTGCCGGCCCGCGAAAACCACACCCGCACATCGTCAACAACGGGCCCACAAAGCGAGCTCATGTCATCGCTCCTCGTGTTGTAGTACACGCTGTAGAACGCGATTCGTGTCCTCTCGGCCTTGGCTGTGAAGTTGACACTCGCGGTTTGGAATGTCGAGTTCGAATTCGGGGTGTAATGGATGTTCTCGGCTTGATCCCCGGCATGTGCCATCACGGCAAGCGGCTGTTTGCACTTGTCACCAGCATGGCCCAAGGCGAACGATAAGGTGTAATCTTTCTTGGGCTTCGTCTCGACCATTTGGGAGATTATACCTTCCTTTCCCGAAAGGAGCTCAATAGCTCGCTTTCCCTGCGGAACTGAGAAATGGTAGATGTCGATGTAACGAACGGCACGGTTGGACTCAACGTTCCAGCCAGGTAGGGAAGAGGTATCCTCATCGAGGTTGGTGGGGAGTAACACCCCGAGAGATGTGTTCCGGAACATCCACGGACCTTCTTCTAGGTCACCATTTATCACAGCATTATCTGCAAGCAACAGGACGGCAAATTATACTGCGCCATGAATGTGGGCGACTACAGGTCCTTTGTATGCTTCGCTATATCAAATCAGGATGTGCAATGTGTAGTAAAAAGAGGAACGGCAACCCATCTCTAGGACTCAGGATTAGAAAAACTTAAATTTTTTCTTTTCAGTCTTCATAAAATATTTTTTATGAATATCAGGGGGAAAAAAAGTTGTCATCTGTTCGGCTAAATCATTTAATGATCGAAAGACTGAGGACTTCCAGTGAAGGACTTCCTGTTTAAACTTAAGGCCTATCGATTGAAAAAACCTGAAAACTGAAACAACTTGCTCTGTCAACAGAACACAAGTTTTCCTACCCTAAGATAAGCATGATCTTCGCATATCTACCAAGAAAAAAAATAAATGCTCTATGATCAATACCCATGGGACAGAGCACATCACTCCCTCCTTTTCTGTAGATGGCGGTTTAGCAATTGGGGATGATGAGTAACATAAGTTTGATGATATCGTTGAAAATAGGATGAAATGTTGCAACAAACTCACAAGACCCGGTAAATGACATTCTATTCCTAAAGCAAAGACGACAGCAGTGCCTCTTCATGCGAGCATGCCTTGGTCACTATTCATTTGTAGTGCTTCATCTGGAAACGATTGTCCTTCCCTTTAGTGGTACCAAGGGCAAAAAACAATTCGAGAGAGTTCAACGAAAAATTAATTGCACAGTGTGGAACTTTCATTCAGAGGAATAGTGGACCGAACAAACAAGGGGGGACAAACGACTAAATGCTACTTGCCCTACTTCAGAGGACAAAATTCATGGAAAGAGCAAGGACAAAATTCAATGCAGAGTCAGTCGAGGAAAATCGTGGTTTCTCATCCTAAAATTCAAATTATGCCCCCAAAATTCACTTCCCTAAGTGAGCTTTCATCATCCTCAAAAAAGATCATTATATTTGGTTTCTGCTTTTCAAGAAAAAATAATAATTCACTGAATACATCGGCATACGCACGTCACACGCTTAGATCACATCTAGGAAAATCATGAATGAGCCTCAACTATCCATAAAAACGAACATGTGATCTATTATATCCTGTGCCTAGTTTGATATTGTAAAGAGGAATGAAAATGGCAATGATCTTTGGTTGCTTCATAGTAGGAACAAACATTGACAGATCAAGTTATTTTCACATTAAAGCAAGTGCCTAGTTTTAGTTTAGTATTATATCCTGTGCATATGAGCATTAATGATCTTAAAATCGTGGGAACCCTCAAAAACATGTTCTTTTGTTTTCTCTTTTCCTATTTCCTTTTTGTTGTTGGTAGTTTCAAAAGCAAAAGATCTTTCCCCAAGAAAAGGAAAAGGTAGTAGACAGAAAAAGAATTCACCGTACTAGATTTTGAAATTTACAGTACTAGATTTTGAGCATTCCTAAGCAAAGGCGCAAATTTCTCCATTCAGGGCCCACGGATTGACCATCAAATGAATCCCAGTGCGTGCATGGACCCAGTGCAAGGAAAGAAGTAACAAAGTTTTTTTACCTTTGGCCTGATCGGGAGTGAAAAGCTTCTTGATCGCAATGTCGTCGATGATGGGCCCACACGTCGGGTCGTCCTCCATCCCGGGGTTCCTGAATGCCAGCGTCACCTTGTCGTCCAAAGCCTCGAAGGCCCATGCGTACGGGTCCCACCCCTGCACGCTGTACAGCGTCTGCAGGTCGATGGTCTGCGACGCCGATGGCGGGACTGACACGTTCAACGACTCCAGCTGCGCGCAAGTGCGCGCCGCGCTGAACGTGACCGAGTAAATCGACCCCTTCTCCACCGTCAGCTCCTGGCTGATCTCGGCATCGTTGCCCAGCCTCGCCGCGTGCGTGCCCTCCGGCACAATGAGGATCATCCCGCCCTGCTTCTGCCCCGACTCCACCAGCTCAACGGTGCCATTCGTCTTCCACCCAGGGATAGCTGCTGGGCCGGCTGACAGCCCGTCACTTGCAAAGCCGCCCGACGGGGGTGTCTCGAAGTCGCCATTTGTGACCAGGCCTGGACGAAATCGACCAAAAGTAATGAGCAGTTCTATTGTACATCAACACAAACATTAATACCCTTATTATAGCTATTCCACCAAATTAAGATAAAATTGGTATTTGGTTGAAATTTCATCAAAATGAAACTGCGCATAGATTGGAAAGAGTTAGAGAATTCGATGAAATGAACATATTTCTTGTATTTCTTGATTAAATTTGCAGACGAGCTTGCTCCAGCAGCAAAAATATAAGTACATAAGAAAAAAAAAGCTTTCTAGTGGTGTTATGCAAATTATATTAGCTATAATGATATGCTCATGTTGATTTATTTTAACGAAGAAAATTCGACACTCGCCTTATGTATAATGGGGGTTTTAATTTAATTATCAAATGCAACAAAAATATCAATAAAAGGAGCTAGAAGAATTCCACTTATTCGTGAAGCAAAAATCTATGAGAAAAACGAAGGAGGCCAGCTAATATTTCATCGTCAGGGAGATTATTATGATGGTCACGAGACCAGCCTGCTCTCCTCAAACAAGGGGACAAAAGAAGTGGCACTGTTTAAAACATTCGGATCACATCAACTTACACCAAAAAACAATGCGTAGTACTCCCATGACACTACAAGTAAATCCAATGAAAAAAACAAAAATGATGAGATTCCCCCGCAGCTTCTGCTGTGTTATCGTAAGATCATGTTCAAGGGATAGCAAAGGAAACTTCATGGTTCCTTTTTATCTTCAACCTATGTATGACATGCATGTAAGATTGAGTAAAATTAAGTTATAAAATATTATGGAAGATTATATGGAGTGTTACATGTCAAACTTGCATTCGGATAAAAAAAGGAATATTTAAAAGGCACAAAATTTGAAAAAATTGATTTTATAAAATATAAAAAAATCACAAAAAACTCCAAACTCTCATTTATCATGAATTTTTTTTTTTGATACATCAAAAACTCCAAAGTATATTCATTATGACACATTTACAATAAAATTTTCTCGTAACATTAAAAAAAAAAAAAAAAAAAAACCTCAAAACTTCTATCTAAGTGACATATTCACTCATCAAGATTTCGTTATAAGATTTTTATAATTAAAACATCATTTTTATTTCACTAAAGTCATGTGAGCATCATGTAAATAGAATTTTGACGAAAAGTAAATATATGATATAAATATAAATTTGAAATTTGTGTGGAACAAAAAGAACTTTAAGACAAATGTATCATAAGTATAGTCTATGTTTTTTGGTGAGTTTTGTTCTTATAAAAATGAATTAAAGAATCACAATGCATATTCAACCCAAATAAAAGTTTCAAGAAACTAAGGCAACCCAATAAAAGATATTATCAGAAAATGAGGAAAAAAAAAAGGAAAACGGAAGACTAAATAACAAAAAGAAAAGGCTGGGAGACTGACAAAGGGTAACATCCACTGATGATATACGACAAAATCGGTGATGTGATGGGAGCTGAATGATCGGAACGGGGCTCCAGAACGAGCCACACCGTCAACTCTGCGGGACCCAACCCGAGTACACTTATCTATTTGGGCCCCACTCTTCTAATTCATAGTCAAACCCCGCTTTGACCGACAGAAAGGTAATCAGCTCGCCCTTATCACGGACCATCATCGGTTTACTATACTCTAGGTTGAATTTTTTGGTGATATTAAATAATATAATGAGAATGTGGAAAGAACCACCTCAAAAACACGAAAAAAGAGATCAAAATCATCGGATGCTATGACGCTTTGCGGAAAGCACATTGGGTCTCTCAATTCAGTGGAAAGGGAAAAAAGATTCCTCTTATTTGGCGGGAAGCCCCTTTTCCCTCTCTTTTTCTTTTGAGAGAAGAGGGAGAAAATATATATTTTTTCTAATTCTAAATGTAATTTGGTACATGTGCACATCTATTGGAGAAATGTCGCAAACTGTAATCATCCAACGGGATTGATGTATGCCTGTAATCATCCAACGGGATTGATGTATGCCCGTGTGAGACCATACAACGATTCTACTATATATTATTTTTATACACTATATGTTAATGTAGTGTATCATTGATCATTAATTCAACCAAAAGAGTCTCTAGCACGAATCAAGTCAAAAAAAGAGCCAAAAACCCTTATTTAAGTTTGTCAATTGGCAAATGATTGGACCTAGACGAGCAATCCGAATCAAGGAAGAGAATAAGCTTGTCTAGACTTGCTCACTAGCACATAGAACTCAAGCCAGCTGACAGCACACATCCGATATTTCATAGCTTATAGCTTAAGGACGATGCATATGATTCCGAAATCATCAGTTTATTTTTACACAAATTTCACCATTTTATTTTTACCCAAAGTTCACCACTTAATCATATAAGGAAGCATAAATGAATTTGTTAGGTGAGCTTATGGTCCACTGCGAACGTGCTTCCACAGATTTTCCCCGTTCCATCGATTATGTGCTCCAAAGGAGATCTAGCGACGTGCGCTTTGACAAATAGCCATTAAAGATTGTCTAGTGAAAATGAAAATATACAAAAAGATGTATTCTTTTCTTCTTCTTCTTTTTGGGAAAAAAATACACTCGAAAGATTTACTAAAACTTGGTTTTTGTTAAGGACAATGCCAAGAGAATACAGAAGTAAATTCGATGCGTGCGAACCTTAGTGGTGGGTCGAGTAATCGTGGTGGTCCTCCCATCCTTTATAGGGGGCATGGGGTCGACTATGTTACTAGTGTCACATTAGTGCACCCTAGCGAACACGTTAGGCTTAGACAGAGCAGGTGCGATTGTTGAGAAAATAATTTCTTGGAACATGGTGAAAATAATATCTTTCTTTTTTAAATCAATTCAACAAATTTGTAGTCTTTAGGGCAACTATAGAGCCTGTGACTTTTAATTACTATCTTTCTAAATTCAATTGGTGTCGGTCCCACCGGTAGACACATATAATATGATTTGTGGGCCCACCTATTCACAATTAGAATTAAAAACAGTGAACACAGCTAGAAGAGAGAAAGAGAGGGAGAGCGTGATAAAGACACATCATCCGTGCTTTCGTACCGTGGAACGACGCCGTTTTATTTGTAAATCCTGCTGAAATAGTTTCTACCATCCATAATAATTAAACTCAAAAAATCATTTTCCTTTTCCTGATAAAAATGTCAAAATAAAAAATGAAAGGACCAGCCGGCTTTGGATTCCAACGCAACCTGGCACATATTCCTGTTTCTTTATTTTTCTTAAAGTCATTTCTGTCTCTCTTGTTCCCAAGAAAAAGATAATAAAACAAAACACAAGAAAAATAAATATAGAGAAATCGTGCAAAAATGCAAGCGGTGAGCATAAAATCATCAAGAAATCACGATGAATGCAACTCCAGAAAGAAACCCAGTTCAATTAGCTGGATTGAAGAGAGATATCTGAACTGGGTGGAACCAAAGGAAGACTGAATGGCAACTAAAACGTCAAATCTCACGATGAGAATCAGACATAAAGAGAAATCAGACAATGAGGAACCAACAGGCGCACGACAGAACACAATGGCAATGTAATTCATGGTAGGCAAAGATCTCAGAAATTGATGAAATGCGTAGAGAGAGAGAGAGAGAGAGAGAGAGGGTACCATCTTCGGCCACGGTTCCAGCCAGCTGATGAGCAAAGAGAAAGAGTAAGAGCGAGACCCATTTGCTTTTCTCCAACGTTCCAACCATCACTCACTCTCTCTCTCTCTCTCTCTCTCTTTCTGTGTTGAAGGAGTGGAGTGGAGCGTGTTACTTGATGGGGAAGAGTGGGAGTGAAAAAGGATGGGGAGAAGACGTCCTTTTATCCAAAGGTTCTGGTGCAATCGTCTTCACTTAACTTGAAAAAGACAACTTTGTTCTGCAATTAACTTTATTTTGCTTTCGGCCATAAATAAATGGAGACCAGGAGGGTTTCGGAGATTTAAATAATTATAATCAAAGATTAGGAGGAGTAATGGTGAAAGGAGAAAAAGGTCATTGTCAGTGGGAACCAGGATTGATCTTTGGTGCCACATTATTGTTCATCTCTTTCTCCACTTTTTAGCATAAAAAAAGGAAAAGTCGACTTTAATGGTTTGCGTGTTTTGGGAACCGTGGTCTCTCTGCGGTGTCCTTGCGGGGGACCCGCCCACCGCCGGATCCGTGTACCCGTACAAATTAAAGCACTCGTGAGCTCTTCTCCATCATCGATTGTTTACAAAAGAGATAGTTTATAAGCAATCTACGGGAGAATCATTATAAAATAAGTAGTCCTTATAACATGGTCCTAATTAGAGGCGGTCGATAAACGGGCCTAGGGCAAGCGATACCTGAAAATCAAGCCTAATGCATCATCCAAGCAATGAATATTGCCAAATTCACACTTAATATGTTAACATGACAAAATTATTACAAACACCTGAGGGGTGAATAGATGTTTAAAAGAAATATTGATAAATAATTATGGAATAAACTAAGTTGCTAACAAAATCCAAAAAAAGATCATAATTAGTTTTGCAAAACATCAAACTTTTGCAATAACTTAAAAGTATGTAATAGAGCTAAATAAATATAGTTCAGGGACGAGAAGATTGTGCATGAAATTTATAATAGTTCGGCTTAGATTAAGTGTACATTCACTCTCCCACACTAATAGCTTACTAGTTAAATTTCACTTATGAGTGTAAATACTTAGTGTTAAATCACACTATCTCATTAAGATATTTTTTTTGTATTTTCTCTCTTGATCACAATTTGAAGCGCTCATAGACGAAGACAAGTAATTGAGAACAACTTCAGAATTTGGAATTTCAGATTCAAGCTCATACTTTTTCTTAACCGAATGATCTTTTTAAATAGTCCTTCATGCTGCACTAGCTATTAGACATTCTCCGAAGAAAATCCTTCCAATCTATCTATTGGACAGAATAATTCAACAAGATCTTGTGGCTATTGAAAAAATGAATATAATTTCTATTTGATTTTGATTGTTCATACAAACACAATCTTAGTTTCCATAAATAATGCTTCATCCTATCTTCAAGATTGATTTTTTCAATTTGTGGTTGACTCAATACATACATATACATACATACATACATACATACATATATATATATATATATATATATATATATATATATATATATTAAAATCCTTTGTAAAAAAACTAGTCATTGTAGAATAGTTTCAAAATAAGTTTCATTCTGAATCTATATTGTAACCTTATTAAGTTTGATTCTGGATTCTTTCTTGTTCTAGCCTTAACACAATATTGATTTGGACTTGTCAAGGTGGGATATGTTTCTGGAATAAAATAGACTTTGAAAGAAGTCTTCAATCAGAAACTCATAAACATGCTTATAATCAATCTATTCTAATATAAGGGTTAGAACTAAAAAGTTTTGTCAACTTCAAAATCCGGTACAAATTTTCTCAACAAAAAATAGAACTCAACCAAGCTTTTGATGAAATAAACTTGTCCAGATCCCTTCATATATGTTCTGTAGACTCGTTTGTCCCAAACAAGCTTTGAGGAGTGTGTAGGTCCTTAGATCCATTAAGTGTATAATCTATGTAGGTTTACCTAAATGGATTGGTGCAAACTCTGATTTGGCATTTAAGTTCATAACTGAATTTTCATCCCGTGTATTACTCAAACATAGAATTTGAGAAGATTCTAGGGACTAAGATGCTTCTAGCTGTATATATCAGTGACTCCACAGGTGATGTTAGAAAGACAAAGAGGGTTTGAATCGCATTTTCTTTTGGTAGGTAAGGTAAAGAAGACCCGCTTCTCATGCAAGTCGAAGTCACTATTTTGCTTAATGTCCCTCTACATCATTTGAGGAAGAAGAGAGGAAGAGAGAGCTTAATGAAAGGCGTTTAGACAAAATGGAAGAAAAGTTGAAGGCCATTTAAGCCTTATGGGCCAATGAATTCACCAAGCTAATTGGTTTAGAGATAGAATTTGACATGAAAATTCCTAAGAAATTCAAAATGCCTAAATTTGCAAAGTACAGAGGTATTTGATTCCCACTTTTCCATCTTAAGCTGTATAGGGCAAATACGACATTTTATCACTAGAATGAAAAGCTAACTATAGAGACATTCCAAGAAAATTTAAGTGGACCAATGCTCACCCAGTTCAGCCAATTGGATCCCAATAGTATCGAAACTTGGGTTGACCTCACCCCAACACTTTCTTGAAGTAGTATAGATTCAATATAGAAACCGTGTCACACAGACCTGTGAAAAATGGCAAAGGAAAGCAACTAGAGCAATAGACAATGTGCTTGGCGTTGGAGAGAGAAGTTTGTGTGGGTTTATCCACCTCTATTTGAAAGGAGATTATGACCATTATTGCGAACACTTGATGCCTATCTACTACTCACACAAGCTGACACACGCGTCCCTCAACTTTGTTGATCTTGTCATCATTGGGGGAGAGAGAGTGAGAGAGAGTGAGAGAGAAAATTGAACTTCAGCTAGAACCACACATGCAAGTTTCCTTGCATGTAGTTCATTCGTGCTTTCTGAGACGCTGCTTGTGACTCAACATGGTAGACGGGGGTGGAACTACATACTTTTATGTTCAGAACATTGTTAGAGTGAGAGTTTGATGAATGGTAAAATCACTGATGTAGCCATAACTTTGAAAGAAAACGACAAGAAAACTTTTCAGCCTCATAAAGGCAAAGATAAAGACAACAATGTTCATGCCGCATATTCGGGCCTAATCCATGTTTGGCCACATAAAAACATACTGATCCAATCTCCAATATTGATATAACCCCCAACACATAATCCAACAAACACTTGATTCCAAAACTTCCCTCGTCCCTTGGGCCAAATTTAAAGCGGCTAGAAACTAAGGACATTCACACTTTTGTCCATGACCAGCGAGAATCTTTTGCTAGTGCTGTTGGCCAACAATCTTATTACTTTACTACCTGCTTATTAACTTGAGAAAGTACAAATTTGAATATAATTTGTGCCTTTCACTCTGGAGAAATACGGTACAAAACAAATATATCTTCAAACTCAAGCACGTAATACAAGATCTCCTGAAATCCAATGGACTATAGTTTCACAAATAAGGGAACACTAGATCAAATGCAAATACTAAACCCAAATGATAAAGAGTGCAGTATAAACATGGGAAATCTTATTGAGAAGGATAAAGAGGAGTTGAAGATTGAGAACTTGGATCTTACTCAACTAGCACCAATCCTTTTATAAGCAAGGTATGCTTTCCTAAGAAACATTGATCAATGATCCATTGAAGAAATAAATTCAAAGGATGATCAATCTCGGTGTGACAACCTAGACCTGGGAAGTATGGAGAGATGGTCCAGTGCAACGCCTCGATAGTACACAGGCAAGGCTAAGTGCATATCTATATCCCATATCACTTAGGAGGAGTCTTAGTCTAGTTAATAAGACTTTGGTTCTCTACTCTATGTGACGCATTTCACACAAGTTTCCATTGTGCTGAGAACAAAACCTTGAGGGAGGCCCATATTTGGGATGGCGGTGCATCCGCGCTAGGGGTGTCAACGATTCAGTTCGATTCGGTTTTTTAAAAAAATCGAATCGAACTGAACCATTAGAAAAATCTCCCGAATCGAACTAAATGAGACCCAAACCGAAATTTTGGTTTAGTTTAGCTTAGTTCAGTTTGGTTTTTCAGTTTTTGGTTTTAAACCTTTGGTTTTCAGTGTTTTTTTTTTTTTCATTTTTTTTTTCAGTTCAACTCAAAATAATCTAAATTCAATATGTTACTGCATTTCAAGCTTAGAGGATTTTGCAATTTAGATCATATACTTCATTCCCTCTTTTTAGCATTGGCCAAATAATGATATCCAATTTAAACAATTGCTTAACATAATCTCTTTTGACGATTCTCGAAGAGACAATTCTATTGTTCAATTGAAAAAAAGAAAGAATTTTCTCCGTATTGATAAATTACTAAAAAAGTTTATGAGTGTCAAAAAAACTATTGGCAAAAAATATTTACTTTATCCCATTCCCGAATAACATATTGGTAAGTGCTAAAACAAATCTTAGAGTTTCCGGTTTTTAGTCCATTCTAGACTTGAAAGTTTTGGTTTGGTCAACAGAAGATTTATTTAAGAAGTCCCAATCAAATCGTGTGCTCACCACCAGTAAAATTGAAGTGTAGGAAATCCGACGTGGCTTCCATGTGGAATATTTGGCTACTTGCCACGTGCCATTTCCAATCGTGTAATTCTATCAAAGATGAGCTTGAGACTTGATTGAGGCTTTTTTTTTTTGTTTTTTAAATTATCATTTGACAAAAATAAAAGCTTAAGCTCCCAATCAACCAATAGCTGAAACATTCAATTTTGTTTCTACATTATAAAATTGGGGGAATGCCATTCCTCTAAAAACAAAACAACCCCAGATAACTTTTATCTCCCAATCTCCAGGAGCTCTATCAACAAGATGAAATTGCAAAATGGTCCTCCAAACTTCCTGAGCCGGGTACAACTCTACATTAAATTCCCAATGAATATGAGAATCGAAGTATCAATTGTAATATTGAAATATATAAATATGAATAATTCTTATATGTCAATCATCAAGAGAAATTGCTATTGAATTTAGGTCCATGGTCGTAGATGACAATTCAGCATTAAATTCACAATGAAAATGAGAATTGAAATATCAATTGTAATATTGAAAGATATAAATATGGATAATTCTTACATGTCAACCATCAAGAGAAATTGTTATTGAATTTAGGTCTATGGTCGTAGATGACAACTCTGCATAAATTCACAATGAAAGTGAGAATTGAAATATCAATTGTAATATTGAAAGATATAAACATTCCATGGTTATTTTTTTCTAACCTGACTCGAAATTTTCAAGTTCTTCTAAGTCCTCCTCGATCGATAGTGAAAGTGGTGCAGATCGTAGCCAATCTTGAGTACATATAAGAGCCCTTACTATCATTAGGGTAAAGGAGTTACGAAATACATCAAGTACTCGACCTCCGGTGCTGAATGTAGACTCTGATGCTACAGTGGAGATGGGCACGGCCAAAATATCTCGAGCAATGGAAGATAAGATAGGATATCTAGAAGAATTGACTTTCCACCAATTTAATATATCAGATGTGGAGCTATACTGTTCACATCATTCTTCCATATACTTATCTAATTCAGATTTTTCTTCCACATATTCTTGTCCCGTTTGGCTAAGATACATTACAGTCATAATGTCCGCACCAACCATAGGAGACATTGAAACGTTCACTGTCCTTGTCCTCTTTAATCTCACGTTGCTTTGGGGGCATGTACTGGTGTGATATTGCTCAAACAATAATGTTAGATATTATTGGAATCAATATTTTCCAGCAAAATGCACTCCTTAAATCGTTGCAATCTCAAAGGAGAAGATCTCACATAACGTACAGCTGAGCTTTTTCTAACAATGAAATCATCTATATCTTTCAAATCTTTTCTCACAATCAAACTGAAAATATGAGCACAGCATCTCACATGGACTCACTTGATAATATCATAGCATTTTAAGAGTTAAGTCTTTTCTTAAAGTATTGAACTCCTGAGTTATCGGAGCTAGCATTATCAATAGTGATAGAAAAAATGCATTTGATCCCCCAACTAGTTAAGCATTTCTCAACCAATTTACCTATAATCTCAGCCGAATGTCCTGGGACTTGACAAAAAATTCAAAATTTTCTTTTGTAACTTCTAATCGGCGTTTACAAAGTGAGCAGTAAGACACATGTAACTTAGATTTTGACATAAAGTCCACGTGTTAGTTGTAAAACAAACCCTTGGAGAAGTATCGAAAAATATTTTTTCAATTTGCTTATTTCCTCTAGATATAACTTAGAACAGTCCTCCCTTAATGTGTTCCTTGAAAGAATTAAAAACTTTGGCTGGATTCTACTCACAAATTTTCGAAATGCCTCAAGTTCCACAAACTTAAAAGGTAGTTCACCAATAACAAACATCGCTGCTAAATTTTTTCGACTAGCATCTTGATCAAATTTCCAAGGACTAGCTGAAATAGAAATACCAACCCCAACAAATTCATTCAAAGCACTTCTTTGCCTTTTCTCCACGTTCGCATATGGATAATTCTTAAATCTACCTAAATGATTATGCATCCCACTAGTCTCTTGAGTAGTAGAACAACCAATAATAGCCTCATAATATAGACATTCGGCTTTATCTTGGCTATTTTCTATCCTTTTAAAATGTTCCCATGTAACAGATCTTAGCCTCTTTCTATTTGTACTGCTAGATTCACTAATTAAATATTAACTTATTGTATGTTTGGCTTTGCTTTATATTACTGCCTTGATAGGAAGATCTACAAATGGCTTATCCTGAATAGAAAGAAACCCTTTTTAGATTCACAAATTTGAAAAGTTGTTTAAAGTCTGATAAATTAGATTAAAAAAAAGCCATGAGAATAAATATAAGACATTGAATAACCATGTTCAAGAAGTAACATACCAAAACAAATAAGAACTATAGAAAAAGGTAGGACAAATAACCTTATATAAGCAGAAGAGATTGAAAAAAATTAGTTGGTGAAAGAGCGCTCTACATTTATAATTCTCAATTCAAGTATGCTCATATGTACCTTAAAGCCCTTTTCAGCCCTTCCACCAATAACAATTTCGCTAGTTGTATTGCCTCCTGAATAGTAGAACAAGCATGATAACAAACGTGAGAAAAGTCATAAACATTCCACATATTTTAGAGATCGCATGGGGAATTATCTTAACCACTAACTTTGCAGCTAGTTTTGCTGGTAAACCTCCATTGAATCATTTTAGCCCACATATGTCTTGCTTTCAGAAATCTAAAGAAAAATATGACATGAGTCTTGATGTACAGAAGTTAAGAACAAGATCAATATGAAAAGATACAAACAACATACGGCAAGTCTCGCATAAGCAAGACTATATGCAGAGAGGTCTGTGAAGGAAACCATCAACAGTCGCACTTGAGAGCAATTCAAAAGCCCACGGATTACACACAAAAGACAATGATAAGCCAAGCTTTTCACACAGTAGAGGTGACCATTCATTTCAAAGATTCAGATGGCGAAAACATCTACGCCACCAAATTTCTCCAGGATAACATTCTTTCTGCTGTAAGTGACATGCTGAGAGTAAATTACACATAAGCCCTGGCCAAGACGAACCAAACGCCATCTTTCCACGCTGCTACTCTGCTAAGTTCACTCCATAACAGGACTGACGGAATTTTATACCTTTCTTGGCCTTTGGGCTAAAAGATCAATGACTGACAAAACACTATCAATCACTGGATTGCCCAGAGTCTAGTCTGGCGAGACTAGCAACTAAAAGACACAAGTTATCTTGGATGTCCGTCGCAAAGAACATCAATTGCATTAAAAAACAGAGTACGAAAAGCATTGACCTGTCTCTATTCACCATATTTTCCCACCAAACAGCAAAGAAAGTAAGGCATTGCATATGTCAAAGCAGAACATCCATAGTTATTCTTATTGGATAAAAGAGGAAAATAAGTAGCTATGATCAGAAATATGTATGAGGTTGTCATCTTTGAAGCAACCGCTGCTAACATCAGCCAACGTAAATGATGGTCTCTCAAAACATCCAAGGTTAATGGCAATTGCGACAATAGGTTTGGTGAGACAAAGTTACTCAAGATTCATTTCCAAAACAAACTGAATTTATCAAATGAGCATCTCTCTCGGCCCCCTAACAGCGATTCCAGTATAGCAACTACATCAAATCAACTTGCCATCTCCACTAAGCACGTTAGCTTCAAAGATCTCCACGGGATATTAATCTAACATGCCATTAAAGCTTCAATCACATTAAGCAAGCATTAGTTTCAAATGAGTGGAAAAGCAAGTGAGCTGACAGAAACATAGCCCACTGCCCATCACATAATCACTCGTCAACACCATGATAGATCATAATCACGAAGCATTGACAGCCACACTCAAAAAGATAAAAGTAAAATCGAAAGAACCACCCTCAAGACCTTCAAAAATCACATTTCCCATGTCCACTTGAACATTCATGATCAGTCCACACCCATTGTTGGTCCATTACAATATTCACATAAATAGACACAGGCCCTCCAAAGCTACTTGGTCCAAATCTGACCAGCTATGAAATGCGTGAAAACACAACACTCATGAACATCAAACCGCGAGTCTAGAAAGACATACTAGTCAATCCAAAACTGCATTTTCCTCAATTACTCAAGAAAGACAACGAAAATCATAGGCACGAACCACGCGATCGAAACCCAGACAGGAGCTAAGCGCAAAAGCCATAACCCAGCACCCACAATCGGAAACAAGTCGTACCCACTGACCCAAATCCCACCCCCAAGATTAGAGACTTGCCTGTGCAAGTGTGCAGGACATGCTCGGGCACGTCCCTCAATCGGTCGCCGTCCTTGTTGCCGTCACCATCGCCGTCCCTGCCACCGTCGCCATCGCCGTCGCAGTCATAATCACCGTCGTCGTCGTCTTGGTCAGGACGAGAGGAGACGAGAGAGAATTAGAAATAGGGTTTGCCGGTTTGGTTAATGGTTCTATTTTATTGGTTTATTGGTTCGGTTCGGTTCAATTCGATTAACCAATAAAAACCGAACCAATAAAAAAATATTGGTTTTTAATGAGAACTGAACCAAATAAAAAAAACCGAATTTTTCGGTTTGGTTCAATTCAGTTCGGTTCCCGACATCCCTAATCCGCAATAGTGCAAGAGGCTTAAAGAAAACAATATTGAGCTGGGATGAGGGATGGTAGTGTGGCTGTGTCTTTACCCCAAACAATGCATTTCAAAGCCTTGAGGGCCGAAAGCTCAAAGCGGACAAATATTAGATAATAAAAGCTTGGGGGTCCTTACAAGTGGTATCAGAGGTGACTCCTGACAGCATGTTGGGTCACAGTAAGGGCATTGTGCCTTAATGGATGGAGAGTATGACAACCCAGACCCAAGAAGTACGAAGGGATGGTTTAGTGGAGTGCCTTGGCAGTTCGCAGGCGAGACTAAGTGCATGTCTCATATCCTACACCACCTAGGGGGAGTCATAGGCTAGTCGATAAGATTTGGATTTTCTATTATGTGTAATGCATTTTAAAGCCGTGAGAGCTTCAATTTTAGTTTAAAACAAACAATATTACATAGTAATAACCTCTGGGTCCTTACAGGTGGTATTAGAATCGATTCCCACAGCGTGTGGGGCCACAATAGAGACATTGTACCTGAAAAGGGAGAGAATGTGACGACTCAGACCTAGGAAGTACGAAGGGACGATCTTGTGCAACGCCTTGGCAGTAGGCAGGTGAAGCAAAGTGCACGTCTCCTATCCCCCATCGCTTATGGGGAGTCCTAGCTAGTTGAAAAGGTTTTAGTTTTCTACTCTGGGTAATGCGTTTCACACAAGCTTTCGCTATGTTGAGAACAAAGCCTTGAGAGAGGCTCATATCTAGGATGACATTGTATCCATACCAATGCAGAAGGCCTAAAGAGGACAATATTGGGCTGGAAAGAGGCATGGTTGTCACGCCCCGAACCCCGAGACACGTGAAACAACCCACCATGGTCATGAAAATGCGACATTCCCAGGTAGTGTCGCCGACCCCATATTTTTCTTTTTAATGCGCAAGCGGAACGTACTAAGAAACCCCTTACAAAAGCATACGGGATAGGACAGCAGGAACATCAATTCTAAATCAAACAACATACTTCCATACATCATCATCATTACAAGGTTTAGGTACATCAACAGAATCTAGAGACTATGCACCAAAAATGGGTCAGGGTTTATGTGCATCAAAAAGGGGGTTAGCCTACACAGCATGGATCAGCCCACAACAAAAAGAAGAACGGTCCTATAACTACTAATTGGACTCGTTCGACGATCCCACATCCTCCACTGCTGACTGCGCTGGGCCTGGAGATGGTGGGTTATCCACCCTGCCATCAGGAAGGTCAGCTACACCCTCTCCCAGGAGAGCATCCATCACGGCCGGGGGAATGTCAAAGCGTCAAGTGGACCAATCCTAAAACCATTGGCCCCAAAACGGAACCAAGCCCTATACCTATGGGGCACCCTAACGTCTTCGTCTCCCGGATCCACACGGTAGATCTAATCGGCTCATAGACCCAATGGCTCCCTGTGGTCGGGGCGCGCGCACTTTTTTGCTCGATAATTTGAACAGGGATGCCATTCTTCTCTAGGGTCCCGCCATCTAGGGTCTGAAATATTTTTCCCCAAACCGGGATGAGACTTTGTCTCAGTAAGTTCACCCCTCCTAAACCCCTATTAGAAAGTAAATACGCCCCAAAGTAGCTTAGCCACGACATCAAGAAGACTTACCTCGCCTCCGCCTTCATCTGCAGATTAGTACAATTTATATAATTCAACCACGTACAATCATGATAATCAAACAACCATGGCATAGTCACACCATCAGGACAATTCAACCACTTGGATCGTCTCAGCGATCAATCGACTTGGCCGATTACATGTCATTCTAGCAAATCAATCATTGCTCTCAATCTCGACCCTATAGGAAGATTCAATAACCAGTGGCAATCACGGCCCCACTCGGCACGACCTACAATTAGGTGGTAGCTCACGCCCCCATTAGGCACGACCTCTAACAGGTGGTCAATCACGGCCCCATTAGGCACGACCTCTCTTAGGTGGTTCATCACGGCCCCATTAGGCACGACCTTTCTTAGATGGTTCATCACGGCCCCATTGGGCACGACCTCTCTTAGGTGGTTCATCACGGCCCCATCAGGCACGACCTCGAATAGGTGGTTAATCACGGCCAATCTCCCATCAATTTCCACACTTAGGGTTTTCTAAAGAATGCTCATAAATCGCAATCACACTCAATTCGCCACAATTAATCATCAATTTCGAATTCTACTAACACAGCAACGATCGGCACGAAATTCTGAGCAACTAGGGTTAAAATAAAATTTTCGAGTTTTTTTTTTTTAATGAATTTCGGAATATGAAATATTATTAAATAATCCAACAATTTCAAAGCATTTATTTAAATCATAAATAAACTCCTTTAAGTCACATCAAGATTTATTTTAAAATAAACATACTTAACCATTAAACTAAACACACTTTACCTTAATTAATCCCCTTAATATAATCCATAACTAATTAAACCAATCTATCCACCTAACCTCAATTAACTTAAACTAAACTTACTTAAGGCATCATTAACTCGCTAATCGCGGATTAGTGAGGTAAACTCACCGGAATCACTTTCCGACGAGTCTCCGGCCGCCGACAACAAACCTACACGGATCAAGACCAAATGAGCACTAATAGGGGACCAAAACAAGCTCGGAAGGGACTAGATCTTGTTGGTTTTTCCAGCACTAACCGAGCTCGCGGGGATGGCGGAACGGCGACGGAACGGCGGTTGAACGGGCGGAGAAAGCTCGGCGGTTGCGACTAGGTCTCGGGACGGCGGCTCACGGCGTCGGACGGCGGTGGCGGGAGCGGCGACGACAACGGCAAACGGCTTGGAGCTGCGACGGTCGGGGGGCCGCGACGGAGACGGAGGCAAGGCGGCTCGCGCACGGACGGGGCGAGCGGTCGCGCACGGGCGAGCGGCGACGGCGACGGCGGGCGAGACGATGGCGACGACGTGCGGGCGACGAGGCGGACGGAGCTCGGCTGGTTCCGCTGGCCTTCCTTCGGTTTTTCCCTCCTCCTCTCTCTCCTCCCAAGCTTGAAGATGATGGAGACAAGGGAGGGAAGTGACATCCCCACTTTTGGTGGGCCAATTGGCTTGTGACACTTGTCAAGCTCTCCTTGAATTTGGCCTCCACCATGACATCACCTGCTGATGTCATTCTCCACTAACTCAAACCCTCATAACATCTTCTAATAGGTCCAATTCATTTTCCACCGGAGTCCAAGTTCTTGTACATTCAATTATTTCAATTTCCATCAATTCTCTTCTAATTGAGTCCAAATTAAAGTCCACAAAAATTATCCCATGATCCTAATGAGATGTGTGACATGACCGAGCTTCCGACTTCTAAATTCAATCTCAAATTTTTCGGTTGAATTCAATGCGGGTGCGATTTCGGCGCGCCTAATCCACTCGAGTGGCTTTTAGGGAAATTTTCTTGCATCCAACCCGAGGGTGATCAGTCCCCAAGTCTGACGCGGTAAAATTCCTTAATCACCTCACTCAATAGACTAGTCCCCTCGTGAGTGGCCAACTCTGAGAGGCGAACTATATGCACAGATGAATTACCCGACTCAATTGACTGAAAATAACTTGAGAAACATCGGGATGTCACAACTCTTCCCCTCTTATAAAAATTTCGTCCTCGAAATTTAAAACATTACCCAAATTGCTCAAAAAGGTGGGGGTACAATTCTCTCATTGACTCTTCAATCTCCCAAGTTGCTCCTTCGGTGCCATGGTGCTGCCATACCACTTTGACCATTGGGATGGTCCTGGTGCGCAGAACTTGCTCTTTGCAATCTACAATTTGAATCGGGCTTTCAACGTATGACACTTTGTCATCCACGTCTAATCCCTCGAAATTTAGAACGTGAGTCGAGTCAGGTTCATACTTCCTCAACATCGACACGTGAAAGACGTCGTGCACCTGTGACAACTTTGGCGGTAGTGCAAGACGATACGCCAGAGTCCCTATTCTTTCCAAAATCTCAAAGGGACCTACGTACTTCGGACTCAGTTTTCCCTTTTTGCCAAAACGGGAAGTACCTCTCATCGGTGACACCTTCGAAAAGACGTGCTCACCAACTTGGAACTCCAATGGCCTTCGACGCTTATCGGCATAACTTTTCGCGGCTACGGCGGTCTTTAATCTGCATTTCGATAATTGCAGCGCTTTTTGCGATTTCGCTGAACCAACTCGGACCGGTGATCTTTCTTTCTCCGACCTCATCCCAAAGCCACACTTTGGCGTTACGTATGCTCGCCATACAATGCTTCAAAAGGAGCCATTTGAATACTTTTGCGATAAGCTTGTTGTTATAGGCGAATTCAACCAGATGAATTTGTTCCTCCCAACTTCCTTTGAAGTCTAAGACACAAGCTCGCAAAGCATGTCCTCAAGAGTACGAATTGTCCTCTCGGGCGGCCATCGTCTGCGGGTGATAGGCCGTCTTGTCATGCTGGCTTCGTTCCTAAAGCGGATTGCAAGCTCTTCCAAAAGCGGCGGTGAACCTCGGGTCTGTCCGAAGTAATTATAGCGGCACTCCATGTATACGAACCACTTGACGTACATATAGATCTGCCAGTCTATCCAAACTCAAGTCTCTTCGAACTGCCATGAAGTGAGCCGACTTTGTCAGTCTGTCGACCACTACCCAAATCGAATCGTTCCCTCTCTGGCTCCTCGGTAGTCCCGTCACAAAATCCATCGTGATATGCTTCCATTTCCACTCTGGGATTTCAAGAGGTCGCAAAAGTCCTCCCGGCTTGCAATGCTGAGCTTTCACCTGCTGACACGTCAAACACTTGGCGACATGCTTGGCGATATCTGCCTTCATGCCACACCACCAGTAGTGTTGACGCAGATTCTGATACATTTTAGTACTACCGGGATGAATGCCAGAAGCGCTACGATGCGCTTCGAAAGAATTTCTTCTCTAAGCTCCACATCGTTAGGTACAACCAATCGTCCTTGGAACCTCAATGTTCCATCCTCGAAAACGAAAGTCGGCCTTCCTTTTCTCCGCATCCTCTTGCGGGATTTTCGAACATCGAATCCGTCTGGCGAAGCGTTCGATTCGACGCACTTAGGTTCAATTCTAAGGGTGGCCACGAGATTCGAAAGGTGGCCCACCTCAAACCTAAAATCTGAATCTCTTGCTCTCTCAATTAGGCCCCATTCCTTGAGTACCATTTGAGCAACTGAAGACTTCCTACTCAGTGCATCGGCGACCTTATTCGCCTTTCCCGGGTGATACAAAATCTCGCAGTCATAGTCCTTTAAGAGCTCCATCCATTGACGCTGTCTCATATTCAACTCCTTCTGAGAGAATAGGTACTTGAGACTCTGATGGTCAGTGAAGATCTGAAATTTTTTTCCGCACAAATAGTGCCTCCAAATTCATCACCGAATAGTGAAAAATATTTCTAGTTCATTTTCAAATTCAAGTTGAACAGCGGAAAATGACTTCCTAGAAAATATTTTCTAAAAAATCTATATTTTTTGTAAAACAAACGAAGTCTTAATGAAACATTAATTAGCTTGGGCTCTAACATTTGTTTCACTAATTTTAGACCACTCCACCATTTCGTAATTTGTCCAGTTTACAATTAGTAGATTAAGATAATATAAATTCATCTATTGGTACCGTTAATATTTCTAATTATATCCACAGAGATATGTAAGACCAATTCTTCTCCAAGCCTATTATGTGAATTAATAATACAAAGTACGCAATTATGGATTGTGCCCTTAAAAAATGGTTTCCTTGTCGTTTTCCCTACTTGGCAATGCTCACATATGGACAAATCGACTTTTTCAATGTTACCCAACAAGGCATCTTTGGCTAGTCTATTCATACGTTGTTGGCCAATATGACCAAGTCTAGCATGCCACACATTCACATCATTATCATATGAAGTAGAAGACGTGAAAAGGGAATAACAAATATTGACATCACCACAGTCAACATTTAGTACAATAAAACCATCCAGAAAATAACCACAACCATAGTAGTTTTTATCCAAATACAAATCTACACAGCTATTGCAGAAGTTCACACTAAAACCAAGTTTAACAAACACCAAAACAGACACTTAAATTTCGACGAATCTCCGGAGCATATAGAACATTAAGGTGCGTCCACCACGCATGTTCAATTGGCAGGTGCCAATCCCTTTAACTTCAGCTCTAGAGTTATTTCCCTCATAGATCCACTTAGTTCTAGTTGGTATCGTCGGAATTCCACGAAGGATTCTTTATCCTTCGCTATATAGTCGGTCGCTCCTGAATCTACAGTCCACAAAGAATTGGATTCAGCTAATAATACAGAACTTGACACATAAGCAAAGTTCTCAAATGTACAAGAGGTGTTTACCTTTTTCGGCTCACAACAATTGCGAGCATAGTGACCTCTCTTGTCACAATTGTAACACCTCACCCTTGATATTTTCTTCACTTGAGGACGTTTTCCTCTCTTGTGTTAGTCAACTCTTGATTTCTTGTAATAAGGACTTGATCCTTTGTATTCCCACATATTGAATGAATCAATACGCTTGCGCTTAGAGCTCAAAGCCCTTTCTAAGCTAGAACCAGCATTACAAATGTCTATTTTCGACTCAAATGTCGTTAGACGGTCCTCTACTAGCTCAAGGCGGCGCACGGCACCCTCAAGATCTTCCATAACATGGTCAAGAGCTTCTAGTGCTTCTTGCTTTTCCAACACATATTGAATCTTCATATTCAATATTTCACAATTGTTGCCGTTCATATCGCAATTACGTTCTTAGTTCCGAAACCATCAATCGAACACATCGACATATATGCACGAATAATTAATGCCTATCATTTATGCATCTACTTTGCACAGACCCAGCATATCAATGAACAATTTCAAGTAAGGTTTCAGAATCAAAAGGTCACTATGTTTCCAATTATCCTCCAAAAATCCTAACTCAAAATTATTATTAATATAATTGTCTTATGCAAAATAAATTCTATGAAGTTACAAAAACTTCTATGAACTACCCACAGCAGTCAACAATAATAGAAAGCAAATAATATTTGACATCCAATAGAATAATAATGCTTTCACATAATACAACTATCCATTACACTAAGCAATATATACAGAGAAAAATATCAACATAGAAATAGATATTCACATCCAAAACATCTCAAACTAATCTAAGAAATAAATAGGGAATGTCCCTTCTAATCTATCAGTCAAAATATCAGAGAAATTTGAAGGCACATTTGCCAACCATGGAAAAACTTTTGGAAAGCTTTCATGTCGCCTCCAAGGCGCATTCACTCTGCGCCATGTGGCGCTCAATCTAAGGGTTGAAGTTTTGGTTAACTCAATCCTATAGTACTCTCTTACAAAAGCTTCCACTAGTCTCCTATAACCCAGGACCACGTTGACCTCCCATAACCGATCTAACACTGCTTGCCATTCAGGTGGAAGAGTGTTCATCAAAGCCGGCACCTTCTCAAAATCCGGCATAAGATAACCATTCCAGATGATTTTCTGTATCATCTAATTGACCCTGATCACATGTGATACTAAATCACCGTCATGCCACCGATAATTAGCTAACTCTGTCATCAGCCTTTTAAGTCTTGCAATTCCCTCGTCCGTTCTCGGAATTGCAGGTATCCGTGTATAACGCATCATAGTTCCTGCAACAAATGCAGAACTAAAAATAGATCACTTATAATTCATAATGAACCTAAGGGAAAATACATAATTTTCTATGATTTATGCAACAAATGCATAATAAAAAAATGGATTACCTATAACCCACACAGACATAATTAAAAAACAAACAAATTCTTTTTTTTTTTTCTGGGTCAACGGTCAAAGTCAACGGTCAACAGGTCAACGGGCAGCAGGTCGAGCCGGTTGGACCGGACGAGCCGGTCGGGCCGGCGAGTCGGGTCGAACGAACCGACCGGCACGTGCGCGGCACGCGCCAGGCTTCCGCTTATGTTGGGTCGGGTCGGGTCGCCGATCGGCCAACGGTCGTCGGCGATGACGTCATCCCAGCGGTTACCGACCGTTGGGCGACGTTAGCGCGTGACGTCAACATGCGTAGGTTCGCCGACCAACGCGTGATGGTTCGCCGGCCGGCGGCGCGCACGTGCCGGTTCGCCGACCGGCGCGTGTGGTGCACGCGCTGGTCGAGCCAGCGCTTCAGGCGCGTGGCGCCCACGTGCAGTGGCTTTTGGCCGCGCGTGTGGGCGCGTCCGACGTCGCCCGGCGGCGCATGACCCGTCGACAGACTTGTCTCGACGAGCTCTTTCACCCTATGCCTTCAAAAATCGATTTCGACTTACAGAAATTCGAAAAAATGGATGAACAGTGCTTGGGTGTCAAGATTTCTCACCCCGATCCGTGTCGGCTGAATATTTTCGCGAAAAATCAATCAAAAAACATCAAAGGGGTCGGGAAAACATGAACTAGGGCTCTGACACTAATGTTGGAAATATCGGATCCCCGAAAAACCGGATTCGACACTAAATTGAACCTCTAAAACGAATGCGGAAGATAAGCCCAAGAAATACATGTATCACCGATCGTAAAGCACACCACAGAATCGAGCGTACCTTGTTAGCCACAGATTAAACACTAGCGCCGATAAGAGGAAGAGAAAACCGATCATGTTCGATCCGATGACGTCGATTAGCCTTAAAGGAAAGATGGCGTCGCCGTTTACGCTCGTTTTTCTTTTTGGAGGGAGAGAGGGAAAGGAACATACGTTATGCCAACGGTTGTGTTCCTCCCTCTCTCTTTCTCCTTTTATATGTCCCTCCAATAGAAAGAAACGTGCCCCTTTATCCATGGGCCCTAATCTTGTGGGCCAGCCTTTTAGGCCCGACATGGGCGGACGAGCCTTAAGCCCATCACATAAAACCATCAATTTATATAGTAAGATAGCTGTATATGTCATATTTCATAAGTGTACTTAGAATGTTAATGACATTTTAATAAATTTACCAACATCAAATATAGTTTTTGTTGACGTGGTTGGACTTGTAATTTTACAGTGAAGGGTTGGTGTCTCTGGCCTTTTGCTGGAAGCATTAGGGTTGAAATAAATAAATAAATAAATAAAAATCTCAGAAAAAGAAGAGACAGTCACACCCAAGCAAATTCCGAATTTCAAGCTTAAATTCGAAACAATGGAAAACATGGCAAACGGAAGGAAAATTGGACAATTAGGTGTCATTAGAAAGCTAAGGATATCCTTTACAAGTTCCTAGAAGATGGCAAGTCCAATTAAAGTCTTCTTCTAACTCAAGTGAAAGCATTCACATAAGTGGTCAAATCAGGTCAAGACAAGCAGAACATGACATGCAACTTTTGGGCCATTATCTGTGACACCCCAAATTTTCTTTTATCTTCTCCCTCTTTCGTTCTACCAAAAACAGCTGAGCGGCAGCAACTAATTCCCTTCAGTTGCATTTGTTTCTTTTTTTCTCAACCGAGACACACCACCTTCCTTTCCTCCAACTTCCGTTCATCTCAGCCTCTCACAACAGCGAAATCATCGCTGTTTGTCCCGTTCGGAGCTACCACCACAGTTATACTCGTCCTATCTATCTTCTAGTACAGGTTGTCCAATCCAGAGTCACCATGTAACAAGGGAATCACCGACACATTATCCTATCAAGTTGCGTTTAAATAAAAAAAAAAACAGAGAGAGAGAAAGAAGGAAACAAGGAAAAGGATAAAAGAAGACACATCAAATCATAGGATAGTCGGTTTAATGTGTATTCCCGAGCTTAGACACCAGATCAATGTATGGGTTTACCCAGTGCTTGGAGTCGGCCCCAGTTCTGTATAAACTGCGGTTGATCTGCAATGAGCTACTCTGTCTCTTCCTTGTTATCGTCTGGACATAGTCGCCTTGAAACGCTCTCTCTCTCTCTCTCTCTCTCTACTCCGATCTCCGCCGCCCAAGCGAGAACACATAGAAGAAGCGGCAAGCGAGCGGAGACCCCGAAGATGGCGGCGCCGGCGAGGACAATGAAGTACGTGTCGCCCCACGAGTTCGTCAAGGCGTACGCCGCTCACCTCAAGCGGTCCGGCAAGGTCTCTTTTTCTCTTTTTTTTTTTTTTTTTTTTTTTGTCTTTAATTGTCTTGGGTCGATCGAAATTCGAGTGCGTAAGCAATATCGTTCGTGGGTTGTCGGATGCATGAGACGAAAGTTTTTCCCACCATTTTGGAGCCTCTCTTGTTTGTTGTCGTCTAATGCCTAACACAAGTGTATGAAAATCAGGAAGAAGACCGTTGTGGTTTCTCTATGGAATGATCTTGCGACCACTGTAGGTCAGGAGAATCAAAGTTTTATCCTTCTGCACTAATTGGAATACGTTTTGCGTGTTGATTCGTGACTCTGTAAGTGTTTAGTAGCATTAGAAATTCTCCTCTTTAGTTGTGTTGATATGGTTGGTATTGTGGCTGTTTTGGTGGTGTTGTTGATGAAGTCACGGCGAAGGGGGGTGGGTCACAACTTTGCTGGGAGCAAGGGGGGGGAACCGTACGAAAGAGAGAGTGAGAGAGAGCCCGTGAGAGAGGCGCGGATTGAGAAAGTTGAGGATGATTTTGATTTGATGATTCTGTTTTGGGCTCATTCGGGCTGGTCACAGGGTTGGATGGGTGTTCGGTGACTTGCATGCGAGGCTTGTGGATGGTATGGCATAAGTCGGGCCGAGAGGAGGCTGTGGTCCATCGTTGTTGGGTAGGAAAGGCGGATGAGCTACGAAACGGGCTTGCATATTGACTTAGGAAGGTCAAGAGTTCAATTGTGGCTTTGGATGGATTTTCGAATTGTTTGCGATGAATCGCTAGTGGTCAATGCTCGTTTAGGTGTTATACATGTGTGGTCGAGGCTCAAATGGGGGTTCATGAGATGACTAAATAGCTAGGAGTAGCTGAGTGCAGTTGCTAGAGTCCATGGTTGGTCTGTCCGGGAAGAAAAACTCACTAAGTTGCTGGTTTGCCGATTTTCCGTCATCAAATGTATTAAGAATTGGATGAAATTATTTTCTGGAAAGTTGTGCAATACATTCTGATCTATGACATATATTTAATTGAGATTTTTCTGAGTTAACTAATCCACATGAAGACTTGATTTATACTATTAGTGAGCTGTTTAGTATCGTGAAATCACGACCTTAGTGTGCTTTGGAATTTCCATAAAATTATTGAGTTAGAATATGGATTTGCTTCCTTCATAAGAGTAGTAGAAGACATGTAGGTGTAGAACATATAAAAATTTCAAAGCATTTTACTGAGTTTTGAACTTCAAAATGGATTAAGCCTCACGGTTGCTGATTCTGCTCGGTGGAAGGAATTTTGAGCTGCATGGACCACATTACTGCTCTCTTTACAGAAGGAACCGGACTTGGTTTCCTTAATGAAAAGTGTTCGTTTAGGTCTTGCTATCACATATTAATATTTGAGAATTTTCTGTGATGGTTTTCTATGGTTTTGGCTCTAAAGACTGAGATTACTCAATTTTTGCTTTGTTCTGTCCATGTTGTTAGATTTTGAGTATTCTGCAAGAATATGTTGGACTCTTACTTTGTCGCCTCTAATGACGGTTCCTATATACCTTGCAATATCTAATAACGTATGTTAGACCATGGTATGATTGTTAGTATATTGGAATTGTTGGTGCTGCAACAAGGCGGAACTACGAATGTGTGTACTTGGCTACGGAGTCAATGAGGGACCCCAAGTGTTGGGATGCCTGGAGAGGGATGAAAAGAAGTAATGGTATTTTCTCTAGAGGACTGAGAAGGGTTGAATAACTTCTCAGGGTTGAATAACTTTTCAGGGGATCTCGTAATGTCAGGTTGGGTGCGAGGGGTATAGGGTGGAGTGTTGTCTTCCCTTGGGCGATTGTTGCAACTAGACTTCCATAGATTCTGCAAGTTGATAGTTTCATTACTTATTTATTTTGCTAGCGGTCAGCGGTTAACCCACTTGCTGAGTTATTATTTTAAAAACTCACACTTGTTTATTGTGTCTTTTATTCAGATTAGAAGGTGACCGAGGAGCATTTGACGGGTGGGAGAATTTTGTTTTTTTTGTTGTTCTAACAGTATGTACATACTTGACAGGAGGCAGGATATTTAGTGTTTGTGGCTCCTAGTGTTTTTTTTTTGTAGAAATCCCCCTCCTTAGCCTCATCTCCTCATGTGTATGGAAACAAAGTTTTTGGTAAATATAGTCGAGTGTAGTTCAATTTCTTATGACTTAGCTTAGAATGAAATTTATTTTATAATCTGAAATTAATATCTCCCCTAATTTATAAAGCAAGTCATGTAACTTGATTTGAGATCCAGGGTGCCACATTATCCTACTTAGATGATGCGTGAATTTTATGACATTTTAGTATGTCCTAGGTCTAGATGTTAGGGGCAAATGTGATGAAGACATCTAGTCCTAGATCAGTGCAAATAATCATATAAATTCATGAACCTAAGTAGGACAGCTAATCTATTCATGACGGTACATGGCAAAAATCACAGAATAAGCGCACTGACTTTGCAAGAGGTTATAGTTCAAAAATCGTTTAGTTGGGACAAGTGTTTGATGCCCGATCGTGACATCTTTCGCATGATTAACGTGTATTTAGAAAGCGTGTTTCATCATCTTTAAAATATCTACGCATGACCATCCACTTGCCAATGTCAATTTATATAGTAAGATAGCCGTATCTGTCATATTTCACAAGTGTCCTTAGATGTTAACGACATTTTAATAAATTTGCTGGCATCAAATATAGTTTTGTTGACGAGGTTGGACTTGTAATTTTACAGTAAAGGGTTGGTGTCTCTGGTCTTTTGCTGGAAGCATCGGGGTTGAAATAAAAAGAGTGTCCCAGAAAAAGAAGAGACGATCACGGCCAAATATAAAAGAATAGAGAAGCGAGACCGAAGAAGAAAGAAAACATTGACAGAAAGGGGGCAGAGGAGAAACCGGGATAGAGAGACGGAAAAAAGAAGTTCGTGGAAGTGACCTTGTCCGCTAAATTTTTTGATAGTAAGTGAACTTGTTAATGTATTTATATGTCGGTGGCTAAATACACTTATATTCAGTGGTTTTTGTGGAAGTATTTTGATAAAATGGATCGTCCAGATTGAGCTCAACCTTTTTCTGATGATTCTTTTCCATATAACATATATATTCGTGATTTTGAAGGTTTTGATTGGATCGTCTTCAAAATGTCCTCGGCAAAGCACGTCGCCGTCCTTGCGTTTCCATTCGCTTGCCACCCCCTGCCTCTCGCCAACCTCCTCCGTGAGTTGGCGGAAACTGCCACGAACGTCCACTTCTCTTTCTTAAGCACGGCCAAGTCCAACGACGATCTCTTCCCCCATTTGTCGAGAGCCGAGTTGCCGCCCAACATCGTGATCTATGACATCGATGATGGATTGCCAGCCAGTCATCACGGAGCGACAATGGAGGAACTGATAGGGCAAACGGATGTGTTCCTCAAACAAGCTCCGAAGAGTTTTCGAGCTGCCATCAGTGCTGCGGAGCGGGATGCAAGGAAGAAGGTGAGTTGTCTATTTAGCGATGCGTTATTGTATCCCGCATGCGAAATAGCTGAGCAAATGCACATTCCATGGGTGACGTTCTGGGTTGCTTCTCCGTGCTTTCTGTCCATTCACTTCCACATCGAGGTCCTTCGTCAGCTCCGCCATAGAAACTCCTGCACTGGCACGGCAGAAGTAGAGGCTGACGACAAGGCCCTGGAAATGATTCCGGCGTTGTCATTGTTTCGCATGTCAGATATCCCGGACGAAATGCTAGAAGACCCGAATACGTCAATGGTGTCAAGCTTAGTCCACCAGTTGCAGCGCGTACTGCCACGCGCCGCGGCCGTCATCATGAACTCCTACATGGAAGCAAACCCGGCGCCTCAAATAGCGGACCTCAAGTCCAAGTTCAAGATTCTCCTCCATGTAGGGTGCCGCACGGTGTCTTTCTCACCGCCACCAGTGCTAACAAGCAGAAACTTAGACCCTACCGGTTGCTTAATGTGGCTAGACACCAAAGACCCTCGTTCCGTGGCATACATATGCTTTGGGACGGTGGCTATACTGTCGCCTACCGAGCTATCCGCTCTCGCCGAGGCCTGGGAATCCACCGGGACCTCATTCCTATGGTCTATCAAGGAGCACATGATGGTCCACTTGCCTGAAGGGTTCTTGGAGAGGACGGGGCCGCGGGGGAAGATAGTGTCGTGGGCCCCGCAGAGCCAGGTGTTGAGCCACCCGGCGTGCGGGGCGTATGTGACACACGGTGGGTACAACTCGGTGTTTGAGAGCGTAGCGGGGGGCGTGCCGATGATATGCAGGCCGTTCTGGACGGACAACATGATGAATGGAAGGTTGGTGAAGGAATGGTGGGGGATTGGAGTGGGAGTGGAGGGGGGGACCATTACAAAGAGTGGGATGGTGACGGCACTGGAGGTGGTGTTGAGGAGTGAGGACGGGAAGGAGATGAGGAAGAAGGTTTGCGAGCTTAGAGAGAGATTGGTGGAGGCTGCCGGGCCTGGAGGGAGTGTTGAAACTGATTTCAAGACCCTTGTGGAGGTTATTTCTACTTCATGATATGTTTTCAGTCCTGCTTTGTATGCTTTGTGGGGATCAGATCCTTTGCTGGAGACACCGATCTGGATGAAGGATGTTTGTTTTACTTTGTGGAAGGTTTATATTGATCTTTTGTTATAATAGACACCCAAGTTGATTTTTTTTTTTTTTGGAAGTCCTTTTTACCGGTCGGCCAACTTAGAAAGATGGGTTTTGTGCCTTCAACAAATACTTCTTTTGGATAATTTGTACAAGGATATATATAGTCCATGTTACTGAGAAATAGTCTTCACCCTTTTATTTTAGACTATGATTGTAGAGATAAATGTCATTGGCTTAAGGTACAACTTGTGATAGACGTTAGTAATTGAAACATATCATGAAAAAGATAACCAATAGAAAGAATAATTTCATTTACTAAACTCAGTTTGATCACCATCTACGTCCCTCATATTCTCTTAGGTTAGATTCTAGTTGATGATTGTCAAAAGGCCCTTCTTCTGTAGATCTATGCAGATTCTATTTTAACTTGGCAGCGTATACCGATAAAATCGAAGTTATTGATCATGTGGTCTCTTACTATCCGATTTATACGTAGACTAAGCCTACAAATTTTTGTAGTCTACACATGAGCAACTAATAACTTTGGGGATGCTAATAACAGGAGAATTTCCTTCCACGAATGGAGGCAAAGTTAGAGCCAAAGATCCCATATAAAAGAAAATATGCTTTTAATTTTTTAATGCTTCAGATCATATGTAATTTTCCGCAGCTTGCGCACATGAGATTGAGCCTTCCAAGTTTCAATGCCGTCAATGGAAAATTTATACACTAATATCATCATAGTCATTAATTGTATGAGCCTCACAATATGACCCACACGATTACTTTGATGTTGTCGGTCTACATAAGGTCACATTATGTAATAACTTCTTGTCATGCAATTTGTTACCTTTAAAAACGAGAGAGAGAGAGTCGGCAAGATGTGGAGTGGCCAAAGGATCTAACAACTCTCTAAAACATGAGAAAATATTGGGTGGTCCGGGACCTCCACGTCAGCGTGGTCCCCGGCCACTCACGAGATGCCATGTGGAGGGGTGGGCCCCACTTGTGTCTTCTGCCTTCTTCCCCTCTCTCTCTCCTCTTCCTAGCCTCCTGCCGATGCCCTCTCTCCTCCTAGCCTGCACGCTCTCTCTCTCCTGTCGAGCATTTATTGCGGACGTTTTCTCTTTCCTTCGTTTGAGAAAGAAAACGGCCGTTCGGACGCACGTCCCTCTCCATTTCTTTCCTTTCGAATTTTTGAATCTGAAATTCTCTCTCCGCGCTCGTTCCCCCGCCGTCGCCGACGAACCACATTACGGCCATTTGCTACTCCGGTGCTCGCTCGCTTCTCTCTTCGGGCTCGTTCTTTGCTCCGTCGTTCGTTCGGCGTTCCGGGATCGCAGATGCAGCACGCGGAGGAGAAGCGGGCCTCTTCGAGCTCCCTCAATGTCGGCGGCGTCGCCCGCCGAGCGAGACCCCCACACACCGGAAGGCTCGGAGGCGAGGTTCCGGAGAAGCCGGTGCCGTACGCGAAACGCGACGCCGACGGCCCTCCACCTCCGCCGGTTGCCTCCGTCGGCGTCGAAGTCCGTCGCCCCGACTCCGACGCCGACGCCCCTTCGCCTCCCTCTCGCGACCTCCGCTCCGCTCTCTCCCTCTTTCCTCGCGGAGCCCCTTACCGGCCAACCCCGCGAGCAACCTCTCTCCGAGTCTCCGTCTCCTTCGCGGCCGGGTAGATGTCGTCCATCTCTCTCTCTCTCTCTCTCTTTCGGTGTCACGGATTCTTCTTTCTTATTTGTTCCATGTTGATGAGCAAGTGTACTCTAGCTTGATGATGCATCATGGGTAGGTTCGTTTCATGAGATTGAGATTAAGCTACACTGGTGCGGAGGTTGTACGTAATGGGATGTGCGTCTCTTGTGCCAAATAGAGTGTTCGGTCGTGCCTTGGAAGCTGAAAAGATGAACTTTAGTTGTTTCCTTGTTCGATTATGCTATTAGTACGTGATATCACAAGTTCATTCGATGTTGTGATTGAAGTTTTGGTGTCGGGTTATGTTAATATTGGGAAGGTTCAATGCTCTGTGTTAGTTTTTGTTCGCACACTGGATTCTCTCTGTGGTGGGTTTGCAGCTTTGGTTTGACCAATCGGCTGGGGCGTGCTCGAGGGGCTTTGATCAACTCGATTCTTGCTCTGCTGGCCATCCTCTTAGAAAAAAGGCAGCTCGTGATTAGTTGTTTCTTGGCTTTGTAATGGACCAAGAGTCCCGAGTGGATGAGGACTTCCCCCTCTTCCGGAAATGCTCCAAACAACCTAAAGTGCCACCATCATCGCCGAAAGTAGACAAACCATCCTGTTTTCGTAAATAATACTGATCAAAATGAAATTGGATTTGTGATGCAGGTGGGCTTGGATGGAGAGAAGTTCGAGTGTACACACGGTCAGGGTCGCACCGAGTGCAATGGACGGAAGCTACTAAGGGAGTTGGGCGTGCTCTTACATGGTACAAGGTAAGGCATAAATGATCTCTCTTTAACAACATACCATGATATGGCATCCTGATTTTTGCACTTCAGGTCATCGTGAGATTGGAATTTACTAGTAAAATGCGAGAGAATATGACAATAGATCCAACATTAGCATCCCATCAACACTTGGCTAGTTTCGAATTCGAGGAGAGGCCCCATGAGAATTCGGTGTAAATTTGACTAGCTACATCTTTTCGAATCGTCTAAAAACTTGATTGTCATGTATAAGATTTGTCTAAATGCAATCGCCTACCGATCATTGCTTTTGCGAGACATACTTCGATGCTCCGAAGGAGATCAACCCTTCGCCATTCGCTTGCCTCAAATGACCAAGGGAATGGTTTGGGTCAATGGCAAGAGCATTGGCCGCTCGGTACACTTACCTTTCCCCCAACTCGGTCGGAGTAAGTACCGCAAAAGTTCACCCAAGAAAGACACGGCCAAGTAAAATGTAACGCAATTTTGATTTATCCGGTTTTCCCTTCGCTTTATCGGTACCATATCCCAAGATCCTTCATAAAGTCAACCGACAATCTACTCGTTGTCTTTGGACGAAGACGGAGGCAACCCCGAATCAATAGAGATCCTCGGTGTCGACGGGGACATGATCTGCGGTTACATCACCGAGAACCATCCCCCGGTGTGAAGTCATGGGCAAGAAAGAACGACCACTTCCGCACGGTCTTGGGACGAAGTGAAAACGGCAAAGCACACCCGAGATGCGCCAACCACAAGAAGATTGTGGCCATTGAGTTTGCGAGCTTTGGCGACCCTTACGGCATCTGCGGGAACTTCAACTACGGAAAGTGCACATCACCCATTTCCAAGGACATCGTCGAGAAACATTACTGTGAAAAACTAGCCGCACGGTTCCGATTGAGCAAGGGCTCTTCGACAAGGGCAATGATGGCTGTCCCAAGTATCATGAAGAGATTAGCTATCCAGGCCAAGTGCTCCCACTAGAAGCACGGGGTGGCCTATAATTTTCCTCTACGAGATGGTTTTAAAAGCATTACTTAGCTAACATTTGTAATTCTTCACGACACATGAATAAATTTTCATCCTCTACGGGGTGACCTTCCTTCAAAGGCCTACCATCTACGATGAACTTATGAACCCTATGCCGACAATATCCTAATGCGAACATGTTCAAGCACAACACGACAAAGTCCCTTTAAAGACTAGGTCTTCGGCTCATCGGAGGGATTACGAGCAGCTTATATTCTCTTCATTACCATGAAAGCATCTCGGAAAAGAACAGTCGGCACAAGGATCAAACTCGTCCACGAGTACATTTTTTGAACATGAATTGGCAAAACATCCAACATAATTAGCACGGATGGTTCCACCAAACTAGATATTCTTTTCGCATTAGAAACCACAAATGCGAGACGCCACACATCCACGAGCAAACCAATTGAACGAAATCGCTCCCATTCGATTATGCAATAATAGAATAAACATCGAAAGTAGGTATAGAAGAGGATAAAGCTATTTTTGTCATTTCTTATTCCCTTCAAATCCATCTTTTATGACATACATGTATGATAGTTAAATAGAGCAAGTTGAAATGGAAAGGGGGCAAAAACAAATGGTAGGCTTCAAATTCTCTCTCCTTACGGCTCCGGGCTTCTGAATAAAATCCAATCAAAATCGAAAGAAGAAGATGCAAAGACTTAGCAAAGTTGTCAAGAAAAAAAAGCGTCAACAAACCAAGGCGCAAAACCTTACATGGGATGACAGAGCGACATTTGGATTGCCTCTATTTAGGACAAAAAATGATGCCATTTCTTGGGAAAAGCTGAGAACATGATGCTACTTCCAACACCAAGATCATCAAAGACCAGATATTGACCCCATGTTCTAATATACACAGACCTTTTTGTTAGTCTTAAAATCTCACGATAAATCAAAAGATCCTTGCCCTTCATTGATAGCGTAAAGCAATTTCTTGTACATAATCTCTGTTTAAGTTGCGGCAAATAGTTAGCAATAGATGCAAATGACTAATGACAAAGTGAACGAGACGAGAATAATGAACTTCTACAATTATATATGGTACCTTTGAGGGAAGTTTTAAGTAATTAGCACAAGTCATCATGCTTGGCAAGTCGTCATCCGCCGACTACGAAGGACCGGTTCCATTAGTTGGTACGATGCGGCGGTAGAAGAATCTTTGCACAAATGAGAACAAAATTATTACGGCTTGTATTACTTTGGTGATCCACAACTAAATCAGCACATGCGGCTAGATCTTCATAAAAATGAGTGATCGAAAAAGCATGCACATAAAATTCCAAATGACACTTTGTATCCACATGAGCTAGGAGCCTAATTACACCAAATGCTACGGTGTACTTGTAAATCCATATACGATGCTACTTGGCAAGTTCACGAAGTAATGCAAAGATCAAGAGTGCCCCTTCGATATGGATCCATGTTATCTAATCATTTCATACCTTCCGCACAATTGTCGGCTTTGGATTCGATGCGGCCCGGACCACTGGAGGAAGTCTTGGAGCCCCGGTAACAAGGCGCGAAGGCCCGCCGCTGCTCGGGTGTGAACTATCCCATGATCTCAAGTAACTATTGTTAAAAACAAAAAAAAAAAAAAAAAAAAAAATCTGTGAGCTTTTAAGAAGCCAATAACCACAACCAAAACGAGCTCGGATCTGAAGAAACACACATATAAAATTTTTGGGCTCTTAGCGGTGTAGCCATGATCAAATTTTATGTGCTCAAGTGTCTCACTGGGAAAATTTCTATGTACAACTAAAATACATTTGCCGAGTGTCCGGTAAAGCTTGATGACAATGCCAATGCCAAATTTACCTCCCACATCTCTGACCACGGGCGGATAGTCCAGTTCATGTGGAGTAAATATTTGTAGAGATGAGATGTCAAAAACCTGACCAACATATACCGCAAATCAGGTACAATTCTAAAGCGAGAAAAGAGAATCACGCTCACGATTATATTTTTAGTTTTAAAGCATGAGTTAAGCGAGTTGCCATGCAAGAATAAAGCCATGACAGAATCATCAAATCAAGATGTTTGGTATAAGCGCACAATACTTTATGCCATTCTTATCAAAATTTGTAGGGCCTAAAGCCCTCTTGTTTTCATATCACACATTTTTTTAATAGAGGATTATCCCTTTCGGGCAACAAAGTTGGTGAAGTTATCACAATGGTTTCATTGCACACGAACTTATTTCATCAAAGACCATGAAGGCACTTAACCCGATTGAACCCTTTCCGAATGCCTCCCATCGTCGAGCAATTCCCGTTTTGACAGTCGCATCAACCAAGGATAAGTATTCCTCCAGGTTATTTATGTCAACCTGAAAAATAACAAGGAAATAAATTCCAAATAAAAAACAAAAGCTCTAGACGCAATTAGTAATGTAAGTCACAAAGCCATACGGTTTCGTCCCCGACTTGAGGACATAGTCCAGGATAACCGGGAAGTGTAAAATCGAAACGAGAGATCTTCAATTCGGGCCCCGCGAAAATGTAAATCAGCAATTGCATCACGATTGTCGTCACACGCTTGATTCGAAATCGTTTACGGCAAACAAGAGCATGCAACTCTTCCAATACCTTCCCAACCTCGGCATCAAAAGAGATGATATCACGCAAATCAAGCTCGGATCAAATGAAGTAGAGTTATATCACTTTATGCAAAATGCAGCTTTCACAAAAGAGATCATGAGGAAGGTGCCTACTTGTCCAAGCACAAGCTTATAGAACGTTGGAGACATTGGCAGGTCCAAAAGCCGTCCATCTTGAAGAGCTTTAGCCATTACACGTCCCACCAATAGGAAATACTCAACTACCTTGGAGAACTTACTGCTATCGGAAACATCGGCATTTGGAGGCCAAGGGCGAGGGAACAAGAAGAAAAGGGGACTAGAGGTCGCGAGAGGGAGGCGGAGGGGCGTCGGCGTCGAGTCGGGTTCGGGGGGGAGGAGGCGGCGTCGGAGTCGAGGGCGACGGAGTGAACCGGCGGAGGCGGAGGTGGAGGGCCGTTGGCGTCGCGTTTATTTGGAAGAGAGGCACGACTTCGCGGAGGGGGAGAGAGAGAGCAGAGCGGACGTCGCGAGAGGGAGGCGGAGGAGCGTCGGCGGCGTCGGCGTCGGGGTGGGGGCGATGGAATCAACCGGTGGAGGTGGAGGGGCTCAACCTTTTTCTCCAAAGCAACCTCGCCTCCGAGCCTTCCGGTGTGTGGGGGTCTCGCTGCGCGGCGACGCTCGCCGACGTTGAGGGGAGCTCGAAGAGGCTGCTTCTCCTCCGCGTCTTTGCATCTGCGATCCCGGAACGCCGGAACGAACACGACGGAGCAAAGAACGAGCCCGAAGAGAGAAGCGAGCGAGCACCGGAGTTGGGGCGGCCGTAATGTGGTTCGTCGGCGACGGCGGGAGAACGGCCACTTGATGCACGGCGGAGCGAAACGAGCGCGGAGAGAGATTTTCAGATTCAAATTTTCGAAAGGAAAAAAATGGAGAGGGGCAGAGGAACGAACGGGGCTTCTATTTCCTTCGTTTGAGAAAGAAAGACAAAAAGCTTAAACCGCAATAAATGCTCTGACAGGAGAGAGAGTGTGCAGGCTAGGAGGAGAGAGGGCTCGGCAAGCTTAGGAAGAGGAGAGAGAGAGAGGGGAAGAAGGCAGAAGACGCAGAAGACACAAGTGGGGCCCACCCCTCCACATGGCACCTCGTGAGTGGCCGGGGACCACGCTGACGTGGAGGTCCCGGACCACCCAATATTTTCTCCTAAAACATATCTTTTGTAATGATTACTCATGTGATGGCGACACAACGTCATACAATAGGCTAATCAAAGTGAGATGCATCTCACAAACTGCACCAAGTAGAATGAGACACACATCATGCGAGTTACGTGATTGGTTGGTTATTTACCACTTATGTTCCCGTCACCTAAAATATCTTTTGTGATTCTAGTCCACATTACTAGAAGGGTCACAAATCTTCTATTTATGAATTGTCCGGAATGAGTCAGAATTATTCAATCTATTGAAAACTAGAAGTCAAGATTGTTAATCTCATTATTGCCGCCCAATAGACACACAAGAAGCCAAGAGATCTCTCCATACAAAGAACTGAGATGGAAAAAACAGGAATTATAAATGTAAGATGTCTAATAAAAATCGTAACTAGAATTGAGATCAGAGCATACATAGCTTGGAGACGCAGAACAAAAATTCTTTACTTTTAAATGCCCAAGAAATATACGTATCATATAATTTTCTTATATTCTAGAATATAACATTGTCTTTATTAAACCAGCGACAGAGTGTGAACCAAGTATTGATTTCTTGTAAACCCGTGCAAACAAATCTTGAATTAATTTTTTTTACCAAAAAAATCATCTTGAATTAATTTTTGAGAAAATAATTAATCATTAGATACATTGCAAGTGGGCATTAATAGCATTCACTAAAATAATAACACCTGATTCTCGTGTGGTGACGTGGACTTCCCACTACTAGTCTATTGCCATAGAGCTACAAACTTCGAGGCTTAAAATCCAAGTTTAATTAACTTTGTCAGTAAGTCAACGATCCGATCAATTAAAGTGTCTGATTTTTCATGAGATTCCAAGACCCCGTGACCCAATCAGCCATTTTATTGAACTAATTAAAATATCATACTCCATTATTTTATTTCGGGCAATAAACGTGAAATTCCGAACCTTTGATGTGACTAATTCTAATGAATCTACAAAAATAGCCCTTCCGTCTTCACGAGTAAAAACCTCCTACGAGAGAGCAGGCAGGCCCCCAATATTATCGTGCGCTAGAGGCACTGATCTTAACACTGGTTTTTCCGTGTTCGAAATAAGTACTTAACCTACTCTTTTGGGGTTTTTATTATTATCCGTAACAAGATAAAAATAGGACTACCAATGTGAAATCAAGGGTAATGAAAGCTGATATCAAGACCCTTTTGGAGCCCATTTCTAGTTCATGAAAGCACGTATATTCTTCTGATTGGATGAAACTGCATGCTTTTTCTGCTGAATCAGTATGTAATGGCGGGAAGTATTTCCTATGGACTATCGACAATATTAATACCGGATAGTGTTCATGGTATTAGCTTCGTAATTTTAAAGACCATAATTGTAGAGACAAAGTATCAATCCCATGTCATGTAATAAGCTCATTATTTGAAAACCATCAATATGCGCCATTTTCCTTGTGTTTGATTGTCTAAAGTGGAATTGGATGATCGCTAAATATGCACATGATAACAATTCTATTTCTGTTTCAGACTTATTTCCTGAACAAAAATTCGTTTGGTAAAGTAATTTCATTTTTTTTAACAATTTTTTGTCCAAAAATAGATTTGGAATAAAAATGAAAAGTAAAAGTTTTTTACTTATCTATTTCTAGAATAGAAATGAAAAATAAAAACTATTATCATCGCTTGTTCTCTCTACTAGCCACCCACCGCTACCACTTGCCATCCACCACCGTTCGCTATCGCCTATTGCTGCCATTTGTTGGTTGTTGCTGCCCATTACCGTATGGAAGGGAGAAATTTTATTTCAGGAACAAAAATTTTGCGTTATTATCAAACATATATTTTTGCTCGAGAAGTTCATTCAAAAATAGAAATAGAAAAATCTATTTCTCTTATAAAAATTAATTTTGATCAGAATAGTTATCATTTGCATCCTTAAAAACTCTACAGTAGGCGTGATGGCTTGTCCAAGGGATTTAAAATTTAATACGCACACACAAGAGGTTGATCATTCTTGCAAGGAGCACTTTTTTTGCATTCTCCACAATTTTTATTTCCAAGTAGGATACTAGCTTGCCTCATTCAAAGCACATCCAATATCATGAATTTTGTTTATTAAACCTAATTAAAGAGTTCTGATGTTGTAAATTGATAATTATGAAAATTTCTTGCATCCATCGTAACTCCTCATTCTAAGTATTTTTTCAAAGAAATCATTATTTTCTCTCGATATTGTTCTAATAATGTTTACCATATAGAAAATTTTCATGGAATAATACATGACAAATAACTAACATAGGAGTACTTTCTTCTCATGATGAATAAGTTCTATGAAAGTCAAAGAGATGCACATGGATGATCAACATAGCGGAATATGGATATGATTTCGCATGATTTTGAAAATTAGGTTGTGATTCATGATTATTAAAAATCTAACTTTATATTCTGATTTCAAGTAAGTAGATAATTATTTTAATGAGGTTCAAGCATACCAGATGTGATTTTTCAAATTTTGATATTAGTTTTTTTATTTTTTTTGGTCGAAAGAAAACATATATTAGATCAAAAGGTAGTACAAGCAGATGTTAAAGCGTCCGAAGAGATAATGTCCTGGAAAATAAAGGGAGGGAAAAGAAGCCAGTTTCTAACTGGGCCTTGATCCCGGTGGGCTTTAGCAGCCTAATCGGCTGCTAGGTTTGCTTCTCGGCGAACATGGTGGAGAGAGAGATTAGGGCATTGAGAAAACACTTCGCGTAGAATCACGAAAAGATGGCGCTCCGTCCATGGCGGCCGCTGCTTCTGTTGAACGATCTCCACCAACAACAGACAGTCAGACTCGATCACTATGTGCTGAAGATGAAGCCCCTGCTGGATCAGACGTTGAAGAGCCGATAGGAGAGCATAGATTTCAGCTTAGAAGGCCGATTGGGCTGGAACAATTCTAGTAATCACATCGGTAAGAACTCCTTTGCTATCTCTGTAGATAAACGCAATTGATCCATCCTCCGACCCCATTCGAAAAGCCCCATCAACATTACATTTAAGGCATCCCTTTTCAGGCGGTTTTCATCTCCGATCTGAACTGACCAGGTTGTTGTTAATCCGCTGTACAGAGGGGTGTAAAAGCGTGATGATTCGGCTTTGGGCAAGGGTGTTGTCCACGGCTTGGAGCGGATCCAGTTGGTGCTGCCAAAAGACTGCGTTATTTCTTTGTCGCCAGATCTCCCACAGCACACTAACGATCACTTCGAAATCTGGGGACGCCCTTGGGAGAGAAGCTTGGGTTGCAAGCCAGGCATCAAAACGTCGAATTGAGGTAGGTGAAATCGTGACCCTAATTTCTTCATGATTCCAGATGTCTTGTGTCCAAGGGCAGAAGAAGAAAAGATGTTCAATCGTTTCTGGAATGTTGTGGTTACAGAGTGTACAGTAGGGATTAGGAGAAATATGGCTTTGATAGAGATTATCTTTTGTAGCAATGGCGTTTTTACAGACTAACCAGAGAAACACCCGAAGCTTAGGAGCAGTTCGCATATGCTAGATTTTCCTCCATAACTGAGTAGGGGTGTTATAAGAGGATGAAGCAACATTAATTGGGGTCTGTTGTGTCGAAGAGAGATAATGATAACAGCTTTTCACTGTGTAGGTACCTGATGAAGTAGCAGTCCACACCAATTGATCATGCAGGAGCGAAGGGTTGAGAGGAGGAGTATTCAAAATTGCTTCACTGACCTGGGCATCAAAGAAGGTGGTAACAAGAGAGGTCTTCCATTCTGATTTTGGTAAGTCTATTAGATCAGTAACTACATCAAGTTCTCCCTCCTCTGCTAATCCTCCTATCTGACCAATTGGTAGCCAGATATCTTCTCTAATTCGAATCTGTGATCCATCCCCAACTAGCCAACGAAGTTTAGGAGTAATAGTATCTCGTCCTTTTAACATACTCTGCCACTCCCATGAAGGTCGGTAGCCTGATTGGGCAGTTTGGAAAGAGGAATACCAGAAATATAATCCCTTGAAAAGCTGACTCCAGATAGCATTAGGTTGCTGGAAAAGACGCCAAGCTTGCTTACCAAGCATTGCTTTATTGAAGTTAATCAAATCTCTGAATCCCATCCCCCCTGATGCTTTTGACTGCTTCAATTCTGACCAGTTTTTCCAATGAATTCCAGATTGACTGTTGTGTTTACTCCACCAGAATGCTGATATATTCCTCTCTATTAGTCTACAGAGCGACAAGGGAAGCTTAAAAATGGACATGGCATACTGAGGTAAGGCCTGAATTACTAATTTCAGTAGGATTTCCTTGCTACTTTTTTATAAGAATTTTTCCTGCCAACCAGCTAATTTAGCATTAACTCTTGCCAGGATCCAGGAGAACATCTCACGTTTGGAACGACCCCAATCCGAGGGAATGCCCAGGTACTTACCATATTTACTGACAATAGGTATTTTGAGTTCATTAGCTAAATTGGTTTGTAAGGTGATAGGGCAGTGTTTGCTGAAAACTAAACCTGATTTGTTCCGATTAATGAGTTGGCCCGTAGCTAGGCAATATTGATTTAGGATATTAGCAAGATTTTGGCATTCATAGACTATGGCTTTTAGGAAAAATACTGAGTCGTCAACAAAAAACAAGTGGGATAACTTAGGACAGGCTCTATTCAATTGAATCCCCTGTAGGTGGCCCATATCCACAACTTGCCTAATAGAAGTTGACAGAGCATTAGCAAGTAGAATGAAAATATATGGAGATAGGGGGTCACCTTGGCAAAGCCCTCTAGTAGGCTGAAAGTAAGGGAGCTGTTCCCCATTAAAACGAATACTAAAGGAAGCCGTAGTAATGCAAGCCATAACCTTAGTAACCCAGCTGTCATTAAAGCCCAACTTCTGTAAATAGGCTTCCAAGAAATTCCATTCAACTGTGAATTTTTTTGGTGTTATTTTCTATTAGTTGCTTGAAGATTTTACAATTTTATTTGATCGACAGAATCCTAATGATAATTGCGCATACATCTACAATGAGATTTTAGTTACTGATTTCCAATTTTCAAAAAAGTAATTGGGTGATTTTTTTACCTCATCTGTAATTATTATAAAATAATATTCTCACTTAATTGCTGTCTTATAATTATCATTTTGTAAAAACCATCTCATCACGATGTGCGTACTTTAATCGCATTAGTTTTGACGTAAACATCAAATGATATGTATTGTCAAGTTTTTTTAACCCATTTTTTTTAATTGTGTATATGAATATTTTATTTATAGTAACGAAATGGATATTTTAAGATAATAAAGTCTTATATTATATATGTATAACTTAAAGGGGAAAAATATACTAAAGACTCTAATGTCACGCCCCGAACCCCGAGACACGTGAAACAACCCGCCATGGTCATGTAAATGCGACATTCCCAGGTAGTGTCGCTGACCCCAATTTTTATTTTTATTTATAATTATTATGCGCATGCGGAACATGCTAAGAAACCCCTGACAAAAACGTACGGGATAGGACAGCAGGAAAATCAATTTTAAAATCAAACAAACATACTTTCATACATCATTATCAATCCAGGGCTTACATACACCAACAAGATCCAGAGACTATATGCACCAAAAATGGGTCAGAGTTTATATGCATCAAAAAGGGGTCAGTCTACATAACATGGATCAGCCCGCCAAAAAGAAAATCAACAGTCCTAAGACTACTGGTCAGCCCCATTCGACGATCCCACATCCTCAGGATCTGTCACCCAAGAGGCCGGGGGCGAGGCATTGATCACTCCACCGCCAGGAAGATCCGCCACGCCTTCACCCAAAATGGCGTTCATCACAGCCAGCGGAATATCCATGCTATCCAGAGGGCCAACCCTAACGCCATCAACTCCGGAACGAAGCCAAGCCCTAAACATGTACGGTACTCTGTCATGCACGTTCACCTGGACCCAAATGAGGGTCCTAACCAACTGATAGACCCAAGGACTCCCAGGGTCAGGAGCACTTTCTGTCGTCTGGTCAATCTCCGTCGGCAGGCCACTCATCTCTAGGGGTCTCGCCATCTACAGTCTTGTAATATTTTCCCCAAACCGGGATGAGACTTTGTCTCAGCAAGTTCACCTCTCCTAAACCCCTATTAGAAAGTAAATACGCCCCAGAGTAGCTTAGCCACGACATCAAGAAGACTTACCTCGCCTTAGCCTTCATCGCGCAGTTAGCACGGTTTATATAATTCAACCACGTGCAATTCTAATAACCCAACAACAAAGGCACAATCACATCATCAGAACAATTCAATCACGTGGATCGTCTCAGCGATCAATTGACTCGGTCGATTACGTGTCATTCTAGCAAATCAATTACTGCTCCCAATCCCGACCCTATAGGAAGGTTTAATAATCAGTGGCAATCATGGCCCCACTCGGCACGACCTGTAATCAGGTGGTAATTCACGGCCTCATCAGGCACGACCTCTAATAGGTGGTAATTCACGGCTCGATTGGGCGCGACCTTTATCAGGTGGCATTTCACGGCCTCATTAGGCACGACCTCTAATAGGTGGTCAATCACGGCCAATCGCCCATCAATTTTCACATTTAGGATTTTATAAAGAATCCTCATAAATCACAATCACACTCAATTCGCCACAACCAATCATCAATTTCAAATTTTACATGCACAACAGCGATTGGCACGAAATTATGAACAACCGGGGTTAAAATCAATTTTTCCGTTTTTTTTTTTTCGGATTATAATATAATATTATATTTTCCAGAATTTTCGAAGCAATTAAATAATTCAAAACTAAAATCCTATTATGTCCCATCAAGGCTTAACATTAAATAACTCATTTTAACCTTAATTAAACACACTTTAACATAAACCAATCTCTTAATCACATTTATAATTAAATATACTAATCTACCCACCTAAACTTACTTAATTCAAACTAAACATACTTAGGGCATCATTAACACTATAATCAAGGTTTAGTGAGGTAAACTCACTTGATTAACTCGCCGCTTGGACCAAAACGACGAGGGCGACGCCGGGATCGACTTTTCCAAAGGCGGGCCTAGCTTTCGGGGCCGGGAAGATGGCCAAAACGAGCCTCAACGAGCTGGAATACCCACAAAACCAGCTACTGGTCGCGGGCGAAGGAGGGCCGAAACGGCGGCCGGTTGGGCACGAAACCGGCGGGGAAGGGCGACAGTAGCTCGGGCGGTGCAGGCGACGGCTCCGACGGGTCTTCGGCAGTGGCTGGCGGCGACGAGCAGTTCGGGACGACGAAGAAAGACGGCTGAGGCGGCGTCGACGAAGCACGGGCACTCGAGCGTGGGGCGACGCACGGTCGTGCGGGACGGCAACGACGGCGACGAACGGCGGATGGGTGGACGGCAAGCGACGAAGGAGGCGGACGAAGGGCTGGTTCGCTGGTTTCTTCCTCAGCTTTTTCCTCCCTCTCTCTCTCTCTCTTCCAAGTTCAAATGAAGAAGATGATGTTGATGGGTGTGAGGGCAAATCTTGGCCCTCCACTTGTCAAGATCTCCCTCATTTTGGCTACCCACCATGACAGCATCCCATGACATCATCTTCCACTATCTCCTTTCCCACAACATCCTTCAATGGGTGCAATACCATTTCCGCCGGGGTCCAAATCTTTGTACACCAAATTTCTTCAATTTTTCTTTCAATCCTCTTCTAATTGAATCCAATTAAAATCCATAAAATTATCCCATGATCCTAATAAGATGTGTGACATGACTAGGCTTCCAATTTCTAAATTCAATCTCAATTTTTACGGTTGAATTCAATCTGGTGCGATTTCAGTGCGCCTAATCCACTGAGTAGCTTTTGGAGAAATTTTCTTGCATCAGACCCGAGGGTGATCAGTCCCCAAGTCTGACGCGGTAAAATTCCTTAATTACTTCACTCAATAGATTAGTTCTCTCGTAAGTAGCCAACTCTAAGAGACGAACTACATGCACCGACGAATTGCCCAACTCAATTGACTGAAAATAAAATCGAATAAAATCGGGATGTCACAACTCTTCCCCTCTTATAAAAATTTCATCCTCGAAATTTAAATCATTACACACTTTGCTCAAAAAGGTGAGGGTACAATTCTCTCATCGACTCTTCAGTCTCCCAAGTTGCTCCTTCAGTGCCATGGTGTTGCCAGACTACTTTGACCATTGGAATGGTCCTGGTGCGCAGAACTTGCTCCTTGCGATCCACAATCTAAACTAGGCTTTCAACGTACGACACCCTGTCGTCCACATCTAATTCCTCGAAATTTAGAACGTGAATCGGGTCCGGTTCATACCTCCTCAACATCGACACGTGAAAGACATTGTGCACCTGTGACAACTTTGGTGGCAGTGCAAGACGATACGCTAGTGTCCCTATTCTTTCCAAAATCTCGAAGGGACCTACGTACCTCGAACTCAGTTTCCCCTTTTTGCCAAAGCGGGAAGTACTTCTTACCGGTGACACCTTTAAGAAGACGTGCTCACCAACCTGGAATTGCAATGGCCTCCGACGCTTATTGGCATAACTTTTCTGTCGACTCTAAGCTGTCTTTAGTCTGTCTCCGATAACTGCAACCGCCTCCACTGACTGTTGAACTAATTCTGGACCGGTGATCTTTCTTTCTCCGACCTCCTCCCAACACATTGGCGTCCTGCACGCTCTGCCATACAACGCTTCGAAAGGAGCCATCTGAATACTCTGCTGATAACTGTTGTTGTAGGCAAACTCGACCAGATGAAGCTGTTCCTCCCAACTTCCCTTGAAGTCCAAGACACAAGCTCGCAGCATGTCCTCAAGAGTCTGAATTGTCCTCTTAGGCGGCCATCGATCTGCGGGTGATAGGCCGTCTGCATCTTTGCTGACTTTGTTCCTAAAGCGGATTGCAAGCTCTTCCAAAAGCGGCGGTGAACCTCGGGTCTGTCAGGAAAGTAATCGTGGCCAGGCACTCCATGCATACGAACTATCTGACGTACATACAATTCTGCGAGTTTATCCAAACTCGAGTCCCTTCGAACTGCAATGAAGTGAGCCGATTTTGTCAGTTTGTCAACTACTACCCAAATCGAATCATTTCCTCTCTGGCTCCTTGGTAGTCCCGTCACGAAGTCCATCGTGATATGCTCCCATTTCCACTCTGGGATCTCAAGGGGTTGCAGAAGTCCTCCCGGTTTGCAATGCTGAGCTTTCACCTACTGACACGTCAAACACTTGGTGACATGCTTGGCGATATCCGCCTTCATGCCACACCACCAGTAGTGTTGACGCAGATTATGATACATCTTGGTACTACCCGGATGGATGCTGTAGCTGCTACGACGCGCTTCTGATAAAATCTCTTCCCTAAGCTCCACATCTTCAGGTACAACCAACTGTCCTTGGAACCTCAATGTTTCATCTTCAGAAATCTGGAAGTCAGCTTTTCTCTTCTCTGTATCCTCTTGTACGATTTTCTGAACACTTGGATCTGTCTGCTGAAGTGTCCTGATTCTGACCTGAACTTCTGGCTCAATTCTGAGGGTGGCCATAAGGTTCGAAAGGTGGCCTACTTCAAACTTGAAACTCGAATCGCGTGCTCTCTCAAGTAGACTCCATTCCTTGAGTACCATATGTGCAACTGAAGACTTCCTACTCAATGCATCTGCGACCTTGTTCGCCCTTCTGGGATGATACAAAATCTCACAGTCATAGTCCTTTAGGAGTTCCATCCATCGGCGCTGTCTCATATTCAACTCCTTCTGAGAGAATAAGTACTTGAGACTCTAGTGATCAGTAAAGATTTGGAATCTTTCTCCGCACAGGTAGTGCCTCCAAATCTTAAGGGCAAAGATGATCGCTGCAAGCTCCAAATCATGCGTCGGATAATTCAACTCATGGGGTCTCAACTGACGGGACGCATATGCAACAACCCTACCATGTTGCATCAACACGCAACCCAGTCTCTTAAATGACGCATCACTGTAGATCTCAAACCCTCCTAGACCGGATGGAATAGTAAGCATAGGTGCGGTAGTTAGTTTATGCTTAAGCTCTTGGAAACTACTCTCGCACTTATCCGTCCACACAAATTTTTCTTCCTTCTTTAGAAGTCTCGTCATCGACGATGCTAACCTTGAAAACCCTTCTACAAACCGTCTGTAATACCCTATTAAACCCAGAAAACTTCTGATTTCTGTCACTGTCGTCGGTCTCGGCCAGTTGATCACTGCATCAATCTTTGCGGGGTCCACTGAGATTCCTTCTCCAAAGATGACATGACCTAGGAACGCCACACGAGTTAGCCAAAACTCGCACTTACTAAACTTAGCGTACAACTCGTGATCTCTCAAAGTCTGAAGCACTATTCTTAAGTGCCTTTCATGATCCTCAGAGCTCCTTGAATACACCAGGATGTCGTCGATGAAGATAATTACGAACTGATCTAAATACTCTCTGAACACCCAGTTCATTAGATCCATGAAAGCAGCCGGGGCGTTCGTTAACCCAAATGGCATCACAGTAAACTCGTAATGGCCGTATCGAGTGCGAAACGCCGACTTTGGTATATCTTCCTTCTTGATTCTTAGATGATGATACCCCGTCCTCAAGTCGATCTTAGAAAACATCAACGCTCCTTGAAGTTGATCAAACAAATCATCAATCCTTGGCAACGGATACTTGTTTTTAACTGTCACCTGATTGAGCTGTCGATAGTCGATGCACAAGCGTAATGAGCCATCCTTCTTCTTCACAAACAACACTGGTGCTCCCCAAGGTGATGCACTTGGACGTATAAATCATTTATCCAACAATTCTTGCATTTGCACCTTTAGTTCCTTAAGCTTTGACAAGGCCATCCGGTAAGGAGCTTTGGAGATAGGCTCGGTCTCGGGAGCTAACTCAATTACAAACTCTATCTCTCTTTCCAGCGGCAAACCCGGTAATTCTTTCGGGAACACACCTGGGAACTCTTGCACCACTGAAATGTCTTCTATCTTTGACTCCTCTACTATCATGTCCACTACAGTCGCCAGGTAACCTTGACAACCCTTGCCTAGCAAGCGAGTTGCCTCGAGTGATGAGATTAAAGAAATCGAGGGTCCTCCTCGACTCCCAATGAATTCGAAACTCTCACCCTCTAATGGGTTAAACTGAATTGCCTTGCGATAACAGTCTATCTTGGCTCGTTGCTTGGTGAGCCAATCCATGCCAATTATCACATCAAAATCATACATGGCTAGGACTATCAAGTCTATCCTCCCCTCTCGCTCACCAATCATTAACTTGCAACCAAGGCAACCTACTGTAGCTAACACTTTATCTTTCAACGGAGTAGATATACTAACCACAGACTCCAACAATTCAGGAATTAATTCTACCAATTTAACAAATCTTTCAGCTATAAAAGAATGCGAAGCTCCAGGATCAAATAAAGCATAAGCAGGTTGGTCATTCAGCAAGACCATACCTGTGACCACATTAGGTGCATCCTCTGCCTGTCCTCTGGTCAGCGCATAAGTCCTTCCCTGAGCTGGAGGTCGGTTCAATCCACCCGGCGGCATGATCTGTGGCGTGAATCCTCTGTTATGACCCAGCGGTGGCGGCGGTGGCAATTGAGGCGATCTCGCAAGTCTCCTGGGACAATCCCTAGCACGGTGACCCTGCTGGCCACACTCAAAGCAGGCACCCGTCCTAAGAGGGCACGGGGCTGAGCCATGTCGCCTCCCACACGAACGACATGCTTCATTGTAGCTCGATGACGACTTCCCCACTCTACCCTTCCTGCTGAGTGGAACGGGGTATCTTCCTCCAGGTATCGGCCTCTTCCCAAACCGATTATCACATCTGTTTGAATTAAACTGCGACCCAGATGAGGCAGCTCTCTCATTCTGGTCTTTCTCGATCAGCTGTGCCTGCTTGTAGAGGTCATTGTACTCCTTTAGATCTAGGGGTACCAACAAGCTCCTCACCTCTGGTCGGAACCCATCTCTAAACCTTCAGGCTCAGTCTGACGGTCGCTGGACCAACTCAGGGGCATACTGTGACAGTTCGACGAACTTCGCTTCATACTGATCAACTGACATGGTACCTTGACGAAGGCGCTGAAACTCTGCCATCTTCACCTCCCTGGCACAATTAGAAAAGTACTTCTCAATGAAGGCTTCAAGAAAAGCATTCCACTCTGGAACCACACCTTCAGGGAACACTATCCTTTTGTTAGTCTTCTACTAGGTAGCTGCGATGCCTCTCAACTGATAGGCTGCCAGGACGACCTTTTCTGCTTCAGTGCACAACAGTAACTCAAAGGCATTCTCTAACTCCAGGATCCATAAGGCCGCAGCTTCGGGGTCTCCTGCCCCCGTGAACGTTGGTGGATTCAACCTCAGAAAGTGCTGTACCAACTTCTGTCTAAGTCTCTCAGCGGCCACATCCTCAGGTGGAATTTCATCAGGTTCCTCTTCTGGTTCGACAACCGGTGCGGTGGCAGCTGCGGCGGCAGTAGCAGTGGCATTGGCGGCATTGGCGGTGTTCAACGCGGTGGCGATAGCAACGGCTTGCTGATCCATCCTATCTCCCATCGCCTCGAGCATCTGCATGATCCCAATAAATCTCGGATCCTCTGGGGCTGCTATACCATCTGGCGGCAAAGCTGTACCACCTGCACTGGTCCCAGCCTATGCTCCTCTCAGGGCACCACGAGCACCACCCCTCAACGAAGACCCACCCATTTTTTTTAATTGTGTATATGAATATTTTATTTATAGTAACGAAATGGATATTTTAAGATAATAAAGTCTTATATTATATATGTATAACTTAAAGGGGAAAAATATACTAAAGACCCTAAACTATGTCCATTGTGACATATTTATCTTAAATTTTTTTGTGACACTAAAAATCTCAAATATGTATATGTGTGACATATTTATCTTCCATCAAGATTAAAAAGAATACCGTTAAAAATCTGTCTATATGGATACGGGAAAGCAAATTGTCTTGATATGATGTTCACGTAACTCAAGTAAAATAAAAATGACATTGTTTTAACTAAAAAATCATTTAAATGAACATTAATAAAGGGTAAATGTGTTACATAGTTATAAATTTGAGATTCTTATTAAACATACTCCTCGACAAATTAAGGAATATATCTAGTCCTTAAAATTTGATTAATATCATGTCCTTGCCACTTACAAGAACATTTTGTAACCATTCAAATTTCTTCTAATTTTCCATGACAATGGATATGACAAAGTTACATGCACCTTTACTTTGGTGCCATTAGACTTGTTTTTTCTTTTCACGAAATGGAAGGACTACCCGTGATTGCTCATAAAGCTCTTTTAGATACCCATTGTTTGGATTACTAAAATGCTTGCATTGGCTCATCTAGAGTACTCTTAATGCAAGAACAATGTTTATTAAGCTATTTCCAAACTTCAACATAGCTCTTTTACCACGGCTTTTCTCGGCCCTTAAAGTTCAATTACAAATTACTAGAGCTCCTCAAACTCCAGATTCTATTACTGCTACTTTGCATTATCAGATGGTTTATCAAGTTCAGAATCATGCTATTGACCTCAACTTCCTTGATTCTAATGATGCCTTGGTCGTTTCAATGGATAATTATTAGACTTCTTGTATCCATATATGTATATAGATTCCTCAAAATTAGCTAGTTAAGTTACTTCTAGATGCTTGGGTAACTAAGGGCGCGTATGACAAAATTCCTATTTTTCTATTTTTCTGTTTCCCGAAACAAGTTTGAAACAAAAATCCGTTTGGTAACACAATTTCATTTTTCTATTACTGGAACAGATTTCTATTCCAAAAATAAATTTAGAAAGTTAAAATTTTTAGCTTTTCTATTTCTGGAACAGAAATGAGAAATCATAATTTTTCTTATCGTTCACTCTAGGTGGCCCGTCGCCCACTTGCCGCTTATGAGATGCTGGAGGCTCGCTGTTGGTTGCCGGCCACTCGCCACCGGCCCCGGCCACCAACCGCCGACCGTTGGCCATCGGACATCGGCTGCCGACCACTGCACTCCGACCGCCTGTTTCCAACTGTCAATCATTGGATGCCGAAGGCTCATCACCAACCACCGGATGTTCGCCAACGACCGTCCGTCGCTCACCACCGGCTGCCAAATGTCAATCGCCCGCCACCCGCCGCCGAACTCCGGCCACTAGCCACCCACCGCTGGCCTCCTGTCGCCGGACTCCGGATATCGAACATCAGATGTCAAACTCTGGATGTTGAACGCCGGTTGCCGGTTGCCGGACTTTGATGTCAAACTCCAGACTTTGGCCACCTACCACCGGTCAAAGGACTTGGCGTCGGACACCGAACGTCGGATTCCGGCCACCGGATGCCGGTCATTGCTGCTCATAGAAATAGAAATTTTATTCTATTATCAAACGAATTTTTATTTCAAAAATAGACATTTTGAATTATTATCAAACGGGTTTCTTTACTCAGAAACTCGTTCATGGAATAGAAATTGATTTATGTTCAAGAAATTTTATTATGTGCGCCCTAACATCAAAACCCGGAAAAAAGTTTATGGTAATTGGTTCAAAGTGGGTACGCTTTAGGGTTTTTAATGTCATAAAGGAAAAATGTTTAAGATGAATGTGTCACTGTAAACAAATTTAAGATTGTTTTTTTAATCTTTTCTCTCACTTTTTTTTTTTCAGTCGGTGCTTTTTCCCTGACTTAAAATACTAAAAAATACACATGAATCTATTCCTGCGAATAGTGCGGTTGAAGGACTAGACGGTTCATAAAATGATGAAATGAACTACTAACGAATGTTTGATATTATTGGCTAACACACTTGAATATCATATTTGGTAAGGTGGACTTGGTTAGATTTTCACTCAATTTAAAATTGTATTGGCTCAATTAAAAGGTTTATAATGGATTTTAAACCTGAACAAGAGAGGTGCTTATGACTAAATTTATAATTTCCCCGCAATATGGGATATCATTGGCTGACGGTGGAGCCTGACTGCACCAAGCACGCTCGTCATTGCCACCTATATCACATTTACCATGCCAACGAAATTAATGCTCCACTTAAGGAGCTAATCCACTACTAACTCCTTGGGCCGTCTCAATGCGGGAAACGCATGTGCTTGTTCCAGTAACATCAAAGGTGTCTAATGGTGATCGATTCATCCCGACGACAATCAACTTCTTTACCAAAGGGGTAGAAGATATATCCTATGTCAATGGGGAAGTGAAAGATATCGACCATTTTGTGAAGAAGGACCATGTCACACTACAGCCGGCCTGAGTCCTTGATAACAAGTAACGCAAAAGAACTGAAAAAATGGTCTCATGGAGAAGCTATGCGAACAATTTATGATTCATCTTTATGATTTGACTCCTTATCAGCTACAGATGAATGGAGCGATAGAGGTCGCAAATAAGCATATCAACAAGATCATCAAAGAGATGATTGTAACATAAGTGGTTGGCATGAGAAGTTGCCAAATGTTCTTATGGCATATAGAACAACTTTGAGAACTTCAATGAGAGCAACTCCTTACTCTAGTTTCCGGATTGGAAGCGGTATCACCTATAGCAGTGGAGATACCGACGGTCAGGATGCTAACCAAGACCAAACTCCAAGAGACAGACTAAATGAGAGAGAGGCTTGAGTAATTGGATTCAATTAATGAAAAGAGGTTAGTGGCCTTATGCCATGCACACTATTACTAGAAAAGAATGACTAGAGCATTTAACAATATGGCAGTGATATTACCAAAAAAGTTCTAAATCTAGTGTACTCATACTAATTCATTACGAGCCTGTTAATTTGGCAAATACCTTTTGACAATTTGACCATTGCATTTTTTCGGCCAATTTTGACAAAAAATCGCTGCCGGTCATCTTACGTAAGACAACATAACACGTAAGATGACTAACGCTGATGTGGATAATTTTTGCATTTTTTGAACTTTTTTTGAATTTTTTTGCCTTTTTTTTTCCTTTGTGACTAGGGCTCTTTTGCCACTAGGCCTTTGGCAAGGCCCTTACTAGCCACGAGAGCCTACGGTCAACGAGGCCATGAAGGCCCTAGGTGAGGCCATCGTGGCCTTATTGGCCACAAGCGAGGGTGTGAAAGCCCTCACCATGTCTGGATGCAAGCTAGTAACCCTGGCCCAATTTTGGGGGAGGCCACAACCCTCCCACAAGATTTGTGAACCCTCGCCTACGGTTTGCTAGGATCGTCGGCCATTGGCTGAGGCCTAGCCCTTGCCCCACCACTGAGCTTCTTCTTTCTCTTTTTTTTTCCCCCTTAATCTCATTTATTTTTAGTCTAATTAATATGACATTTAGATTAAAAAATCAAATTTAGGCCAAAACGACGTTATTTTAATTTTGTCCTTAATGTTTTAGCCATGTCATGTAGGAAATAGAAAATAATAAGAAATCCGCATTAGCGGTTTTCGTTAGTTAAGTAGGACGGTGATAATGAATAGACTTGATTGCCCCAATTTGATAAAATTTTAGAACGTGATTGTATTTTTTTAAAATTTTAGCATTTAATTATATCTTTGTGATAAATCTTAAGATTTCTAATATACTTATCCCTTTTTTCAATAGTATTTAGAATGAAGTACATATGACTGTAGAGTAAGAATATGAAAGATCAATGGAAAATTATCCAAATATGCCATGTCGCCTCTTCACTATTCCCGCACCATTCATTTTATTAAATATGGAATTTGTTGCATAATAGACTTATATATACAATTTAAATTAAGGTTTCAAAAGGTTTTTTTCGGAGGGGGAGGGGTTAAACTTCTCTAGGAAGAATTTTTATTGGTGAACATCCCGACAAAGTTGGTATTAGTATAATATTACTGAATATTAGATATTAGTCTAAATTAAATTAGATTAAATCAGATTCTCTTCTGTAATTAAGCTGACCTAAAACCTACATTTGAACCTGATGATATATTGCATTAGCTAAACATTATCAAATCTGTAGTATTTTTTTTTTAAGTCGTGCGTGCATTTATATCTACATATAATTTGAAAAGATAATTCGGAAGAAAACATAAAACAATCTAAATGAAATAACATGAAAAATTATTTGGCCTAACACCCTAAAAAACCCGCAACTTTACTTTTTGTCCCAATTTTACCTTTAGTCTCGTAAAAAACTCTAACTTTAAGTCTAGTCTCAATTTTACCATAATTTTTTATTTTTATCCCATGAAAGACCCTTAACTTTAAGTCTTATCCAAATTTTACTGTCTAGTCACAATTTTACCCTAAAATTTTTAGGATCTCATAAGAAATTACAAACTTTTACTTAATTCATTAATTTGGCTGTGTTAATGATTCGTCAAAAATTTCTCGTTGATAACTAAGAGATGGAAAACTCTAAAGCACAAGCCATTCAAACAACCTGAGCACGAGCTCTCCCACCACAAGAGATGGGAACATTCCCAAGCATGAGAAATCAAAAACTAAGCACAAAATTACTAAGGGAGATTTTGACTGAGGGTTAATGGAGAGCATGTTTGGGACTTAAATAAAAGTTGGTAATCTTTTATGAGACAAAAAAAAATTAGAGTGAAATTGAAACTGACTAAAAGTTGGGAATTTTTTATGAGGTAAAAAAAAGTTTATCATATAATTGGTATCTAATTTAAACTTGAGGGTATTTTGTGAGACAAAAAAAAAAGGATAAAACTAGGACTGAACCTTAAGTTTTGGGTCTTTATGGAACAAAATTAATTTTAAGGTAGAATTGGGATTGTACCTAAAATTAGGGATTTTGTGGGACAAAAAAAAGCTTAAGAAATAATTGAGACAACTTAAAGTTGGAGGTTTTTTATTAGACAAAGGTAGAATTGGGAGAAGAATTAAAGTTGGAGAAGTGTTAGGATATTAAGCCAAAATTATTTAAATAATCCTTTTTTTATATGACCCGGAAACCGCCGTCAATCGGCAGCCTAGAAGTAAACCCAAGGCGGACTGAGCCACCACCACAAACCTAGCCGCATTTGAGTCGCGTGAACGCGACGCCTCTGAGATTCGAACCCCTCCCCTTCGTGAGGGGGAGAGGGCCCGAAGGCAACTGCGCCATCGCGGGCGGTGGTTATTTAAATAATCTTTGTAAAACAATGTACAGGTATTGATAGTCATCTCTCTCTTCAAGCAACTTAAGTGTGAGATAACATCTCTTAAACATTAAATGTGAGTATATTAAGGCTTTGTTTGTTTCGTGAAAAATAAATAATTTAAAAAATATTTTTCAAAATATATAAAAATAAATGAACAAAAAATACTTTTATCATTCACGAATGTTTAGACATAAATTTGTCGATAATGGAAGCATTTTTGATTGATTAATTATTTCAAATGTTATAAATGATCATTTTTATGAAAATATTTTTAGAATTGTTTATTTTTTACGAAACAAATCAAACCTAATATAGACGAAGCAAATTTTTAAATTGTTCATTTTTTATGAAACAAATCAAACCTATTATAGACTAAACTTGCAAATATCATTAGTCAACTTGACTACCAATAGTAGTTGGTGTTCTCTTTTGTAACTTGATACTTGTAAAACCTACATTTGTCCCCTATGATATATCGCATTAGTTACCACTATCAAATAATTAGATTTTTCTTTTAAAGTTTTGACTGCATATACCTATCGATATATATATTAATTTAGAAGGATGAATGAATCAATCTTACAAAATGTTATTTGAATTTGGCAAAACAATCTAAAGTTACTTGATAATCATCTCGTCTTCCTAAGCAACTTAAGTATGATAAAACCTTTGGTAACTTTATAATATATAAAGATTAAAAGACTTGGGATCTAAATATACATAAAACGAAAAACCGTAGTTTGAATGACCCCTGATTAGCCCCCTTCTCACGTTTCGACCCAAAGGCTCACCCGAACGCCTCTGCTCGGTCTCTCACCGCCCTCGCTTGTACGGTCGTCGACTCGTGACACGCAGCGACGCCACAGCCGCGCAACCCTCGTCGCCGCCGCCGCCGCCGCCGCCGCCGCCGCACCTCAGGTGCCCCAACACTCCGATCGTCTCTCTCTTTCTCGTGCCCTAGCTCGCCCGTTCTCTCTCTATGTCTTATGCGTGTTTCTCTCTCGTTGCCCCTGGCGAACTTGTTTTCCAGCAAATTTGATTCCTTCTACTGCAATGGCGCTTTTCTAGAGATCGATGAATTCAACTTTTACCTAACTGTCCAATCCTTCCTAGAGATCTATGGCGGTTCACCTTAGTTTATATATTGGCAATTACTCGTGGCTGAATTTCACATTGCCTCTATGTTGACTGGATTGATTTTGCAGGAGAATTGGTAGGAATCGGTTTCCATAGTGGTAACAGAAGCCCAAGAAGAAGATGGGTACTTCATCGGCACTTCGAGACCTACAGCGGGATCTTGAGAACAAGGCTAATGACTTGAGCAAACTCCAGAAAGGCAAATGCTCCAAGAGTTTATTTATATTCATATATGTGTATTGGTAACTTCTCAATAGCATATGATGCCTCAACTGTGAATGAAATTTCAACAGACATTGCCAAGAATCACCAAGTGAGGAAGAAGTACACTATCCAGCTTGGGGAGAATGAGCTCGTCCTTAAGGTCCTTCTATCTTCTTTCCAAGTATTGTAATTTTCTGAAGAATTGAGGATGAGAGAATAGGAAATTATGAATATTGATGAGACTGGTATGTTGTATATATTTATTTCTAGTAGCGAGCAACAATCTGAGATGGATGCATCTTCCAATTGTTTCACTGGTTTTTTTGGTTGTTAATTCATGGAAATCTCTAATTGGGTTTGCTGGTGCTGGTAGGAGTTGGATTTGCTTAATGAAGACGCGAATGTGTACAAGTTGATTGGTCCTGTACTTGTCAAGCAGGATTTGGCAGAGGCAAATGCAAACGTGCGCAAGAGAATTGATTATATCTCTGCTGAACTGTATGTTAACAGACCACACCTGGTTTCTTATTGCTATTGTGATCTTCTCATGGCTTCATTGGTTTACCAGTTGATGTGACAGACTAGAGATGTGTCCATGTGTGTCTATGTATCTGATATTAAGGTTTTGCGTATTTCATTGTCTAATTCTAATTTAAAGTTCACCCAGTTGCTTTATATCGTTTTGTGTGTATAATTTTGAAAAAGCTATAAATTATACCTAGATTATGTTAGGAAGTAAACGGAGTGTGGCATATATATTATATTGACAGAGACTGAATAGTAAAGTTTGAGGGGAGCTAGAGCATTAAATTGGTATGATTCTCCACTTAAAAACTACTATTTACAGCTTATCTAAGGTTAAGATAGATAATATGATCGAGGAGCAAGATGAGGGAGAATAGTTCACTAATATTACTTCTCTCCATCTACTGGTTATTTCTATGAATAGGTGAAAGAATTTTTCAAATCATGATCTTAAATCACAGGAAAAAAAAAACAGTGGTCGAGCATAGAAGTAAGTTTCAATGTTATTCATGTTAAATGCGATTTGGGCATGGTTTAATCTATCGCTGCATTAATAGGTTTGTATGGAATATTGACACAAAATGTTGTCGATGCATTCGCTTGCTTCATTTAGCAGGATGGCTTCATATGATTATTATTGCGGGTGTTCTTATGTAGAGGTTACATTTTTTACAACAAAATGGTAATGCGTGCTTGAGGAGCAAAGAGGATATGCCCAACCAAATTGTACTATCTAGGGGAATTTCTCCCCTTATTCATTACCCTATAAAGCAATCTGGCTGCCTTATATATCTCTATTCTCAGGAAACAAAATTTTATTCTCATGGATGGGTGTTGCTTGTGTAAGCATAATTTCATTAGAGAATAGTAAGATTTTTAATTGTTTAGGATTTAAGAATTTTTAGGTAAATATTTTAGAAATTTTAATAATTTATTTCTCCTATCTTCAAGATTTAATTATGATTATAGAGATACTGTTTATTGTTGATATAGAAGTTACCTACTTAGATTCTAGATGGTATTTTAAGAGATTCTCTTGACATTTTCGATAGTTTTCTGTTTATCTCTTATTAGGATATCTTTAGGATTTTAGTCTTAAATTCATTTTACTCTCTTTTCTAAGCAGCTTATCCCTTTAATTAATGAAAAAAATTTGAGATAAGTATCTCCAGATATGCGTCTTTGAGTGTGTTGCGCTTTCGTGTGTGTTGTGGATTGAGTTATCCCTGTTTATGATTTGTTTCTGCTATGTCAATTCCTTATGTACTTGGATTTTTTATTTTAATAAAATCCCTTATTACCTATTTAACAAAAGGAAAAAAGAAGAAGAAGGATAACAGCATCTAACTGTTTAAACTATTTGACAGACAATCTGGTAGAAGATGCAGTTTGATTAATTACAAATTAATGATAATAGGGGTCTTACTGAAAGAGCATGTGTTTGCAATTTCCAAGGATGAGATATTGGTTGTATTATGTAGTGGTTGGCAACGACTATTACTGATCTTTATTCACTTTGTGATCCAAATATTTGGTTCTATCATATCTAATTTGTTGGAGCATCAAAAGTTCACTTTTTGGTTTAAAGATGACTGCTGTGCTTCAGATTATGTATATTACCTAGATGGCTCATAGACAGATCACATAGGTTAATCTTTAATTGGTGATCCTGCATGCAGGAAGCGTCTTGATGCGACTCTGCAGGATCTGGAAGAGAAGCAGAACAGCAAGAGAGATATGGTCTGTGATCTATCCTTCTGAACTCTGACATGAATGTGTGCTTATTTTGTGTTTTATGGTTACTATGTCTGACTTGATATGCTTGTGTTTTGTAATGGTTTCATATCCTGTTGCTGGTCCAGTGACTGTCTGCCTCTAGTACATAACCATTTGCATTATCTCCTTAAGTTTATGAGGGGTTCTCCTTCATGCTAATGAATTATCTATTAGCTCTTTATGTAGTCTCTTGTTTATAGACATGTGTTTTCACTACTTTTTCTCCCTTTGACCTTTACCCCCCCCGGTCTCTTTTCCTTTCTGGTGCTTTAGATGTGTTTCTTAATGGTATCGTCATGCAGTACAGCTAACCAGGTTTCTTTTTATGCTCCTGCTAGTATTGAATGGGGCCTGCAATGGATGATATTAAGCTGTATGACAATCTCTGCAAACTTTGAATTTGAAAGAATAATTTAGGCTGCATAACGAGTGGGTGAACTTGTTAATTTGGCTGACGATAATGTAGAAACTCCATAAAAGAAAAATTAACGATTCATATAAATCGCTTAATAGGAAATGTCCTGAAATTAATCTATGAGTATTCTAGTTTGTACCCTTTTTCATTCCTTAGGATGTTTTCTTCTGTCTGATATGATCATTATTGCTAAGATACTCATTTTGCTTATGCTAGTATAAAACAGCATTGATCTCAGTGCATTCTTTGCAGTAATCCTCCCTATAAAGACACTTAGTTATGCTTCTTGTTAGTCATTAATGTTAGCAGAATCAAATAGTGGAAGAGAGATAAAAGATGTTAAGTTTTACTTGGTCCTCGCTTTTGAATCAAATGTGTTTCGCTCTAATAAATGTGATGTACTAATTGGTAACAAGAGATTTTTTTCTCCTCAAGAGAACTCAGGAAGAAATAGGGTGACTAAGCATGTCATATTGTCAATTAAGAGAGACTATGTGTCCCCTGAGTAGAGGAGTTTCATTATTTGCATGGAACTCACTAGTTGGGTTGTTGGTCCAACCAAATGCAAGAGCGACATGGGACTGTTCGGGCACTGTTTTTTAACTATGTGTCCCCTGAGGAGAGGGGTTTCATTATTTGCATGGAACTCACTAGTTGGGTTGTTGGTCCAACCAAATGCAAGAGAGACATGGGACTGTTCGGGCATTGTTTTTTCAGGCTCTCTTGCTTTGAAACACAATTATTGTTCAATTCATTGCAAGTCTTGGTAGTGTCTACATGAACGACTTTCTTTCTTCTTTTAAATCTTGCTTTGAGAAATGAATAATATTTATAGGCATTTCGAACCTTAAGGGGAGAGGTACTACAACAACCACAGCTAAGCATTAAGTAGGTCTGCTATATGAATCTGACATAATGGTGCTCTTTTTATATCAAGTCAGGTAATATGCAAGATCTGACCCCCCCAAAAAAAAAGTTAATATGTAAGATCTAAGTACTTCATATCATTTCACATTGTTCTATTCCATATCCTGTTAGGTCTTCCCCTCAGCCTTTCATCAAACACAGCGACAGTTTTGTAGGCAGATGTAGTCAGAAGCCAACTTGCCCTTTTCAGCTTATGGTCTTTGAGTGAAATACCGTAGAAAGATGTGAAATTGTAATCTAAAATGTGGAATACATAATTCATAAGATGCTTTTTGTTTGCACTTAATTGTTTGACTGAAAAGTACACAAATTTGTAAGAGTCAAACACTAATTTGTTGCATCGAATTGATACTACTTCCAAACACTAATTTGTAAGAGTCAAATTCAAGCCAAGAAGCTGACCAAAGAAAAAGGCAAGCCAAGAAGCCATTTCATCCCATATAGGTTTTTGCCTAAGTAGCTAACTTTTTTAGGATCCTAAAATGTCTCTGGGTATCACCATCTGACCATGAAAATAGCAGCAAAGTTTTCTCTTTAGATTCTTTATGTGAGAAGCACTAATCAAAGTAATGGATTTTAGCTGATCAATTTGGTCATGGTTGGGAGTGACGACTAGACCATTACTGACACAAAATGGGTTTGACCTTATTTCATTTACATTCTTTTGTAAGCCTTGCTGGATATCTTGGGTTTGGTCCCATCAGATCAAGAGTTCCAGTTATTGAAGCTAGAATTGCAGTCATTTAGCAACTTTGGTCTTTGTGGTTTACTTGTATTATTTGTTGTCATTATTGTTGGATAGATTGGGTTGTTGTTGGCCTTTCTTTCCCTTCAGTTCATTTCTTCGCTCCTCTTTTTGGTGAATCATCTGAATGGAGCTAAATGTTCGATCTAGGGCCTATTTCTTTGATGGTCAAGATAATGTAGCTCACATTCTGTTTGTTTCGAATAAGCAAACTCATAAACAATGTAGGGGGAAGACTCCTGTTACAAGCCTCATGAATTCATTAAATCCCTCAAATTATGTTCCAATTTCCACAAACATCCAAATGCAGGAAGTGTTTCTGGGAAACAAGTTGATGCTGCATAAACGACCAAAAACAACACTCCATTCTACAGAGCAGTTCATCTTGAGTGTTCATGTAGCTTTGAATTTCTAGCACATATTGGTTGGTGCCATTTTGAGCATGAGCATAGTTTATGAATATCCCAAATACTGAATTTGCCTTTACGTGTTGACATCCCGGCAGTTCCTGAAGCCGGTAGCTAAGAGGCCTTTTAAGTATTAACTTAACATGGATTGAAAATGATCCTCCGAATACCCCTAGAAATAGACCAACCAAAGAACAGAAGTCTCATCGACCAAACAACTGCCACATATGCTCTAGAATGGTTTTGTTTCAACTTGATCACCTTCTTTGGACGTACAAAGAGACTGCACAAATTCTTACCAATTTTCACTTTCACCACATGCATCTGTTTGCCCCAAATTCTTACCAATCATGCCCAACCACGCGTTGCATAATTATTAGTTGAAGAGATTGCTAGTGAAATTCTCTTCAATTGGGCAGTGAATTCTATGTCTGAGATTGCAAACTACCGAAGCTCTTTGTTGGAGTCTCTCTATTTACCTGTGAAGTCGGTGTCTGTTATTTTTTGAAACAATAGTACCAATTCATTCAAGAAACTACATATCACATGCTTTGGAGGCAAGTCAGTTGTGGGGAACACTTCACCATCATGGGCTGCCACTTGGGCTAAACTGATGTAGCTTGTCAGAGAGTAGTGCAATAGGGAACAAAATAATCTTTTAAGTCGGCAACGTGTATCTTCTCCTTTGAGCTTCTGTTAACTTTCTAGACATTGTAAAGTGATTAACTTGATACACTGTCTAGTATTGCTATTTTGGCATGTGAAGCCAGAGAAATTGGTCACAATGACTACACAAAATTATAAACAATACTTTTCCTTTGATGAGAACGGCTTATGCTTCCATTCTAATAAGTTTTTGAATTAGCACTCATATAATTTATCTCCTTGATCAAGTTGCTTGGTTAGTTGTTTGAGAAGTTGGTCATAGAAAATTTGTTTTATTAGGAAGGGCCTCGTAATGTTCATATTTATGTTATGCATGGTGCAGATCCTGAAGTTACAACAGAGGATTCAATCTCTGCAGGCGGGGAAAGCAAAGGCATAATCTGGACCTGGTATATGTTAACCACCAGTGCGTGGTGATCGTTATATTTTTGCTCCAGTGCAGTTGTATCTTTCTTCTTTCCCCATTCTCCTGTCAGCGCATGCTGAATCTTTTCAAGCTAGTTGTCTTCTGTGGTGCATCCAATCACATATGTCAAGATATATGCAACTTGTGAAATGATCTGTTGAGAAGTGCTCTGCTGATAGTTAACAGAAAAGTCTGAGTGGAGGTTCTGTCTTGAGTATTTTTGCTCCGGTGTAGTTTTATTTTTTTTCTCTCTATTTCTCCTGTCAGCTCGCTGCATCTCTTCAAGCTAGTTAACTTTTCTGGTGCATCCAGGCACATCTGTCAATATTAGTGTAGTTTGTCAAGCGATCTGTTGAGAAGTGTTCTGCTGATGGTTACTCTTTACAGAGAAGTCCAGGAGTAGAGGCTCTGTCTTGCATCTTCTGGATATGGAACATCTGATGGGGAAACTCTGTTGTTCTGGGTTCAGTTGAAGTATTATTGTGGAAATTGGGAAACTTTTTAAAACAAATGAAAAATAAAAATAAAACCAACAGTGAGAATGCACCTTTTATGTTGGGTTTCAGCAGTGAAAAGTCCAGTTTCATAAAATGGTAAATTGTACGTATGCTCTATTGTCTTCATTGAGGGACAAGTTTCGTCAATGAGAAACTGGAGTGTGGTTACACTATGTGACTAGAGTGATTGCATGAGATCATTGGAAATGTGGAGTCCTGAAATGAGGTGGTGCGACGGAAATTTTCCCTTTGAAAGTCTTAGCTGATGCCATGGCCCAGAAAAACTTGGGAACCGTCTCTACCGTGGGAATATCTTATCTAGAAAGTGGAAGCAAATCTTTCCTAGACAGATGTGTTAGGGAAATTTGGCTTTTGAATTTCATAGCTCTGTTCTTTTTCTGGGTGTCTCAGTGACCCAATGGGATACTGAAATGGCAAAGTGCTACTAGAGGACATTTGTCCACGAGCGTAGGATTTTTCAGACGAGGATTTAACATCGCTAAAATGTTGCTGACATGAATTACTCTCTTCTAACTTGATGGATCCATCTCTCTCTCTCTCTCTCTCTCTCTCTCTCTCTGATTTAGAAAAACTAGGGTTTATCCCGAACCAAGTTGAGTCAATACACTGTTAAAGCTCAAGCTTGGGTTGGCACGCATACTAGATATTGGAAACTTTATTTGAACTCAAAAGAGTTTCGATTCCCTTTCTCAAGCTTGACTTGATTAGAAAATTGGTACTCTTGATCTTGATTCGATTACTATTAACTTGTTAATCAAACTCTAGCAGTCTGGCTTGAGCTTTATGAAGTTAGAATATTGTGTGATTTTAAGTATTTTGTGGTAATTTTTATAAGTATCAATATGTATTTTTTTTAAATTGTGGAACCTTGATTAGGCTTGACAGCTTATTACTGGGTTGAGTATTGACAAGCTCGAGCTCAGTTCAACAAAATAATTGGGTTCGAGCTCATTGCATTTTAGGTGAGTTGGTTTTGAGTAGTCATCGAGCCAAATCAAAGCTACTCACGAGTAGCTTGACTTGGCTTTGAACCCTGGGAACGATGTAACAAGAAGTAAATGTGCTCGTGGGTGCATGAGACGGTCATCTCCAATGCGTGGCGGTAGCCGTTGTCATGCTTCTGGCCCCCATGGTAAGGCCATGGCAGCCATCCCGTGGTGGTGATTATAGATTTAATTTGATGTGGTGTCTATTTGATGCCTACATAAGCAATTTGAGCTAATTGTAAATGGCATATGTAAGTGACTCTTTTCAAAATGTACATAACAAAAAGAAGTGCAAGACGGACTTTATTTTGGCAAGAGTACCGCGACAACTGGTTATAGATTTTTTTTGGTAAAACAACTGGTTATAGTTAATCCTTCTTGAAAAGCATTTTATCTTTTGGCTAGCAATATAATTTCTGAAACTCTCTACCTGGAGAGTTCAAGTAGCCAACTAATTTCATTGAACGTGGAGGTTTTATAGATAAGGATTCTCTATCATGGTTGGCATCCTCAATACCCGTCTACATGGTGGACTCACTTAGCTTTCTTGATACACAATCAAATCCCAAATTTTAGTGTCAAATGTCTCTCGAAACGTTTGTCTAGTACTTCCTTATCCTCTGTCGAAGTCGCTTTCCTTAATTGTCACCACTGTCGAAGCTGTTGCTACCGTTGCCTCTAGATTGTTCACTTGGCTTGTTCATTGACGACCTCTCTCTCTCTCTCTCTCTCTCTCTAACACACACACACGAGCCAGTCATTGCCATAGAAGATCTCGTCAGTATCTTGCACGCGTACCAAATGAAGAGGAGGTGCCTTCTTTGGGTATCCGTCACCTCGAAAGAACCGGGCAAATCAAGAGGAGGTGCCTTCTTTGGGTACCCGTCACCTCGAAAGAACCGGGCAAGATGGAATTCAAAGCTCTTCATTGAGCTCCATAGCGCAATGTTGTGTTGACCATTGAGAAGTGCCCGCGTGCATGAACACCACACACACACACACACACGAGGAGAGAGAGATGGTGGTAGTGGCGCCATTGATGGTGGAAGAAATTGATAAAATGGATAAGGCACAAACTAGGATGGGGTAAATTGGTTACCTAAGAAACCTGGAAACTCTTTTTTTCATAAAGCGCAACACAACGTGTAGAACAAGCGCTGGAATCGTGCTTATCCAGAAACAATTTTAAAGGTTGGAACAAATTGCAATTACAATTGTAGTGGTTCGGCCTATCCACTGCCGCTTTCTCAACTCTAACCACCCTACTCTAAACTCGAATCCACTATGTAATCCTTGAGATGTTACATTGTTAGAAGATGCTTCCTTTTACTTGTAGCTTTGCTTCTATGTAGACAAGCAACCATCACTAACACTCTATTCTGATTATGGACATTAAGATTTTACAAAGAAATACAATTAGATTTATATAACTTCTACAGAAAATAACATTAAGAAGATGAGCACATAGAGCATAAACTAATTGTTGCTCGTTCACCCCTAACTCTACTACTTCCTTTAGTTGAATTTAAAGCCATAAGGCATCAAATAACCGTTTGAAATTCAAATCCCACAAAGCCATTTGTTCCACCATGTACAGTCATAGAACATCACACTGCAGCTCTATAAAGACAGTTTCCCAAAATTGTCATTTCTACTTCTACAACAATCCTTCATCTTTGTTGCCTGCCCAAATAAGGTAAACTACTATGATTTTCTCTAGTCCACCTTCTGCAGATTCCAACACTTTAGACCATCCACAAAATGCTAATTTAAATTCAAATCAAATTGATAAGGAGTATTGGTTTTCCTTGCAGGACCGCAGAGGCTCATAGTAGAACCATTACCCCGTTTGAAGCAAGAACACCTTCTGTAGTCAGGTCCACCTAGTTTCTACATAGTACATACTCAAGTTTGTTCTCCTTCTACATTGAGGTACCCCCAAGTATATTAGGGAAAGTTACCAAAAAGGCTCTAAATCTATCATATGAATATCAATTCAGCTCTAAACCTCTAAATTTACTAATTTAATTTTTACCTTTAGGCAACTTGCTAATGCTGGCTATCTTACGTAACACGGCCAATGCTAACATTAACATTTTTTGTAATTTTTTATTTTCTTTTCATTTTTGTTATCTCTTCATTTTTTTATTTCTTTTATTTTTTTTAGTGTGGTCGGCAACCATTGGGCAAGGGCATACAAGCCTTCACCAGTGCCATATTTGGCGAGGGATTGACCCTTGTGGCCCTAGCCAGCTATAATTAAAAAATAAAAGAAATAAAATAAAATAAAAAACAAAAAAAACAAAAAAAATGTCAAAAAATTAGAAAAATTATCCACATTAACACCGGTTATGCCACTGGCCACTTAGGATAATTGGTGTCCATGTTAGCGATTTTTGGTTAAAATTTGTCAAAATGACTATATTAGCAAATTATCAAAAAGTTTAAGATTAAATTAGCTAAATTGAAAAGTTTACGACTGAATTGGTATTTATAAAATAAGTTCATGATTTTTTGATAATTTTCCTAGCATATTAACGTCCTTATGTCCTATATAGGTTTTTCACCTCTTTCTTGGTCCATGCAAATTATTCTATGATAGTGTTATGGTATGGACTAATGAATATCTAAGACATGTAAACTATCCCACAACATGGCCCCTCTCTTCACCTTTTAAAGGAATTGCTTTTTAGTCTCCAAGTGCCATTAGTCTATGCCATAAGGATCTTAGGCCTAAAAACTTTTTTGATGCATGGGATTAATGGAGTGGCAAGTGGAGAGCATTCTTGTGGAATCAACTCATCTTATCGGACTAACAAAATCCTAAACTTATTGATGTCTTCATGTCTCCTAGTTTGTCCACCTTTTATTTGTTCATCCAAACCCTTTTCACGATACACGTCCTCTAGTCTGTTCACCATTCACAAGGTCCTTCCAAACATCGGCACATTCCTTATCCAATTAACTTGGTCACCATTTGCAAGGTCCATCTAATCATCAACATATCTGAACATTGAAGAGCTTCTTCACCGTCTACTGAGCAAAGATCATTCAACACTCTTGTACGCCCAGTTGATAATGGTATCTGTTTATGAATCCGTGTATCCAGAGACGGTATCTTGTGCATAATCAATTACATATTTCAGTAAACTCGAGATATGTTATCATCCTCAAAATACCACGGGGATTTTTCCTAACGCGCTGGTCATGACTACGAGGCGCATTGGTTGGTCCGTGCAATGCAATCATTCAAACTAGACCTTGAGCGAGAAAGACAGTCATGCCGCCTGGTGTGAGGTGATTCTTCAAAAGCTCGTCATCGGTGGACTTCATTGGATTCTGAAGCGGGGGTGTGAACGTGATCTTTGCATATCGAGTGGCTCATCGGAGGACTTTCTTTCGCGTGCTGGTCCTCTCCACTGCGGATCTTGGGAGGATTCTGGAAAAAGGCTGGTGGTCATGCTCTAATTCGCTGAATACCGAGTCACGAACAAGCATTACTTTTCACTTGTCAGGCGAATGCTAATGCATGACAAGCGTGGACGTTCCTAGACTTCCTTTTTTCCCGTACAGCACACGATCAGCGGACTTTCGCTGCCTTCGCCTTTTTCAGTCCACTGGAATGTGCTTTTTGATGCACCAAGACGTTAGAAAACAGGTCAGTAAATCCGGTTTCATAATGTCATAAACTTCGTCGATTACCACTGCAATTCCCCACGTTTTGAATGAGGCAATGGTACAGATCGGTTAAGGGTTTGTTTAGGCGATATAGATACAGCCTACAGGTAACAATGTCTGATCTTTTTTTGTAGTTGGTCGATTCCTCTGTGCCCATCACCTCCGCGTTTAACTTATGTGCAATTAAAGCTTGAACAATCAGGCTTAGAAGAGTAACAGGATTTCAGAGAAGGGTTTATTTGCTGAGGCACAAAATTTTCAAGTTCAGCCTACATTTTCTCTTCACTTGTGCCTAGTGTTTATATTCCTGAAAACTCAATAATATCAGTAAATACTCTGTACATTATTTTCCTGATTGGAGTAGGTATCTCGGAATTACACAGCGGAGACCAAATCTATGTCACCCTTACGTCATTTGAATAATGTTTTAAGTACAGCCACTGGATTATCAACAGAACAGACTGCCTAGTTTTGTTATATGGTAGCTCTAAATATACAATCGAAAATTGATATCTCATCCCGAGATGGCTGAGAAAACGTAAAACCATGCCCGACTCGCATCAGAAATAACATGAATCAGCTTACTCAGGTGTTCGAACCCGACCTGAGACGGACTTTGAAGAAAACCAAATCCTAAATGAACCTAAACTGACGTGGCCCAAACCTATGCAAACCCGAATTATAAGTAATCGAAATCCAAGGACAATTTAAAGGATAAGTAACTGATGGTCATTGAAGTCCAACTTCATAAGTCAAATTAGGGGTAAGCAAGGTTCCCTAGTAGAATCTAGAACCAGAGAACTGGATTGGTGTGAACCGGTCCAATTCTAAATTCCAAGATATGCAGAGTAGGTTTTAGGTTTTAAAAAATAATGAACCTCTTCCAATGGATAGTTTTAAATTTCAAGTTCAAGCTAGAACTTAGACGGAACCTAAATGGAACATGGAACCATTCACCTTGATTCACAAGTACCCTTTGCTACTTAAATTTGAATTGAATTGCTGAAACCATAGCAAAAATATGGACTATCAACAATTGGAGATAGCCACCAAGTTGTCGTTTGGTTGTGGCGCATTTAAAAAGTCTAGAAGACTAGCTAACTTCAATCCTCTTTTCGTGCCAAAATAATAAATAAATAAACCAACGACAAATTAGGCTTAATAGAAAATGAAGCAAAAAAATGAAAAGAAGAAGAAGAAGAGATTGGCCGGTTTCTGAGTAGACCCTGGAATTTATGATATAGTAAGGTTCTAGGTTCATGGTTTACATGGTAGATTCCAAATTTAAAAGAATAAGGAATTTATTTCGATGAGTAAAGTCCAAAATCATCGGGATGGAAATTGGAATTACTCTCCCCTAAGTCAGATGACTCTAACGTGGAATATAGTATACAAAATTAGCTTAAAAGTGTTGACCCGCTGGTTCAAGTTTAGATGTGTCGGACAGTCGACCCAATGTGCAGGATCTCGAATCCATTGATGCGTTACAAAATTCACTCTCCATCCGAATGAAAGCGAATGATTCACATCGAGATTACACGATAAGAAACATCTTCATCCGACTACAACGGGAGAGAAAAGATCACCTGGGGATCGAGTGTTGGACAGAGTGGAGGGGATGTGACAAGGAAAGAGAAGAATTGTTTGTGAATACTCTCCACGTGGTTTTTAAGCCACCACGATCCCTTCTGATAACGTTAGAACAACGTCCAATCGGCCACTCCACTACCTACCTCCCTTCTCATTAGCCACGAGGAACTCCTTTGGATTGCCATTCATTCGATGCGTCCGTCTCTCTTCATCATGAAAGTCACAAGAAGCTGGAGATATCTGTTAGTCAACCCACAATCATTCTCGGACAAGATCAGGGTTTAGTGACATCACATCGGCAATGGACTCCACCACTCGAATGGTTATCGTGCATGGGCTTAATGCTTACGTGAAAGAACTCGTGGAGGGGGACATTTTTCTGGATATATGTGCACGCTCCACCATTGTTTTTGATGGAGATTGACATACCTTTTATATAATCGTGTCTCCAAGCCTGCCATGGAGAAAATTTCAAGGGAAAGTGCTCTGCTCGGACATCACTCCCCTCGAGACATTGGTAATTATCGCGCTTCAATTAATTAGTGATGATTTGAGGGGAGTAGGAGATTGATGATTTGAGTTCCGAACTGACAAAATGAATCCGCTCATGAAAAGGAAGTAAACAAATAGAACGTCCGGAAATAAATAGCGGGGAACTGACTAAAATTAAATTTTAAGGAAGTAAAAGCCATTGACAGAAGTAAATCATGTTCTTCGGATGTTCATGGGTGTTCTTTTCTCTTCCGACGTGCTCAATTTATACTGCATCGGTGGCTGGCCTCTTGTCATAACCACTCATTGAAATTCGATTTTGGCAGCACATCTCGTGTATAACTCGTCCTTGCGTCAGAAGCTCAACCACAATAACCAATTGACTCGGCTACAACCATAGCATGACTGCAATGTCAGCCGCCAACACCTTTGGTAACTATGCCTACCTGTCAATGCCTTTCCACTCGACTAATATTGACTCAACTGACGTCAACTCGACTATCAGTCGATAGAAGAAAATTGTTCCCATCTCATCAACTTAATTTTATTGGCTTCTCACGATTAATGCTGGTGTTTGGCTGCTAATGGCATTCAAATTAAATGTCGGATCGCATACGCTAGTGACATAGACATTAACCGATACTCAAAATCAGCATTAAATTTGTTCAGTTTATGGCTTTGTTTTATGACTATGGCTCGACTTAAGAGATTCTTCTTTGTCTCAAAGGTCTTAGCACTTTCTCATCAACATTGACTAGAGCTAACGTCACATTCAAAGCCATAGTTGATGTGGATGGTGGAGCTGGTGGTGTCTCACAGTCGTAGACTAACTCGATCTTATTGAAGTTGTTGATTTTACGTGGTAATTGAAATTCAGGAAACATGGTACTTTGCTCGTGTTGTCAAATTACTAGGAAGCATATGGTTGGTGGAACCACCGACATATCGCACCTCCGCATGGAGAAACATTCTCAAAGTAGGGTCATTTTAAAGCCTCATATTTGGTGCCTTACTAATGATGGTCGAGCTACATCTTTGTGGTCTGATAACACGCCCAAGTGGGTTACTACTGGACAAAAAAGGCCATTGGTCATACTAGGTGATCATTGGAGTTGGCCTCTTGCAAAGATCTGCATTTGGTTGATATGCAAGCAACTTTGATAGATGGTATGTAAGCCACAAAAACAGCACCCCGACATCTCCATAATTAGAATTTAGAACACCTTAATGGAGATTATGTACCTTATTTGAAATCTATTGTTTTTTAGGTGGAATAGCAACAATCTAAAGCTCGAGTGCTTCTCCTCTACTACCTTATATATTAGTGGCTCAATGAGATTGCCCTTCACTCTCAGTGTTTAGTAAAACTCCTTATGTGAGGTCATTTGTGCATCAGGGTTATAGGAAAGACTCGAACATTAATTATAGAGTTTTAAATCATATGCCCTCTCATCACTAGCTGAGTTTTACTAGGTCCACACACTAACTAGCCCCATATTAGACTAATTAAAATATTTATATTTCATTTTATTATACTAATCCTGTAAAATGATAAATTACAATTTCAATTTATGTAAACCACGCTAGAAAAACTCTTACGTGGTATTCACCTTGTCACACATCACAAGATCGAGTTATTCTCTCTGGCTTTTTTGCTGTTTACTCAATCTCATGCTTGGGATTTGGTCAGGCATAAGAAGAAGCAAGTTACTTGCCCATTCGGCCAAAGTTTGGATTCATTACATGGTTTTTCATCCTCAGTAGGTTGCCTACATAGTAGAATGAGCAAATAGAGTTCTCTCGATGATGCTTGTCGACTATGTGGCTTGCAGCCTGAAAGTATCTGCTGCAGAGTATTGTTTTTTCTTAGAGCTTGTGGTCAATGGGAGGTTGAGTTTGATTCCACTGTGCAGAAATTAAAAGGCAACTTTGCCAGAAAGGTTGCCTTTTAATTGTTGAAGTTCATCTGGGTTCAAATCCTACTGAGAGGTCCACTAGAGATCAAAAATTGTTGAAGAAAGAACAATATGTTTCTTTTGTCCCTTCCAGGCGATCGGAAAATAAAGAAATAGTTAATATATTCAAGATAATTACGTATTTACAAAATACCGTCTCAATTCATCCTATTTCATCATATCCGGGATGTGATATGGTTCCAAAAGATGAATTGGATATGATAGTTCCCACCTCTGGAAGGCTAAGATTGGAAAAGTCCATAATGCCATTGCGCCTAACGTTGACTAGGAAGTTAAAGCTGGGTCCTCCTGAAAGGGATGATTGTGCTCTTTTAGAATTTACTGCCATTAATGCATTCTGTTGCTATCCGTATCCTTCTTGGTTCATGAGGAATTGCATTGGGTGACAACATTAGTATATGACGTATTAAGACGCATGTTCCGTCATCCTTCCAGTTATTTCAACTCTTGGGTTAGAGCCTCAATGCTCTCATTTATCAAATTATTCATATTCTCTTTCTCAATTCCTCATGCGATTTCCATTTGCATATGAGAGGAAATGTTCAAGTGTCTGAAATTGTCATATATATATATTGGGATGATAATTTGAGGCTCCGATTCGATTAGTTTTCCACGAATAGGAAAACCAATCAATCATAAACATATTGTATGGAGATCAATTCATTTATAAACTTTTCAATTTTACCAATTTAGTTATTAAATTTTGCGCAAAATTCCAAAGTAATTCTTTCGATTGTAAATTGCGGATGTGGTGATATGCCATATAGGACAGCTAGCAATGATTGGATTGTCATGTCGGCCATTTCAAGCACACATTGTCTAGAAGGACTACATCGGAATCTCGTGCAAACATTTGGAACTAAATTAGCAAAATTAGAAAGTTTAGGACTAAATTAACATCAGTACAAAATGTTTAAGACTAATTAAACAATTTCCCCTCCCACAAACTCATGTAGCCCAGCAAGTCTGCATGTATCGGACAAGACTCTAGTCACAAGTTGATGAACATACTTCCCAAAGTAACTTTTTGCCAGTGGAGTGAGCAACAACAATTTTCGTTGACGATTTACTTGACTAGAGAGCGTATTGATGTAGTCTATCGCATTATCGTAAATTCATTCATCAGATGGATCTATACTAATTAATTAAATACTCCATGCTATGAAGGAAAACTAAGACGACAAAAGCAATCACAAGATTTTAGTTGGCGCTGATTTCGTTATCGATATGACTCCAGTACAAACTAAATAATTTCATGTGATGAATAGCTCCAAATTAACTAAGCTGCACGAGGAAACATGATATGTCAAGGTTTAGTGCTTCTAGTAATGCTTTGGCATCTTATTGGAAAGAAGGTGATTTGACTTGTTGTGCATGGTGAGCTACTTGATTTAGGGGCACTTAAAAGTTGGTCAGGTGCTATCTGCTGAGGAAATAGGATAGTGCCTGCAGCACTCTGCCTTGTTTCGCGGAATGAGAAGAGTTCCAATTACAGCCTATCACAAATCGGTGGTTCATTCTACTAGCGTTTTCTAATATCCATATATATATATATAGGAGAGCCATAATTCTTGTAAGATGCTCACTTGAATATCATAACTTTTTTTCACTCACTTAAGTGTCATTGACAATTTACCTTGCTAAAAAAACCGACATGAGATTTATTTATAATTTATCATCCAATGTCGCTTGTCAGAAAGCTGAAGTGAACACTTGAGAAGGTAAATGACATTGCTTGAGCATCTGATTGAAGAACATTGGAAGTTCCAATAACTTCACAAATGATCTTTTCAGCACTATAAATTTTTAAAAATGAGCATTTAGATTCATTAATTTTTAAAAGTGACAAGAAGAGAGAGAGTCTAAAAACAATGTTGTCTAATTAGGGAAGATTTTAAAGAAATAGCAAAAAAAAAAAAAATTGTTATACTCTTGCCATGCTCGACAAAAATTTTCACGTTGGACTTCAGTTTTTTTTTTTAAAATAAAAATTCACATCATAATGGAACATTAAGAAAAAAAATCCTATAGGACAATTTGCCAGAAATGACACTTAAGTGATTAATTTTACACCGATGTAACATTTAAGTGAGCATAAAAAAGTTATAACACTCAAGTGAGAATTCTATGAAAGTTATAGCATTTCTGGTGTATTTATTCCGAATGCACATATAGAAAATTATAAGCATTGAGATTCTCTTAAGACTCAATAAAAGGGATTTGTATTATTAGCATTGGGAGGGTGCAATAATATGAACCTTTTTTCTTACTTTCACCAAAAAAAAAAAAAATAATAATATGAACCTTTTTTTTTTCTGGTAAGGACAATAATATGAACCTTTTATACATCCAGTGGCCCAAAATTTACTTTAGCCACTCAATATAAACAACCCCTGAACCTGAAAAAAAAAAAAAACCGAAAAACTTAATTACCAAAACCTCAATCTCTTTATACCCTCGAAATTCACAAACAGCTGACTTTTGCAACCCCGCGGTCGCCTCTAGCCATTGGCCTCACGTTTTGCAACCGTGACATTGGAGTTGTACCGTGACATTGGAGTTGTTGCTTCTCTCTCTCTCTCTCTCTCTCTCTCTCTCTCTCTCTCTCTCTCTCTCTCTCTCTCTCTCTCTCAGTTCCGGTCACATTCTGTAAGGTTGACGATGGTTGTTTGTCTCGAACCTTCAATCATGTAGAAAGGTGTCAAATTTGTTGCTCAAAGTTCTTGTCGAATTCGAGAAAGACGAGGGTTGTAAGGCGTGCCTAAAGCAGGAGAATAAGGGTGGGTGCCTGGGCACAAAAGCATGAAGCCCAAATTAGCTATGTATTTGGCACCCAGTGGGGGCCAACCCAACTCCGGCAGTATTGAGAATATGTCTCGAATTTTAGTCGATTTCCTAATTTAAGTAGGTTTTCTAAAAAAAATTTACTATTTTAGATAGAATATTTATAAGATAAAATTCTACTTTGGTATCAAATACTGTAAGAGATTATGAGATAGCACTTGTGCATTTTGCTTTGGGTATAATTGAGGGTTGAGAAATACTCTTGAATAATTGTAAACTTTGTATTATTCGGATTCATAGTGGATTTTTTGGGGTTAGATCTCCCCATTAAGTAGGTTCCGACACTCAGACAAAACCATGTAAATATGTATTATTGACTTCTAATAATTATGTTCTCTTGCACTTGACTTCGATTGCAATAACAATTAGCTTCAAAGTTATTTTCACAACAATTTGTACAAGAGTTAAAGCTAGGGTTTTTATAGTTAATTTGGGGCTTTTACTTGTCTGATCACTGTCTACAAATTATGTTGTGGCAATTATGTTTGGAGCAAACATAGTGATCGAGAACTTCAATAGGAGGAATAATTTTGAGCTATGGAGTGTTAAAATATGTACCCTGTTAAGAAAGTTACGTTTGTTGAAGGCATTGGATGGCAAGAATAAATAGCCAAAAACGAGAAAATATGCTGATAAAGTAGAGTTGATGGAAAAAGCAAAAATCATAATCCTATTGAATCTATTGAATGAGGAATTGATTAAAATGGTCAAAGAGAAGGATGCCACAGTGATTTGGAAAAAAACTTTTGGCACTTTACTTGATGAATGGTTTGAACAATCGCTTGCATATGCTAGAAAGGATATTTAAATTCTAGGTGGTTGAAGGTATGTCTATCAGAACCCATTTAGATGAGTTTCACAAACTCATGATGGACTGGAAGAACATCAATGAGATATTGCTTGAACAAGGCATAATGTTGTTTACCTCTCTATATTGTATTGTTTTGAACACTTCACTAATTCATTGCTATAAAGGTACACTACAATTATCTTGAAAATGGTAAAATCTATCTTGTTCTCTAAAAGTGGCAAAAGAAGTTACAAAAAGATATATTGCAAGATATGGCACATTGTTTGATTATCCAAGGTAGAAGATTGCATAACATATGGAAATTACATATGGAGGAGCCATTTTATATCATTGTCCAATATGAGGAATAGTCGATGCTATCCATGTAGGAACTAAGGCACAACAGGAGAGATTGTCTGAGGTAGAAGGGTGAGGAGTTAAGATGAAGTCTATAAGTGATGGTAATATTGCTACCAAAATAGAAAACAATTTTAGTGATGTCAATGATGTGTTAGCAATCACCATGAGTTCATTAGGTGATGACGGGTGCTTGACTTTGGATGTATTATCATGTGACTTCTCATAAATGCTAGGTTACTACCCATCAATATACAAATGATGATAAGGTGCTTATGGAAACCAGTGCTACTTGTGAAGTAGTAGGGATCAAAATAATTCAGACTAAGATGCATGATGGAGTGGTAAGAACGTTGATTGATGTAAGGCATGTATAGGAGCTGAGAAAGAACCTTATCTCATTGTGTGCTCTTGATGGGTTCGCATGCGATATCTCCACTAAATGTATAGTTTGGAAGGTCTCTTGAGGTGTGGTTATTGTGATGCGGGGGGAAAATAGATAGCAAGTTGTAAATTCTCAAGAGAACAATTTTGATTACCTCATATTCTAGATTCTCTAAGACACAATTGTGGCACATGAAACTCAGACACATGAATGAAAGGGAGATGGTTATTCATAGTCAAGGAGGTCTATTGGGAGGTCACTGAACTAAGAAGATGAACTTCTGTGAACACTATGACAAGAGTACAGTGCAGTGATTCACTCAATCTAGTAGATTGTAGTCTACATACACTCAGACTTACGAGGACCCTCACACGTTCCATCCAAGAGTGGTGCTAGGCACATGTCGTCCTTTGTTGATGATGTTTCAAGAAAAATCTAGAATCATCTTCTTAAATACAAAAGTGAAGTGCTTGGTTAGTTCAAGTTATGGGAGGGAATGATGATGAAAAAGCTCATACGAAGGAATAATAAATGCTTGAGAACTAATAAAGGGTTGGAATTCTGTTCTATGGAGCCTAACCAATTTTGTAGAGGACGGCACAATGAACACTACACTGTTGTCGATACACCATAGTTGATTGGAATCACAAAATTGATGAAAGGAATTATATTAAAGAGAGCTCTTTACTCTCCAACGTTGCACTAACTGAAGATTTATGTGCCGAAGTAGTGAATCTTGCTTGTTGGTTAGTGAACAAATTACTATCACCATCACCAACAATTGATCGGAAAACTCCTAAGAAAATGTGGTTCAATCTGCTACTTATGATCATATGAATGATGACACACTAAAACCAGGGCAAGGAATTGCATATTCCTAATATATGTAAATGGGGTGAAAGGGCACAGGTCATAATATACTTACGAATATTTACCCGAATTTTTTGCAAAAGCCCTACACAAAACTAGTACACTTAATTGGTTCTACATAGAGATGACATATGAAACTATGCACCATTGTTGATACATCATAGCTGAATATAGTCACAAAACTGACGAATTGAATTATGTTGGAGAGAGCTTTTTACTCTCCAATGCTACATTAAGTGAAGAGCGAAGATTTTTGGGCCGAAGTAGCGAATGCCCCTTGTTGGTTAGAGAACATATTACTATCACCAACAAACCAGGAATTGATTGGAAAACTCCTAGGAAAACATGGTCTAGTAACCTTGCTAACTACACCGGAATAAGAGTGTTCGATTGCCCTACTTATGCTCATGTGAATGATGACAAATTAGAGTTGGGGGCAAGGAACTTCATATTCCTAATCTATGCAAATGGGGTGAAGGGATATGGTCTATGATACACTTATGAAGATTTACCTAGTTTTGTTTTCAACTGAGTGATTATCTTCAACGACTGTACTCTATTTTAGAAGAGGAGTAAGGGATCAATCGCAAAGAAAAACATGGAAGCTTTCTAACCGGGTGTAGCTTTAGGGAGAATCTAGTGATATTCAAAGTACGGTAAATGTGATAATGTTTGCTGAGTTTCCAAATTCTATAATAGTTGATAATTGTTCCAAGGTCACGGTTGAAAATTCTTCGAGGTGATTAGTGGAGGTGGATGAGATAAAGCGACATTTTTATGCAAATACTGAAGTAGATAATTTGGGTGCAATAGCGAGACAACTTTGGGTGTGCAGATGTAGAAAGGAAGAAGACTGTTGAAATGTCGCAAGTGACTCGAATGAGTTATGATTGGAAATGAACTTTATAACATGCCCTACTTATGCTCATGTGAATGATGGTGCATTAGAGTCGGGGGCAAGGAACTTCATATTCCTTAGCTATGCAAATGGGGTGAAGGGATACGGATTATGATACACTTATGAAGATTTACCCAGTTTCATTTTTCAGTAGAGTGATTACTTTTGATGACTCTTCTCTAGTTAAGAAGAGGAGTGAAGGATCAATTGGAAAGGAAAATATATAAGCTTTCCAACTAGGTGTAGCTTTAGGGAGAATCTGGAGATATTCAAAGTGCGATAAATGTGACAATGCCTATTGAATTTCCAAATTCTATAATAGTTGACAATTGTTCCAAGGTCACAATTGAAAATTCTTCAAGGTGGTCAGCGGAGATGGATGAGATAGAGCACTAGTTTTGTGCAAATACTAAAGTAGATAATTTGGGTGCAATAGAGAGAAAATTTTGGGTATGCAATTATAGAGAGGAAGAAGATTGTTGGAATGTTGCAAGTGACTCAAATGAGTTATGATTGGAAAGGCGCTTCAACATGCAATTAAGAAATTCCATAAGTGCCATTTTTGTTGCATATGATAAAGTGTCTAGACTATCACCATGTGCTCAGATGGACATGGAGCACTTCTCTCAAGCTTCACATGCTAACATTGTCACTAAGTTATGTCGTGGATAGCACTAGGCTTGATCTATGACATGCAGTTAGGAAAAAATATACAAATAACTTAGGTGCACATTATTAGAGATGATAGGTGTTAGGGCAAGTTTTGGAGGATGCAATTAAAGTCTTGTGGGAGCAACCGGGTTTGAGATTTTGAGTCACCCAAGGAACCTAAAGGAATGTCATTTTCTAGCGATTGTACCTTTGATTCTATTAGTCATGTCATGAATTGGATTGCGTCATTAAGACACACAATGGTTTCAGCAACGACTAAGGTTGGAAACATGATGACAAAGGAAGGAGTTGGAGAGGCAGTGTGGTATAATGACTTGGATAGTGATATTGACATTGTGCATCGGGTTGATGCAGTGTTCAGTGAAAGTCAAAAATATCACATTAGAGAATCAAGTTCATTTGTAACCGAAACCACTGCGTCAAAATTAGAATGCCAAGAGAGGATGTGACTTGGAAAAAGCTTATCGCGGTGGAGAATTTAGAGGACATGTGGACAGAGTTCATTCCTCTAGACAAGTCTAAGCACAATTTAGGCTTGATAAACATCTGTGATGGTTGAGCGCCCATCAGGACATTGGAAGAGCCACCCAACGTCGAGCCAAGGTGAAAATTGTTGAGAATGTCTCGAATTTGATTAGAGTTCTTAGTTTGAGTAAGTTTCCTAGAAAGGCTTTCCTATTTCAAATAAAATATGTATATAAGATAAAATTTTATTTTGATGTTGGATATAACATAGCAAACAAGTGGGGTATCAGATTTTCTCTTTATAAGTTTTCTATGTGAGTTTCTTGTAAGAGATTGTGATATATACTTATGGGTTTGCTTTAAATGTAATTAAGGGTGGGGACACATTTAAGCGATTGTAAACTCCATACTCTCTGGACTCACAATGAATTATTGGTGGCTGGCTCTTCACATGGAGTGAGTACCAACACCAAGTTCAAACCACATAAATCTCTGATGTTTTTTAATATTCATCATTAAATCTTTTGGTAATTTCGTTCTCTCACATTTGACTTGAATTACAAGATTCATTTTATTCTGTGTTATTTTCATAACAAGCGGGCGCCCAACTATAAACCTAGAAAGGTCTCTCAATTTTGCCCATTTAGTGGGTGCCCAATAGATTTTGGTCAGGCACCTATGAAACATTTTGATTTATGCTAACACAAAATGTAGAACTTAATTCTAACATATTTTCACAAGTTACATTACAGAGCAATCAAGAGAAGTGTTAAGAGTATCCTGGAGTGAAATTTTGTGAGTGAATTCTTAACCCCAGATTACACTCCAGGAGAACCCCTAAGTTTTGTGAGTGAAATTGTTTTGTAACAAATTGTGACATAATATTTATGGGTTATCCTGGAGTGTAATATGGGGTTAGGAAACACTCCAGCAAATGTAACTCTGTAAGTCTTCATATTCATAGTCAATGTTTTTGCGACTAGCTCCCCCTGTGGAATAGGTGCTACCTCTCAAACCGAATCGTGTAAATCTATAGTATCTTTGTTATTCGTTATTAATTTCTCCATAATTTTATCTTCTCGCATTTGATAATGAATTGCAAGTTTTGTTAGCTTTGTTGTAATCGAATAGCAATTGGTGTCAAAATTAGGCTGGAGTTTCTATAATTGACTCATGGGAAATTAGTTTTCTTAGGGTCTGTTTGTTAACAAGCTAAACAATAACCAATTCCATTCTTTGTTCCTAGGAATAGATTTACAATAGAAATCCCTTTGTCAATTTTTTTGTTCTCGGTAATAGATTTGCAATTGAATCAAGAAGTAGAAAAAAGTTGATTCTTTGTTCTGGGGAATAATTCCAGAATCAAGCCTAATTTTTCTTCTTCTTTCTCTTCTCTTTTCTTCTCTTTCCTTTTCTTCTTCTTCTTCTTTTTTCTTTTAGTCAATCGCTAGCCTCAACCATGGCTAGCAACCTACCAAACGAGGGCTAACGACCTCACCGGAGTATTGCCAACCCTTGGCAACACTGAGCCTTGCCCAACTCAAGTCGTTGGGGGCCGGCGATGCTCCGACGAGGTCACCAATCGCCGGCCAAAAGATGAAAAGGGAAAAAGAAAAAGAAAAAAGAAAAAGGAGAAAAATATAATAAAATTTTCAAAAGATTAAAAGAAATTGGTTTAAACTAAAAAAATTTAAAGGTTTGCCCAAACGCATTTCTTTTCTGAAAATACAAATTTTGAGTAGTTACCAAACGCCTTCAAATGCTTAGAAATTGTTTTCAGGAGCAAAATTAAAAAAGAATCATTCCTGAATGAAAATTTTTCCCAAGAACAAAATGATTATCAAACGCATCTTTAGACTCTCTCAAACCTTCTTTAATCCCAAGTTTGGAAAAATCTACAAAACTAAATTTTTCGAGTTTTGAAAATGAAGTCACACCACCAATTGATTTTATTAATCTAGACCGGTTAGACTCTAGAATCCAAAATAATTTTAGGGAATATGAGCTATCTCGGCGCACTTGTGTAGGTGACTGGTTTACCTTCGAAAAATCAGAGTTTTGTGGTCCGAGAGTTTGGTTGCGCGTGGGAAAGGGTTACCAACCCCATGACGCTTTTTTGATATTAAGTTCTTAATATTCCATTATAATTTGATTTCCGAAAATATGAATGAGATTTTATTTTGATTGAGATTTAATTAAGAGAAAGGTTTGCATCACTTTATCCTGGGAAATCCCTCTAGGTAGTCGTACTGTTCGTGTGTTTTGAAAACATGTGTGTGCCATAATGACATGGCAAGTGTGACGTGTCTCGATGACATGGATGTATGATAAGATCCTAATGTGAGGCATGCGCATGTGTATATAAATATATGCGTCGATCCTTATCTGACGATGCAGGTATGCATGTTTTGAAAATGACGAAGCTATATAGTTACTTCGCTTACTCGGGTGCAAAACCATTCCAGAGGACGTGCATGCTCCCTTTCAGCAAACTTTCTATATTATAGGATTTGGAAAGTCCAAATAGTTTTTATGACGATATTTATAATTTCTTAAATAAATTTTAGTGAAAATAAATGAGCACGCATGAGGCCTCGGGTCTTATTGGGCGGCGATTCAGCTATAAGCTGCTTCGGCTTGAGTTTAGTTAGACTGCGACGATACCCTCGGTATAGATCCTAGGGTTGGGCTTTTATTTGAGCACGATTTCCTTCAATAGATGTGTTATTTGAGACTGAATTAGGCTTATTCAACGATGGCGAAATGTATCAAACCACATGTTGAGCATGGAGAGAGCTTCCAGGTGATAATAGCTAATATTGATAAGGATGCCAGTTCTACAACGTCGGGAATCTATAATGCCCAAGGGCTACTCCATGATATTGTGGTACGGATAAGACTTGATCGTTAGTTGATTGAATAATTTCTTTTTGCTTGAAATTAGTTGGATATTTAAGATAGATAATTATTTTGATAGGCTTGAGAAGATATTTTGTGCCCTCTTTGTGAAGAGGCAAGCATAAGTGGAGACAAGAACATTGTCCGTTGAGAGTATTAACATCAGACTTGGACACACAGATCCTACATAGGAGACAATTTTATGTGGGCATCGACACGCTGTACTTCAGATAATTCATTGAAGTATTGGTAGTTCTTGGCTTCAATCATAGAAGCCAAGAAGTCTTTTCTTCCTCGTGGACATGACTAGGAAAGCTACGCACGGGAAAAACCAAGCCATCGCCAAAAGCAACTTTTGTTACTTGCACTGCGGTCTAAGCAAAGAAACGAAAGAAAAGGAGTACCCGAAGCATAGCTGTTCCATCCGATGCGTACAAAATCACTCTCTTTAGAATGCTAATTATTGAAGTAACAAATCAAAAACGAAAAAATTAGAGTAGTTACAGAGAAGAATCTTCTATAAATCAGTATAAAGATAGCACATCAAGTGGGGTGCACAACCATTCTGGTTTTTTTCCTTTTTATTTGTTATTTCAATATTAATGACCCCTTAATTCAATTTAACTTCTCTAAATCTCTCAACATAAACATTCGAAAACTGGAATAGCTTTCCGGAATGAAAAAATATGTTTCCGCAAGAAGGGAAAAGTAACGTGTCTCGTGAATAGATAAGACCATCAAATTGGAAGACAGTTAGCTTTTTTTATAGACGTGTTTGTCTTAAATGTTAACATTTATTTTTAAAAAAAATCTAGAAATTGTTTGATCACGATTTTTCATGAATTTCGATTCTCTGCGAAAATAAAATTTCTTGAGACAAGTTAAGCCCAAGATGCCTCTAAGTGCCTCGGTTAATCAGACCTACATGGGACTATAAGTGTTGCTTGAAGACCCTTGCCTCCAAGCAACGCTTAGCTTGGTACTCTCATATTCAAAACAAAAAATTAACATATATGACGGATTGTTTACACCAAAAAATGGTCAGATCTTTATAATCGATGTGATTTAATTCAAGTGACCAAGTCTTTGTCATCGACATGATGTCGATTCAGGTGAGTATAGAGCCTGGTCTGCTATGGTTGTCGGCAATATACCAACAATAGAATACTTATTGATAATCATGAATACTGTATCGATGACAAGAAATACAGCTGCATGATGGTGAATGGTTGATAAACATATCGATTAGATGATAAAAATAATACACGGCCACTGTTAAAATGAATTTGGCTAAGTTTTGGATGCAAGGAAATGAAGGAATGAGATGAAGTAAAGATACTTATTGAAAATAAAGATACCGATCGACAGTTAAACTTGGTGGGACTTAAGAAGTTGTAACCAGTAACCAACTGTAGATAAAGTCTACATGTGATAATGGAGCATAAAGTCATGGAGATGGTTGTAAATGTCATTATTGTATTAATGGCTCGGCTTATGAGCGACATGTTCGTAGTTTATAAAAGGTGATATGAAACTATTGCAAAAGGATCTACGATCAACACATATTCCTTATGTATATCCAGTTTCCATTACTTGCATTTATTTTTCTCTATATTTATTGTTTTTGGTCCTTGTTATGCAAATTCAATTCATGCCTGAATTGTTATTGAATTGGTTTACTAAAAATCTAAGATCAATTTTTAGTGAGATGTACTTTTTTTTTTGTCGATCCTACTTTACTCTTATTCTAACTCTTACTCTCAGATTTTTGTATTACGTTATTGCATACTTGATATTAAATTGTCCTCACCTCAATCCCCCGAGAAAGCAGGAATTCGAACCCCCTACCTCCCCTTTCTTTTGTGGGAAAAGTGGCCATTGGGATAAAACCTAAAAATTAAGACACTTTACGAATTGAGAGATATCTCAATTTCTTGTGAAACACGAATCTGACACAAATAGTACAAGTTTATTTTTTTGGGCATATGCCATGCACCAATAGTAGGGTTGTCAAAAATTGAGCCGAACACCGAATCAAACTGAAAATTTCGATTTTTTCCAATTCGATTCTCATTCGGGTAGGATAATATTAAAAAAAAAAAAAAAAAAAAAAAATCGGTTTGATTTTTATTGGTTCAATTAGCCGAATCAAACTAATAAAATCTATTCTTTTCTTTTATTTTAAAAATCATTTTCTTTTATTTTTTTTTCCTTTTCTTTCTTTCTTTCTATTCTTATTCTTCATTGGCTAGTCGCTGTCCGCGAACATGGCCAGCAACTGGCCAATGAAGAAAAAGATGAAAAAGAAAAGAAAAAAAAGGAAAAATAATTAAAAATAGAAAATTTATTGAAAGGGGTGCATGTAGGAAAAGATTTTCCTTACTGAGCAATGAAAAATATTTTTAGTTCATTTTTAGATTTCAGCCGAACAATGGAAAATATGGTTATTTTCCTAAAAAATGGCATTTTGGAAAATATTTTCTAAAAAAGCCATATTTTTGTGAAACGAAATGTGAGCCTTAATAAAACATTAATTTGCTTGGGCTCTAATATTTGTTTCACTAGTTTTAGACCACTCCTCCATTTCGTAGTTTGTCTAGTTTACACTTAGTAAATTAAGATAATATAAAATTCATTCATCTTTTTCATAATTAAAATTCATTTATTGGCACTATTGATATTTCTGATTATATCTATCTGTGGATATGCAAGACCAATTCTTCTCCAAGCTTATTATGTGAATTCATAATACAAAATATGCAATCATGGATTGTGTCTTCAAGCCTTTATTATCTATTATATGAATTATACCCCTAATATATTACAGTAGATTTCATGCAAAAAATAAGGATTTTGGTGTCTTTTATAGTGATAAAAAAAATTAAGTAAGATGCTAATATTAAGGTAATTGAATAGCTACGGAATTTAATATTGCATTTTATTTATTTCCACGTGATAACATTCGCAAAATTGTTTTCATTTGGAAAAGTAATAGTGGTATATTGAATTTATTTTTCACATAATTAAAAAAATGAAATTCTTATGAAAATCGAAAAAAGTTTTTATTTTGCTAGGTAAAAGACAATTTGATTGGAAAATGAAATTTACAATATATAGCAAAAAAAAAAAAACTAAATCAAAAACCAAAAAACTAAACCGAATTGAACCGAATCGAACAAGGATTTCGATTTGGTTCGGTTTTAGTTCGGATTGGATTTCAATCCGTTTCAATGAATTTCCTTATTGATTCAGTTCAATTCGATTTTCCAAGAAAACAAATTGAATCGAACCAGTTACATATAGAAATCCTCAGCTTTCTAGAGAATGACGATGTATCCCACTCATTTAAAGAGGGTGCATTGTGCATGTTATAATCACCTAAAAATTCTCTCATTTCTACTTTCCACTTCTTGGCACGTTTCGTTATGCTTCATCAAAAGCAAAAATTATTCCATTTTTTTCCATCAAGATTATACAAAAAAAATTTATGTGATTCATGTGTCGAAATTTTTATGATGTGAAGGTTTGAGATATTATGAATTACGAAAAAAAAAAATACAGAGCGGGTAGTAATATTGAAATCAAGAAAAAAAAATTGAAAAGGTAGCATGACATAAATTTTCCTTATTCGTTTTAAGCTTCTCGATGTTGATAAGACACACACCACGTTACATCAACGAGAGAGATAATCGAAGTCCTTTCCATCGTGTTGCTCTTGAAAAATTCTTTCCAATCTCTTGATAAGAGGTCACCACCGACACGACTTGTATATGTTCTCCAGGTAATGGGCACCGTGAGACGATGGGGCATCTCGCATATTTTCCGAAAGCTCCCATATAATAATAATAATAATAGTAATAAGCAATTGATATTTCTACAAGTATTGTAGATCTCTGTCCGTAATTGATAAGTGTGGGCGAGATATAGACAGCTTCTTTCATTTCATTTCCTTTCCTTTCCTTTTCTTTTATTATTCTGTTTCTTTTTTGTTTTGTAACGATTTAACTCGTTCTTGGTAGATTTCAATTTCTGATTGTTTGGGTCAAGAACTATCTGCTTAAGCAGCACTTTTCACGTAAAGCATATTGTATTGATAATTACATTAATTTTAATTGTTATTGTGGTTTTTTGATTGTGTGGACCTGATAGTATCTATTTAATTGATTGAAAGATTTACAATCATTCTCATATTCAATCACGTGTTATCTTGATCCGGTAGTTTGGGTGCGTTTGGTTGGACTTTTGGGGAAAATTTTTGGGAAAATGCAAAAGACTTTGAGGTTAAGGAGTTTTCTAAAATGCAAATTGCGTTTGGTAAATTATAATCTAAAAGTCCCTTTACAAGTACCTTTAAACAAAATGGTGTTTGGAAAAATTTACATTTACAAAGGACTTTCATAAAAAAAAAATTTAAAAAGAAAAAATAAATGGTTGGCCGGCAAAGGGTAGGGGCTGCCGGCGATCGAAATTGTCGCCGGCGGTCGCCGGCAGCCGAGGTCTCAAGTTGCAAGACCTCACGCGGCTGCCGGAGACCACAGGTCCTCCTTCATCTGCTGCTCCATCCACCGCCGTCAAGTCTCACCCCTGCCCCCGCCTCACCGACGCCGCCCTCACCGTCGTCGTCATCGCTTGCGGGAACGCCTTACTCTCCCTCGACCTCTCCGGACTCAGACGACCAGATCTGGTTCGCCAGAGGTCGGGCGACCCAGATCTAGGTCGCGGCCACTCAGACGACCCAGATCTAGGTCTCGGTGACTCGGGCGACCCAGTCGGAGGTCGCACGACCTCACCGCGACCGAGATCTGGGTCGCGCGACCTCCGGCGACCCAGATCTGTGTCGTCGGAGGTTACGCGAACTCGCCGCCACCTAAAGGTCGCGGCGATGCGACTCCCGAGGGTCACCGAGGTCATGCCACTGGCCGGCGACGGTTGCTGTGACCACACCGGCCTCACGCCGACCTCCGTCGAGCCCATCGTCGAGCGCGTCGTCAGCCCCTCGCAATCTCGCTCGCCAATCTCAACGAAGAAGAAGGTGAACAGTTACGAGGCCAAAACCGGAAAAATGAAATGTTAGTAAGGATATTTATGGAAGAAAATTTATCACTTATTGGCCTCTCAACATTCCGAGAAGGCTGAATGCCCAAGGCAGCCTCCTACCTGCCTTGGGCTTTCAGCCTTCCAAAGGCCTGCTTTGCCTCAATCATCTTTGCAAAATAATTTCCCAAACACCAAATTTTAGCCCAAAGGGCTTTGAGTGCTCAAAGTGGCTTGGCAAAGCCACTCCCAAACGCACCCTAAGAGGTCTTAGGTAAGCAAGTGAGGAAGCCAAAGGGCTTGACAAAAGAAGTCTCTAATGCTAGATCTCTCGTAGACTGGATTTTAGAGCTTGTAAATAGCTGCGAGCCAGTGGTTTCAGAGTCAAAGGAGCCAATGGTTTGCCCTGTTCTGATAAACTCCAAGCTTCTTTTTACATATTTAGAGCTTGTAAATAGCTGTGAGATTCCAATATAAATTCAAATCAAATTGATAAAGAGAGTGTTCTTGTTTTCCAAGAATGTAGAAACACGTGTCACTGCCATCTAAGCATCCGTAGCAAGAGTTGCTTCTGCAAATTGTCCTTCCACTCTCTTCACACTTCTTGTCAATTCATGTCACACCCCCAACTCTACAAGTACAAAGACAATGACATGACCGTCTTTCCAATAGAATGACAACTTCAAATATAAGCTTCATCAACCTATTATCAAAATATATAGATCCATATATTTGATATGTCGTGTGACTAGTAGCCCAATAGTCGACTTTCTCTTTTTTAGCATGTAAATAGGATGTGTCTATTCCATGTACTAAAGCTAATTTAGTTATAATTAGTTTTCTCCTTTTTTTTCTTTTTAAGTCTAGTTGTTACAATTTGACTATCTACACATTGGTCCTTTCAAATATCTCGACATCCTCATGTTTTATAATGTTGTTCGCCTTCTACTGGTTCATTTTAGCTTTAATAAATCCTTGTTCTACAACTTGTTCACCTTCTACAATAGGTCTTTCCATTTTACAACGATATTCCGTCCATATAGAATTAGAGCATTATCATGCCTTTAGAAATCTTATCATAAAATCCTTTTGTACATTGGCATGTGCATCTAGGGGTGAGCATGATTCCGGGGTAGAGCATAAAATTGAAGAACCGAATAGGAAGTGAAGAACCGGGCCGGTGGAAAGCTGTCCTGTTCCAGGTTCTAAAGTACGCAAGGTAAATTTCAGATTTCAAAATTTGATAAATTTATTTTGACAAGTAAGTTCAAGATCATAGGTAAGTGGAATCTAGAACCTAAAATAAGTTTGCATTTTTCTTGATATATGTCTTCATGTGATCCTGTAGTATTTCATAACCTCCGATGATGAGTATAAAATTTGGAACAAATAGTCTAAGCTTCTATTTTATGATTGGGACTTTTACTTTATTGAGGTTTTATATTCTTCTTATGTCTAAATATAAATTATGGCCAATAAATTGTAACAACAAGTGAATGATGGTTCATTATAATCGTTCAATTAATAATATAGATAGAATCTCGATAAACCTTGGAAGATACTATGGCATAGTAAGTTCTAGATTCTGAGATATGTAGGATTGGTTCTAGGTTCTGAAAAATGAATAACATATTTCAACATATAGGTGCACATGAGAATGGCGTGCATGAGGATTGGTTATCGATGGACGAATACAAAATGTAGGTAGAATACAATCACCACAAAGGTATAAATGACGTGCCACTAACCAATGAAGAAGAGTAGAATAGACGAAGTTCACCACCAACGCTCAAAAGACAACCCATCCGCCAAAGTTAAAGGATTTTGAGATAGGAGAAGTTCACTGCCAAGGCTCAAAGCAACCACCAATTGAGGATAAAGTGCTTTTTGGCTCCCCATCAAAGAGTAATCCACTCTCTAAGGATAAAGGGACCAAAATATGAGTTGTCCACTCTCCAAAAATAATCACTCTTTTAGAGAAAATCTCATGTATTTTCATTCATCAAAATCGTTTTGAGAATTCTCATCTATTTATAGGCTACAACGTAAGACATAGACAAAAATTAAGTAGACATTGAAACTACCCAACCATTAATGGACATGAGAACTAGGAAGCATAATAATGGCCCAAGAACTTGAAACTTTGACTCTTGAAACTTTGCATAACATTAAAGACTCCTAGGAACTTAGAGATGCAATAAATGATATAAAACTTGCATTCTTGATTCTCTAGCCTTTCAAAATTCGTGTATCCACCTTGACCAACAGATAACCATCTTGAAAGCTCGTCAAATATCCATGGAAGTTACCTAGACTAGCCTCCCATCAAATCACATTATGCCCAAATTCTACGTTGGCTTGCATGATCATTGATGGCGCTGAGTTTGTCGATGGAACCAATTTGGTTGCTCCCTCATTATCCAGGTTCTAGGTGAAATATGTACAAAACCTAAAATCGCTTATTCTTGTATGCATCTATACTACACAATTAAATAAATATCCATATTAATAGTTTTTTTTTATTTTTTATTTTTTTTGTCATCTTAAAAGCATTAGAGGAGATTTTCCCAAACAATTTCTTTCTTGCAAATACCTACAACCGTTGCACTGCCACCCTGTGCCACTGTTGTCATCGAAAAATCAGAGGAGCATGACCTTTTATCTGTGCTTGCCAGCTGTCGAGAACCTCACATTGGTGCACTCGTGGACCTATGATCCGCGGCCAACCTTTATTTGAGGTCTTCGATCGAGGGGAGAGAAAAGGGTGGGAGGAGAGAGAGAGAGAGAGAGCACCGGAGAGTCTCAGTGGCATGCAACGGTGCTGCCCGTAGAGGCAACGCCGGCCGCAAGCTTATCGAGGGAGGTGGATTAGGCGATGGGCAACTTGGACCGACACGAGGGGGACTCACGAAATTAGGACTAAATCCTTTTTTTTATCAGGTGAAACTGGAGCATTGATTCCACTGCTTGCTAATGTGCTGAATTTCAAACTGATAAATGTAAGTTTGAAATTTTCCCAAAATTAATCCCGATACTTTCCAATATATCACGAGAACAAAGGGTTGTCTTTGTTCTTGTCCATCCCATGACTAAACACATGTATTCTCAAATGAAGATATAGTTCGAGGATGGTTCACTGTGGTATATTTCCACAGCCTTAAGGACTGGATGCACAACTCTTCTTGTTCGTCAACCAGATTGTCTTTCGGTGTTCATATTCCAGTCGTAAATAGCACAGGCTTCGCAACCTCTCTCTCTCTCTCTCTCTCTCTCTCTCTCTCTCTGCTCTCTCTTTTAAGACTTCCCAAAACTCCTTCCTTCTCAATGCTTCTTCGCTTCACTGCACAAGAATCTGAGTGAAAAGCCGGCATGGCACTTCACTGGCTAGACGGGAGGGAGAGCCTAAACACTGATTTTCATGGGTCGCTCGAAGCCTGCCTCGTCGTCTCCTCAGATTCCAAGCCCCACCTCTGCTGGTTCGCAGGCGTCACCAGCAACTCTCTCTTTCTCTCTCTCCCCTTGATAATCAATGGCCTAAGCAGGACCCTCAAGAATCAATAGAACGAGCAGCGATTATCAAGATGAACTGAAGCGAAGTGAGCACACTGTCTGGACCATGACTCAAGAAAACAGAGAACAATGTTATTTTTTCTGCCTTGGCAAGAAAAGCAAAAATGGGTAGCGCGGAACATTCCAATAACGCACGTCTAGTCTCGGAGAGAAAATTTTTAAGGCTGTTTCACCGGCTGTGCTCCAAGCCTTTTTAGGCGGTGGAATTAGCATTGCCCTATACTATCACATCTTCTAATTATATGTCAAATTCCTACTCATAGTGTCACCTGTAGATCCTTTATGCCTTGTGATGCGAATGAGAGGAAATTTAATACAAATGCTACTACCATAAAAACAAGCCGCTCATATTGTATAAAGCATTTGTACATCATGTGAGAAAATAAACTTTTACGAAAGCTGAAAAGCTTTCTTATATAACAAGGTTAGTTACCCTGTTTAAATAAAACATTATTAATAATCGGTCTATAGCGGAAGATATGCCGAAAGATATGCTGAAAGAATCAATAGGCTAAAAGAGCGTGACAAAAAGATTAAGTTTGCTCCAACTATAGGGCGCCTAATTTGGTGCAACGCGAGTAACGAATTTACGTTTGTGCTTGGAGAGAAGCCTCAATTTTTGGAGGACCACTTGCTTGATGGAGAAGCCTAAATTAGAGGGAAGTTGGGGAGGTGGTTCCACAATGACGTGATCTATCATTGGCAGGACCACTTTAGAACTCCTTCCATGGCCTCAAGATGATTGGCGAATCTTCTTCCCCCATGTCCGTCTTTTTGGATTTCATCAGACGTGAAAGGATAAGAAAGGAAAAGGATATATAGCCTGGGTTAGGTCCGGATTCGATCCTCTAACATGCCTTGCCTTTTGGTTTTCGTCCTTCAACGTGCCCTTTCAATCAAGTCATCTAGCTTGCTTAGTTTGCCCACCGTGGTCCTTCTATCATCTTCCATCAAATGATCGATGTGGCGGAAACATAGCCCCTATGTTGGAGTGGCGCTTATGTTTCGCCATCAAAGACGACAACAAAATAAAAAATGGTTTAGACAACAGCCTCAGAGATGGGGCGAGCTAGGGGATGCAATTTGCGAGTCCAATGATAACCGATCAACAAGGGTTCATTGGCGGTGATGTAATCGCCGGTGGACCCCCACTTGACCCTTGCTCACTAATGAGGTCTGGTTAAACATTGTTGCCGTCATTGCCGCTGCCGATGAGGATCAATAGTCCTCTAATGAGTTTGATGAACATTGCCAATTATCTAAGCCCTAGCAAGGGTCGCTACACTGGCGTATGGCTTGTCGACAATGGCTTTGGGATCCACCGCCATTCCTCTTCCGGCTCTCTCTCTCTCTCTCTCCACTCTCAAACTAGGCGGGTACTTTAGTGTGGTGCTGATTTTCTAGTGAATAATGCAATGCCAACAATGTGTTGAATTAGCAATTTCATGTTTATGCATAACATGAAATGTGGATAGAATGGAGTGTTGTGGTCGGGGCACATCATCATAATAGTGTGGAAGACCATGGTGGCAGCAATGATGGCGACTAGGGGCTGCGGGGCGACGGTCGGTAATGTTGGGTGAGAAAGAGTTTAAGGTAGGTTTTTGGGTGATTTTGTTGATTAGGTTTCTGAAATTTATGCAAGATAAAAAATGTGAAAAAGGTGTTTTCTTTTCTTTGAATTAGCTTACTGGGGGTTCGCTCCAGTGGCCACCCTTCCAACATGGAAGGGGGAGGTAAGGGGTTCAAATCCCCACCTTCTCAGGAGGGGATGGGGGTAGGGACGCGTAAGTTTCGAGAGTGGGTTGCGACTCCCACGCCCTGCAAGAGGCAGGGCACAAGTCTGCGAGTGAGTGAGTGTAGAGTAGGAATAGAGTAGGTCTGACCAAAAAAAAAAAATTAGCTTACTGTCCCGTGCATAGCACGGGTTCAGGATTTTTTTAAATATTCTAATTAGCACATTCCAATATACATATTGTCAAAATTGTGCATTTTCAAATCTAATATTTTAGTCAGGATGAAGTGATTTTTTTCGAGCATTGAGCTTGCATGAATTTATAACAAAAGATGGTTGCCGCATAAACACATGCGCTCCTCTACACTATATATGGAAACGCGTGTAATGTGCTTATTCTATATTTATGGCAGATAACATAGGAATGGACTTGAGGGAACGTTTATAATTACCGCAATTATAAACATGTGAGTCAAATATAACCATACAATTTCATCATCTATATATTCTTTGTTTTATAAATTTCAATAATATAATGTTACTGAAACTTTAATTATTAAAATATTAATGAACATAGTTATCAAGATCTATTGAACAAAACTTAATTTTAGTATACGGATTTCTCTTTTGTTTTTCGTTCCAATAGAATTCCATGTGTGTTTGCATCATCTCTAATTTTGAGAATGTGCTTGACATCTGGCAAGCCAAAAGCAGCAACTCTTGGGGACCCTTCACCGCAATCCCATCACGATGCTAGTGGGAAACTCAAAACCGGCACTCTATTTCCAAATTGTTCTTTATGAATTAATAAAGTTTTCTGAAAATAATGACAAATTGAGGAATCAAATCTCTGATCTTTGGCTTGCAAGTCGAGTTTTGGATCACTTGACCAACTATCGCCCTGGTATTCATGTCTACCATTTAGTTTGCCAAATGTCAAGGACCTAGTCAGAATCTATAATTCTCCAGTTTACTAATTTGATATATGATTTTCCCTAAACTGGTCATCTGAAAATATTGGAGAATCAGTCGACCTCACTTTAGGTCGGGAATAAAATCAAGAAGATTACTACAGGGTACAATTCCTATTCTTTTGGAAGGGATCACTTCGCTTTATTTGATTGATCAGTTCGTATTTTTTTTAGTGCTCATTGAATTAATGATTTGATAAAGAGGAAAAGTTAATTGCAAGTGTCTCGTGTCGGCGTCATTCAATTAGCCACCCATGAATTAGTCACGAGGTTCATGAGCAAAAGCTACCCACCAATTTGACTTGGGGAGAGAGAGAGAGAGAGAGAGAGAGAGAGAGACCTTAAATCCTTAGCCTAGGAACGTGAACACTTCATCGCAAGACCTGTTATTGAATACGTCTCTTAGTAAATTACGAAAGGACAATAATGCGTTACAAGATACGGGCGTATATATATATATAACATTATCTTGTTGAAAAGCGCAGAAAAAAATCAACATTATGTGATAAAGTAGGATCTAATAAGTATTATCGTGAGTTTTCCTAAAATACCTCTTAATCAGGAAAAACTTGCACGTTAGAGTATGACCATAACTTTTTGGGAAATATAATGGTATCTGATCGCCTCTCTATATCTACATGCATCGAGATATATGAACACCATGCGAATCATTACTGTACGTTGTAATTGCACATTTACCTTCCATGCATGTGCGATCACACGCGCATAGGTGGATGTTGGGGATGGCTGGTGTGATGGTGACGGGGTGGCTGGTGGGACACGATAAGGATGATTAGGGAAGATGAAGAATAAGGAGGGGAAAGTATGCAAATGAAAAAAAAAAAAAAAGGAATGGAAAAATGGGAGGATAATATATTCTCAACTCTTAAAATTAAATATGATGGTGTATCCTCCTTGGTAGTGAAACAAATCAAGGATTCCAAATGACATCTTAAATAGATGAGTCGTACCTCTTATGATCATTACAATAACAATCAGCGAAATTAGCACTCTATCTACATATACGATATGATATGACACAATACAATACAACATGCCATGAGATTTTATTCTATCAACATATTATTTCCCTTTACTTGTACAATTCAACTATCTACTTTCCTATTTGATTGACCTCATGAAATTCACAAAGTGGGTAACATACTCTTACTATGAAAAGAGCGAAAACAATTCCGTGTTTAAGATAGATGGACATGTGCTGGAAAAGCTCACTTTATCAAGTTAAAATAACTTCATATTTAAACCACAATCAAAATTTCACTCTTACGTATTCCCGCATTAAACATGAATTTACACATATTTCATCTATATAAGGTGAAGTCCCATGTAAAAAGAAAAATACCCATCATTAATTTTTCCTCTTATTCATATGATAATCACGAATTGTATTGGATAATTAGCATAAATAAGCACCTTTATCTCATGGTTTGAACAAGTGGATCAAAATGGACCGACGCTTGGGGGGTAACATCAAGACAAATAACTCGGTTGGCTTGGGACCTTCTCATCTAACCCATCCCACACATGAAATAAATCATAACTTTTGTTCCACTCATCATATTCAAATGCGACCTTTTCCTCAAAGGAATCTCAAAAAAAAAAAAAATCTGTGCTTATCTCCTTCGCAAACCCAAAATCGAATATGATATTCACCAAAAGGCATTCCTCGTGGGACTCGTCCGAAACAACGCAATGCGATCGTGAGACTTCTTGAGGGCCATCGATGTTCGGAGCCAGGAACAGTTGACGAGGCCAAACCATCCACATAGCACCAAAAACGCTCCGTGATTCGGACATGTTTGGCAACGGCGCACGCGAGAACGTTCTCAATTTGGATTGAAAAAGCAAGTACGAATCACGCAAGAGGTCGGCTGAACGCACAGCATAAAAGGAAGGGCCGTCCCGGGATATATATGGAGGGAATCGAACGTGATACTTGTGGCTTTGCTTGCTCTTGCATAAACCAACAACACCGGCTTTCACGAATGAAGGAAACGTAGGAAAGAGAAGGAATTCATGGACTCGGTTGTCCTGCTAATGAAGCGGACAAGGCCAAGTTAGGGCATAGGAACCACTATGGAGAGCTCGTGTGATGTTGGGACCAAGTTTTGACCTTATGCTCTTTCTTGAAATGGGGTTAATTTTTGGCTCGTTGAAATGAGTGATGCATGGGGTTTTTGATGTCGCGACATTATTGGTTAGATATCTCCAGATCGATTTCTATTGCTATCGACTTATGTATTCACTTCATTTCTATGGTATGAATTCTTGCGCCCACACATCGTAAGCTTGTGCCCTAAATGCTTATGTCATTTTAACAACTTGCATTAGAGATAGGGAATCCAAATATCTAATAATTTGAACTGTTTATCAATGATTCGTTATTCAAATTGGAATTTCAAATTAGTAGTGATTTGTTGTTGAAGAATAACGGCTAAATGCAAAGATTCATTTACAATATTTTGCAAAGTTACAAGACAATGTTTGGTGCTTAGATGTTTATCCCAAATTCAAATCTCTCTCATAGTTCATCGCATCAATGCGTAAACTATTTGACTATTTGGCTTTATATTCTTAATTCACCCTTTATATGAAAGGGTGCTAGAAATTCAAAGATTGGTATTGTTCCATTGAAGAACCCAGAAAGAGTTTATCATCTAAAAATGTTTTATATAAATGCAATAGACCGTAAGGAGGCGTTTGTAAACCCCAGTTTCCCAAAACGAGTCCTAACATCATTCACCCCACCAAAAAATTCGCGATACCTCTAAAGGAGCCCTCACTGGTCCACGTGGCATCCATGACAATGAATTCCAACCCCGCTAAAATCTACAGACACTGTCTGGTCCATTTGGCATACTGATATGAAAACACCAACAAGGATTCACCCAAAATCCGTCCTTGCAAAGGCCCTTGTTCTAATGACATAAGGTTCCTCCACATGGGATGAGCGTGTGTGCGCGAAGATGATGGAGTTCCCACCAGCCGATCGCTCCGTCTCCATTACCCCGGTAGCATCATTACCATTCCCATTCTCGTCTCATCAAGTTGGTCACAGATTTTGCTTTCTGCTTCTCAGAGCACGTATCGCAATTTCAACTGCATCACCGAGAGCTAAACCTCCGTGTCTGCCACTTCGGGTGATACTCTTTTGGCCCCGCTTTCCTTGCGTGGGCTTTCGCCTCTCTCCTTTTTACCTCTATTGATTAAACAGGATGAGAAAGTTCCCTCGAATTTTCGTGGCACTCTCTCTCTCTGTCTTGCCTCGTCCTTCTTTTCTTTTTCCCTCTGTGATGAAGCACTAGTTGCATAACCCTTCCCACTTCTTCATTTTATCTCCATGGGTTTGTCACATGTGAATCAAGGAAAGCACCTAAAAAAGTTGCCCCTCGCCCGTGTCATCGCCCCTCCGCCTTCCCTATATAATCGCCCTTGGAGGGACTTACTGGTCGAACCCAAAAGTTTCACAGCCCCTACTGTAGTTCAACAAATTTTGGCCCTCGACATGTCATTTTCCCGTATGAAAAACTTCTTACAACGGTTTTGTGATGATGAGTTCCGCATGGACAGTGTCGCCCCCGGCGGTTTCTTCTCCAGTGATCTCCTCCCATCACTTGGAGCACGAATCAATCAAACCACTAGGCTTCGGAAGTACATCATCTCGCCTTATACCCCTCGATATAGGTGTAGATTTTCTCCTTCTCCAAACATACATTTAACTGTCCCAAAAAACCATTACTTCAACTGACTAATGTGCTTGCTGATCCTTCTATCCAGGGCATGGGAGATGTGGCTCATTGTTCTGGTCCTTTACTCAGCGTGGATCTGCCCGTTTGAGTTCGCGTTTCTGACTTACAAAATTGATGCCCTTTTCATCATTGATCATATCGTCAACGGGTTCTTTGCCATTGACATCATTCTGACCTTTTTCGTGGCATATCTCGACAGCCAGTCCTATCTCCTAGTCGATGATCCAAAGAAAATTGCTCTCAGGTAATGAAGATCGCATCAACTTCGACCACTAATTCAAGATGAGCTTTTACTCTTTTTACAGAGCAAATACCTGAATAATCATTCCATCTAACATTCAGGTACTTGTCTACCTGGTTCATTTTCGATGTCTGTTCTACTGCACCATTTCAGTTGATTAGCCTCCTCTTCACCAAACATAGCAGCGGGCTCGGCTTCAAAGCGCTCAATATGCTCCGGTTGTGGCGATTACGGCGAGTCAGCGCTCTGTTTGCAAGGTCACCCATCAAAAAGAAAACGACTCATGAGTTTCCTACAAAGCATCCGTGACTAATCCTGATACTCACAAGCCGCTTTGCTTGTGTACAGATTGGAAAAGGACATTCGGTTCAACTACTTCTGGACACGGTGCACCAAGCTGACCTCTGTAAGCCATTCTGCAAACCTCTCTTTCACCTTCTAGGGCGATAGGAAGATCGATTCAGTCCCCTGAAAGCCTGGGTTTCTTTTGCCCCTTGGCCTGTCTAGGTGACCCTCTTTGCCGTGCACTGCGCTGGATGCTTCAATTATTTGATTGCTGATACATACCCCGACCCGAAGACAACTTGGATCGGTGCAGTAAACCCGGAGTTCAAAACAGAGAGCCTCTGGGACAGATACGTCTCCGCCATATATTGGTCCATTACCACATTAACCACGACAGGCTACGGAGACTTGCATGCAGAGAACACCAGGGAGATGCTATTTGACATATTTTACATGCTTTTCAACTTAGGACTGACATCTTACCTCATCGGTAACATGACAAATCTCGTCGTGCACTGGACCAGCCGCACCAGAAACTTCGTATGGCTCTTTCCATTGTTTCCTTTTCCCCATCACAGTCGTATTATAAAATGTTACAAGGACTTACGATTAGGCAGAGCTAGGCCAGTCGAAACATTTCCCTATTGGAGAAAGATAAACGTATGTCTTTCACATAGCTAACAAAAATTCCGTGAACCGGGCCGAGAATCATGTCGGTTCATTTTTTGTTGCCCACTTATTCATTACAATCAGGTTCTGTTCTTTGTATTTGCTAACCAGAGGATTGCTTTTTGGCCATAGAGGGATACGGTCAGAGCAGCTTCCGAATTTGCTACACGAAATCAGCTCCCCTCGTGTATACAGGATCAAATGCTCTCTCACCTCTGTCTCAAGTTCAAAACTGAAAGCCTGAAGCAACAAGAGACCTTAAACAGCCTGCCCAAAGCCATCCGTTCGAGCATCGCATACTACCTCTTCTTCCCAATCGTTCAGAGCGCCTACCTGTTCAAAGGGGTGTCCCATGACTTTCTTTTCCAGTTGGTAATACTCAAACACATTTCGGGCTTTGCATTTTGTCATCAATTTCTGTTGCCCCTCTTAGCAAACTCAGCCATTATTCATGACTGTCCTATATTTTATGGACGGACCGCTCAAGCCTATTATGCTTCCATTCGCGCATCCTACATAATTGAATATTTATCTACTTTTCATCTAAAAGGTGTCAGAAATGGAGGCCGAGTATTTTCCACCGAAGGAAGACGTGATTTTGGCGAATGAGGCTCCTACAGATCTTTACATACTCGTTTCAGGAGCAGCGGTAAAGCACACTTGTCCCCCTTTCCATGTCCTTAGATCCATAACGATGCCTACCTTGACTTACCTAGTGCAACATATTGGCTGCAGGATCTGATTTCCAGTGTCGAAGGACACAATCAAGTGAGAGCATGTGACCTTTAATGAGAGTAACTTCATTCACTCCATGAAGTTTTCATGGGATGCTTAATGCTACTTTTGCAGGTTCTTGGGAAGTTGGTCAGGGGGGATGTGTTTGGGGAGATCGGAGTTCTTTGCTACAGGCCACAGCCACTCTTGGTGCGGACAGCAGAGGTCTCGCAGATACTGAGGTTAACTAGCACTTCACTGGTGAACATCATGAAGGTGAATAAGGAAGATAGTCATGTCATCATGAACAACCTCTCCATGGTAATCCAGTGTACTCTTGGATACATAGACATTGCATCTTTTGTGAATTTAGAGTCAGATTCGGTTTAATCGCATCTGCAGAAATTGAAAGAGTCAGAAAAATTAAGGTTTGCGCACCCACGACATGATGGACCAATCCATGGTGAATGGCTTGACAGAGGACAGCCTGAAGAGGCTTTTGTTTCCTCCAAATATGAAAACGACCCACAGGAGGACTCAATAATGCCGGAAACGCAGGAATCCAATCTCGTAAATCCAGTCTCCACCAACATTGGGAAACTGAAGAGCTGGGACCTGAGCATTGATGACATCTTACTTTCTTCTTTTGAAGATAAAAAGATACCAGAGGAGCATAGAATCAACTTCATTGGGCCAGAAATTGGTGCGAACACAATAGATGCCCAATGCAAGCACGGATCCCTTGGGGAACCAAAGTTAGGGAGATTCGAGTTGAGAAAGTTGCCCAGAGTTCCCGAACCAAACAAAGAGAGGTTTTTACCCAAAGGTGTAGTAAAACAATCAACCAAGAAAAGAGTCACCATCCATATGCAGGTCCCAAGAGATCGTAGTTCATCATTGAGACAGCCTGCAAAGTTGATAGTCCTGCCGGATTCGATAGAAGATCTGCTAAGAGTTGCTGGTAAGCTTTATTTGAATCATTTGATTACTCAATAACGAACTTCAAAATTCAGTCTCCTAATAAATTTCTCAATACATTCTTCAAATTTGTTGAATAAGGTACTATGTCAGCAAAACTATGTAATTGTGAATGCATTGCTTGTTCTGTCTGTCTGTCATCCTGAAAACTTGTTAAAACTGCAGGAGAAAAGTTTGGATGCGACCCCCGAACCACAAAGTTAGTAAATGCAGAGAACGCTGAAATAGATGACATTGAAGTCATTCGAGACCATGATCATTTGTTTTTCCTTGAAAACATGGGCTATCCAGTGGCATGACAAACTATTGCCGGAGTGTATGCATTGCCATTAGCCTCCAGCTTGTAACCTTTAGGCAATGTGTATAGTGATCGGTCCACAAAAAATTTACTAGCTTAATGTTCGAGTATTGACCGGCCGGGCCAACTAATGTAGAATAATTTAGCCAACTCAATGAGAAGTACGTCCCTCTTCGTCGAGCGCTTCTCATGTTGCATTCATTTCTTGATAAATGGACAAGCATCCACAGCATTCCGAACCAAACTATCTGTTAGGAGACGAACCAGTTGATTGAAGAAGGGTGGTAATTTATGCTATCAGATACTATCAGTTAATGAGATAGAACGGTGCAAAGAAAACCTTTACCTTGCTTCGTAGGAAGAGAAGAAATGGATTGAATCTTTTCCGGTACCTCATCCTGAGAATAGATCATTCAAGAGAGTCCAAGTCTGAGCCGATTAAGTATTAAGTTATATCAATTTTCATTCAAAAACTTACGTGAACAATATATAGACCAACCAGATATGTAGTAACTAGTTCACGCAATTAATCTTCTGATGTGGGATTTATTTCTTGGAAGACGCTATGGTAAAATCTCCTCACTTTTGATCCTTATATGTTGTTAGGTCGCTCCCATTTAGTTCAAGTATGTATTTGTACCAACGTATGTAAACTTGAATTTCCTCATCTTTGCTAGTCTACTGCAACAGCATTATCTTCGACCATCACACGTGTAGTCAAGCATGGACTAGCCCGTGATGACACACCAAACCCGAGACCGCGCTGTCACGCCAAAATTATTGCCATCGTCGTGATTAGCAAATTTCCATTCGATACCTTTTTGATGAATTCACAAAAATCCATGCTAGGAGCCCAACATCGACTTGGCCCTGATACAATAAGTTGGGAATGCATAGCGAAGTCCAATTCCTTATTCTAATGAATCATCATAACACCTTGACTAATCTACCTTCCAAAGCGATGTTAATGATACATTCTTTCATATCAGCCCAACAAAGCTTAAACCCAAGATCGTAAAAGGCGTAGCGAAGTTCGTTACCATCTGAGCCAAACACCCTATTGATGTATCACTAGAGTTTAAAAACATGACACACATATTTTATCAATGAATAATAATGATAAACTAAAATCACATTGTGAAAGTAATTATAATTCCTCAAAGAAAAAAAAAAAAAACTGGAGCTATACATCATTCTAGTACAGTGACTTAGACAAGTTTAATAGAAATCAATTAATGAAAAAATCTTAAATATAGCAAAACAGGGATAACGTTATACTGGAAAAATTGGTTCCGTGAATAGTCAGTTATGCTTCTAATTAAGTCTTCCAAGCATATATTACATTAGAAACAAAAGAAATTAAAACCTGCGCTGCTTAGTAAGAGTCATTTGATTTGAACTTATAAGAATTTTGTTCGATGAGTTTGATTAGTCCCTACCAAATCATTTTGCCTAACCAGTACTTCAATAAATATTGACAAATATGTGTATTATCTTGGGTAAAATTGGTTAAAATGAATCACTTATACCTCCCACGATGACCAATTTTTGTGGGAATTTGTTCTTGTATAAGTCATCTTTGACCCAGTCCTGGAGAAAGTTTATAGGTAGTTTTAAAGTGCGTTTGGTAATATTTCTATTTCTTAAAACAATTTCTATTCAGAAATATATATATATATTTGTAAAAGAAATAATTTTTCTATCTCTATTCTCGAAAACAAAGAAGTAAATTTTTTTCACTTCTTATTTCTCTTTCAAATCTATTCTCTAGCTATTTTTCTATTCTTTGGTTTCTATCTAGAACAAAAGAATAAATGAAAAAAAAATAAGATGGTTTCCAAAATAGGATGGTGGATTTTTATTCTTTTTCTTTGTGGGCATGGCCTGGTGATCACTCTTCTCATTCCTACAGGGCCTGACTACTAGGAGAAGTGAAAGATCAAGTTCTTCATCTATTGGGCCACACCTTTGGATCTGATGGGGTTATAGGAGGAGCTCAAGGGAGAACGAGAAGTAGCCCTACTTTTCTCAATTGATGGGCTGGGCAATTACCAATGCCGGCTCCAAGCTAAATGCGTTTTCTGGTTTTCCTTAGTTTTACTCTCTTCCTTTATGCTTCTTTTTTCCCACCTGAAGAACCATTGGGAAGTATAGGTTCATCTCTACACCTGGAGTTCATAATTTGCATGGTTAAGAACTCTTGAATCTATGGTAGATTTTAGTTCATGTAATAAAAATGTATAATATCTCATATTGTGATACTCTGAATTGCATATCCAATAAAAGATATCCTATTGTGTTCTAAGTCAATATAAGTTAACACCCACCCTCAAATTATCACAATCTTATATAGTTAATCAAAGTACTCCTTTTAGGGTGTAGCCTATATGGAACAGCAGGGATTGTTAGAGATGGTATTGGAGCAAAATCCTCTATAAAAGGTGTGTCGTTTGTGGACAGATTAGGCTTGTACCCAACCCGGCAAGGCTGGGGAGCGATTGCCAAGGCAAGAATTCAGACAAGTGCAGCTCTTGACAAGTTTTCAAGAAGATAGAAAGAGTAGGAATGGACCAAACCACACATCGAATATGGGGAGTATGGTCTAGTTCAGGAACTAAAATGTATAAACTGTTCTAAATCAGAGTTACCTACATAGGTCAAAGGCTTAGACTTTACCAATTTGCAACAGAACGAGGGTATTCTAGTTCTAGGAGTAATTTTACCAAGTAAATTTATCCTCCAAACCTAAGATGATCCCAATTCTCGACGTATGGGACTTGCCTATATTAGTAAAATACTCATTCTTTCGAGGATACACTCAACACAACCCCACCCAAGAAAAAACGACAATTTTTCCCTTTCTCCCACGTCCCACTTAGTCGCCACCGTTGAGCACCCACAGCGTCTCCGTCACCCATCACAGCTCAGACGTTGTCCCGTCGCTGACCCATTTCCCCGTCATCGCCACTCCACTCGCCAACAGCCCCATTGCCCATCTCTCTCCGTCGTTGAAGAGTGCAAATATCTGTAGTGGCAATAAAGCTCTTAGCGTTTGCAACCACTGTCGATTAGCATGCCACCTAGGCCCCGATGAGGTCGAGTCTGAGTACGGTGACACCGGATCTAGCTTGACCATTTCTGACCCACCCCGCGAGATTGAGAGAAATTGGGCTTGTAGGGTCTGCAAGGCACAAAGAGATTGAGAGAGAGGCTTGGGCTCATGCAATTGATATCGGCTAGTGCAGCGAGGCTGCGCCGGCGAGGGTGCGTCTGGTGGAGTCAGCATGGCAGCATCATCATGCGGCGAAGGTCGTCTTCCATCTCCAGCAGGAGGCCAAAGCTTGTACGTGAGGGCAGCGCCAAAATGAAAAGATGGAAAAAGGAAAAAGGGGGAAAGGAAAGGAGGTAAAAGATAGGGACAACTGGTTACTGATCTGCCACCGTAAATTTAAGTTACCTCACTTTTTTCACCGCCTACTATAATTTAGCATTCAGCATGGGAATTCTTCATTTATGAGGTTTAGTCTTTTAAAAATATATATATATATTGCCAAACCTTGATTTAATATATAATATAATCCTTAAATCTTAATCCATTCATTATGATTCTTTAACTATTCCTAAATGTCTAATGCCTTAACTATCCATTATCAAGTCAAATCAGTCATTCGTCACTATTTACAAGTTTTAAATTATTGCTCATATTTTAGAACATCTTTTCATCAATTCATTTCCAAAATTAACAAATATATATATATATATATATATATATACATATATTATCTTATTTATTACCTTTTTACCTTTTGGGTACTTATAAATAACACTATAATTCCTTTACCAAAAAAAAAACTAATACTATAATTCCATTTAAGTTATATTGGATTGATATTCCGTTTATTCTAAAAATTAATGTTTTCATAAGAATATTTAACAACAATATGAATTTATCTATGGATTTTTCATACTTTTATTAATCTACATCTTGTTACCAATATTTAGATAGATAATATTTGAAATTTTTGTGTTTCGACTTTTATAATTAAATTTAGTTAAATCTATATTATGAAATTATATTATCATTGATTATCAACCGGATACAACTCTAAATAGGGCTCCCATATTACTATTCTAGAGATCATAAGCTACAATGTACTTAAATGGAACTATGTTGTATTTTTAAAGACCGAAAATGTAAGGAAGTAATGAAAAGTTAGCCACATTTCTTTTTTGGTTGATTTATGAAATGAATTGACATGAAGAGATATTCTTAAATCTAGGTAATGGTATAATTATGAAATCTTTTGACTTTTAATAGAAAGTTGAGGGACTAAATTGAAAAAGAGAATTTACCAAAAAAAATTGAAAAAAGAGAAAATTTAGGGGGTTAAATTAAACCAATTAAAAGTTTAAAAAAAAAAAAAACGACATTGCTCATTAGGCAAGATTGAGGCGGGGGCCTGCATTCGTGCAGCCCCTACTGCCACAAATTATGACATAGGCTCAACAACAAATGTTTGCATTGATTTTGGTTCGGTAAATATGAAGCTAGAAGGATGGAAGGAAAATTTGATGTCTAAAGCAAGAAAGGAAGTCCTGTCGAAAGCAGTAGTTCAGGCTATCCCACAATATGCAATGTCAATATTTAAAATCCCAGTATCTATTTGCAAAGCTATAGAACAAAAGATAGCTTCCTTTTGGTGGAAAAACAACGAAGCGAAAGCTGGAATCCACTGGAAAAACTGGAATATAATGAAAATGAGGAAAGATAGTGGGGGGATGGGTTTTAGAGACCTCATTACGTTCAACAAAGCCATACTAGGAAAGCAAGCATGGCGAATGGCAAAAAACTCTCACACACTATGGATTCAGCTTCTGAAAGGGTTATATTTTCCTAATACAAAGTTCTGGCATGCAAAACAGGGGCAAAGAGCTTCGTGGGGATGGAAAAGTCTCCTAGTTTTGAGGGAAGCAATATCAGAATCGGCCCAATGGGCAGTGGGTGATGGACAATCAGTTAGAATACGGCAAGATAAATGGCTAAAGTGGGGTATACTTATCGGACTAGCTAATCGAGAAGACCCTGAATGTGTTATTGAGTTGATCAACAAGCAAACTTGCTCATGGAAAGAAGACATAGTACAAAACACGTTTGAAGACAGCATTGCAAATGAAATACTGGCAATTCCTATCCAAGCTACAAGCGAAAAAGACAAACTAATGTGGACAGCAACAACATCAGGCAGCTACACAGTGAAAAGTGGGTATAATCAACTAAGGAAAGCAGAAATCAACCAAGCACATAACGAAGCATCAACCTCATACCAGAAGCCTAGAGTGCTATGGTGTAAAATCTGGAGCTTGCAGATCATCCCAAAAATCAAAGTTTTTATGTGGAACCTTTGTCAAAATGCTCTCCCTATGAAAGAGAACTTATGCAGACGAAAAATCATACCTGATCCGACTTGTCATTTGTGCAAAAAGAAGCACAAAATAGCAGAACATTTATTTGCCCCTGGACATCCAAAATTTGGTCAGATCCACGCATTAGCATACCAGTACAGAGCAAGGGACTAACAAGCATAGATCGGTGGATCCTTCACTACAAGAGTGACTTACCAGAAGCACCATCCCTCGAACTAGTTGCCGAAACGCCCTGGTTTGTGTGGAAAGAGAGGAATGAGGCCATCTTCCGAGGGAAATTGCTGGATCCGCAGGGAGTAATCTCCGAAGCGCTCGCAAAGCACGAAGACTTCAGAATCTGGAACTCAAAACAGAAAAAGTGTGGGGAGAGAGATCGCACCTGTGCAACGAAAGGGAATCCCCTGCCTTGAAATTGCTAAAAATAAATGTTGACGGAGGATTTAGAGTGGGCGCATCTACAGGAGCGATTGCTGGAGTATGCAAAGATGCGGCCAGAGTTCTGCTAGGAGGGTTCACACGCCAGGTGAGAGTGCAATATGCACTTCAAGCTAAAACCCTAGCGTTGCTCGAGGGGATAAAGTTTGCGCACGAATGGGAGAAAGGTAAAGGTAAAAGTGAAAGTACAATCCTCAAATCTGATTGTTGTGTTGTAGTTCAGGCACTGTTGGGGGAGAACCAAGTACCGTGGGATATTGCAGCACAAATCAAGATGAGCCGAGCCTCATTGTCCTCTTTGCCACATTTAAGCCTCACTCATTGCTTCATAGAACAAAATAAAATTGCAGATTGGGTTGTTAAAGCCCAACTCGATCATCACCTCCCTCAGAACTAGATTTCAAGCCCACCCCAACCATTGTTTGATTTTCTTTGTTCTGAAGCCCAGCTGGGTTCATGTTCTACGTTATCTACTTGAGTTGAAATGAAATGCAACTTTTTTGATCAAAAAAAAAAAACTTGGCCTAAGGTCAGCCCAAGTTGGTAATTTGAATCATTTTTCTTTTCTGAGGGGATTTTAAATTCACAACGTTTTTGCGTCATTTCCTATTTCAAATCTAGAAAGAAAAGTATTCAAATGTCTTTATTGTTTAAAATGTCTTTATTGTTTAGGATAATGGTCAATGGATTATTTCAAGCGCTTCAAGATGAGAGAATGGTTCATCTGCGTTACTGCACCCTCTTCGCAGCACAACTACGTCAGTCAGTCCTCTAATGACCCTTCATTAACGGGTCAATCCAGATATTTTAAAAAAAAAAACTCTCTCTCTCTCTCTCTCTCTCTCTAATGACCCTTCATTAACGAGTCAATCCAGATATTTAAAAAAAACTCCTCTCTCTCTCTCTCTCTCTCTCTCTCTATCTAAACGTTCAAAGAAACCCTAGTGATCACAATCTCCAATTCCGGGCACATACCGTTTTCTCTCTTGTTTTCTCCAACCCAATGCGTCACCACCCAAAGTCCCACATCCTTCGATGGGTCAACAAAAGTTGAACTTCGCATCGTCCCTCCTCTCCTTGGTCCTGTTCTTGATCGTCGCTTTCCCTTCGCTGTCCGATGAAACCCCATCGCGGACCGCCTCTTCTGGTGTGCCTTCACCGACTCGCCAACAACATCAACAGGAGTTCCGTGTCAAGAATGGGCTCCCACCTTCATTCCTGGGCAGAGGATACCACAAGAAGAGGAAGGCTATGAAGTGGAAACGCCCGGCCAATGATTTAAGGACGAGGCCGTTCTCAGTCATGCTTCCCAAGGGTTTTGTCCCTCCTTCTGGTTCATCCCCGTGCCACAACGATGATCCTGTCGGTTCAGTCGCGGTGTACTGTAGCCTCTCAACCACGAAAAGCTACCGATCGAGGCCATGAGGAAATCAGATGCAAAAATGCAGAGAGGAAATAAGGCGGTTCGTATGCTGAACTAATTTTGCTTTATTTTGATGTTAATCATCATCTTCTTTTTTTCCCTTGATGCGTTTTCTCTTCGGGTTCGCTCTTGCTCTTGTTCTCAACACATACTTGTATAATCAACCCAGGATGGTTGGATTGTTCGTACATTCATCTGATCAGTTAACAGTTGCTCCAAATGCAAGAAAGGTATTTTTCCTCAAGATACGAACAGTGTGATTTTGCCGCTACGATGAAATAAAGAACATGAAATGATTGCAAGCAAACATTTATACAAGCACTATGCCCTAAAATTGCAACACAACTGCAATCAAATTCTCCTTATCATTCTCTAATATCTTTCTTTTTTTATTCTTTTTCTTGTTACTCTCTTTTTCCTTTTTTGGCTTTAGATTCATCTCAACAGTCTCTCGTCTTATTGAGTGCAAGACTCCAAGTTTTTCTGGGGTTGAATTCAATTTAACCTCGCATCATATCTTTTCCTGGGCGAACAGCTTACTCTGATTAGCTGAAAGTACACCTATTCAAGGAAGGCAAAAAGACCTATTTCCAGAAGTTGATTTAAGAGAAGGGCATGAGAGCCTATGTGTAAATGATACGATTGCACAAAGCTCATTTGGCTAACCAATAGACAGTTCTCTCCTGTATTCAGTTCATGCTTGTTAACAAATAAGGCAGAGTACCAGTGCAAGTAGTTACTCATGCTGGTGACAACTCAGTCGATCTGCTCGTGTTCTATTAACACTCCAATCTCACATCGGATGAAAGAAAGTTTGTGATTTGATATATAAGCATCGAACCTCCTTAATGATCACCACCTCGAGCACTTCTTTCGGGTCTTTACCAGATCAATATGGTCGGATATTTAAATTTTTATCCACACCTATAAACTCACCTATATATGGGCTTACCTCTTTTCGACTTATTATTTGCGTTTTCTACTTCTCGTGCTTTTCCCATATATACAAAAATTGAAAAGAAAAGAATATGGCATGGGGTCGGATTCTCCACAGTAAGTACAAACAATCCCACGTTTGAGCATCCAATTTAAATTTTGCTCACATCTTACTTGGTCCGCACAGCGAAAAAATTTATAACTTACCAATCTAAAACAAGTTTTCTCATAATAAACAAAAAAATGCCAAAAAAAAAACTATGCCATGTACTCAGATAATGACTAAAAACCATATATTGCTAAGACAAGGGCTTTGGAAACAATGGATTATGACTAATTACAAACGAGACTGAATCTGTGGGGCAATAATTTACAACTGGCAAATAAATATTTGTTTAGAAAAAAACCCTAAATCCCCTTTGAATGAGCTTGTACTCTGTTGAGTTTTCCGAGTGTACCACGCCCGCCGGCCCCCAAAAGGAAAAATACTAACTGAGTTTTCTATGGAGATCTGACCAAGTCAAATGATAAAGTAATTGATAAATAAGGGGATCTCTGCAGTCAAGTTCATTTGACATTCCTATTCTTCTCTCTTATTCTCGTTCAAGCCACTGTAATCTTAATGCCACGAGGGATGGAAAATCAAGAAAGTAGCTGAGATGTCTGTTACTTTGACTTTCAAGTATCTAGTCTTTCAATGAAAGTCAACAAGTTTGTTGAGGAGCCTAAGTATTAGGCGAAAAATTTGGAAATCAAGCATGTGAACTTGCATCGTCGGTTGGGTTCTTGTTTCCTTATGAACGGATCCTTTCGTGGCGTGCACTCAATGCAGGCAATGGGATGGCTCTCTTTGCAATGCTTTTACACGGTCCACAATGCGTCGGATCTGTATATACTCCAATCAAACCATGTATCCTCACGTAGAGCATAACCCCTCTTTCTTGGGCTATATATCAATCTGAGTGCACGTGTGAACACAAAAGAAAAATCTCGCGCAGGGTTTTAGGATGTTTGGAATCAAAAAGGTGCAATTGACATCCCAGTTCAGTCAAGTTATTCGGTATTGGACCCTTTTATGGCGCTTATGAAAGCACTGGAACCTTGTGGCGCTTCCCCTTTCCATGAGAAGTTGGTATGGCAGATGACGATTGAAGAGAATTGCTGCCGTTGTATATCGACATATGAAGAATGGATCATCACAGTTCGCCATCAATGTATGGTTCGGTTTGATATAGGAGAGCATGAAGTGTCTATTACCATCGCTTGAAGATAATTGAGATTATGGTTAAGATGTGTCGGTACAAAAGAGGATCTTGCTTTTGGTGAAGCTAGAGCCGGTCCAGTGCAGTGTACTCACAGGTGAGGGTCGATCTTATTAAGAAGAAACCCAAGTTGGATATGTGGAGTAGAAAGGGAAGGAGTTCAAAGACATTATCATGAATATTAATATTTTAATTTTCCTAAACAGGATGAGAGTTTCACCCTCTTGTATTCACATCTTCATCCTTTCTGTTGGGGGTTTCCTTGGTATTTCCGATTCAATTTTTGGCTTACTAGTTCAAGAACTAATATATGGATCCACGTGGATATCGCCTTTGTCTTTGGTTTTGATATGGTAGGACGAAAAAAATAATTAGATCATGATGAAACGAAGTTAGAGAATATGATCAGATCATGCTTTTATCATTTCATTGTAAAATACAGTCTCTGCGTTTTGTTTAAGGTACAGTATAAAAACAAATTTGCTTTGTTTAATGACATTTCAAACATAGAAAAGAGCCCATCTTGTATCAATTTTGGATTGGCTAAATCTGTCGCAACAACCGTTAAGGATGGACATGTAGGGTTAGAGACTGTTGACACTTTTAGGGACGGTGATGGGTGTGCAATCCCCAATATTGCATAGGGAGGACAACCTTAGCCAACCGATGAAAGCTCCATGACGGACACCATACTATCGCATGATGTCAGTTTTTTTAGCGTGAGAATTGAAATTCAAAATGATCTTTCCAAATTCTAATCTAGAAGTGGGATGATCACCTCATCAACATGTTTGGTTAGAGAATTGAAGCATGTGAATAGCAAAATACATAGCATGAAACTTCTCAATTTATCTTTTGGTAAAGTATGGTAAGGCAATGAATAAGACTGGAATAAAAATACCATAAACGCAAATGCCACAACTTTTTTTTCGACCACTTAAATGTCATAACTTCTAAAAAAAAACGTTTATTTAATCATCATGACTTTTAATCTTTTGGTGTAACAAGATTATGGGCGACATTGTTGAGTTGTTAGAACGATCTCTTATGTGTAAAGTGATGTCCTTGCAATAGACGAGCTGTGGAACGAACCATCGCTTTCGCTTGTGAAAAACCTTTGATGCCTCACTCACCTATTGATTTATTGGGCTCTACGCTCGCGCTTTTAGAAAAGAAAAAGGAATTACACCTACGGACTTTCAATTTCGACTCAAAAGGGTTTGGAATATCAATTTAGTTTCCAGGTGATTGCCCAGTGAGATTTCCGGTAAAGCAATTTTGGGCCTCCGAAGGCATTTCAGTCAAAGCTTCAGTGTTTTTTGGCAACACAATGTGAATTTTGCTTTAAAAATTACTCAAAACTCAATACAAAACCCCTTTTGCTTTGGGCATGAGATGTTTAAGGAAGCAACTCCCTCGAACTAAACCTTTTTTGTCCCCTTGAAATTTTCACAAGTCCCATGTTACCCTCGTCTTTTTCTTCAATTTGTAGAAAACACCATTTGAAAAGAAAAAACAACATAAGGGGACAAAATTTTGTGCGACAAAAGAAATGTTGTCAAAATTAAAAGGTTTATAACAGAATTGAGAAAAGTACAATAGATTTAAGATTTTTTGGACGATTTTCCTCTTTACCATCAACCTAGCCTCGTTACTCTCTTGACACCCCTTCCCTCCCCATTTGGCACACAAGGTCGGCAATCGACACATTTCGGAAAACTAATTGAACATGAGCTCATTAGGATAATGAAGGGAGAGAGAGGAGATTCAGCGGAGATAATGGTGGGGACGTGCCTCTTTTTTTTTTTCTTTTTGAATTAATGATGTACTTCGCTTAAAAGGATGATCGTGCTGCCGGACAAAAAGAAATTTCTATACAAGTGGTCTTATGCACCATTAATTAGAGAGGAGCCTTACTAGGATAACCGCGTCGTTACTTTTTAATGGTAATGGTGCAACCATGGCCACATATTTCATTCCATGGAAGGTGGGCCACATGTTGGAGAGGCAGCTGCAATGTACATATACAATCACTCAAGCAAAAAGTATAAATTCAATAAAAAAGCAGTTAAAAAAGTTTCCGAATTTCCAATATAAATAAGAGGCAAGTGAGACTTCTTCACTTTTGTGAAACAAACGGCACTGTCATCTATTTTATTCCATATGGAAGCTTCACTCTCGTGAGACTAACGGAGCCATGATATACTCTTTTGCCATTTGAGAGTTTTAACTATCCGCTCTCTCACGAATCATTAAATTGAGGGTGGATAAAACCGTTTATAGAAAATAAAAATAAAGGTATGTTATAAATACTCAACCTCTCGAAGGTAGGCCAATTTTAAGGGGACTAATGCTTGTGTCCACTCTTTCGATGCAAAATCAAGGTGAGATGTACTTGTACTTATAACAAAGGCCACCTCCACATCGAATGTGTAGAGCTTGGGCTTCGGGCTCGAAAGGTCCCTCACATGCCCAAAGACCAACTGATCCTTCGGATTGAACATATCTAGCTCATTGAACAAGAGGCATCACAAGCGATTGCTGGCTGGAGTACCGCCTCAAAATAAGGGTGCTGTCCAGCACATCTATGACAAATGCAAGAGCTGTTCGTTAAGAGTTTCTTAAATCAGAAATAGTATTGTATTGAAAATTCCAAGAGCAAAGAAAACAATTACAGTTCAATCTGCTAAAGGCAAAAGAATATGAGTGATTACTTTTAATTGTTCCCATTCGAATGCAATGTTTGAGGGGCTCTTGGCATCTGTTGGGATATAACATGCGGAAACGACAAGATCTTGCAATTATGTCAACGCGAAATAATCAGAGAAATAAACGAGAAAATCCGGACACCAGAAATTTACGTGGTTCGGTCCGAAAGATCGATGCATTTCCATGTCCACGGGGAGGAAAAGCAAGAAGAAATAATCCACTAAAATCGGAGAATCGGATTTTTACAATCGCTCAATCGCCACCGCTTCAATCGCTCAATCAAGTTTCCCACACCTAGATTTAACCTAAGTGTATAAATAATAACTCGCTTGGGTATAAACTCACGGCACAAATTACGCGCTTTCAAAACTCTTTACGTACGGCTTCGCAAGGCTTCAAGATCTTGCGGATCTTCTTCAAGCGAAGTGGACGTGCGGCTTCTCACCTACGTAGGGTTTCTTTCGCAGCTCCTTCGGCGGCTTCTCTGATCGTCGCACGTCTGCCTCTAGGTAGGGTTTTTCTTTTCCTTTTATACGTGGGTGTGTGCGTGTGTCCAAGGCCCAAGGTCAAAAGTTTGACCTTGGGCCCACCTATTTTGTTTCCTTCTTGCAGGTGACGTCTGGACGCTTCCTTCGTAAGTGGATATGTGTGCCCAAAGTTTGGGCCCCACCAACGTTGGCTCTTCTCGTGCAAACTTGGGCCCATGTAACAAACTTTCAGCTTCGGCATGTTCCGCAACAGCAAAGAAGAAAGTTTCCCTTCTTTTATTTTTATTTTATATTTCTTCTTTTTCAGCGAAAAACTCGAGATATAATTTTAACACTACTAATGGACTAATAGGATAGGATCCCAATATTATTCTACCTCGCTTTCATGGTTGGACCACAACTATAGTAAGTTGTGGTGAATTTACATTCTTAAATAAGAAGATATTAGTTTCTCATTGTCCTCTTTTCTTCAAAAAAACAATGATAAGTATTAAATTTGAAAACCCCTGAGTTCATCTGTGATTGACATATGAGAAATGCAATAAGATGAACCATTGTCTCATGTTTAATGTTGAATACGCTTAAAAATTTTGACTTAAAAAGACCGCACTATAAGGATCAAAGGTGCCTCGTCAATTTCACTCACGCATGCGCGCACTGATGCGCAAGCATACATACATATATATACTAGTTTTTTCTTATCAAAATACGTATATACTAGTTGAAAAACCAGCAATCATGCATATAATTAATAATTAAGGGAGAAAAGCACCAACATTACGAACAGCCCAATACCTATTTTTGAATTGGAAATATTTTTGAACCACTTACTAGGCTATCAAATGTATTAATTAAAAATTCAACTACCCCATAATATATTATATAGTCCATATCTATAATCACTTGCCTATGGGTGGACCAGCAAAAGGACAAATAATTGCATGGACACTCTCTGCCTACAGCCTCTTCCTAGCTATTCAAGAACACTTTGCTTGACCAACAAAAGGGTACTAAGAATTTTTACTCAATTTCTTTTTGTTTGGAGACTTAAATATCAAGTGGCTTCCCACCACCCCATTCAGTGGCTGTGTTGGTATGCGCTCAAACCCTCTTCATGGTAGGGTGAGAGTTCAAATCCCACGGTTCGCATACTGCACATTCATTAGTGGTCTTAAGTGCGGCGTCGTGGTGATGGGTCCTACGCTAGCGCCGCCCGAGATATAGTCGGTGGCCCTTCGTGGGCCGTGAGCACCTGTAAGGTGTGCCAGGCCGGATCCATATATATATATATATATCAAGTGGCTTCCCAATATTCCCACTGGACTTTTAGACAAGCATGACCCATCCTTAAAATGGTTGGTTCTCAATAGAATCTTGCCAACCTTCAAGTGACCAGGTCAATAAAATTTAGTAAAAAGTTGTAGTATCTTCAGCATTACTCAAATTTGAAACTACCAGCACAAGTATCTGGAAAGAGAATTACATTGACCTTTTTTTGGTAAGGTTGAATTAAAAAATGGGGAAAATTGTGCAAAAGGTCATAAACTTATTACACTTTTATTAATTCGGTCATGAATCTTTTAATTTTGTCAATTGAGTCCATCAAACTAATTTTGACCAAAAATCACTGACGTGAACACCAGCCTTCCTACATGGAACGATCAGCAATAATGTAGACAATTTTAATAATATTTCAATATTTTCCAAATGTTTTAGTTTTTCTCTTATTTTATTCTTTCTTTCTTTCTTTTTCTCTTTCCTTCATTACTTTTGTCTTTATTTTTCTTATTGTTAAGGGTTGGCAGGAGGCTGCCAACCACTAGCCGACAAGGGCCACGAGCCCTCAGCCAGTGGCCGATAAGGGCCACGAGACAAGGGTGAAGGCCCTCACTCATAGCTAGGCAAGGGTCGTGACCATTGCCCAATGGCTAGCGATTGCTCACTGCCCTTGCATGTGGCTTATGAGGACTCGTGGCCAGCCCAGTGGCCAACAGCCCCCTACAAGCTCTTAACAATAAAATAAAATAAAATAAAAAAGTAAAGAAAGAAAAAGAAAAAGAGAAAAATATTAAAATGTTATTAATAATTGTCCATGATAGCATAGGCCATGTCATGAAGGATGGTAAAACATAAAATAAAAAAAATAAAAAAATAAAAAAATCGGATTCAATTAACAAAATTAAAAGTTTACGACTGAATTAGCAAAAGCGTGATAAGTATAAGACTCTTTAGGCAGTTATCCTATGAAAAAGAATATGTGCAAGATAGAATTATGTATTTAAACATTTACCTTTTGATTAAAAATCTATAAAATAATTAATTGAAGATATAGATTGTGATCCCTTGAAAGTAAGAGGTGCTCTTTATTTTTAAAATAATAGTATAGCTAAGTAATTTTATTTTTTTATAAAATGAACGACTTCTTCATCTACTAATTCAGATTTCGTAAATTCCAAAATAAATAGTGTGGAAATTCTCAGTCCTCAACAATTCCAAGATGGGGACATGTCATCTTTGTAGAGCACAATAGAACGTAACTTCAACGCAAAGTAGAGCATCCACAAATTTGGCCTAGAGAATAATTTGTTAAAGATTTGGGGTGTAAAGTAAATATCTATGCCCTCAAACTCCTAAATTTCACACCTATTTGTCTTCTTCATAGGCATGTTCATCCTTAGAAAAATAACTTTTAATAAAAAAATTAAAGATAAATACATTAAAAATTTTAAAACTTGTTATGAACGTGCATTTGACTCATAAAACCTTCAATTCATTTTGGCATTATGACAGCCCAAAAACATTTTTTTACTATTATAATGGGCAATATAGCCATCACCACTCAACAAATCAAAAAGCAGAATTTGCAAAAAATTCATCCTTCTGTCTAGCACCGTGATCATCCTTCTAAGCGAAGCACATCACCAGCATCACCACTCAACCACCTTTCTCTCCTTTCATGATTTTAATAAGCTCAAGCTCGATTAGTTTTCCGAAACGTGTCAATTGCCGACCTCGTGTCCCGAATGGTGAGGGAAGGGGAGTCGCAACAATAACGAGGCTGGGCCAACGGTAAAGTGGGGTGGCTTTTGCGGATGCGGTGGCTGCAGCTACGGCAACAACCACTTCATCAACGTCAATGACGGGCTAGTGCAATCGTGGGACGACGATTGAGGGTGGAGTAGGAAGGGGTTTGCGGGTTGAGGGAGGCGTGTTGATTGTTGGGTTATGTTAATGTTGGTGGTGGGTTTGTCTTAGTTCACGTGTACATGTAGGTAATAGAAGAACACATCAATGTATGCCACGGGTCCAGGCAGCAACACTAGCGCCCTTGTACAATTACAGCATAATCTAGATCATTAAATTTTCTAAGCCGGAACACCATGCATAATAGTTACTATCGTATAAATGAGAAACCATTTAAATCACTTTTTCAGTGAAGTTATGAACAAAGCAACATCATCATAGTTTCATTTTATGAACTAGTCGAATTCGCAAATGAAAATTTCTTCACTGGAATTGGAAATTAGCAGTCGATTCTTTTACTAAGGTTAAGGGTCAATATTATATAAATTAATTGTACACCTGATAAAAGCTATATAAGTAATACAGGAGAAGGTATTGTTGAGAGATCACCTCTAAGTTGTCCTTTGCATTCAATTGCAACTTGAGAGTTTTAACTAGGGAAAAAGTCACCAAAAACCCCAAACTTTGCTTCGAGTGATAGATTTACTCCGAACTTTATTTTGTGACGTGAAAAACCCCGAAATTTGCTAACTGTGACACATTTACCCCAAAATTTTATTTGTGACACAAAAAATTCCGAACTTTCATTTGTATGACACATTTACTTTAAATCATAAGGGCGTTTTGGTCTTTTTACTTTTAAAAACTTTTTTCTTTTTTTTCTTCTTCTTCTTCCTTCCCTCCGCCGGCCATGGCGGAGCCGGCAGAGGGAAGCCGGCATCCAGCGAGGGCCTCCCTCGCCAAATCTGGCGAGGGCACCCTCACCCGACGCCGGCAAGGGCACCCTCGCCCAACGCAAGCGAGGGCGGCTCTCGTTGGCGTCGGGCGAGGGCCTCCTCGCCAAATCTAGCGAGGGCACCTCGCCCGACGCCAACAAGGGCGGCCCTCATCAACGTCGGACAAGGGCCTCCCTCACCAAATCTGGCGAGGGCACCCTCGCCCGACGCCGGCGAGAGCACCCCTCGCCGGATCTGGCGAGGGCACCCCTTGCTGGCATTGGGCAAGGGAGGCCCTCGTCTGACACAGTCGAGGGCCTCCCTCGCCCGACGCCGGCGAGGGCGGCCCTAGCCAGCCCAGGCGAGGGCGACCCTCGCCGAACGCCGGCGAGGGCAGCCCTTGCTAGACGCCGGCTTCCCTCCGCCGGCTCCACCATGGCCAACGGAGGGAAGAGAGAAGAAGAAAAAAATAAAAAATAAAAAACAGAAAGAATAAGACGAAAATACCCTTAATGGGGTAAATGTGTCACAGTTAGCAAATTTCAGGGTTTTTCACGTCACAAAACAAAGTTCGGGGTAAATCTATCACTCGAGGCAAAGTTGGGGATTTTTTGTGGCTTTTTCCCTTTTAACTATCTACTCTCTAACTAACCATTGAACCAAGAGAGGATAAAATTGCTGATAGAAAAGTTATTTCTAAAGTATGCTATAAATATTTAGTCTTTCTAATGCCAGTCAATTTTAAGGGGACTAATAATGTATTCACATTTTTGAATGATGCAAAATCGAGATGAGAGATACTTATATTTCTTCAAAGTTTTAGGTGATAACTAAAATCAAATGAATTGAATTTTTTTTTCTCAAGTGGATAACCCTGTTTATAACACCACGAGGTATTTTTATAACCTTGAATACATCCATCAAATAGCATAAATATTTTATATCTATCTAAATCAAACAGCTTAAAACGTCCCCAACAGTACAGTTTCCCTCTCTTTTTTCACCCTCTTTTTGCTGGCTTCGCCCGTCTCCATCACTCTTTTGGTTTTTGCTCTTTCCTTCAATTTGTAAACCCAGTAGGTCCCGCCTCTGCCAGACAAAAACAAAGAATTCACGCCCTTTGTGACACGTGGCGCATTCCGTTCCTGTTCCCAGACTTTCCGGTCCGACAAAGTATGGGTAGTGAAAAAGGGAAATGAGCATAGGATGTGCCTGACAACCCGTGATCTCTTGGCAGCTTTTCACCTGTGAAATGCCGCTGGGCAGTTTGCCTTCGTTTGTTTCACACGTTTCAGCTGAGAGAATCAATCTTGGAATTCACGCCCACATCTACACCAGATAATTCCGACACCGGTCGCGAACAACCCAGGAGAGCCCGCCCAGCCCCGCCTGGAGCCGGGCCGTCCCACGACGCTTCAGGTCGTGCCTGTACTCCAACACGACTTGCCGTAACACCTTCACGCCAAACATGTGGAGCTTGGGCTTCGGGCTCATGAGATTCCCCTCGTATGCAAAGGCCAATTGATCTCTCGGATAAAACGCATGTGGGTTGTTGAACAAGATCCACAAAAAGAGGTTGCTGGCGGAGTTAGCCGCCCCAAAATTCGAGTGCTATCGAGCACATTTACAACAAATGTAAGAGCTTTTCGTCAAGAGTTCCTTGAGCTAGAAATAATCATAGAAAATTTCAAGAGCAAAGAGTACAAAATGATTACTCTTCAAACTCCTAAATGCAGAAGAATATGGACTTACTTTTAATAGTTCCTATTCAAATGCAATGTTTAGAACTCTTGGCATATTGATGCTCAGAAGGACTAATAGTGTAGGATGCCTATATTATTCTATCTCGCTTTCATGGTTGGACCACAACTATAATAAGGCATGATGATTTCACATTCTTAAATAACAAGAGCAATATTGATTTCTCGGCGTCTTCTTTTCTTCAAAAAAAAATTATATGTATTATATAGAAAAAAAATCTTGAGTTCATCTGTGATTCACATATGAGGAGTGCAAAAATATTGATAGTTGACCCATGATTATATGTGCAACACACTCTAAAATTTTGAATTAAAGTACTGCACTATGAGGATCATAGGTGCCTTTTCAACTCCGCACCACGGAAATGCACGCGAACGCAACCACATACATGTTGAAAAAGCTAGCAATCATTCATATAAGTAGTAATTATGGGAGAAAAGCACCAGCATTACAAGCAGCCAAAGCCTGTTTTTGAATAGGGTTCCTATAAATATTTCTGAACCACTTTTTAGGCTATTAAATGGGTTGATTGATAGTTCAACTACGAACTACCCAACAATCTATTGTAGAGTCCGCATCTATAATCACCTGAACGTGGGTGGACCAGCAAAAGGACAAATTATTGCATGGACACTCTCTGCGTACAGCCTATTCCTGGCTATTTAACAATAATTTGCTTGACCAATAAAAGCGTACTAAGAATTTTTACTCAAATTTTGTTTTTTTTTGGAAACTTATATGTCAATTGGCCTCCCAATAGTCCCATCAGACTTTCAGACAAGCATGACCCATCCTTAAAATGGTTGGTTCTCAGTAAAATCTTGCCAGCCGTCAAGTCGCTTTTGATCAACAGAATTTAGTAAAAAAAAAAAATACATTATCTTTTACTCAAATTTGAATTTCATATGTTCAGGCTTGAACTTTATCAAACAATGAATGAAGTTACTGGTACAATCAATTACAAATATCTAGAAAGAGAAAAATACATTGTCCTTTGTTCCGTAAGTTGAATTCTAAAAGAATATACACACAATAGAATTATGAATTTACACATTTGCCTGTTGATTAAAAATCTTTAATATACTAAATGAGGATATTCTAAGAAAAAATAAAGATTGTGGTCCCTTGAAAATAGAAGGTCCTCTTTATTTTTTAAAATAATAGTATAGCTAAGTAATAATTTTTGTATAACGAACGACTTGTTTATGTACTAATTTGGATTTCGTAGATTCCAAAATGAACAATGAGGATATTTCCAATCCTCGACAATTCCATATTGAAATAGTTCCAACGTAGGGGCATGTCATCTTGTAGTTGTAAAGCACAATAGAACATAACTTCAACGCAACGCAGAGCATCCACAAATTTGGCCTAGAGATTAATTTCTTAAAGATACGGGCTGTATAACAAATTATCTGGGTCCCGCCATTATTGTTCGCCCCCAAACTCAGAAGAAAAGCTGTGGAATATGCTAATTTTGCAAAATTGCCCTTGTACTACCAAATTTCACACCAATTTGTCTTCTTCATAGGCACCTTCATTTTTAGTAAAAATATTTTTATTAAAAAATATTACTTAAGATTTGGTGTATAAAATGAAGGCTATAATATATTTTGCTCACGTGTAATTAGCATGGTTGATTTCAAAAAATTTTAATTGGATGAGATTACGTACTTATATTTTATGTGGGTGATCGTCTAAAAAATCCAAGAAATATTGTACAGCAGCCCATCATGTCCTACAAATGACACAACAATGGTCAATGCAACTTGACCTGACAAATGAGATTCAAACATGATAGGAAAAGTGACATGACATGGCATCACATCATTTTATCAATCAAATCATCTAATCATTAGATCATTATGTTAAGTTAATTACATCTTCATCCATCAATCAGATTATCAAATCATTAAATCATTAATTGAGTCATCAGTCAATTAATCAAATCTACAAGCATTGCAAGAATCACTTGGTCATCTAATCATCATAAGTCAATAGTCGAATGTATAGCGAACAAGCAATCTACCCAAACGGAGAAATATGGGGCTTAAACGAACACAAACCATGTAGGTTAGAAAATTTCGATACTAGTATTGCCCCAATCGTTCAAGAATTGACTAAAAAGTTCAACATCTGTTTCGGGAAAAGTGCATTTCCATCGATGTTTTTGGAAGGTTGTTTCATCAGAACTCAACACTCTTGTTGTGGATGCTTTTTTGACAAACTCACTTAAAAGTTAAAATGTCTTAGCTAGTAAAGTAAAGTGAAAATCCCTACAGACAAAGAAATCCTTACGATTAGGTGGATGTGGACCGGTCAAAATACTTGTCCAAGTGTGTTTGGTTTTCGTTCTTAAAGTTTCGAGACACAAAGGATCGCTTACCCACCGATTACAATGGTCTTAGGGAAAAGGATGTAACTAAACTAGCTTTGGGGCTTGAGAAGCCAAAATAAGACCCTTGCATTTCACTACATCCATCACCTCGTATCCCTTCCAAACTACAATGTTTATATCACCAACGATCGTAGCATGCATTCTAGCGCAATTTTCAGTGCGGCAAACATTGTAACAACCTAATTCATATCGAAGATTCAAAATAGTCATTACCACAATTTAATAGCATACATGATTCTCGTAATATGTCAGCAGCATAACAATGTTTTTTATGACTTTAGATTTCATTTTGGCATTATGATGGCCTAAAAATAATTTTTTTTTTTTTTTAACTATTCGAAAGGGCAGCATAGCCGCCTCCCTCCCTCCAAACACATCGGTTTATGCCACATGTCCAGGCAGCAACACTAGCGCGGTAGTACAATCGCAAGATAACCATTTTGTGCATCATTGAATTTTCTAAGCCCGAACTACATGCATAATGGTCCCAATTGTGTAAATCAAAAACCACTTAACTCGCTTTTTCAATGATATTATGAACGAAGCCACATTATCATAGTTTCATTATGTGAGCCACTCATATTTGCAAATGAAAATTTCTTCAACAGAATAAAAATAGGTCATCTATTTTCTTAATAAGGTTAAGGATCTATTTTAGCTAAATCAATTGTATACCTAATAAAAGCTATATAAATAATACAATTGAAGGCATTATTGAGAGATAACCTCCAAGTCTCCCTATGCATTTAATTGCAATTCGGGAATTACTTTCAAAAAAAAAATTGAGCATGCACCACTAAGTTTAGGAAATCTTTACACGTGAAGTACTTATCCGTCATTAATTTGAGGTTTTATCGATTTGCTTTCTCAATGACCATCCACTCAATGATGGATAAATCAACTTGTGGAGAAACATTTTTGCAATATCAATGTATGCTATATTATTAATTAACTATCATTTCAAATGCAAAGTGATTCTTGTGTGAGCCAATTTTAAGAAGACTATCGCTTATGAGTTCATCATCCACTCTTTAGAACGATGCAAAATTAAAAAGAGACATATGATGGCTCAAATCAAATTAATTGAATCTTATTTTTTAAATTAAGGGAATATTTACATCGAATTTCATAACCATATTTACGACACCACGTGGTCTTGATATAAACTTGAATTTAGCCAGCAAACGGCATAAAATCTTCATATCCATCTAAATCAAACAGCATCGCTCTCTTTTTCGTCCCCTTTTCCTTTTTTCCCCTTCATCGCTTGTTTGTTCTTTTTCTATGTAAACCCAATTGGCCCCACTCTGCAAGACAAAAACAAAAGAGTTGCTGCCATTTGCGACACGTGGCGCGTCACCGTTCCTGTTCGCCGACTTTCCAGCCCGGCAATAAATATGGACAGAGAAAGAGGAGCATGAGCGGGAATGTGCCTAACAACCTGTGATCTCCTGGCAGCTTTTCGCCTGTGAAATGCGGTTGGGCAGTTTACCTTTTGTTTGTTTTCCAATGCATCAGTTGAGAGATTCAACTGTGTGATTACTGACCAAAAAAAAAACTGTGGGATTCACCCCCACAACTCCTCCAAATACTTCTGGCAACCGCCGCCAAAACTGCCGTTCCCGGACAACTCTGGAGAGCCCGCCCTTTTTGTCCTCCGCAGCCCCCCGGCCCCGCCCGCAGACGAGGCAGCCCCGCCACGCTTCAGGTTGTGCCTGTACTCCATCACGACTTGCTCGAACACTTCCACATCGAACATGTGGAGCTTGGGCTTTGGGCTCATGAGGTCCCTCACGTACGCAAAGGCCAATTGATCCCTCGGATTGAATGCATCCAGCTCGTTGAACAAGAGGCACGAGAAGAGGTTGCCGGTAGGAGTGTGCCGCCTCAAAATTAGGGCACTATCCGGCACATCTATAACAAATATAAGAGCTTTTTGTTAATAGGTTTTTGAACCGGAAATAATTTGTACATTGAAAGTTCCGAGCTCAAAAAGCAAAAAAATTGTTACAATTCAATCTCCTAAATGCACAGAGTATGAATGGCTTACTTTTAATTGTTCCTACTCGAATTCAATGTTTGAGCTCTTGGTGGATGCTACTACAGGACTACTAGTGCATGACCCCACTATTAATCTTTCTCGCTTTCATGGTTGGACCACAACTATAATAAGTTGTGATTTTACATTCTTAAATAAGGAGAGCAATACCAATTTCTCACCATTGTCTTTCTTCCAAAAAAAGAAAAAACAATTACATGTATTAAGTAGAAAAAACCCTAATTTCATCTATAATTCACATATGGGGAGTGTTATAATATAAACAGTTGACTCATGATTATATGTTCAAATACACTTTTAAAATCTGAATTAAAGGGACCGCACTGTAAGGATCATAGGTGCCTTATTAATTCCATGCCACGCATGCATGCACGAACACACCAACATACATACACATATGCTAGTTGAAAAACCATCAACATTCATATAATTAGCAATTAAGGGAGAAAAGCACCAACATTACAAACAGCCAGTGCCTATTCTTGAAGTGGTTTCCTTCCTATAAATATTTTCGAACCACTTACTAGGCTATTAAATGAGTTAATGGATAGTTCAACTATCTAATAATGTAATGGTAAAGTCCATATCTATAATCACTTGCATGTGGGTGGACCAGCAAAAGGACAAATGATTGCATGGACAACCCTCTCTTCCTACAGCCCATTCCTAGCTATTCAAGAATAATATACTTAATCAAGGACATTCCAAGAAAAAACAAAGATGGTGGTCCCTCGAAATTAGGAGGTCCTCTTTATTTTTAAAATGATAGTATAGATGAGTAATTATATTTTGAATAGAGAACGACTTCTTTATCTACTAATCCAGATTCCGCAAATTCCGAAAAGAAGAGTGTGGAAATTTCCTCGTTCACTTTTCTCTCTCGCCATGTAGAGCTCTCCTTACCCTCTACGCGGTAGCTCTCTTCAAACCCAATTCCACCTCATTGCCTTTCCTTTCCAATCCTCAACAACTTCAATTTGAAATAATTCCAAGACAGGGACATGTCATCTTGTAGAGCACAAAAGAACGAAACTTCAACGCAACGTAGAGCATCCATAGTTTTGGCCTAAAGAATAATTTGTTAAAGATTTGGCGGTGTAAAACAAAACAACTGGGTCCCCCCATTAGCTTTCACCCCCACAAAATGAGAAAGAAAAGCTACGGAATATGCTGATTTTTGCAAAAATTCCCTTCTACTCCCAAATTTACACCTTTTTGTCTTCTTCATAGGCACGTTCATCTTTAGTAAGAATATAATTTTTAACAAAAGAAAAAAATTGCTTAACATTTGGAGTATAAAAGGAAGACTATAATTAATAAACCGGATGAGATTACAAACTTATATTTTTTTGGGGATAATCATCCAAGAAGCACTAAGCATACCATAGAGTGGTCAATCCAATTTCAAACTTTTCAATCTAATCAGTTTGATCCAAAGCTTTTTGAGAATTTACCAATATAGCTACTTCGGTCAAATTTAGCTGAAAATCGCTAACATAAACGCTAGCTCATATCAAGTTGCCAAAAAGGTTGAGAACTAAAAATGATCATTGTATATAAATATGTACTTTCCCCCTATATCTTTTCTTCACCTATTTTCTTTTGTTCACCTCAAATTTCTTCACCGAGTTTTTCTTTCGCCTCCCACACTTTAAGCTTTCCAACAAAAAGCGAGGCTGTTGAGAGGCACAACAACAAATGAAGAAAATTAAAACGACGATGGCGAAAACATCCGGTCTAAAGGGTGACTGGCCCGGTAGGTTCGTTAACCACTCCTAAAAAACACACCTGGACCAGCAAATACTGAGGACGATACATCGAGAGGTTCTTTCAAAATCAATGCAAGTGGCAAGTTGTTTAATAAAATAATTATAATTGTATATTTATAGTCAGGTCAATCCTATTTGTATAATCGCTTTGGCTATATTAACCTAAACTTTTGTTTTTTATTTATAGAACAACGTCATGCGATGCACGTAGTCTTCAAGTGGTTTTTTCTTTAATGTAGAAACGATGAAAAATATGAATGGGATTGGCCCCTGTTTCAACTAAATCGTTGGAGAATAATTTAGGGAAAATACCCAAAAGCATGGCTTACTTTTCACACAATGTCAAAAAAAAACATCTGTGTTTTCTAAAATACTAAAGTACTACCTCCATACGAAATTCCTACTTTGAAAAGACTAAAGCGGCACTCTGCAAATCCTCAAACCACCAAACTTTCCTACAAACCCTAGGTTTCATCACCCACAAATTCCCATCTCCCCTCCACCACTCACCAACGTCCGAGGCCGTCTTCCGCCTCCTGCTCTGCCACGGCGGTTGTCGTGGCCGACTCGCCTCTCCACCACTACCCTTAACTCATTCCCTTGTCTCGTGACACTACATGTGGCGGCCATGGCTGCAAGCTCTAAGCTCTAGCGATAATGGCATGAGGTTAGAGCATGAGTGTATCGGAGATTTCTAATAACATTAATTTGCGTTGCTTGTGATCTATAATGTAGATAGTTTGCTTACACGTGTAGTGCAAAACTATTATCTGTTATGAATAGGGATTACTAAGGACAACCTACCTCCTAGTACCCCTCGATAGCTTCCCTACTTATTTTCTAATCGGTATGTTAGCTTGACTTGAACTCTCACTAGACGTTTAAGACCCTCTAAGCACTATAATTTGTTTTCCTTTCTTCATTTCGAAATTGTTAGCCGGGTTCTTGGCTCCTTAACCTCACTGACAGTAGACAAATCAAAGTCATTATCAATGAAAATGTCTGGACATTAATTGCCATTGATAGCAAAAACATATACTGTCGATTAATTTTCTAAACATGCAAACGATGATTTTTAGCAAAATCTTCAGTAAATCATTGATATTCCTTTTTCTTTAGAACCAACCCTCGATGCCCGTCTTGGAACAAGTTAGTCCTGTGGCTTGCAGCCGCCCTTTCTGGCTCACTACCCTTTTCCCGTTGTCGCCTTTAATATATTCCCTCGTCTTGGACTTTTCTAGAGCAAGCTTTTCAGAAATTTTCCATCCAAAAAAGAAAGGAAAATTTTCTAATTCATTTTCCAAAAACTGTAAAAAATCAAGATTAGGCGTTTTATAATTTTGAAGTTAATGATGTTTTGCGAATTAAACGGAGGAGGTCATGTTACCTGAAGAATATGGAAGCTTGTTGTGCGACCATGGCTGAAGCCCATTCTCGCAGTAGGTCTCCATTTGCTTCTTCAGCGAATCCACGTCCCGCCACTTCTGCCACCTCGCGGTGGCCATCGCCTCTTCCATGGTGTGCACGTAGTACGGATGCCTCGACACCGCCATGTCCGCACCCTCCCGCACCAGCAGCGAGTGGACCAGCAGGACCGGATCGACCACCATCTGCAGCTTCGCGTCAATCCACACGCTGAATTTCGAGTTCGGGAACAGCCTGTGCACCAGGTGCTTCGGGATCACCCCGTTCATCGCCGGATTCTCGTACAGGCGCTCGCCCGCGACTTCCACGATCCTCCACGCCCCTATCTTGCGCGCCGCTCCCGAGTTCCGCGGGATCAAGTTGTGGTTCTCGAGGACTCTCGCGGTGGCGTCGTCGACGAACATGAAGAAGCACACGGTGGCGAGGGTTTGGGATCCGAGCCCTCTGGGCTGGCGGATCTTGTCGTGGTCGTTGAATATGGCGGAGGCCACGACGACTCCGCCGCATTTCTCCATGGCCTCCCTATCTGAATTTCCACGCGAAACGAAGAGGAAGGGATCAATTCAAACCCAATAAATTCCGATTCTTGCTGCAGCATTCAGGAAAGTCTCGATATTAAAATTCTAAATGAAAGAATGCCGACCGATATCAATGGTCAAGAACCTGAAACCAACAACACAACACAACAGAATTCACTGAATTTTCTGAACCCGTTTTCCTCATTTTGTGCGTCTTGGCCAACGTCTTGAGAAACGGAATCGATATGGAACGGAGTACCATAACAGAGGACCAAACAACACAAAAAGAAAAAAAAGAAGAAGAAAAGAAAATTTTCCTACAATTTCTGGCCAAGACTCACCGTCCATGCTGATGGGGAATTCCTTGAAGAATCCACACGGGACTTCGACGCCGTCGTTGCTATGATCGAAATAAGAAAACCGCTCTCGGGCACTGAACGCCCCGCCAAAGTTATCATCTCTGCCCTTCTTGTACCTCAGAGGAGGCGGCGGCAACGTCGATGGTGATGACCAGGAAGAATTCGCGCACAAATCTCTGATCTCCTCGACTGCTTTCGAATAATCTGATTCACCAAAAGGGGGAGAAAAACACGAGATCAGCGGACGATGAGAACGAGACGATCGCAGTTTCCTATCGGAAAATCCCAAACCCAGAAAACGGTTCGACGGCGGCGACCTGAGAAGAGGACGGGGGAGGAGCAGGCGGGGCGGGCGGTCGGGAGGGCGTACTTGTGCTCGCCGTAGGAGGGAGGGTAGGAGAAGAGAGGGGACTGGAGGGGGTCGAAGGGGGAGGACCGGAGGAGGCACTTGGTCGGGGAGAGAGAGGTGTAGAGGGCCAGGAAGAGGGAGGTGAAAAGGTAGAGCAGGGAGAAACAGAGCAGCTTCGATTGGAAGAGGACCGGTGGCTTCCCCATTGGAGTTTCGAGGCTATGGGTTTCCACGCCCTTTTGGCGAATTTAGTGGCAATCATTCCTTTTCTCTTTTCGCTTTAAGTATCCCGGAAGAATAATCAAGCGAGGTCGAGTCCTTAAATATTGCGTCTAGAAAAAAGGGCTTTTTTTTTTAATGTATTTTATTTGGCAGCGGAGTATCCGAGACTCTTTCGATGCTATATTAATTCCACCGGATACGATCGTGGGTAATTTTATTCTGGGTAATTTTATCGGAAATTACATAGATAGTTATAAGATAATGTACAAATACGACGATTCAAACCCATGTTTTGCTTACCATTTCATAAATTAAAGGAAAGTTGGTAATGTGTTCTGACACATAAATGCCAACTACCGCAAAGCATATGAGTGCTGAACTTTTTTTTGTCGTACCTCCAATTGATTGCCACTTGATTATTGCGTGAATTTCACACGCAACGCATGTAATTATTGAGTCACCGCATTGATTATCGAGTGTACAGAACATATTTTGGGCTGTCATGTTATCTGCTTAATTTTTGTAAGCTGATTAATGGTACTTATTTCACCGGAAAAGCGAGAAATCTTTTGAATTAATAGAATGAATGAAGGTTATGGAAAGGTATTCTTTGTTGATTCTGGATAGGAAAATACATGGCTGAATTAAAGGAAATAAAATTGCAAACATTGGAAATGAAAGGTTGCAATAAATGTAAATTGTGTAGGAAACTGAAGAAAATAAAAAGTTGCGAGGAATTTAAAGATGAAAATAAAATCATAAACAAGCGTGCTTTTTATTAATCATGCAAGAGAGTTTACAATGACAACATTGTGGGCTTTTATATCCCATTTACAACAATTATTAGGGATGAGCACGGTTTAGGTGGGCGTTTCTTGCTTTGGAATCAGAAACTACGTATTAATGACCGGTTCCGAAAAACTAGACCCAAGACTCGCATATTGATTCAATGGATCCACCCAAGAACCGAACCACTAGTCGGGTTCAATTCCGAGTGGGTCCATGGAACCAGTCCCCAATCCCTACAAAACATGTTTGGCCTTATATTCGGGTTAAATTGCAAGCCATTGAATTTGATTAATGATTGAAAATGATAAGGCAAAACGTATAAACAATATTTGTTAGCTAAAAATTTAATTTCTTCAAAGGTCATGTTGTGGAGAATTAAACTCTACGTTAGAAATATATGGAGAATCAAACTCTACATTAAAAGTCCTAACCTTTATAGAAGTTAAAACATTGATCACTTAATTCATCCTTTTTACGTCAACCTAATTTAATAATGGGAATGGCTAAGGAGAGACCTAATTATACTCTTAAACAAGCTGTTGGCTCTTATGGACATCTCCAAGTGTTTCTCTTCTTCCTCTACATTTGTTTATTTTATTTTGATTGAGAAAGCTAGTAAATGAATTATTAGAATGGAAAAAGAAAAGTAGGAAGTTAATCTCTTTACATACCAAAGAGACAAAATTAGTCAATAATGTCCAATAACTACAAATATACATATATGTACATATATATTTGGTCGAAAAATTATAAAATAATTAAGTAATTAAAATGCAATTTCTTATTTTAAATAAATATACCTAGTGGATCGGCGTGTTGTTTCATGCCTAGAACCGAGAATTGAAGTAGTACTCACCAGTTCCACTAAATTGGAATCGAGAATCAGACCGTTTCCCATGGGAACTGCCAGTTTCTATCCGGTTTGGATTGTAGACAGTTTAGTGGGTTCCCAATTCTTTTGTACACCCCTAATAGTTATCACACATGGTCATGGATTTTGTGTGCTTTGATAACTTCCTAGTGCTATCTAGAGTTATTGAGAAAAGTTACACGTTCTTAGATTCTAGCTACCTTCATCCACAAAAAGTTATAAAACTTGGAGTCATGGGCATAGTAATAAGGTAGCCTTGCATTTGTGTCGATCTAATGTCTTTCTTTAAGCTCCGGCACTTACCAAAATTTGCAATAGATGACTATCGACAAACCATGGTGACTAATGAAATCCTCATCTATACCTCTATAATATCTATTGTCAATGACTTCATTGACGAGTTATTAATTCTTTTGAATGGTCAATTGTTTTGTTCATCGATTGCTGTTGCTCTGACCTAGCTTTGCTCTCGCCCACAAATCTTGCTGCTTGTGGATAATAATCAAGAGTTGGTCTTTTTTCTTTTTTTTCCCCTTGCATTGACAGTACGGTACATGTTTGACTCTCGCACCATTACATGGAGGCAATCATCCATCTGCGTTAGAATTTTATTGATTTTTGGCATTTTCAATATTTTAACTATTCAAAGCACTTTATGCTTTGTTAGCATTGTGACTTTTCTTAACCTTTCAATTTTTAATATCTCAATATATTAATAGAAAAATAATAATTCCCTTTTTCAATAACAAAAAAAGGGTTTTTTTTAGCAATGGTTGAATATTGTTTATAAAAGATAAAGCTTCCTAATTACCTAACTATTAAATATTTAATATTAAAGCGTATTATACATTCTTAAATAATGTTTCTCGAAAAGGTATCTACTTGAAAAGAGGTAACTAGCTTTACAAGTAAAGCACTGGTGAATAATACAATGTCCTTCATAATATGATACGCAAGATGCTGTTTTTTTTTTTTTTTTTTTGGTCAAAAAAGGGAAACTATATTGAAGATAAAAACCCATTACAACCGGCAGCTAATGCATTAGCACATATAATGTCAATCAAGTAAAAAGGAGGAAACACAGCCCAATTTTGAAAGGAGGAAGCACGGTCGTGGGCCTTTGCAGCCCAGTCGATAGCCACATTAGCCTCTCTTCTGCAGTGGGTGAGGGAAAGATTAGGGAAGCTAGAATACAAAGAGGCGACTTCGATGAACAGAGACCGATCCTCCCATGGTGGCTGCCGTCCTCAATTCAGTTTCTCGACTAGAACAAAGCTATCCGATTCAAGAAGGAGTGGTGCGTGGTTTAAACCATGGCGTTGCAGGTGCTGAAGGGTCAAAGTAAAGGCATGGATCTCCGCCTGTAGGGCTGAGTTTGCAGCAAAGTGTTTTGAGAAACCATCGGTAAGTCTTATGTTATGATCCCTACAAACACAAGCCATATTACCTTCTCTAGAACCTGGTTGATGTGATCCATCGATATTCACCTTCAAGGTACCCGAATCCGGTGGCTTCCAAAGGGCTCCCCTATTCTAGAGCAATCTTCCTTTGCTGGTCAGAGAACAAGCTGTCAACCGAGCAACATGGGTTCTAGCAAGCGCTGCCTCAGCCACTCGAAAAGGTTGAAGTCCTTCATTTTGGAAGCTAAAACCATTCCGAGCTTGTCAAATCTGCCAAAACACAAATACAAGAGTCTCCAAGCCAGGTAAGGAATTATGTCTTTGAACTTTCTCTACAACCCATGCGTTGATTCTATGTATGTCAAGAGGTGAGATCTAAATATCAAATTGGGGATGAGACCAAACCCGTTTAGTCCACGGACATAGTAAAAATAAGTGTTCTAGGGTTTCTAGTGCATTCTAGTTAAATAGAAGACAACTCGGATCGGCAATAATATGTCTCTAGTATAAATTTGCTCTTGTGGCTAAAGCATTTTGACATAGCAACCATAGGAATGTTCGAACTTTTGGGGGTGAATGCATTTTCCAGATTTTCTTCCATAGCTAGCGTGGATTCTGGTAAGATGTGGAAGTCGAATTTTCTGTCTAAGTTGTTGCTAAAGCTGTAAGTGTATGATAAGCAGTTTTGACATTGAAAGATCCATCTTTGGTAGCAATCCATATAAGTTGATCCTTAACAAAATTGGGTCTCACTGGAATGGTGGTGATCTGGTCTATTCCTGTGTCGAAGAGTCTATTTAGCAGATTGACATTCCAGGTGCTGTCGGTTTGGTTTATAAGGTCAGCCACCAGTTGAGGTTCCTCGAGGACCGTAGGTCCGCCTAATATGCCAATAGGAACCCACCTATCACCTCGAATTCTGATTGATCTCCCGTCGCCTACAGACCAACGAATGTTGGGTAGGATGGCGTCTCATCCGATTAGAAGACTCTGCCAGCCCCAAGATGGGCGAGAGCCTCTTTCGGTATTACAGAAGGTCTTTGAATGGAAGTAAAGTCCTTTAAAGACTTTACTCCATAAAGATAAAGGCTGATTAAATAAACACCAAGCCTGCTTGCCCAGCATGGCTTTATTAAAATTCATCAGATCTTTAAATCCCAAACCACCATCTTCTTTTCTTCTTTTCAGAACTTCCCAACTCCGCCAATGGATTCCTGATTTACTCATATCATTCTGCCACCAAAATCTGGCAATTCTTTTCTCAATAGATTTGCAGATAGATACAAGTAACTTGAAAATAGACATGGCGTACTGAGGAATAGCATGTACGATAGTTTTAAGGAGAATCTCCTTCCCACCTTTTGAAATAAGATTTTCTTTCCAACCTTCCAATTTGGAATGAACTCTCCCCATTATCCATGAAAACGTGTCCTTTTTTGAACGTCCCCAATCAGAAGGTATCCCCAAATATTTCCCAGACTTATGCAAAATAGGTACTCGCAACTCCATGGCCATATTCTGCTGCAAACTAATAGGGCAGGCTTTTCCAAAAAAGATGCCAGATTTATTACGATTAATTTCTTGCCCTGTAGCTACACGGTACTGATGTAATATATTCGATAAATTCTGACATTCACAAACAGTACCATCGAGAAAGAAAATAGCATCGTCTGCGAAAAACAAATGTGATAAAAGAAGGACACCACCTGTTGAGTTTGATACCTTTGAGGTTTTCCATGTTGACGGCATTCTTAATAAGAAAGGATAAGAGATTAGCCATCAGGATAAAAAGATATGGGGATAGAGGATCACCATGTCGAAGACCTTTGGTAGGGTGGAAATACTTTAGATGTTCTCCATTAAATTTGACGCAAGATGATTGGGTTGTTATACACTGTATAGCCCACTAGACCCACATTGGGTGAAATCCTAATTTGAGAAGATAAGCTTGTAGAAAATCCCATTCCACCCTGTCATACGCCTTCTTCATATCCATTTTAAGAACAGCTTGAAATGTACGCTTCCCTTTTGTTATCATGAGCTGGTGGAGAACTTCCTGGACTAGTAAAATATTATCCCGTATCTGCCTACTCCCACAAAAGTGGACTGTTCTTCTGAGATTAGATATGTTAGGATAGGTTTCAATCTATTGGCTATGACTTTGGAAATAACTTTGTAAGCATAATTACACAGGCTAATAGAACGATATTGATCTAGACTTTTAGGGTGGGGAATCTTAGGAATCAATGAGATAAGAGTCCTATTTAGAGATGAGGGCATAATTCCATATGTAAAAAAAAATTGCTTACAGTTGTGAAGAGGTCATTTTTAATGATGTCCCAGTGCGTTTGATAGAATAAACCGTTTAGACCATCCAGACCCGAAGCTTTGGTGGCTCCTAATTGAAAAGTAGCCTGATGCACCTCTTCAAGGGTCACCATAGCAGTTAAACCATCGTTCATCTCCTGCGTAACCATAGAAGGACACTGATCTAAGATAGGTTCATAGCTGTGACTTCCAACGGTGGTATATAGCCATGAAAAGAATTCTGTTGCCATCTCCTGTAATGTTGTAGAGTCCCGCACCCAAATGTGGTTATCATCCTGTAACATAGTAATTCTATTCCGTTGTCGTCTTTGGATAATAGTGGCGTGAAAAAATTTAGTATTCTTATCGCCCAATTTCAGCCAATTGATCTTGGATCTCATAGCCCAATACTGTTCTTCGCGACTCCACACCCTTTGTAACTCCTCTTTTAAAGCTGTGGCCGACAAGTTGTCATAAAATATATGCCATTGGTTTGTGAGCTACTGCAGTTGTTGCTGCAAATCATTCACCTTGAGTCGATTATGTGAAAATTTGGTGCAACTCCACTTTGCTAGAGCACCCAACATTGCTTGAATCTTATGCATAAGAGCCGCATGCTTCAGCTGATCAGAATTCCATGAAGTATTAATAATGTCTCAACAATCCGCATCCTGGTTCCAATAAGCTTCATACATGAAGTAGCGTTGTTTGTCCTAATAACTGGTGTGGTATTTAAAAGGAGAGGGCTATGGTCAGAACCTACAACAGGGAGTGCCTGAACTTCAGCCCCAGGAAAAAGTAGGCGTCATTCCATAGAGCATAGGACTCGATCAAGACATTCCTTAATAAATTCATCCCCTTGACGATTATTCATCCAAGTAAACGCACACCCCTTTGCTTCAATATGCATTAAAAAACAATCATTCACAACAGCTTGAAAAGATGCTAAGCGATTGAAATCTGCTGGTCTTCCCCCTTGCTTTTTCCAGTGGTAAAGAATCTCATTAAAATCTCCTATATAGACCCATGGAAGAAGATTAGCAATACTGATTTGAATGAGATCCTACCATACCTGATGTCGTAATTGAGAAACAACAAGGGCATGGAGACAAGTAAGGTGCCAAGTGTTGCCGTCCACTTCGTCCTTACATGTCATATCAAAATAGTCTAAAGTAGAGCTGAAAAAAGTTAAAGAAGCGGTGCCATTCCATAACACTGCTAAGCCTTCTGCTAAGCCAACCGGGTTGTAAACATGAAGATGCAAAAAATGCAAACGGCATTTCATACGTTGCAGGATAGCTTCTTTATTTTTAGTTTCCATCAAAAATAAGAGATCGGGCTTTTCCCTAGCCACAAGGGCTTTAAGTGCTTGAACTATCAGGGGATTGCCCAAACCCTGACAATTCGAACTTAGGATTTTCATTTGTGACGGGGTGGCTGTTGAGGGCCAGCCACCTTTGCCCAATTCCCGTCTTCAGTTGCTTCCATGATGGGAGTGTCCAAAAGTAACGATTCATCTAAGTCTTCTGGAGCTGTACTTCACATATCATAGGGGTTATAGCGTTTGAGCTTCTTGGCAGGACCAATTTTCGGTGTATGGTGAAAGTTCTTGATTTTTTTCTCAAGTTGTAAGCTGTTGGTCTGCACCTGAACACCCCTCAACTTTGCTGTTGCAGGTATCATCGCTGTGTGAATAATGCTACCTTGTAGAGGACTCGCATGTCCTTGATGATCCAGCGGAACTATTGAAACAGGGGTGGCTGCTACCATAGACTGCAGCAGGGGAGCTACTTCTGTGGTAGTTATCAACGGCAATAAAGGGAGAGGGTGAGCAGTTGTAGGAGGTGTTTCAGGCACGATTTCTTCCAATATTTCCTCCTTGTCCATCGATTCATAATAGATTTTCCAGTAAGGGCTATGTTCCCTAACTTCGGCACAGAGCCATTGTCCATAAGGCGGCTTCTCCTTTCCATCTAATTTCTCATCGTCAAATGGAATATCTTTACAAGACATGGCATAATGCCCCAATTTCCCACATGAATAATAGAAATGTGAAAGCCACTCATACCTAAAGTCCAACCATAATGGCTTGTTATTAATTCTAATTAGTCGACCTGTTTGCAGAGGTTCTTGAAGGTTGAGTTCGACTCTTGCGCGACCAGATCTCATGGTAAAACTATCTTTGGTGTCTGCCTTTACTTCTAGCACTGTGCCAACATTCTTGACTGCTCTTGAAATTATCTGTTCAGTGCACCACTCCAATGGCAGGCCAAAAACTTGCACCCAAAAGGCGCAGGTAGAGAAGTCATAGCAATGCAATGGAGTATTTGGAATCCAAGCTTTAAAAACTACAAGATGGCCAGAAAATAACCAAGGTCCGCCATCTAGAATCCTTTGCTTATCTGTCTCCAATTTAAATTTTGCCACATAGACACCATCCTCTCGCTGTGAGATGTCAACCTGTTCTGTTCTCCATACCCTTTTTAATGTGCTCTGGAAAGCTTGGAAATTGATAGAGGGATGAGAGAAAATTTTACCTATGAGAGTTAATCGGCATTCGTCCAATTTTGCAGGGGATGGCGCATCGTTCTAGACCTCTATTTCATGAGGCGAGCATAATCGTCCCAGGCGTTGACAAAGAGCGGCAAGGTGGGAGGAATTGTCCTCGTCTTCTTGGGCCAAAAGATCAGTGGACGGAATGGAGAAGAAAAGGAGGGAAATTTAGGTGAGATCAAACCTGTGAAAGCTCGGATAAGCGAAATTGAGGAATGAAAGTTCCTGGGAAAGCTGAGACATGGCCAAAATGGAACATGCAAACAACAAAAGGGAGGGCCAGAGATGAGAAGCAAACCAAATCGAAACAGAGGCAAAGAAAGAAGGGGAAAGTGACAATGAAACAGAGCAGCGAACAAAGAAGAATCAGATGTACGAAGCGAATCTGAAGAGCAAAGAAGCTAACTGCAATGGAATTGGCGATGCCATGGTGGAGATACGAAACTTGTGAAGAAAAAATATTAGGGTTTTAGCTACCATAACGGTAGAGGGAAGCTCTACATAACAAGAGAAATAGATGGGAGCGATAGTGCCTTTGCACGCAAGATGCTTGATGCAGCATGAATTGTTCTTACTATGCAATAAGATAAGATATTGTAGCTACATTTATAATAACAAGTGATATTAGTCTTAAAGACAATTGCCTCTTTTTACTATCCATTCATTTTAGAAACTTAAACTAGGGAAAATTCCAAATAAGAGCTTGAGGTGCTCTTGTTTTCTCAAATAATGACTTGAGATAAACCTTATTTCAAATAAATGATTTTCTCAAATAAAAGTCTAAAGTGGATCTTATTTCAAATAAGGACCGAAAGTGCTTTGTCAATCTCAAAGAATAATGTGACCTCACCAGCTCATTGAGGGCATTTTTGCCATTTATCCTTTTTATTTTTTTTCTTTCTTTTTTCTTTCTTTTTTTTCTACTTTCTTTATTTCCATAAAAAAAAAACTCAAAAAAGGAAAAACTTAAAACTTAAAAAACAAAAATTTATTATTATTATTATTATTTATTAAAAACAAGTGGAAGGGTTGAGGCCAACCCTCTCACCTGTGGTGTGATGACAACCAAGGCCAGCTACCCTCGCCGGATTTGGGAGAAGGCCATGACCCCCCCCTAGCCTTGCCCAAGGCTAGGGGAGGGTCATGGCCCTTGTGTAGTTTTGGCGAGGAATAAAAAAGGAAAGAAATTTATTTAAAATGTAAATGACGGAAATACCTCGATCAATTGGTGTGCATGCCCTTCTTTGAAACTAACATGGTAATTCAGACATTTTTTTGAAATAATGTTCATTTCAAGCCTTTAGGTCTTTATTTAAAATAATATTTACTCCATGCCTTTATTTGAAATTTTCCCCCTAAACTATAATAATTTAAAAAATTAACAATAATGTTAATTAGGAAGCTTTGTTTGATCATACACAATACTCAGCCTTCGTTGGGAAAAAAAAATTTGTGTAATAAAAGGACAAGTTTCTAGGTTTTCTTTTAATTCATTGAGATATTAAAAATTGAAAAATTGAGAAAAGCCATGTAGACAATTACATGTCACCATATGCTCTTAAATAGTGAATAAGACTGAAAGTGATGTCTTTAGGGAAAAAAGGATTATAAGTAATGATGGTTTAGAAAAGAAAAAAATGTATGAACCAAAAAAAAAATGAAAAAAAAATCTCATTATTTAGACTCCATTTATTTCGTGGAAAATAGATAATTTGGAAAATAATTTTCCAAAAATGATCATTTGTATCGTTTATAAAAATGAATGAACGACAAATTTTTCCTCATCAATGAAAATGTTTAGATATATATTGTTGTCGACAATAAAATATTTTCAGTTGATTAATTATTTCAAGAGATACGAGCGATTGTTTTTAAAACAATATTTTCCAAATTATTATTTTTTTGCGAAACAAACGGAGCCTTATTTCATCAACTAATCTCACCTTGCATGCGATTGTTGAGGATATTTGATTGATTCATAAATGATATGTGCTAAAAATGTCTTAAACTTTTTGCAACGATGTCAATGCAATCATAAACCTTTCAATTTGATCAAATTAGTCCAAAACTTTTTCACATTTGATTAATTGAGTTCATCGACCAATTTTGGCTGGACATTGCTAACAAGGATACCAATCATTCTACATTGTTTGTGCGGACAAGACATTTCTAAATATTTTATTTTTATTTTTTAGAATGTCTTTTCTTTTATTTTATTTTTTTGTCCTTTCTTCTTCTTTTTTTTCCTTTTCATTTTGGCCATTCCACATTAGCATCAGTTGTGCTATATAGGACGGCCAATGTCATGCTAGTGATTTTTGACCAAAATTAGTTGAATGGACTCAATTGGCAAAATGTGAAAAGGCTTTTAACTCAACTAATCCAATTGAAAAGTTTAAAACTAAATTGACACCGTGGCTTTCTTATTATGTAAATAAAAAGGGGATAGTATTTGGTACATATCGTCGGAAAATTATTCAAAAGGTCACAAACCTATTGTACAGTAGCTAATTTAGTCTTAAATCTTTTAATTTTGTTAATTCAGTCCTAACTATTTTGATTATACCAATTTAGTCATGAATCTCTAAATGATTTGCCAAACTAGCCCTCAACCTTTTTGTGAATTGTCAATTTAGTCATTCTGGCTAATTTTAATTGGACATCACTAACGTGGAGAATTTTTTTTTAATATTTAAACAATTTCCCAAATTTTTTATTATTTTTTCTTTTCTTTTTCTCTCTCTTTTTACACATGTCGGCCAAACCACCAACCACAAGTAGAGAGCTAGTGACCTCCGCCAGTCTCTAGGCAAGGACCGGCAACCCTCGCCAAGCCTTGGGTGAGGGCCACGAAGCCCATATCGACCATGAGTAAGGGTCATGGCCCTCACCTCACCAAATATAGCAAGGGTGTCATGACCCTCATTGTGGCTGTGAGGGATGAGGCAAGGGCTTGATGACTCTTGGCCAATGGCCGGTAGCTCCACCAGCCATGTGTAGAAAGAGGGGAAAAACAAAGGAAAAAATTAATAAAAAATTAATTCAAAAATTCATAAATATTTTTAAAAATTTTAAAAATTATCTATGTCGGCATTGATCGTACTACATAGGACAACTAGATTGATTGGACCGCACATTAGTGATGTCTAGCTAAAATTAGCCGAAATGACTAATTTGGCAATTTCTTAAAAGGCTTTGAACTAAATTGACACAATCAAAATGTTTATGACTCAATTGTGAGTTGTCGAAAGGTTTATGACAGAACTAGCAAAATTAAAAGATTTAGAACTGAATTGACGGTCGTACAATATACTTAGGACTTTTAGGATAATTTTGCCCATATCATTCCATATGTCATATCTTCTCACTAAAATAAGTCCTGGAGTGCTTTCTTGAATCATGTAGATGCATCTTAAACTCTGTAATAAGGTTATATTTGAGGGGACCTTAGGACTCCGATGATTAAAAAGAAATTCGTGCTTGAAAAACCATTAAAAAAATTTGGAGCTCGTGACCAGACTGAAATTGGTTTCAGATACTAATATAAAAGGTTAACGAAGTCTTCAATGCATTTGATAACGAAGTCTTCAGTGCATTTGATATTTGAAAAACGATAGATTACAAGTCATGATACTTAAGAGTTAAAGGCCACAGTCAAAAGACGAAAGGAATAAGTGCAAAGGAGTGACAGTGATAGAAGCCTCAAGATTTTCTGAAATTTGACAAAAGGGCATTTAAAGATTTATAACATTTTGAACTTCATTGTAACAAAATATCATAAGCTTACAGAAAACGTAGAATATCAAAAATTAGAGTATGAAAATATCCAATATCCATGACGTCTGATATTACGAAAAGCTCGAAGCCTTCATGGAAAAGAGGATAGTTAGATATTCCGGACACTTTGGATTATTTTATGACAAAATGTTGTAAGCCTTTATAAAACATGCTAAATTCATAAAAATTAAGATTTTGAATAGAACTTCCACAGACCACTACTGTGTTACGATGAATTTCCACAACTCTTTGCAAATCATGCTAAGTTAGAGATATTAAAATATTAATGATGTTATGAAGTGTGTTATGACAAAATGTTGTAAGCCTTTATAAAACACGCTAAAATTTGGAAATATTAACATGGAAGTGTGCAAGAACCCATACTTATAGGGCACCCAGCCCGATTGGGCCCAAGTCAAGCTTGCCCGCTGGCCACTTTAGTATACGTGGTTTTTGCTCATAGGTGATCTTAGGCCATCATTTTGGCCCGATTTGAGGAACCCACACGACCTAGGGCTGAACAAGGATAACCTCTAACAATTAATTAATTTTTAAAAATTTATAACAAGATTCTATAAAATATTTATGAAGTTTTCAACGTACTTCCTACGAAAAAATCGAATTCCAAATACTAAAAGTTAGAGTTAAAGCCGAAAGTTAGAAGATGAAAAATAACTGCCAAGGAGACCATAGGATAGAAAACTCAAGGTTCTAAGTTCCTTCGCTTATATTTACGTGACTAATATCTAGATAAAAAATAATGATCTTGATCTATCATTCACAAACAAATACATGCATAATTCGGGATCAATTTGTGGAAACGTAAAGATCGACATACCTCCAGCCATTAATGAAAATCTATGAATGCGGAAAACCCTAAAACCTTGGATGGATGCACAAAGCTTGATCAATCTATTGAACATCATGTTCCAATAGCCAATACCCCTCAAATGTGATGGTGTGTTTTCTATAGTGATAAGGTTTGAATCAGACAACTTGACGTTTTTATTTCGTTTCTTACATTAGGACATCTTCCATCAAAACCATTATAGTAACATATTGACAAGCAAATATCACGTAATAAATGCTAGTAATAAATTAGGCAATAAATCGGAATTAATTGGGAAATACAAAATTGGGATCACATTAGAATAATAAAATATATTATAACATGAGACACCAAATTGAATTCATATCAAATTGATAAAGAGCTTTGTCTTCTTACCAAGACCGCAGAGACTCATTGTCAGCAATTTACGCAATTGTAGCAAGAGTTGCTCATGCAAAATAGTCTTTCTAAACTTCTCAAAGTCTTCAATAAGTGGCATGTTCGCCTCCTACAAACAGGTCATTCCGAGCAAATTGACGTCCTCATGTTGTTCACCCTCAATTGGTCAATCCAATAGTCTTTTTAGACTTCTCAATGTAGGTTGTCATAGTGACTATTTAGATCTGTAATTAGACTACTAAGATGCTAGCTGTGATAGAAGTAAAATAGAATGAAAGCTATTGCTGCGAATATATAAAATATATAGTTTGAAGGGGATATAATGTGGTGCATATATATAAGTGCTACATTAGAACACCCATTTATCATTGGGCCGATCAATATGTCATATATTAAAGGGATTGAGTTTGAGTGTAAGATAGGCCAAAAATAGAAGTCAAAAGTTAATAACCATCATGATTCCAACCAATTATCTAAAGTGCGGTGCATGCAATTTTTCATGTGACGCCCCCAGCACGTCACGACTAATGTAAAGCCATTGATGCAGTTATCCTTTTCGTTTTACTTTTTTTGTAAGCATGTGAAAGCGTAACAGACTAAAGTACTCTAGAAATGCATACAAAATTCTACAAACAGGGCAATTTCATTTCTTATGCATAGGCTTAATCTGGGCTGGCCGCAAAATTTAGCCCATGAATAGGCGCTTCCGCCCCAGATTTGATCCATGACGAGCTCTCTGCTATCTTTTATGCTTTGAAATTTTCTCTAAAATTCTATCATTTTTTATCTTATTTTTCTTTAAAGTTTTAGTAAAACTCTAAAGATCCATCAAGGTGAAACTATCTTAGAGCGTAGTTTGAATTATCCAAAAGAGTTGATAATTTTAGTCCCTCTCTTTGATGAATAAATTAGGCCGTTATAATGCTTAGATATATGTAAGAACCTAAGTGTGTCAACGCTATATCGAATTAGAGAGATAAACATGAATAAATAGTCATTACTATCTTAAACCTCTTGGTAATTACTAGTAGACTTCGGCTTGATTCTTCACTTTAAGCTTAGGAAAGAGGAAGTGGGCTATGTGCTTGCAAATTCTTCTATTTATCTAATTTCATTTAATTATTTGATAGAAGTATTAGTTCTTGATTGTTTCTATCTCTATTAAAGCATACTTGCAAGCATTCCACAAACAAGTTTTAAAATATTTAAAACGACTTATTCATCTCCTACATATTACATTGACCTTAACATGACGTCCATTGCTTGCTTTCCCACTAATTATGGACACACCTTAACATCGGGGTTGCATGCTTTAGTCGACTACTGTGCTGCCCATGGCCGAGGATGGTACATGACGCATGGTCTTTCAGACTAGGCTAATGACCCGAATCGTAACAATAGAATATATGGGTACAATGTGGATATGACATCAAACGTTAAAACCTGCCATGTACTCATAAGTTCCAAAATGTTAAAACGTAGATTTTATTTTGTTGTCTCTAACCCTCCCCTTGAAACTAACTTGGCTAGGCTAGACCTATTAAAATGGGTCATTGACCCATTTCTTAATTTATATTAATGTGTTGAATTGTTTTATGGGTCATTTATATTCAGTAAATATGTAATAAATTGATTTAGAATGGTAGATTCCATAACAATATTGATATTGAGTGGTTTATAATTTATTTAGACCCAATTCACATATATAACTCTCTAGCCTTTACTCGATCCCGCACTAGTTCATTTTGTGCTCTCACCTCAGTTTATGTATAAATTTTCTTAGATTTAATTAAATATATAAGCATTTTAGTAATATGGATTGACTGGCTTTTTATTATATTAAACTGATCAATTTAGGCCATGAGGGTGCTCTAAGTCCTGTTCAATAGCACACCGCCTGTTTCCACCCATCAAATATATTCGAAGGGTCTGAGTAACCAAACCTGAGGACCAAATTGAGAAAAATAGTTCAAAAGCGGACTGAATTCCGTCGCCGGCGGGGCCTCTAATTCGAAGCGCTCTGGAGAGTTCCGTCTCAGAAATTCCCTTGCGTTCGGAGTTGTCAAACCGTTCGATTTCCCAAATTCAGAGAGAGAGAGAGAGAGAGATGGGCGAGGAGGAGAGGAAGAAGCGGGTGGTGGTGGAGTCGCTGGGATGGCTCACCGAGTCCTCGATCATGCCCAAGAAGCACCGCGCCATCGCCGGCGTCGGCGCGTCCTCGATCTTGGAGCTCAAGGCTCAGCTCTACAAGTCTCAGGAGGAGTCCAAGCAATCCAAGGATCTTTCCGGCGGTCCCGACGCCTCCTACCATCGCGCCAAGGTGATCGGTCCCCCGCCCGATTCCTTCTCGCGCAAAAACTCCGGCGTCGATGCTCGCGCCCACAAGTGCGTCTTTTCCCTCGATATCTCGTTCGTTGCTTCTGATTGTCGCTTTTGGTACTTAGGCGTTTCTGATTGGTTGCTAACAACCGGGTTTTGCGGTTTCTTCTAGTTTTGCTGGCGTTTCCCAGCCCTAATTCGATCCATTTCTTCCAGATGCGAAACGATTGAAGTATTGCAGTCTGGTCCATCTTCAATCCGAATTTTGATATTAGGGTTTAGAATTGTGGTGGATTGAACGGGAACATGCAGAGAGAATTGGGTGCTGCAATCTTGTTCTCTCTGTTATACATCGGAAGAGAATAAATGGGAATTGCTCTGTCATTCTGTTATTTTGTCAGGCGTTCACCGTATATTGGACGCAGCATTACTGTAAATTGTCTGTGTTTTCAATAAAAACTGCGTCATCTTGGTGGGACTGTAGTGTTTGTAACTCTAGAAGACTGCTTTCGTGACTTAAAAAGAGAAGATCCTAGAAAAATCTATTATTTAGTCTTGTTATGATGATTCCTCCTATGTAGTTGAAGGTGGTATTCACTTGTGTTTCTTGATTTTCATTCAAGGGACAAGCTTGAGCTGAAAGCTATTAACGATGGTACGAAAAGCTACGAAGCACTAGAGAGGAAGGCTGCCTTATATGATAAGCTAGTTAAGGGAGAGCTCTCTGATGAGGAGGACCAGGAAAAATATTGTGTGGATTTCTTTCGCAAGAATGTTGAGCAGGATGAGTCACAGCAGCCACAAGGGCATGACATGCCTTCCTCAGAAGTGCCGGAAGATGTGGATAACGAGGCCTCGGTGTTATTTGAGACAAAGTTTGCAGGACCCGGTCGAACAGTTGGAACAATGGATAAGGATGAACATAAGCGTTTTGTGAGGTAGGGCTCGGCCTTTTTCTCCTTTTTCCAATGCTATCTGGATTGAGGCATTTTCCATGTACAGACCTTGTCATTTTTGGTAAATATCAGCTTGAAAAATGATGAAATATATCATCCATTCCTAACGACAATGATGATGTCAACAACAACATATATGTTTGGTTCATGCCTTGCGTACTTGCTCATTTATTTTATTCATGATCAATTACAGGGAAGTACATGAAGAGGTGAATCAAGCACGAGAACAGGTGTCTGAGCTCAAAATGCGCAGACAAATGCAGGCAGAGGCTCGGCGTGAGAAACTGAAGCAGGCTTATCTTCGGAAGCAGCTGGACAAATTGAAGGCTACATCAGGTACAGAACAAAAATGACAATTTGGAGAAAGACATATCTTGCTTGTGCATGTGATAGATTTCTCACTTGCTTAAGAAAAAAAAATGAAAACTTCATAAAGATCATCTCGATGTAGTTTTTGTATTATTTAAATTCTCTACTAATTCGATTGTGTACCATTGTCTTGTATTATTGTTTCATCTCATTTTCTTTATGGGTACACATGATTATATAGATTTTCTTTATGGTTACTCATGATGATATAGTAGCATAGTGTCCTTATTATTATTGAGTCCAACTTAGGCTCTCCTTGTTGAACAAGTCCATCCTCGCTTATCTATTGTGCCATAGCAATCATTCGTGAAAATTTTGAATTTAGAGATTGCTAAACGTAAATAAGAATGCAAATTTCCATCAAACAATATATTCAGAGTACAATAACACATTTAGAAGATCAATTAAATGCAATGCATTTCTCATGCTCACAAGAAATTCCCTTGACATTGCTCAACAACACTAAGGCTCACAATGCTCGCTCTACACACTTCACTAATTCTTCTTTGCAAGCTCCTATAACTTTTTTTTAGTTTTGTAAACCATGAAAGACTACCTTTATTTATACTAGTTGTAAAATCCTTAGCTCTTGGATAGGAGAGGGCCACACGGATGTAATTCATGCTTGGACACAAAATGACACATAGCAATGGAGAGCTGAAATTTGGTGGCTTTTGATGAAAGCCAAGACCTAGGCCCTGTTTGGTTGGACTTTCCCAAGGGGCTTTCGGGCCCGAAAGCCCCTTGGGGAAAAATTTTTGTGTTTGGCAATCATTTTCAAATGCTACTTGGCCAAATATCAGCATTTGGGATGCTGAAAGCCCAATGCTGGGTAGGACCAGCTTTGGGCATTGGGCATTTCAGAAATGCCGGTTCACTGTTCATAATCCACTGTTCATCTTCTTCTCCCTTTCTTCTTCGTTCGTCTTCGTCTTCGTCTTCGTCTTCCTCGCCGGCTGAGAGTGCGGCTTCTCCGGCAGCCGCCACCGCCGCGTGGGGGCCCCGCGTCCCCGGTGACCACCGCCCGGGGTGGCGAGACCCGCGGGGTGGCCTGAGGTCGCGCGGACCTCGGCCGGCGTCGCCTGGTCGCGCGAGACCAGGCGACGCCGCCTGAGGTAGCGCGGACCTCGGCGGCGTCGCCCGGGTCGCGCGAGACCGGGGCGAAGCCGCCCGAGGTCGCGCGGACCTCGGCCAAAGTCGCCTGGTCTCGCGCGACCAGGCGACGCCGCCTGAGGTCGGGCGACCTCGGCCGGCACGCTCGGTCTCGCGCGAGCCGGGCGACCAGGCGAGGCCAGATCTGGCTGTTCGGCGGCCAGATCTGGCGGTCACAGCGACCAGCGACGCCGCCCGAGGTCGCGCGGACCTCTCGGCGGCGTCGCCCTGGTCTCGCGCGACCAGGCGACGCCGCCCGAGGTCCGCGCGACCTCGGCCGGTGTCGCCCGGGTCTCGCGCGAGCCAGGCGACCAGGCGAGGCCAGATCTGGCCTCCGCGACCTCCGGCGGCCAGATCTGGTGGTCCGGCGACGGCCAGATCTGGCCGTCCGGCGGTGGCCGGCGGTTGGCCGGCGGTTGGTCGGCCGCCGGAATTTGATTTCAAATTTTAAAGAAAATAAAAAATACCAAAAGCTAATTACAAATGCAAAGTTTACCAAACGGCATTTATGCTAAGTTGCATTTCAATGCTAAAATTTACCAAACGGTCTAACATTTCCGAAAGCCCCTTTCTCTCAAAGATATTTGCATTCTCCAAATGGCATTTCCCAAAAGCCGAACCAAACGGGCCCCTAGAGAGGTTCCTTTCACATTGTGAATGATCCTCTTATGTTTAGGCAAGTCAGTTCGTCTTTGTTTAAATTCCCCTCAACACCAACGCCTTTTAATTTATCACCATACCAAGTTGTTCCCTAGGTGTTGCTAATCATGAAAAAGACATCCTGATTAACATGGCAGCAATTTGGCATACTGTCTTTATTCCTCCCTCAAGTACCATCTTCTGGTCGGTGGACTTCTACATGTTTTATTTGAGCTACTTGTGAAGCCTAACTGTAGGTTTACCTTTGTCCTTTAGATTTCTGTATCTTATCTCCAGTAATAATAAGTTAATAACCATCAATGCTGCAGCACGCGGCTAGCTTGCTTTTCTGGGGCCTGACATACAAACTGGAATTTTTTGAGCCGTAAAATATTACTGGACAATAAATTGAGGAATCTTGTTGCGAGACATTGGTGCTTTTTTCAGCTGAGGATTATTCTTTAATTCGCACACGTACTTGAGATGAGTTTGTTTTTGAATTCTGGGGGTTACTCCATGTAAAATTGTTGTCTTAATCACTCACATGAAAAGGAATTCTTTACACCGATTTGCATGACTTCCAGCGGTTGTAAATTGCAACAGGTGCTAACAGAACGTTGACAATTTTTAATTTGGCTGCAAGACTGAACTTATCATCATTATGCATCGCATTTTACTGTGGGAATTTTGAGCCAACCATTGAGCTTTCTGTCTCTCTATTAACCCACCGGGCTTTGTCTATTATGTAAATTCATTTACAGAACAGGGGTCTCACACCTTTCTTAGGATTGTTTTCCTAGGGTCAGATCTCTACATTCAATTGCTCAAGGAGTATATTATGTTGCTTTGTAATATGTCATCAGTTTCACACTTCCTTCTACATATATCACATTGGCATATGTAGGGTTTTTGTTTGGCCCATTGGATTTCTGAAGTCATGGACCCAATGAAGTTCCTCCTACTACTCCCTGTTGACTTGCAATACTTCTTTGCTATATTCCTATATTTGACTTACTTTTTCGTCCTCGTCATTTATTTGGTGTTTCTTTTGACTCCAAGCTTGGTTACTCTCACATTGGCTTTTTCTTTAACTACCTCTACTATGTATTTTCCCACTCTTCTTCATTTTCTATTCTTCTTTTTGACCATAGATCACGTTGCATTGCATATTACGGCTTTGTTATTGGATCTGCAACTTCTACCATAACAGGCTTTTAACTGCAACATTAATCATTCAGTCATTTGTTTTCTCTGCATTTCTCCGTACTTGATTGCAGCACTGTTGAGCTCCCCCTGCATGTAAGCTTTAAAGTGGTCTCCCTATGATTGCATTTTTTGTGTGTTAAAGCTCCTGTTTGTTGGATAGCTTCTCAGACTGCTTTATAGTGCCTCCTCTTCACTTCTCATTAGCCATCTGCATTGTTCAGAGTTTCTTTGTTTGCTAATAGCTTTTCTATATTTTTTATGATGGTGAGTTGGCTACCATTGGTTGGCAGTGATAAATCCTTGATATCTCCCATTTTAGCCATAAATCAAATTATTTTCATGCTGTCTTCCTCTAATGCATTTTCAAGCTTCTGTGATTTCATGTCAGTTTCTTTGGAAAATCAAGAGGAAAGGCTGTCCCAAAGCCTCGTTTTGTGTTGTAGCATACCCATGTCACAGCGATCTCTTCTGAATAGTTTCCTTGACAGCAAGCTTCACTTTCCATCTTTTGTTTTCTTCATCTACTTTTGGCCCTTTAAATGTGATGTGATTGTTGTTGTTCAACCGTTTGATGTTGCCTACAGTTTTAGAGATCTTCCGTTGTAATCTGTACTTTTCTGTACAAATATAACCTTGGCCTCTGACCAAGAAAAAGTATAATTTTGACCAGACACTTGGCAAAATCCAACTCCAATCGGATAGCTTCCAAGGATTGGCCAATGCCGCCTTGTATCTACTCCACAGCCCCTGACTATGTTTGGTCTATTTTCAATGACTCCATATGAGACAGTCCCTAATTGCCTACTTTTCATACTAATTTGTTGTATATAGAGATTGGCGGGGCCAAATAAGGAGTTGAATTTCCATTCAACTATAGCTTCGGAGGACGTTAACAGACTTGCAAGATCACTTACAGTACAGCACTCCACATGCAACTAAAATTCTCTTGGCTTCTCAAAAATGAAGTCAGGTTTCTCACAGAAGGGTTATTGTTTCCGTTCTGCATTCTCAGAAGCTTGCATTATAGTGAGGGGTGATGGATTGTGTGCTAAAAGATTGCTGTGACCTTTAGTGAGGTTTTATGGGTGTGCAGGAAGTAAAGGTTTGAGAGTTTTGTGGGTGTACAGAAAGGCTCACTTGCTTATTGTGCACTGAGCTCGTTTATAAAGAAGTTTGACAGTTTCTTGTGCCTAAGAAAATATAGTATTGCAAGTGATGCTAGTGACTTTTGTGTTACTGCACTATGAAGTATTTATAGCGGTGGAAATTAATCTTATGTACTGGCCACCAATCTCCGAATATGGCAAAAAACAGTTTCATTCTCATTTGAGTTTATCCTAGTGGCTCATCCATAGTTTGGGTAATATAGTGTGGGCTATCAAAATCTTCGATGTCCATTTGGGGAAGAAGAATGACTAATCCTCGTTTTGTACTGTCTTGTCTATGAGGCCATGGATCATTTTGGTGTAGTTCACTGCATATGTCTGTTGAGATACTTGCATAACTGATGGTTTGATGACTTAATGACATAAAGAAATGAATAGCTGGAGGAGTTGATGTTTTACAGACAAGATTGAAGAAAAAGCCACTTCTGTCGGCCTCATCCACCTTATAAGACGTCTGTTCTATTTTGTTCCGGTTTTCCCTGTGTGAGGGCACACATGTCAGGCAAAAATCGGGAGAGCGAGAGAGAGATCCTTTCAACTTAGAGTTCTAGGTTTTTGATTCCCAGTTCTGCTTGGAAAACTGTCCTCCTTATTTCCTAGCTAAGCTCTTTTTCTTACTTATGTTTGTTCTCTGTAGGTGAGGAGAAGAAGGCATAGAAAAATTGAGTGATGGAATAGAGAAAAGCAGCTTTCCCCCTTCAATTGATTTGGGTGAACAGACATTTCTCATCTGGAAGGTATCGAGCTCTGGCGGCACATATGGAACCACCAAATCCCAGCTTGGCAATTCTGCAGATGTCTCGAACCATTTCAAACAGCTACAAGAAAAAGGCACTCTCAACGGTGGTGACTAAAATTGAAGACGCCAAGTCTAATTGCACCTGCAGCGACGATGGAAAGCTGAGTCAGTGTACATCTTCCTTCCATTGACGATCTTCATCTGTAGGAACTGCGATTGACGTGAAATGAAATTAGCTTTCAGGGGCAAAGTAATGTTAGTTGTAAGCTGCCTCCAGCTAAGTTGCGCCAGATATCAATGTTTTTATCTTAGTACATGTAAGGTGTTACATTTTGAGCGGAAAATGATTGCGTTGGGAAGCATAGCCTGCCTCTCTCTCTCTCTCTCTCTCTCTCTCTCTCTCTCTCTCTCTCTCGTGTTAAAATGACAAATCATTGAGGGACGATCAGAAAAATCTATAGGTAGTTCTGAAGATTTTTGAAGATGAGTTATCTGTAAATGGAAGAAAATCATGATGGGCTTTTCGTTACGCAAGAGCCCTTCACATTTTTTGACGATTCGTAATATTTAAGCTCATCCCGGACCGGACAGGTTAGCCAAAAAGATAAAAAAAGATTTCTGGCGAACAACGTCAATTGTTCGCCTTAACATCTTGCTGCCGATCTTCTTCTCTTGTCAGAGGAAGAAGAAGACCTCTCACCCCATTGATGATTAAGAGTGAATTTTACGGCCTACTGGGCCAGAAGCTTCTTGATTGGGGCTAACGTGTTATCCGCTCAAGGACCTCCTAATTTAGGCAAATATCTAATGCATTTTCCCACCGGAGAAGTAACTTTTGGAAGAGAAACTATGCCTTTTTCAAATAGATGGTCGATTCCAAACTGACTTTCATTCCATTTCAGCTGTCATTTGGACTAAAGTCCTCAGCCACTGTATGTTAATTTACATTTCAATTCAGTTTCTCCGGAAGTCTTCTCCGACACACCAATGACCTAACGTCTGGCCTGAGCAGAGCATAGAATACTTATAACACAACATTAAAGTATTCGCCCATCAAAGAAGAACAACAAATTTCTGCACTTTGCAACCAATGTACAATATGTAGCATCGCATATACTGTAGACAAAACTAAAGAGAGTAATGCCTCTGAGAAAAGTTCCGTCCCCCGAAAAATTGATCTTTCACTGCTGCTTAATGGAACCAAACAGTTCTTCAAACGAACGCTTCGGGGCATCCTCACGGGCAACTATCTCAACAACTTTGTAAGATGATTCTGGATGGTTTAAGGCCTCGACAGCAACTTCTGCAACTTGGTCTCTGGAAATAGAGCCTTCATAGAGAGTATCCTGAGGATCGAAGAGAAAAGTAGCAAGTCAGCTGATTTTGATCAATTTAAGATTTTGCTTAGGAATGAACAAATTTATTTGGCAAAATATTATCGATATATTCTTGGCAAGCAGTACTTCAGAACAAACCTACATCTATAATCTAACCAATGCTCTCTGTACTTTGACCAGGGTGCATTTGGATAGTTGGGAAAACTTATGCAAGACAAATCAATATCTGAGAAAACAATGAACTTTAAACAGGAAAAATAACAGTGAATGGCTCATCTAATCTTTAAATCATGAAGTGCCAAAAGCATTTCTTGCATATTGTCAATTCATGGCCCAAAAAACTGGAAAAGAAAACACCCGGTAGAAATCTTTTCTGGAGCAATGGTTATAAGCACATCCAATTGACTGCCGCAAGTACTGAATGAAACCAGAACAAAATGTCTGGGTCGAATTACCTCAGGCTCCATGACGATATTACCCTTGGGAGGTTCATTACGCAAACCACCGGGCCTTACTATAGTGTAGTTTATTCCGGATCTCCTGATATGTTGCTCTGCCTGAAGCTTGGCCACTAAGGTGAAACCGAAAACATTGAGGAAGATGTATGCAGGATTGAGTAACTGCCCCATAGCAGCTCCATTTACTAAGATAGAGCTAATTAGGATGAATCTGTTCACTCCAAGTTTGCGGCAAGCTTCAACAAGATTGACAGTGCCAAAATTATCAACCTGCAACGAACAAAGTTTTCATCATTCTCCATAGAGAATCCTTGTTATTTTCCCAGGTTAAGGTATGGCATTCAGGGTCTGAACCTGGTAAAGATTTGTTCATGAAGATGCACACAGCATGCATAAAGATATGGATCCATGTAATACTAATCAAATAAAGTCATAAACAAATGACTCTTTCAATTCACCTGGAAATCGTTCAACCAGATCACTGAGAAATTTATCTGTTATTGCTCGATTAGATGGAGACTTTTGTTCAGGTGTTCTTTTCTCCTGCTTCCTTATAGTCATATATTCAATGGAGGCACAGACATCAGAAGACATGATTTCCTAGACTAGTAGTTCCTTTCTTTCCCCCATTGTTTTCCTTTTTCCTATTCTGAATATCTTGAATTCCACCATCGATAAACTTTTCATTATACACTAACATAACATTCGACATTTCGACAAAAGCCTAGAATGCGATAGGTGTAGATGTTCAATTCTTAGAGACAAAGCCCATCGCATGTCTTCTGCAGTGAACCGCTAAAAAGTGTGACATCATACTAGAAGCATTGCTAAAATTTTACGGCACTGAGCTTTGCCATCAACTCACCTAAGAATAAATAGGTAATAGAGGTAACACTAGCATTGGTTCTTTGAAATTGCATCTAAAGTTCATTTTCCTCCATCAGTAAACCTACCTTCAAACACCAAAACCCCATGGAAGATATCTATTGATACAAGAGATGCATTTCTCACAACCAATGTACCTTCCTTTTCCTGGGAAAAGAAAGAGAAAATGAAGTGGAAAATAATATAAGGAACAGCATCTATCTTCCTTAGTTGGAATTATAAGCAATTGTCTCTTCAGCATTCAGTTGAGGATCTCATGACATTGACAACATAAATGACTACACAAACTTCATCAATACAAAAGAAGAAAAAGCTCGACTCCAAAGGGTCAACAGAAATCAATAAGATGGAGAAACAACCGCACTCAAATACACTACATGACACACTACGAACATACAAGAGCAATATAGTGAATGCAACAATCGTGACATTATCCTCAACCAACCTTCCAAGGAGCGAACAAATCCCACCCTGGCCTAAACCCAGTGGCACAAATGACCGCCCCGGAGTCGCTGCCAATTGCTTCAGCCAGCTTCTCGGACCCTTCTGTCACATCAGCTTTCACCTTCAAATGAACTCATTAGATTACACTCCTCTTACAATTCAACCAACTATGCGACTCAAAATGCTCATAACACTTTCACACTCGCTCTCTTCATTTCAGCATCCCATTCAAACTCGCTAGCTGCAACCTGAAAGGCCGGCATTGCCTATAGCTGAAAACCACAATTTTTCCCCCTATACATTGCTAATTCTTCCAGACCTCCAAAAGGGAAAAAAAAAACCCACGAATCAAGAAGAGCATGTACGACTCACAATCTGAAGAGATGGGTTGTTCTGGGGAAAGGCCGCTCTCGCCCTGTCGACGTCGCGGACCCCGGCCTTGACGGCGAAACCCTTGGCGAGCAGCTGGTCGACAATTCTCTTGCCGGTGGCCCCCGTCGCGCCGGCGACGAAGACTGTCTTCGCCGGGCCCGCATTGGCCTCGGCCCCGGCCTTCCCGGCCGCCTCCTCTGTTATCTCGCTGCCCTGCTGCATCATCTATCACACAGAGACAGAGCGAGAGGAGTGAGAGCTGTGTGGCTTTCAAGAAGGAGGCAGGAGGGGCACTTGGGCATGCGTACCTTGATGGAGTAGAGGGAGACTGAGAACGAGGGTGATGACGATCGTGGCTTAGCGAGAGAGAACGAGAAGGGGGATGACGGAACGAGAAAGGGAGAGGCGGTTGCTCTGAGACTGAGGATGGAAGAACTGGCCATCCTGGTTTTGGGTTTTGGGTAGGTTCGATGTGATATCTCTCTGCGAAAACCGAAGTAAAAATTGCGGCCACAAAAAACTCCCTCCTCCTCCACCACTCTGCTTTTGCCAGTTTGCCAGCAGCAAAACTGGCATGTAAGGAAAAGGTCCTCAGTTGTCCAAAAGGAGAACGTAAGGGCGGTTAATTATCCTGCGTTCCCTCGCCTCCCTCCCCCACACTAAAATTATTAGAAACTTTAAAGGTATGTTTAGTGACGTTTCTATAAATAAAAAAATGCGTTTAGAATTATACAAAATTTTTATTTTTGAAATAAAAAAATAACATAAACACGTTTGGTAAAACTTGTATACTTTTTTTTTTTTTATTTCTTTTAATTTATTATTCTTTTTTTTTTTTCTTCCTTTTTAGCCGGTCACTAGCCTTGGCCATGACCAATGATCTGCCGATGAGGGCCAGCGGCCTCGCCTAGCCACGGCGAGGCTTGCCGGCCCCTGGCGAGGCTTGACTTCGTCTTGGCTGGGCAAGTGATGCGTGATGGGTTGAGTGATTCAAGAACAGAGATTTTTCAAAGGGGATTCTTTTGTGGTTAAGTGTATGGAGTAGTGTATACGGTGAAGAAATGAAAAGGAATTAGAGAAGATAAAACGATCTCCTCCCAAGGTATAAAGGCCACGCCACCAACCGGAAAAGGATCGAGATCTACGAAGCTCACCACCAAGGCCTAAAGCTTCCACCAGCCAAGGATAAAAGACTTCGGGATAGGAGAAGCTCACCACCAAGGCCTAAAGATTCCACCAGCCAAAGATAAAGGGCTTCTTGGTTCACCACCAAGGAGTGATCTACGCTCCAAAGATAAAGAAACCGAAATGAATTATCCACTCTCCAAAGGAGTTCACTCAAGTTGAGGAAATCTCACCATTCTCATTCATGAAATTCGTATCTGCCATACATTTGATAGTTTCCCCTATTTATAAGAGGATTTTATAGCCTTAGGAAATATTAAAAACAAACTTTAATGACCTAGAAACTGAAACGTTGGACTCTTGAGCTACATAAAAATGAAAATAGCTAAGAACGTAATAAAAAGCCTTTATCACAGGAACTAAATGCCATAATAAAAAGTCTTTACTATCACGGGAACTAAATGCCATAATAAAAAGCCTTTACTATCACAGGAACTAAATGCCATTTAATCTTCGGCCTTCCACATTCTCGAACCGTTAGTTTTCCGTGTTTTTGAACCTTTGGCTTTTCCCAAAATTCGAGCTCCTCCCTTGACCAGAAAATAATCCTTCTGAAGCTTCTTCAATTGGTCATACAAGACATCTAAAATGGTCTCTCATTGATACCTATTCATATACTGCAAAGTAATTAACATTATACATTTAAAATGATCCATCGAAGCACATAATGCCCAACTTCTTTATTGGCTTGGATAAGCATCAATGGTTCTGAGTTGGTCCATGGAGCTACGTTGGATGCTCCCACGTCATCCTCCCCGGGTTGTTTGAGATTTGTCCTCAAATCTAGAAGGTTTTCATCCTCCAAGTAAGGAGAAAGGTCTCCCACGTTGAATGTTGCCGAAATTGCAAACTCTCCCGGAAGATCAATCTTGTAAGCATTGTCACCAATTCGCTCAATGACTTTAAAAGGACGATAAGCTCTAGGCATGAGCTTGTTCTTTCGTCAAAATGGAAATCTCTCCTTCCTCAAGTGAAGCCACACAAGATCGTCCGGTTGAAATTGAGTCTTCTTGCGATGTTGATTAGCTTTCTTCTTGTAATATTCGTTGGTCTTTTCAATCTTGGATCGAATTTGCTCGTGGAGCTTCTTCATTGATTCAGCTCTTTTCTTACCATCAAAGCTCACTTGAGAGTTAGATGGAATTGGAATCAAATCAATGGGTGTGAGAGGATTAATTCCATACACAACTTCAAATGGCGATCGACCAGTAGTATAACTTGGTGATCGATTGTAAGCAAATTCAGCATGCGCAAGCTTTAAATCCCAATCTTTCAACGATTTACTCACCATACCACGAAGAAGAGTGGTTAAAGTACGATTTGTTACCTCCGTTTGGCCATCCGTTTGGGGATGACAAGCTGTGCTAAATAAGAGCCTTGTACCAAGCATCCTCCATAGAGTCCTCCAGAAGTGGCTTAAGAACTTGGAATCACGATCCGACACAATGGTTTTTGGTACTCCATGAATGCGGATAATCTCTTTGAAATATAATTCAGCAATATGAGATGCATCATTGGTCTAGTGACATGGCACGAAATGAGCCATTTTAGAGAACCGATCGACGACCACCATGATAGCATCTTTTCCTCTTTGAGTTCTTGGTAGAGCCACAATGAAATCCATGCTAACATCCTCCCAAGGCTGCAATGGTACCGGAAGTGGAGTATACAAACCTTGATGGAAATGGCTTTTTGATCTTTGACAAGTTGCACACCTTGAGATGATAGCATGCACATCTCCACTCATCTTTGGCCAATAGAAATGCTCTTGAAGAACCTCAAGAGTTTTGTTAATACCAAAATGACCAGCCAATCCTCCACCATGCGCTTCTCGAATCAGCAATTCGCGAAAAGAACTCTTCGGCACACATAATTGATTTCCTTTAAAAAGAAACCCATCTTGCAAAGAATATATACCTTGAACTCCCTACTTGCGATTGTTGATGATAGAGGAGAATTCCGCATCTTCAGAATAAAGTTCTTTCATTGATTGAAATCCGAGAATCCTAGAGTCCAAAACCGCAAGCATAGAATATCTTCTCGACAAAGCATCTGCTACAACATTAGTGTGCCCTAATTTATATTTTGAGACGAAAGAAAAGGATTGAAGAAATTCTACCCATTTTGCATGTCTCGAATTAAGCTTGCGTTGGCCACTAATAAACTTAAGTGCCTCATGATCAGAATGAAGGACAAATTGCTTTGGCCTCAAATAATGACTCCAATGATCAAGAACTCGGACAATGGCATAGAACTCTTTGTCATAAGTTGAATAATTCCTCTTGGAATCAGATAACTTCTCGCTGAAATATGCCAATGGTTTTTGTGCTTGCACCAGAACAGCACCAATACCAACTCCACTTGCATCACACTCAACTCCAAATACTTTATCAAAATCAGGAAGTGCAAGAATAGGGGGACTCACAAAGTTTCTGCTTGATTATGTCAAAGGCGTTTTGAGCGGCCTTTGTCCATTCAAAAGCACCATTCTTCATGCATTCAGTTATAGGAGCCATGATGGTACTAAAGTTTTTAACAAAATGTCAATAGAAAGAAACAAGTCCATGAAAACTTCTTACATCGAAATGGACATCGGAAGCGGCCAAGTCTTCATAGCTTCCACCTTGGTTTGATCAACAGAGATTCCATCTTGGGAAACCACATAACCAAGAAACACAATGCTCGGAGAGAAGAACTCACATTTCTCCATTTTAGCATACAGTTTTTGATCTCTCAAGACATTGAAGACCTGTTTTAAATGAGAGATATGCTCCTCCTCGTTCCTGCTATAAACAAGAATATCGTCAAAATAAACAACGACAAATCGACCAATAAAGGAGCGGAGAACCTCATTCATAAGTCTCATGAAGGTACTTGGAGCATTAGATAATCCGAATAGCATAACCAACCACTCATAAAGGCCTCCCTTGGTCTTGAAAGTCGTCTTCCATTCATCTCCTTCTCGCATTCTGATTTGATGATAACCACTCCGCAAATCTATCTTTGAAAACATAGAAGAACCATATAATTCGTCAAGCATATCATCAAGTCTAGGTATATGGTACTTATACTTAATGGTTATGTTGTTGATAGCCCGACTATCTACACACATTCGATATGTACCATCCTTCTTAGGCACAAGTAGAGCCGGAACAGAGTAGGGACTCATGCTTTCTCGGACGTATCCTTTGAGGATAAGTTCATCGACTTGTCTTTGCAACTCCTTTGTTTCCTTCGGATTGCATCGATAAGCTGGCTTGTTTGGTAACGAAGCACCGGGGATCAAATCAATTTGATGCTCAATACCTCTTATGGGAGGTAATCCAAGTGGCAAATCCTCCGGAAACACATCTGCAAATTCTTTCAACAGACAATGCATTTTTGGATGTATGGGTCGCTCTATCTCACTCTTTTTCTCGACCACAAGCAAAGCAAATACATTCTTTTGTTTGCTAATGGCTCTCTCAACCCGTGTCTCACTCAAGAATAGATTTTCCTTACGAGTGTTTCCCTCCCCAGGTTGATTATTATGTATCGAATAAGGACTCAATGGTAAAAGAGTAATGCATTTTTGTTCCTTATGAAAAGAGTATGCGTTTTTCCATCCATCATGCATAGCATTTATATCAAATTGCCACGGTCTACCCAATAACAAGTGGCATGCCTCCATAGGAATCACATCACATACAACCTCATCTCGATAGTTCTGCCCAATCGAAAATGCTATAAGAACGCGTTTGGTTACCTTGAGTTCATTCCCTTGATTGAGCCATTGGAGCTTGTATGGTTGAGGATGTTTCATTGTTGGAAGCTTCAACTTATCGACAAGAGTTGTTGAAGCAACATTGGTGCAGCTCCCACCATCGATGATCACCGAACACACCTTTCCATTAATAGTGCAACGTGTGTGAAATATATTATCCCTTTGCTCTTTATTAGGAGAAACTTCAACATGCAATGCTCTTCGGATGATCAACAGCTCACCATCATCGGCTTTCTCCACAACTTCTTCTTCCCGATCAGATTCGGAAATATTTTGGTCTTCATTGTCATCAGCCTCTTGAAGCGCCGAATTGATCTCCTCAATTTTTTGAAGAGTCATAACTCTCCGATTTGGACAATTTGCTTGTAAATGCCCAAAACCATGGCACTTAAAGCATTTCCTTGCATCACCTTCAAACTTCTTTTGGACTTCTTTGGAAGGCTCTACATTCTTTCCCCTGCCTTTGTCTTTTGTCGACGAACTCTCGCCCTTGCTTGAGGAAGCACCCTTAAAATAGGATGTCGCCTTTGTTGAGGTTCTGGAGGAAAACCTCTTACTCTTCAATTGTTTTTCGACTTTTATAGCTAACTTGCATACGTCTTCAAAGGACCAATACGGTTGAAGTTCAACCATATCAGCAATTTCTCGATTCATGCCGCCGAGAAAACGAGCGATGGTTTGCTCGGGAACTTCTGGAACTTCACTCCTCATTTTGAGTTGTTCAAACTCACGAATGTATTCCTCAACATTCATCCCATGTTGTCTTAGGGAGTTCAGTTTGAGGAAGAGATCTTGCTTATAGTTGTCGGGCAAGAACCTCTTCTTCATCAACTTCTTGAGTTTTTCCCAAGACTTGATTCGGCCTTTTCCTTCCCTTGCTCGTTGATGCTTTAGATTCTCCCACCATAGAGAAGCATATTTGGTCAACTTTAGGATAGCAACCTTACATTTCTTCTCATCGAATAGGATTTGAAGTCAAAAATTCGTTCGGTTTTGTGTAGCCAATCTACAAAGTCGTCGGGATTAAGATTACCGTCAAACTCGGGGACCTCCACTTTAATGTCTCTTTCATCCTCCTTATGCCTCCCTCTCCGTCTTCGTCCTCGAATTGGAGATTCAGAATCACTAGAGTGCAGAATCGTTCGGTTGTCTCTAGTGGACTCGGAATCGCCATCAAAATTTTGACGAGATTCATAATTGTCACGCCAATGCCGTTCATTGGGACGCCTTGCTGGTTGTCCTTGTCTCCCCGGATCCTCTAGAAGATTGAGGACTCGCTCCATTTGTTGTTGAAGATTTTGGATTGCACGATCTCGCCTTTCATTGTGCGCTTGCTCCAGAGTCAATCCTCTAGGAACTTGTTCATCCATAAGGAATTAGTAACAAAAAAAAAGAAAGGAATCACTCAAATGAGTTGAACCTTGAGCTCTGATACCAATATTTTGATGCGTGATGGGTTGAGTGATTCAAGAACGGAGATTTTTCAAAGGGGATTCTTTTGTGGTTAAGTGTATGGAGTAGTGTATACGGTGAAGAAATGAAAAGGAATTAGAGAAGATAAAACGATCTCCTCCCAAGGTATAAAGGCCACGCCACCAACCGGAAGAGGATCGAGATCTACGAAGCTCACCACCAAGGCCTAAAGCTTCCACCAGCCAAGGATAAAGGACTTCGGGATAGGAGAAGCTCACCACCAAGGCCTAAAGATTCCACCAGCCAAGGATAAAGGGCTTCTTGGTTCACCACCAAGGAGTGATCTACGCTCCAAGGATAAAGAAACCGAAAGGAGTTATCCACTCTCCAAAGGAGTTCACTCAAGTTGAGGAAATCTCACCATTCTCATTCATGAAATTCGTATCTGCCATACATTAGATAGTTTCCCCTATTTATAAGAGGATTTTAGCCTTAGGAAATATTAAAAACAAACTTTAATGACCTAGGAACTGAAACGTTCGACTCTTGAGCTACATAAAAATGAAAACAGCTAGGAACGTAATAAAAAGCCTTTATCACAGGAATTAAATGCCATAATAAAAAGCCTTTACTATCACGGGAACTAAATGCCATAATAAAAAGCCTTTACTATCACGGGAACTAAATGCCATTTAATCTTCGGCCTTCCACATTCTCGAACCGTTAGCTTTCCGTGTTCTTGAACCTTTGGCTTTCCCAAAATTCGAGCTCCTCCCTTGACCAGAAAATAATCCTTTTGAAGCTTCTTCAATTGGTCATACAAGACATCTAAAATGGCCTCCCATTGATATCTATTCATATACTGCAAAGTAATTAACATTATTCATTTAAAATGATCAATCGAAGCACATAATGCCCAACTTCTGTATTGGCTTGGATAAGCATCGATGGTTCTGAGTTGGTCCATGGAGCTACGTTGGATGCTCCCGCATCAGCAAGCTCGACCTCGCCAAATTTGGGCGAGCTCGAATTCGCCCAGCCAAGGTGAGGCCAAGCCTCACAGGGGGCCAGCAACACTCCGGCGAGGTCACCGGCCCTCGACAGCCGATCGTTAGCCATGGCCAAGGCTGGTGACCGGCCAAAGAAAAAAGAAAAAGAAAAGAAAGAGAAAAAAATAGAAGAGAGAAAATTTGTTTCTCGGAAGTATTTCGAGAACAAGAAACAAGCAAGAAACAAGTTTTTCTTGTTTCTTATTTCTGTTCCAAATTTTCTCTTGGGAACAAAAAAATAAATTTGAAACAAAAACGTAAACAAACACGTTTCTCTTCTTTTTTTGTTCCCCTAAACAAAAAAAAAAATAGAAATTGTGTTCATGACCAGAAAGAAAGAACGCAAACAAACAGTCCCTAAATGTCATATTATTAATGAGATGATACAAATAAGAAAAGGGAAGGGAATCTCTATATATATAAGCATTTTCCCAATTCTTCCTTTAATCTATCGGTGAAGATTCTATTTTCTTATTTACCAACTATCCACCTTAAATAAAAAAATTCTCCAGAATAATGTAAGTTTTGCATGTCATCTGTCCCTAGGAATATTCTAGAGTATTCGAAAAATCCTAAGACTTTAGAGACTTAAAGGCTCACCTAGGTTTTTTTTATCATCTTCAATCCATCATGCATTGAAAATCTATAGACTATGACAATACAACTAGATAATGAGAGAATTGAGAGTGTAATTGAAATCACGTGACTAGAGAAATATTATGTGGACAATGTTCTAATATGAAGTTGATTGTTCGTGCACAATCTAATTAAGGGGTAATGCTTGTCTCTCAATGATGATGACAAGCTGAAACTGGTTATTGTGTTGAGTTGATTGCTTGGGAAACAAGATGTTTGAGTTAAAAGAAAATATCGTATTGTCAGCCACAATGAGATATTTTACAATACAAATCATGAGAATAGTTTTTAGAAAGGAAGGCTGACCTATTGTATCTACTTGAAAAGTATCTCATGATTCGTAACCAAGCCCAATCAATTTGGACCATAACAAATAGTAAGAGAGCAGGGTTTCTAAATTATATGTGCCTGTTAATGCTACCTCAGTAGCTTTGATTGCGGAAAGCCTTGATTGGTGTAAATAACGAAAGATGTGTTTTTATTGGGCAAGCATACACCATTCATTTAAGACGAAGGGAGTGCGAGGAAGCAACATCTAGTGATGTGCGTGATGTGCTTTGTTGGTCAAGCCTCAGTCATTCATGAAAGACTTAAGGAGGGGCGATGATAATTAGCGAAATGCCAAGAACCGACGATTTTCCTTTAATCATTAGGTGAGGAAAATGTCACGATCCGATTTTTTTCACTCAATGAAGGCATGGAAGTGAGCTATGTTATATCGGAAGAAGCTTGACAAATGTGATATGAATGATACGACTGCATGGTGAGTGGTGTCGCAAAATTTCTGTTAGGAATCAAGTGATGAAAGGAATATCGTGTGAAAGTCATCTAAAGGTGTGATTAGCCAACTATACACATATAGATTGATAGTTGAGGCTACTCTATATTCGCAACAAGCTGCAATATTGTTAAATTAAGTTGCATGCTCTACCCCTACACAAGACACAAGACCATTAAGCTAAAAGTTGGTCACAATGAGGCATTCCACAATACTGATCAAGGGAAATGATCCTTAGAAAGGAAGGGTAACTTGGTGCTTTGACTTGCTGTGTATCGCACGATGGAGGCCATTTGGCTAGGGCCATGAAAGAGTGAACCTATTGTTGTAGGTGTTGAGAAAATGTTAGTTGTAAATCCTGGTTTAAGCGTGATTGTTAAGGTAGAAATGTTAATTCTTTAAATAAAAAATGCATGCAAATTTGTACATGTAAGCAATAGAAGCTCAATGGACGAAAGCAAGAAAAGAAATTCTTTTTTCTATAGCCCTCTTCTCCATCGGGCGGAGTTTCACCTTTGTGCCAGTGGGCCCAAACACCCATTTTGGTGGGCCCGAGCACTTTCAAATCTATTGGACTTTGGGCCCAAACATCCATTTTGACAAGAGTGGGCCTCGTCATTTCTATTAAGGTTAGGCCCCAAACACCCGTTTGAGCGGTTCCGAGCTTCAAAGTCGGGTCGGGCTGAACGGGGGATGTGATTAACAAATCAAAAACTCGCATCAACCAGTTTTCAGGCATTGCAGACATCCACCGAAAACATTAGGCATGAAGGAATGTATTAGAAGCGATTTGCAAAAATGCTAGTGAATTCTCAAATAAATTCCTTAGCAAGCAATTCTCAAATAGATCTCTCTCAAAATTATTTCTTGAACTAGATTTTTTTGCTCCCCAATCATGCCCAAAAATTGTGTAGTCGTCATCTTTTTTATCCCGGTCACCTCACTTGCAACCTTTTTTGTTCTTTGAAAATTGAAGGTAAAGCAGCCAAAAGCAATGACTAAAATGGAAGAGCCAGAATCGAAAAGAGGATTCTTTAATTCTTCCTCTCATGCAAAACCTTACACAAAATATTTCATCTCACACGGTTTTTAAGTGATAGAAGAAATAAGTCATCTTTCTTTATTTATCTTCCTTGCGTATGCATTAGACCAATCTATTTTTAAAAAGGATTATTAATCCTCAACTTTTCAATAGATCCAACCAAATCCAAAGAACTAGCACGCATGCAACTACTTAGTTTTACATTATTGATTTATTGCTCCAAAACGTAATCTCTTTGATAATTTTTAATCAAATACAATAAGCTACGTATAATATAGATTCCTGTTCATGTTTTGAACATTTAGATTCAAATTTACTTTAACTAAAATGTATTACTTTTACCAGTACTTTCACAGTTATACTAAACATAGATCATATCATTATAAAATTAAGTTCAAAACTTGGCTTGCGCATATCTTGAATAACTCAATGAGATTAATTTTGCAGTGTAACAATCAGTCTTCTTACGATTTCATTATTTGCGATAGATTATTTCTGAAATATTAAAGTTTGTGAATAGTGTCAAAAATTACTTTAATGCCTTGATGAAAGAAGTAAAAATGACAAGGATTAGGAGGCAATACTGACATAGAAATCTAGTCTGTAAATTAGTTTTCGGACAAATCTATTTTAGTAATCATTTTTCTAGAGATTTTTTATGCAGAAAAAGGGGGAAAAATACTCCCCTCCAATATCTCAAAAATTTCATCCTACGGCATTAGCAATCAGATATTTTTCGTTACTTATGAGATGCTCACGACCTGATCTTTCTGCTATATATGCTGCATTTTACCCAGACCACTTGCTTCTGATGTATAGCTTTAGAGTCTGTGCCGGTTGTTGATGAAGCAGACATTGCTTCTTTAAGTCACGGAAATTAACATGAAGAATCGACCCAATGACTGAGCATAATGTACTTTACAAAGAAGAAACGGAGCCTACATTTTTCCCCTAGCACCTCAATGGCCCGCAGAGCAAAATGACACAACACTACTTTACATCAGCAAGCAGGCGTGCAAACCAAAAACATTGATAAATATACCATGACATAGAATAACGACCTTCAATCCTTTTAATTTACAGTGACTGAACAAGGGAGGTACCACTCTTGGATGACAGTAACTACCATGGAAGGATGAATAATAAATCCACTTACAACGAAAGATAATACCGGAAGCTCTAAAAGCAGTATGAAGGTAATGAACAAAAGATTAAGCCTTCAACAATATGGCATTTTGCTTTAAAAATGGACCTGGCTGGACAGGAGCTAATGAGAAGCAACTTGCAGATGAAGATGAAGACGGATGGTCCGGAATTTTGGCACCACAGGTGTTTCCCTCTCTTAACAGTCAGCTAATAACCATGTGCACCACGTCACCAATTATCATCACTCTGTTCTCACCTTCCAGTCGCTGATAAAATAAAAATAGTCCATTAATCACATGACATCACAATAGCGAAATCAGAGTTTGGACTAGAATATAAATGAATTCATGTAAATGCATGGCAATTGAAGGCCTTCAAACCAATGGATTGGGTGCAAATAGGTAAATGACTTTTCTCTACCTGCAAAAGTGACATTATCTGTGTGCTTGAGAAGGGATTAGTTGCAATCCCGTTGATGATTGTCTCAAGTTCCACAATTGATATGCTCTCCAAGCGGTTCACTCGCATATGTTGACCAAATATAGTATTGAATGCTTCTATTCTGCAAAGAGTCAAAAGGGGGCAAAATTGAGATCTACACAAGCAAATAAATCAACGCCCAAAGAAACATCCTCAATGATACCTTTCTTGAGACAGGGTTGCAGGTGGTGCTGCGGGCACGTCATCTACTTCCATTGCATCAGTCGAGCTAACCAAAAGGAAGGACCAGGGAATACACAGAAGATCGTAAGTCCGGCCACATCAGTGGACAGAAGATCACGAGAAAGGAAAGAACCGGTTGAAAGCGAGCTGACAAAGAAATTCACTATACTGATGCGGGGAAAAGCTTTACTATTAACCCACTTGGATTTGCAGAGTAGGACCATGATCACTCAGCAAAACAAGAACAAAAGGAAAAAAGCGAAACACCTATAAAAGTTGTATTCAGCAGTGAGCTACATGAGCTCAATACAGAAGAGACAGTTAACTCTTCTGAATGATAACAACCTAAAATGCATCAGATGGTAAACAAGGATTGACAATTTGGCAACCTCAGTGACTACTTTCCCCAAATTCACCAAAATTCCCAAAAAAGACTACAGTAGCATCAGAAGTGCTCAGTAAAAACTGAAGAATCACAGGCCTTTCAGCATAAAAAAAAATTCCTAGATATAATTGTCTGCAGACTGCAGCTAAAAATCTAAAGTAGTTTTGGTCCTTTGGAATAAAATAATGTGCAGAGTTACTGTTAATTCTCCCTTTCACTTGAAGTTTATTGGACAATAGCAATCTTAGACCAAATTGGAAGCTTATTAATCCACTTTTTTTGTTGATGGGATCAAATGGTAGAGTCAGATATAAGGGGTCGTGATGTAATTTAGCAATTCCATTTCGATACAAGAGGAAATTCTGCAATATGGAAATTTTCGTGCAGTAGCAGAAGCAAACAAAATAAAACCCATTAAGAGAAAAGCAGACCATGTATACTTACCCTGCTACATTGATGGTAGAGCCGTGATCATCTTCATTAGTTTGATCAGCATGTCGATCAGCCTGGCGTTTTCTCCCTGATTCTCTCTCTCTTTCTTGCTCACGCTCTTCCATATCGGTCAATTCTTTGTGATAAATAGCAAAATTTAGTACTTTTAGTGCAGCTTCCACATCAGACTTTGTAACCTGATTATACGTATAAAATGACCCAGTTATTCATGTAACAAACCTGCATAATGAATTAAAATGAACAAATTCAAGTACCTTTCTGCTCAATTTAAGCTTGGCATGGGCAGTAGATAGACGTATAATGGTTTCTAAAGTTCTTGCTGTGATTGGCAGAGTTCCTCCAGTCTGCAGAAGTTAGGGAACCCGGTAAGTCAAGAAAATAAATTATTGACTCCCCAAATATGAGATTAGTAGAGGTGTACCTGTGCATTCGAACTGGCATTGCGGAGCTCTGCATATGCAGTAGCTATGTGTTCAGATGCCTGCAAAACTAAACCATGAGAAGAGAACCTCACATTTCCGTAATATCAAAGTAGGCTAAAATACCATGGATACTTGGCACTCATACTAGCTTTCTCAAGCCACTTTCGTTTCATTTACAATCGATTAACAATAAAATAAATATTAAAAGAAAAAAAAGAATCATCATAACCTCATCTGTTAGCTCTGGCTGAATCCTGTGTTTTGCATAGTGGATGTATTTTTTAAGGAACTTGATGGTGAGAGAGTCATTCTTCTGACGCTTTCCTGTTTTCCTTCCATGAAGCATACGGTTATACTTGACAAAAACAGATGATTCAGCATCTGCTTCATCCTCCCTCCCATACCGTGAACTTCCATCGACTTCACCTATAATGCAAACATATATCAATGACTAAAAGTCTAGAATCACAATTTCTGCTTGTATGGATCATGACATTTACCCCCATCAAATGTGGAACGGTATCGGTGTATGCGCAAGACATGGTCAGAGATTAGACGGTCAATATCAGGGTCCATTTGATCCAATACAATGAAAAGTAGATCAAAACGAGAAAGAAGAGAATCCGGAAGGCCAATGTTCTTTGTAGGAGTCAAGGATCGATCATACTGCAGGAAAGACAGCAAAATGGATTTAGTCGGAGGATGAGTTGTCAACATTCATCAAATACTGCATTGGTGTCAAAATCCATCCTATTAAGAATTTAGCAACACATGCACTCTTACAGTTCCATATATGGGATTGGCAGCAGCTACCACACTGCATCGAGCATTCAATGATGCATGGATACCAGCTTTGGCTATAGTAACAGTCTGCTGCTCCATGACCTCATGTATGGCAACCCGATCTTGGTCATTCATTTTGTCGAATTCATCAATACAGACAACTCCTCTATCAGCAAGAACCATTGCACCAGCTTCCAGCCTTCTTTCCCCTAATAAAAACAAAGCAATAGCATCAATGGACTCATCACACGATGAAATCTGTTTGATAGGTCTTCCAGATGCATTACCTGTTTCTTGATCAGACGTAACAGCAGCTGTCAAACCAACTCCAGAAGAACCGCGACCTGTTGTTGATATGGCCAATGGTGCAATATTCATGATGGCTCTTAATAGTTGAGACTTAGCAACAGATGGATCACCAACCATCATCATGTTTATGTCACTAATAGAAAGAAATATGCAAGAGTAACTCAGAAAGCATGAAGATGGGGACTAGGGGCCATGCCTAGGATAGAAATTAATGCCAAATGCAAATCAGATAATACTCACCCTCGTAGATGGGTACCATTGTTCAAGTTCTTTTCAACTCCACTAAGCATCAGCAATATCACTGCTTTCTTTATCCACGAGTGACCATATATAGAAGGTGCCAGCGAATTGCCAAGTAGATCAAACGTATCATCTCTCCCTGCTATCTTTTTAATGTTTTTTAAGTCCTCTGGAGTGTAGATTGGTGCATTTGCCTCTTTATTGAGAAGGGAAACATTGTTAGCTACCAGGACAGTCCTGCAAAATAATTACTTTGTCAAGCCTACAGAACACAAAATGGGAGCATGAGAAGTTCAAGTTGGAAAGAGTGACAATGAAGCTTGCTTGAACACCTAATATTTACCTGAATACTCCATTTACACCGCCCTTGCTTTTCCCAGGGATGGCTTTGTATATCCCTACAATAGCCACACGGTCTCCAGGCTTGCAACAATCAACCAAGTCATCTTCCACAATTATATCCACTGTTCGTGGAAGTTGACCAGGAGCAGAATTTTCAGGCATTTCTTGCATTGAAAGGGTCTGATGATCCTTGTATTGACATAGTCCATATTCCGTAACCAGTAAATTACCATTCTCATCCTGAAAAAACAGTTTCATCATAAAAGGCTCTTTATAAATCATTAATAATAAGCTTTTCAAATGGTATAGGATTTACCCTTGTTGGATAGACAGAACCTGTGGGCAGACCCATGTTGGATGTTATGTCTCGATATTCTCGTGTAGTGAACTTCTCAGTTGAGGGGCAGAAGTGTACACTCTTTACCACCTTTGGTCTCACAAGAGAACCTGAAAAGAGTATTTAGTTATGATACTCCCAAATATGCAAACTTAGTGGAAATGCATCTGATAGCATGTTCAGATGTGCAATTGAAATCTAAGAACACGTTTGTACATTTAAGGGCCAAATTCTGGTAAAACAATTGTCATAATGTTGAGCCATTACACAAGAAATTACTTTCACTGTGTAACCTAGTTGAACATATGAAGTATGCATCCAAGAAGTACAGGTCCATACAGTCTTGAGCAGATGGATAACATCCAAAACCACGTATGGATAACATCCAAAACCATGTATGAAGTATCTGGTACTTTTAATGCATTCAGTTCATGAGTAGTTCCATCTTAAATCATCTTCGCTAATGTCCAAAACTTCAGAAGTTGCATGAGAAAAGTGTGGAGCACAGTCTAGGTACTGCAGGATTCATTAAGCCAAGTAATAAACAAAGCCAACTTAGTGCCCAGCAAAACAATCATGTAAAGAAAGGTGCCAAAGTAAAGACTACAAAAGCAAAGGCTATGTCAATGCCTCATATGCAGCATGTCATGATATTTGCTAACCAATTTAACCACTTATCTTCGTGTCTGAACCTCTAGAATGTCTACTGTCAGAGAATCAACTATCAGCTTCAGCTAGGGAACCAAGAAATTCAAGTAAGAAATACAGGAAAGAAATACCATTCGGGTAATATTTCCAAAGGATAGAATTATATCGGCTCTCGAAACCTCAAAAGGAGTTTGGTATCCCACCCTCAATGAAAGCAACAGTAAGAACAACAGTCTTAGTCAAGAGAACATACATTTAGTCACAATGCCCTCGACGCAGACCATAGAGCCAATGTATTCGGAGAGAAGCTCCCGAGGAGTGACACGGCGAGAAACAAAGGGCCCCTCAAAGCCAACGAGAACAGTCTCTCCTTCCTTCAAGTACTTCCCATCGATTCTGTGAACCAGGTCAGTGACCGCATCGGAAAATGCTTGCATGTATTCACCGGGGTTTCTTAAGATCCTGAAAAACGATACTATAGATAATCAATTAAATAATCAAGTAAAACGGACATGACCTCATCGAAGTAAGCAAATTATCCTTTCTGAACGAAATAGGAGGAAAAGCAAAAACCCCCCATCGCATCAAGGCGATGTATAACCAACAATTTGAGGATAAACACAATTAATTCGAATGAAAACCCTGAAAATGCCAAACTAATTGGATGCATAACGCACTGGAGAGCTTTAGCTCCTAAGAGGAACAAAGCCTAATCAATCCGTTTTCATTTACGTTCTTTCCATCCAAAATGATAATTCGAACCCGACAAAAAGACGGTCATCCGAATCAGCCCCCCAACACGCTGACAACACTCGATAAGCTATCCTTGGCCCAACTATAACAGACAACTCTGCAATGAACGGAGGAAACCAACCGGGGCGCCAAGTCGCGGAAGGAGTGCAGATCGGAGATGTCCACGACGAGGCGGCGGCGCTTGTGGTTGATCATCGTCTTGATGTCGTCCATGTACATCCTCCCGACCTGAAATCGCGGAGCAAAACCCACCGAAAAAAGAAAATCGATTCAGTCCGACATCGCTTCGACGAGATACTGCAGCGAATCGAGGCGAATAAGACAAACCCACATCGTTCTCCAGGAAAGCCAGCAGCTCGCGCTTGTGAGCCGCCCGCACCTCCTCGCTGACGTCCATCGCTCGGAGCTCGCCTCGTGAAGTCCCGTCCGCCGAAGAAGAAAGAACGAGAGAGAGAGAGAGAGAGAGAAGTAACCCTAATTTTGATGTGCTTTGCCCCTTTTCTGCATCGAGGTCGGAGATGGCGGGAAACAGAGGGGAGGGCGGGGACGGGAAATGGCGGGAAACTGGAGGAGAGCAGGGCGCCATCTCACGTGCGTCACGTGACTGCCCTGTCGTGGTAACTGGTAAGCAGCCTTCCGAATTTTTTTTTTTGAAGATGGAGATTTTTTTTTAGTAAGAGAAAAATAGAGAATTGATTAACTAATCTTTTGAGGGAAACGGTGTCGCACCGCGGCTAATATTTTTAATGAAATCGAATACCTATTTTGCTCGGTGAACGGAAAATCTCACTTGAGATTTGCTCAAATGTCGAAAAAAAAAAAAAGAAAAAGCAAGGGGAAAATAGTCAGAAGAAAATTAAATATATGAATATAGTACTGCCAAAAAGAGATTGTTAAACTTATTAAGAATAAGAATCAAATTTCCAAAATATAAAATAACGTTTTTTTTTTCACACTGAGGAAGATGTTATTGTACATTTACATGGCTTCTCATTTTTTACGTGCAATTTGTTATTTTGAATTTTCAAGACTCAGCTAGAAGGATTATCACGGTTGCTGGACACCCGAATTGACTAATTTGACTTAACGGGCTCCCTTTTGATGTCACGTCTTTGATGAACGCAACAAAAAACTGCACCCGAGCTTTTCTTCCCTACTTTTTTTTTCCTACATTTTGGAAGCTATGCAAACCCACTTAATAATTGGTGTAAATAATTTATACATGTTATTTTCGTTCTTTTGTTCACTTAAGATTTACAAAACCTAGTGTTCTTTCTAAAAAATTTCTGACACAATACAAAAGTACAATAAATTCTGCAACCATATTATCTCCATCTATATATTACATCTCCATCTATATATTACAGATAAAGTGTTATATAATAGATTTGATTTTGAAATAATATTCCCATGGATTTTTTTGGCTTGAATAGTATCCTCGGATTTATTTCATTTAAATGCATCAAACTATATCTAAATCAACAGTTTCGATTGCCCATCTTCCTCGAATTGCAATATGTGGTCATTATTTCACCGTCTCCTTGCTAGCAAGGCTAAAAAATTAACATTTGAAGTCATATTCAAATTTTTAAGATTGTCAGTGCAATTTTCCGAAAAATGAATATTTTTAGTTAAGGTTAATATTACAAAAAAACCATAAATTAATACATTTATGAGAAATTTACCTCAAATTATTTTTGTTGACCACCAAAAATTATAAATCGGTATATTTATAAAAATTTATCCTCCATTAATTTTAGTTAAATTGAATTAATATCATAAAAAATCATAAATTGATACATCTGTGACAAATCGGAGATAAAACTCCAAATCAGTACATTTATCAACTACCATGTGTTAATCTACTTAGCAATTTGACTGTAAAATTCAATAAAAAATAACGAATAATAAATTTATCATAGGTATATTGTTTTGAGGTTTTTTTGTGATAAAAAATTATTTTGAGATAAATTTGTTATAAATATACTAATTTAGGGTTTTTGTGAATATTAACCCTTTCTTTTATTTATTGAATTTCAATATCCAACAAAGTAACTAGAGAGCTGGCGGTTCCCTCCCCGACACGTCCATTTTAACTATCGAAAAGTAATTAAAGAGGCCGATCGAGGATGTGGAACTTAGAGGAAGGTGATAGCTCCTGACAATGGGCACACCTAACCAGAATAATTACAATATGGTTAATTAGCGTTACTTTCATTGTTGTGAAGAAAAAAGTCATAAAATTTTTCAAATTACGTCAATTGTGACATATTTTATCTAAACTTTTTTTGTGATATTAAAAATCATAAATTATGCCCACCATGACATATTTATTCAAAACTTTTTATTGTGACGTAAAAAATCCAAATCTTATATATATGATGTTCCATTAGACATATTTTTAGCCAAGATAATGTTGTTTTTATTTCATTCAAGTCATGTAGGCCCATGTCAACACTATTTGTTTTTCTGGTGTCCATGTAAATAGACTTCTAATGATTTTTGTTAATAGAACTTTGACGGAGTGTAAATGTGTCATACAATTATAAGTTTGAGATTTTTAGCATAAAAAAAAAGAATATTAAGATAAATGTGTCACACTAGACATAGCTTAGTTTTTTTTTTTTTTTTTTTTTGCTTTTGCCCAATTTGTGAAATGCGTTGGTTGCAATCAAACCACTTAGGACATTGATGTCTTTTTGTGTTTGGGATAATAGCACAAACAACCCCTAACCTTTTGTTCAATATACAATGTCTTCTTTGAGCTTTTTATTTATATAATGTGATCCTAAACTTTGGCTTAATCTACAATATCGTCCCTAAATCTTTTATTTATTCATCATAGTCCTCAAATTATTTGTAAACATTCGATATAATCCCTAGATTATGTTGAAAAAATTTAAATTCCAAAGACCACATTAAACATCGGACCAAAGTTCAATAACTAAATTGAATTAAGTGAAAACTTAGGTACGACACTGCATGTTAGATCAAAGCACATGGACCATTCATGTCATTTTTTTCTCTTTGGTTTTTAAGGTTAAATGATGTTGGCGTGACTCAAGGGTGGTTGCGAGTTTGTTCTTCGTTTGTTATGGAACACCGCGCGAGAAATCGTCTGTTCGATAGTTGTCTGACTGCTAACAAACATGAAATTATCAAACGGAAGGACGAAAGATAGAAATCTCAGAACTTAACCGTTGAAACCCTCTCTCTCTCTCTCTCTCCCCATTTGATGTATGTTTCTCTTTGACGAAAAAGAGGGTTTTCGTTTCCGGCCGGAAAAGCTTCATACCTCTGGAGTTTCCAGGACCGAAGACTAGGGTTTCCACGGCGAGATCGCAATGAACATGAGTAGGGACCTGGACAAGACCGGCGCCTGCTACACAGAACATGTGTTGCACTCTCATGATATCTGGCGAGAGCCGGGCGCCCCCCGGCTATCCGTCTCGGTGTTCCTCAAGCAGCTCGGGATCACCATCTTCTTGTCGCACGCCCTCATCTTCGCCCTCAGGCCTCTTCGCCAGCCTCGGATTGTCGCCGAGATTCTCGTGAGTACAAAATTTTTACATGATTTCAACGTACGTTCTTTCTGGTTGCTGATCCGATCTCGTTTTCTTGCTGCAATGTAGTGTGGCTTGCTGATCGGTCCGACCGCGTTCGGGAAAACCAAGTTCTTCAAATATGTCTTTCCGGAGAGGAGTTTTGTGAAAATCGAGACGGTCGGATATCTAGGCCTCATGTACCATCTGTTCCTCGTTGGGCTCCGGTTCGACTTGTCTGCGTTGGCGTTGATCGGGAAGAAGGCCACCTCAATCGCGCTGGCGGCCTTCTTCCTCCCCGGGATAGTCGGGATAAGCACCTTCTACATGGTGACCAGCTCCATCGGTGCCCAGGATGCCGATGAGCTCGGTGGCATGTTCTGGGTCATAGCCCTGACGTTCACGGGGTCGCCCGTCCTATCGGAGATCCTCGCGAGCATCAAGCTCCTCCACAGCGACATCGGGAGGACCGCGACAGCTGCGGCCGTCATCAGCGACGTCTGCGCGTGGGTCCTCATCGTAGTGGTGATGCCGATCTGCCTCGCGGGCAAAGAGTGGTATTATGCGCTCACCGTTATCATCGGATTCATATTGGTATGCCTCTTCGGATTTCGTCCGGCTCTCGCGTGGATAATCAGGAAGACTTCCAAGGAAAGGGATTATAGCGACCACTACGTGGTGTTTATCTTGATCGGGGTCTCAATCTTCGGGCTGATCACGGACATCATCGGCACGCACGCATTGGTCGGCGCCTTCATGTTTGGATTGATAATGCCAAACCGCGACCTCGGGTCGAAATTGGTACTCAAGATCGAGGAATACGTGGCCGGCATTCTGTTGCCGTTCTTCTACGTGGTGTGCGGAATACGCGCCAATCTGTGGGAGATCGAGAGGCTGGAGGATTGGGCAGTGACTGTTTTTGTGATATGTCTAGGATGGTTGGCCAAAGTCCTGAGCACCATGGGGATATCCATGTTCTTCAACATACAACCTAGGGAAGGTGTTGTCCTAGGACTGCTCATGAACTGCAAGAGCCTCTTGGGTTTGGCTCTGCTTGATGTGGCCTGGGACAAAGGAGTAAGATTCTTCTCATGTTCTTCCTTTTTGTTTCCTATATCCAAACCCCAATTTGTTCTGAATTTTGAGTGGATACTATTTAAGAAAAATGGGTCAAGTCCATATTGATAAGAAACATAAACTGTTTAGTTTGTAAATCATACAAACCGAGTTTGTTTTGACAACGATGACTTACAATCAGTGCTGGAATTCAAATTGAATAATCGTTCAGAGATCGTCAGTCCATATGATCAATATGTTGAGTAATAACTTCTCTTTCGTCGAATGGTATTGGAATTTATCTTCCGTGAAGCTTGAATCGCCTCTTTAGTAGCATTGGATTATTTTTTTTACTTTAAATAGCAGAAAAATACTATCTATCTCGTGCACTCCATGACAGACTCTACTTGCTTATTGTGATCACTTGTGATTTTAGGCCTTGACCACTCAGCACTACTCGATCATGGTGCTGGCTTTCTTGATCATGACAGGCTCGGTCGCGCCACTCATCGACGTCATCTATGGCCCGACCAAGCGGTTCATGCACTACACGCTCCGATCCATTCAGGCAGCCGGGTCCAACACTGAGTTCCGGGTCCTCTCGTGCATCTACTCGACGCGCCACGTCTCGCCCATCGTCAACCTCCTCGAGGTCTCTACGGGCAACATGCGCTCACCCTTCACCGTGTTCGGGCTCCACCTCGTCGAGGTCACGGGATGCGCCTCGGCGACGCTCATCGTCCACGACCCGCACAAGCCCAGCAAGTCCCACCTCCACGACTCGGCGCAGTCCGAGCACATCATGAAGTCCTTGGAGGACTTCGAGTACCAGAACCGGTCGGCGTCGGCCCAGCTCCTGACCATCCTGTCCCCATACGAGAGCATGTGCGAAGACGTGTGCGGCCTCGCCGAGGACAAGCGCGTCTCGCTCATCATCCTCCCGTTCCACCGCCGGCCCACGATGGCTGGGGCCATGGAGGACGCCGAGCTCGCGTTCCGGCCCATCAACCGGAGCGTGCTCTCGAACGCGCCCTGCTCCGTGGCCCTCTTCGTCGACCGTGGGCTCGCGGCAATGCGGCGGACAGAGTCGAACCACATCGTGACCCGCCGGACCGCCATGCTCTTCATCGGGGGCCATGATGACCGTGAGGCGCTCGCCTACGCATGGCGGATGGCGGGCCACCCCTCCATCAGCCTCACGGTGGTGAGGTTCCTCCAGGGCAACGACGTCGTGGACATCGAGCTCATGGAGCTCCAAGAGCGGCATGGCATCCTGACCATCATTTCCGACATGGAGAGGCAGAAGCGGCTCGACGACGTCTACATCGCCGAGTTCCGCCGGAACATCTCGGGCAATGAGTCGATAACCTACCGCGAGGTGACGGTGAACAATGGTAACGAGACCGTGACGGCCATAAGGGAAATGGAGCGCGAATTTGAGATGTACATCGTCGGGCGGAGCGAGCGGTCCATATCGCCGCTCACGTTCGGGCTGGCGGAGTGGAGCGAGTACCCGGAGCTCGGGGCCATCGGTGACATACTCGTATCGTCGAGTTTTAATATGCAAGCTTCAGTTCTGGTGGTGCAACAGTACGATTCGGAGTCCACGGCGGCTGATGAAGATGGGATTGGGATCTTAGATAGCCTGCCTTTTTCCAAGAAGTAGCAATGATATTGTTCTTTTTTCCTTTTTTCAGTTGATTTTTTTTTTCATTAATTATAGCCTAGAGATAGCTATTGTTTAGTTCCATGTCAACTCGAGGCGTGACGCTCTCTCGATGGATAGAATTTCGTTAACGAGTGCCCCGAACACTTAATAAGTGACTGATTAAAGACATTTTAGCAATTCTCAGTGCACTGATATTGTTCGCACCTTATCCAAAATCAATATTTCACATTAGAATAAGTGGTGAAAATCTTGAAAAAATTCACTTAATACAAATGTTCTTATGGTCCCTTCGAGAAACAGACCTTCGATTGTAACCCGTCGTAATTACATGAGTTTCATGATAATTTCTCGAGAAATTATAGAATGCATGTTGTCATCTGGGTTATTTTAGAATAATACGAAAACAAATTTAAGTTTAAAGTCCATGAAAAATATTTAAATTACATGATTATTGCGTCAGGAATTTTAGGTCATCATTCTATATATACATTGTTTTGCCATGATACCAATTTGGATATTTATTGAGGGTATAAACATATATAAAATAATTATCTTATAATGTGGAGGTAAACGCAAAACGAGATTTCACGATGCGAAGGGGCGAGAAATAATTGAACTGACGACTTAAAACACGAGAATCAAAGTATCAGAGAAAATCTCTTCCAATCATTGAATCTTTAATAACTATCTAAGTATCATTGGGACAATTATTAAACATATTGTTTAAAAACATTTCATTTTTTAAAAATAACAGATATTAAGGATTAACACCACAAAAATACTTCACACCGATACACCTGTAGCAAATCTCAAACTAATTTTTTGACTATAAAAATCCAAAAGTAGAACACTCATGATAAATTTATTCTCTTTTTGATTTATATTAAATTTTAACATTAAATTGCTAAGTTGAGTGACGTGCGAACAATTGATAGAGATACCAATTTAGGACTTCACATTTCCTTTATCACGGTGTATACGTTTTTTATTTCTTGTGATATTAATTCAATTAATAAAAACTAATTGATGATAAATTTGTTATAGATGTACTATTTTGGGTTTTTGTAATAAAAGAATTAGTTTTGGGTATTTTTGTTACATACTTATCAATTTAGGATTTTTCGTACGAATTAACCTTTTTTGTAACAACAAAGTTTTCTTTTTTTTGTTCGAAAACGGCAAAATTTGTTCAAGTGAATATTAACCGTCTCTTTCTAAATAATCCAAGGAAAGAACAAAACACTGTTTGCGAAAAAGAAAGAAACAAGAAAACGGAAAAACGGCTGCCCATCGTCGGATACTGATGACGTCACAAGAGAAGCGTCCGTGTATTTTCGTATCTCTCTCAAGAACCGAAAATTCGATTAAAAAGGTTTTATACCTCGAGAAAACTAAAAAGGAAGGAGAAATAAAAGAAAAGAGGGAAACAATTTCAAGAAAACAGCGGAGGCGTGAGATCAGTTCAAGACCTCTTCTTCAGTCCAGCTCGACGCTCATCAACACGTGAGGACAAAGAGTCAGTTGAACAGAATCTTGACGGTCTCTCTGAAGATTTCGAGGAAAGAAAAAGGAAACAAGAATATCTCCGAAAATTAGAAATACAGAAGAACGGCCGTCCATCAACCGGATACTGATGATGTCACAGCGCCTGGATTAAAATACAAGAATTCACCACGAAAAAGGAAATAAGAAAAAGAAAATCTATTTCAAGAAAGCTGCGCTCTTCGCTTCTTCTTGCACAGACACAACCAAGTTCAAGAGCTCTTCTACTCCTTCCTCCTTCTTCATCTCTCTCTCTCTCTCTCTCTCTCCGCATTCTTGCTCCAAGTGTAGTAAAACCCAGAAGAACATTGAATCTGTTCTTTGCGACTCGCCGGAGAGTATCCACCGCCATCACCCAAGATGGAGGAGGCGAAGAGAGGGCCGAATCGCCGGCGGGGGGTCGAGTGCGGGCTCATCGAGAAAGCGAGCGCGCGCGAGGTCACTTTCTCCAAGCGCCACCAGGGCCTCTTCCGCAAGGCCGCCGAGCTCTCCATCCTCTGCGGCGCGGAGGTCGCCGTCATCACCTACTCGCCCCACGGCAACCCCTTCGCCTTCGCCCACCCGTCCACTCCCGACGCCCTCATTGACCGCTACCTCTCGAGTGGGGCGACGGGACCCGCCGCAGACGAAGCCGCTGCTGCGCACAAGAAGCAGTACGACGACGCGGTCGCGAAGCTCGAAGAGGCGAAGAGAGAGGCAGAGAGGATCGCTGCAGAGGCCGCCGGCAAGAGGAACCGGTGGTGGGAGGAGGCGCTCGGGGACGGCGTCGAGGAGGAGGAGCTGGAGCATTACGTGGCGTCGCTGGAGAGTTTGAAGAAGCTGGTCGCCGAGAGAGTCGGACAGTACGATGATTTGGGTTTCTACGGCCGATTACTGGCGACGGACAAGGACATAAGCATGGACTTGGATGCCACGTTTCTCGCTGAGTTGCAGTACTCTTGTTAATTGGAAGTCAATAGAATGCTCTTTCTTAGTTCAGATAAACTTACGATTTTATCAATTCCTTCGTAAATTTCTTCTTCTTCTCTTTGGTTTTTTGCAAGTCTTATGGGATTTTGAACTCGGGGTCAAGATGGGAATCATGTTGAACAATATTCTTGTATTGCCTGTTGATAAAAGACGAATAAATCAAGTTCATCTCCCTTCTTTCATTTACTTTTAATAATCTCCCGTTATCTTTTTGTTTTTTTTTTCAACGTCGTTAATATTGAATTAGGGTTCGACTTTCAGTGTTTGATATATTTAAAACAAATCAAAGGAGTTACAAATAGATGATATTACAATTTCCGAAGCAACATTATATTCATAACCTTTTTTTTTCCCCTAGACGTACGGAAATAGTTGTCAGCCTCCCCGCTAGTTTCCGTAGTTTTGTTTTTCTACTAGGATGAATTGCAAAACAATTTGGCCACCCATTCTATTTTTTTTTTTTTGTGGCCAATAGCACACAAAAGGCATGTAGAAATTTATCCATAAAAAAAAAAAAATTGAGTTTGGAATTTTGAAAGATTATTTAAACATAAAATTATTATCTGATTACTGTTTCGCCATAATCCCAGCAGTTTGGACATTTACTAAATTTACAAGCAAATTTTAAATATAGTTTTATTATATAGAGATAAATGCGAAGCAAAATCTCATATGTCGACATTGAATACTTTCTTAATAACTTCTTAAATAATTAATGAGAATACTATCAATGATTATTTCGGATATTGATTAAACATATGTAATAGAAAATATTTTGATTTTAAATTAGGATTAATACCCTGAAAAACCCCAAATTAATACACATCTAACAAATTTACCCAAAACTATTTTTTTGACTACCAAAAACCTCAAACTAGTATATCCTTGACAAATTTACCCCAAACTAATACACTTATAACAAATTTACCTTCTGTTAGTTTTCGTTAAATTTTACTATCAAATTTATTAAATTAAATGACACATGATAGTTGACCGGTATACCAATTTATGATTTTACGCTCCATTTTTCATATTTTATATTTTTTGTGGCATTAATCCAATTTAGTAAATGGTATATTTGTCACAAATTTATCAGTTTGGGGTTTTTTACAGTCGAATAAATTAGTTTTGGGTAAATTTATCATAAATGTACCAGTTTATGGGTTTTTATGGTCAACCGGGGTAAATTTGTCACAGGTGTACCAGTTTAGGGTTTTTCATGGTCAAAAAAATAGTTTGGGGTAAATTTGTCATAAGTGTACCAGTTTGAGATTTTTCAGGGTATTAACCCTTTAAATTAACTAGTCAAAACTACATGTTTTCTTTATTTTAACTACTTCGTAAAGTGTCCCAAAACACTTCAAAAGAGAACTCCTTTGCTCTAAATCAAGAAAATATTTCAGGAAAGCGGCAAATTCCCAAGAACCGAGACGAGTAAGAAAATGTTAGAATCTTAGGTATATGAGCAATCGCAACTGGGGAATTGGAACTTTTCTTTATTAGCGAGGACTTTAGATATCCAAGCCATGGGGGACACAGAGGCAAACACAGGGTCGCCAGCGAAACGAATGAGTGAATAATCAATATAACCTCAACATCTTCTATCACATAGTGTGCTAATAGAAATGAGCACGTACAGTTATGTAGGGGTGTCAAAAAAACCTGACCGGACCCGACCCGAACCGAATACGATAAGAACACGAAACAAGTATAATACATGTTTCGGGTCTTGATACTATTCGAGTAACATATATAAAACAAGCAAAGAAATATGTGTTGGGTTGGGTCAGGGTTGGAACATTGTTCGATTCGGAACACGTTAACTTCAAATTCCAAACAAGCCAACAAACACAAACATGTTCTCATCTTTAGGGGTGTCAATGGGTTGGGTCGGGTTTTGTGGTTACCCGACCCGACCCGACCCGAATCAAAAGGGCCACACACTATGACCTGATCCGACCCGAAACACATTAGACCCACATCGGAAATTCGGGTCGGGTCGGGTTGCTGGGTTTCCCACTTTTTTGTCTTTTTTTTTTTTACCTTTCTTTTCTTTGGGGTTCGAGTTTGGGCAAGGTTTCCAATTATGCATTAGGAATCTCCATTTCAGCAAGCACACTACTATTAATTGCCATAGCTGCCTTCAATATCTGATTCGCACAGTCCCTGCATTGCTGCAACCTCTTCCTAGCTTCATCAGATAATCCATTAGATGGCACTTTCGGGCAAGGCAACCACCACTTCTCTTCCTGTCTAATGGATGGCCTACCACTGGACACACCTGAAGAATTCCTATCATGGTCATCGCCATCATCCATCAATATCCCACGATCAACATACCAAAATTCCGTCTCAGAGAACCCATCAAGCATGCTGGTTAACATTGCATCGAGCTTCTTAAGAGCCGGGAGATTTATATATAAATCAGAGCGAGAACGAGTTGCCATGACCTCATATGTGCCCCCACCCGGGAATTGTTGTATCGATGGCACGAGCTCCACAATTGAATCGCTCACACATAAGAGCCATTCCATTTCTCTGCGCCACATCACCTTCTTCTGAGGTGCCAAAGGCTCTAGCCTCCATAATGCACCAAAGACAGAAGCTGCAATCTAGTCCAATACATCGCATTTGTGTCCAAACTTGAAATATAGAACAGTTACTCATTTACACAATTTTGGTGACACCAGAGGGTAATAAATCAAACTGGAAAGCCTAATTAATGCACTAATGTCAAACAAGGTGGACAACATCAAGCTGAATTAGCAGCACGGGCATGGAATGAAACATTTGCCTTCTTTAAGATTCAAAGCGCTCTGAGGTTGGAAAAGCGTGAGTTGCTGAAATGCATGTCCATCATGCCATGGGTAAGGAATAAGCATGCCTTGCTGAAGATCAGAGGCAATAGTTGATGCTTTTCAAGCAGGTGACACAATTTTTCAATCATCTAAAACAGAACAGGTTCCCCTTATCTTTATCATTCAAGATACATACTATAGGACACCACTGCAATCAACATCCATTATACATTGATGCAGAACAAAGTTCTAGTGGAATATATTCTATGCTAACCTCTAATACGTCAATCATCAAGAGAAATCAACATTGAGCTTGACTCCGTGGTCGTATTTGGCAATTCTACAATAAATTCATGATGGCGGGAAGCGGCGGTGACGAGGGCTCAGCCCTCAGCCGTTGCCTTCTCTCCCCACATTTTTCGTCGTGAATTTATTGTAGAATTGCCAAATACGACCACGGAGTCAAGCTCGATGTTGACTTCTCTCAATGATTGACGTATTAGAGGTTAGCACAGAATATATTCCACTAGAACTTTGTTCTGCATCAATGTATAATGGATGCTGATTGCAGTGGTGTCCTATAGTATGTATCTTGAATGATAAAGATCAGGGGAACCTGTTCTGTTTTAGATGATTGAAAAATTGTGTCACCTGCTTGAGAAGCAACAATTATTGCCTCTGATCTTCAGCAAGGCATGCTTATTCCTTACCCATGGCATGATGGACATGCATTTCAACAACTCCCGCTTTTCCAACCTCAGAGCGGTTTGAATCTTAGAGGAGGCAAATATTTCTTTATTTGAACTTGTTGATAGAGGTTTCTTATATATATGTCCTACATATTGGTTGCATAATTTCATAAGCTTCATTTATTGTAAAGGCATATTGGAGCTAAGGTCATATTTCACTTTTATGTGCGTTTTTCTTGAAAAGTTATGCATTAAGAAGCCTGACATATTAAATAAATGATCAAATCATGTCATAGGCATACTCATTTGATGCTAATTTTTCAATATAAGCATGATTGGAATAAACCTCAAGTGCATATGACTTTGCTAACAGAGTCACTGCGTGTTTTCAGGAATTAACTCCTAATCAACTCCAAGGAGGTCAAACATTGGAGCCTCTCAGTCGTTTTACTGTATTTTCCTACTAGTCACAAAAAGTACTTGATAGGCTGTCAGTGCATGGAAAGGGAATAACATTTTATACATCACCGGTTGATAAGAACAGTCCTGACATACTTTCAATTTCCTATTAGCTCTTAACAAGACATTCTCTGTGAAAAAGAAGAAAGGAAAGCTCCGGAAGGCATGGGATGGGAGCAAAGTCATCTATACCGTAGCATCCTGGGGGGCAACAGCCATTGGGTGTGTCTTTTAGTTAATCTCCTTTCAAATATTGGTTTATTATTTTCGACACGTGACTTTCCTATATTTTCAATGTTGGAGCATCTTTGAATCTTACGCTGTTCTTTTAGACAATTCTTAACCTCCATACTCTTGCAGATTTATCCAGCTCTTGATCTTTGCAACTCTCTCTCTCTCTCTCTCTCTCTCTCTCTCTCTCTCTCTCTCTCTCAACGTAATTGTGGTCAATGTTTGTTCTTTTCAGGATCTATAAGAACCTAGTACTTCTCGGGGCTGCCTCAAATGCCTTTTGGACTTCTTGTCATGTTATATCAAAGCTTCTCTGATCTTCACGATCTACCTGAAGAGGAGCTTAATTAGTTCATTCCATGCCCATGCTGCTAATGCAGCCTGATGTTGTCCACCTTGTTTGACATTAGTGCATTAATTAGGCTCCAGTTTGATTTATTACCCTCTGGTGTCACCAAAATCGTGTAAACGAGTAACTGTTCTATATTTCAAGTTTGGACACAAATGCGATGTATTGGACTGGATTGCAGCTACTGTCTTTGGAGCATTATGAAGGCTAGAGCCTTTGGCACCTCAGAAGAAAGCGATGTGGCGCAGAGAAATGGAATGGCTCTTATGTGTGAGCGATTCAATTGTGGAGCTCGTGCCATCGATACAACAATTCCTGGGTGGGGGCACATATGAGGTCATGGCAACTCGTCCTCACTCTGATTTATAGATTAATCTCCCTGCTCTTAAGAAGCTCGATGCAATGTTAACCAGCATGCTTGATCGGTTCTCTATGACGGAATTTTGGTATGTTGATCGTGGGATATTGATGGATGATGGTGATGACCGTGATAGGAATTCTTCAGGTGTGTCCAGTGGTAGGCCGTCCATTAGACAGGAAGAGAAGTGGTGGTTGCCTTGCCCAAAAGTGCCATCTAATGGATTATTTGATGAAGCTAGGAAGAGGTTGCAGCTAGGGGTGAGCATGGTCCGGGTTGGTCCGGGCCACCCCTTAACCCTAGGACCAACCCGTACAGTGTCGGTCCTCAATTTTTAGGACCGAGGACCGACCCTATTGAGCCTGGGACCAAGGACCGGACCGACCCAATGGGTTCGGTCCGGTTCTAGGGTCAACCCGAGACTAATCGATAATTTTTTTCGTCTTATATTTTATACTCCCTAAAAAAGCAAACCTACAAATTTAAATTATACATCCATCAATAATACGGCATTGTGCAACTAAACTATAAATACCAATACATATTTAGCAAATTTAAGATGACACAATAATAGAAATTTCGTACCTGCTAACCGCTTATCGAGATATGGGACAAGTGGAAAGTTTTTGTAATCATCTATCTTTAATATTCATAACATTATATGCAAAAGCGTTTTCCTGCATTTAATCACGTGGAGTCCACTAAACCAAAAAATAGCTTCACACCACTTGACTAGCATTTGATCATGTAGAATCCACTCAACCAAAAAATGAGCTTCATACCACTTGACTAGCAAATCACCATAGAAGCAAAGATACTACTCTACTCTTTAAAAACTTCTACCATTTGACACGAATTGAAAAGCAAAGTGCAGCTGAAATTCATTAGTAGAATACAATTAAACCATAAAAAGTTTAAAATACTTAATATAAACCATGAATATATAACTTCACATCTTGTTAATTTACTTTGAACTTCTATACACCTGAAAACAAAACAAACGACACGTAATTAATACTTAATAAAAGTTTTAAATTGAAATTACTATTAGTGCTATTGATAGAACATCTCAATATAATATAATATAACAGACATTTTACTTAGGTTTGAATATATAAAAAATTATAAATAATATAATATAATATAATATAATATAATATACAGGGTTGGTCCAGGGTTGGACCGACCCAAAACTCTTAGGACCGAGGATCAACCCACATAGTGTTGGTCCTGGAATTTTAGGACCAAGGATCGACCCAGTCCCCTTGGGAACCGGACCAGGACCGGCAGGGTTGGGCCGGTCCAGGGTCGACCCTAGACCACTGCTCACCCCTAGTTGCAGCAGTGTAGGGACTGTGCGAATTAGATACTGAAGGCAGCTATGGCAATTAATAGCAGTGTGCTTGCTGAAATGGAGATTCCTAATGCATACTTGGAAACCTTGCCCAAACCCGAACCCCAAAGAAAATAAAGGTAAAAAAAAAAAGTGGGAAACCCAGCAACCCGACTCAACCCGAATTTTCGATGTGGGTCTAATGTGTTTTGGGTCGGGTCAGGTCATATTGTGTGGCCCTTGTGATTCAGGTTGGGTCGGGTAACCACAAAACCCAACCCGACCCGACCCATTGACACCCCTAATTCTGTATATACACCATGTCTACGAATGATGCAATGCTCTTTCTACTTGTAGCCCGTGGGAAACAGCTATAACTCTCTCTCTCTCTCTCTCTCTCTCTCTATATATATATATATATATAGAGTCTAGTCCGATAAAGAACAACGAAACAAGACTATTTTCAATTAAAAAAAACACCAAAAGAAGGGCTACCGGTGATCTAATACCGATGACGTCACGAGAAAAGCACCCCTATACCCTCATATCTCTCTCGAGAGAGAGAGCCGAAGCTTATTTTTAATAAATACACTAGAGGTCCTAAAGTTTATTATCAAAGTACAATTGAGTCATAAATTTTCACAAAAGTATAATTAAGGTCTAAAACTTATCATAAAAATATAATTGAGCCTTAAAACTTGTTACAAAATTGCAATTGAGTCATAAAACTTGTCACGAAGGTATAATTGAGCCATAAAATTTTTAAAAAATGCAATCAACGAAAGAACTTGAATAGAGTGATTTAACAAGTTTTATGATTTAACTGCACTTTTTAAAAGTTGTAGAACTTAATTATACTTTCGTGATAAATTTTAGGATGTAATTACATTTTTAAATATTTTAAGACTTAATTGTACATATGTGATAGTTTTCGGCAACTTTGAGACCTTGCAAGAACTTGATTTGATTTCCCTTCATGATATATGCTATATTTCGTAATGTTGACATTAACATAACCAAACAATTGGCTGTCATGACCACCACCCGCGGTGGCGCGGCTGGTTTCGGGCCCTCTCCCCCTCACGAAGGGGAGAAGTTCGAATCCCAGAGGCGTCGCATTCACGCGACTCAAACGCGGCTGGGCAGCTGGGTCTGTGGTGGTGGCTCAGTCTGTCCCGGGTTTACGTCTAGGTTGCCGGCCGACGGCAATTCCCGGGTCATCAAAAAAAAAAAAAACAATTGGCTATCATGGAACTTCGCTCTCAAGCCTCAGGTCAGCTTGTTTAACTCACTTCACATATCACCAGAATTTATCATTCATTCACAAGTTATGCTTTACTCTTCGCTAGTCAGAAAGTTGATCTTTCTAACATATGTAGATTGATTATGTCGGCAATTGTGTTTTTTTTTTTTTTTTTTTTTTACTCTCTCGCTCTCTCTCTCTCTCTGATCCAGCCTTTGCCACAACAAATCTTGCGACCATAATCACTTGCCTTCAAAACATAAAAAATTTTATCCTTATTTCCAGAAGTTTTGCGTTCGATAAAAAGTCGAGGACCAGAATAAAGTGAGTCAATTAGTATTAAAACCACATGATTGACGACTTAAATGATGCCCATTTTAAACTACTATTCATATCGTGAGTGTGAGTTCAGACAATCGCGTGCTTATGAGCTAAGGCTCACCGAGGTTAGGTACCTCCACGGTTGATTTCAACCCACCACATTGCATGCGCTCTTCATGGGCACAAATAGACTGAATAAGAATTGAAAAGGTATGTGGACTTTGAAACTAACAAGGCCCCTTCCTTGATTAGACTGCTCAAATATTTTCTTACCCTTTGTTTACTCAACGTAGAAAATCCAAAGATGGAAGACTTTCAAGTCTCCTTCCTTGAGTAGACTTCTCCAATTTCGTCTTACCCTTCATTTACTCAATGTAGCACGTTCAAAGGTGAAGACTTTCTTGCAACCTACCACATTACATGCTCTCCTCATGTGAATAATACAATGCCCACAAAAAGACCGAATAAGAATTGAAAATGTATGTGGACTTTGAAACTAACAAGACCCCTTCCTTGATTAGACAGCTCAAGTATTTCCTTACCCTTCGTTTACTCAATGTAGAAAATCCAAAGATGGAAGACTTTCAAATCTCCCTCCTTAAGTAGACTTCTCCAGTTTTGTCTTAACCTTCATTTACTCAACGTAAAACTTTCAAAGGTGAAGACTTTCTTGCAACTCACCACATTACACGCTCTCTTCATGCCCACAAAAAGATTGAATAAGAATTGAAAAGGCATGTGGACTTTGAAACTAACCAAGCCCCTTCCTTGATTAGACTGCTCAAGTATTTTCTTACCCTTCGTTTACTCTATGTGGAAATTCCAAAAATGGAAGACTTTCAAGTCTCCTTCCTTGACTAGACTTCTCCAGTTTTTTCTTACCCTTAATTTGCTCCATGTGGAACATTCAAAGGTGAAGACCATTCACATTCTTGCTAGTTTTTTTTCTAATGAGAATCTTCTTTGAGAGTTGTTTCTTCAACCTCTTGCATTTTCATTATCGATATCTTAATCTTTGGCAACTTTGAGACCTTGCAAGAACTTGATCTGATTTCCCTTCATGATATCTATTATATTTTGTGACGTTGACATGAACATAATCGAACAATTGGCTGCCACGGAACCTTGCTCTCAAGCCTCAAGTCAACTTGCTTCTCTTCACATATTTGCTAGAATTTATTATTTACTTAAAAGTAATGCTTACTCTTTGCTAATCAGCAAGTTGAGCTTGCTTCGTTCATGATCTTTGTAACATATGCAAATTGATTGAACTATTTTTTCTTTTATTCTATCTCTCTCTGATCCAAGCTTTGCCATGACGGACCATGCGACCATAATTACTCCCCTTAAAGACTGAGAAAGTTTTATCCTTATTTGCATAAATTTCGAGTCTGATAAAAGTTATGACCAGAATAAAATGAATCACAATTAGTATGAAAACCACATGATTGACGACTCAAATGAGAACCATTTTAGACTACTATTCGTTGTGTGAGTCTGATTTTGGACAATCACATTTTATGAGCTGGTTTATCGAGGTTAGGTACATCCACAACTGTTTTCAACCCACCACATTGCACGCTCTCTTCATGTGGTTGATATGATACACATAAAGAGACTCAATAAGAACCAGTAAGGTATGTGGAGTCTGAAACTAACAAGTCCCCTTCCTTAATTAGACTTCTTGAGTTTTTTCTTACCCTTTGTTTACTCATTGTAGAAAATCCAAAAATGGAAGACTTTCGAGTCTCCTTCCTTGAATTAGACTTTTCGAGTTTTTTTTTCTCCCCTTGATTTGCTCAATGTAGATCCTGCAATTGATTAATTGAGTTTTGTATGCACATCAGAGATTATATATACCAATCTCCCTACACACACCCACACACACCCACACACATAGACGATAACAAAAATGCACTTCCCTTCATCAACATCGTCGTCACCTTCTCTTATTACCATTTTTTGCTTGCTCTTGGTTCTAATCTCCTCGTTCCTTCCAAGGGCCCCGGCTCAAAAAGGAAATGTGAAAAAACGTAAGTGATTTTTGTTTTTGGTGCTTTGAGCTTTCAATAAGGGTGAGCGACATGATCCTGTCGCGACCAACTTTTTCGGGGTGTGAACCACCTAGGGTTTGGCTAATGGATTGTTAAGCCTAGACTTAACTCGGGCTCTCCCAAGCCCATACCAATTCGCGACTTAGGTTCGAGTTTTTAACATGCAATTGATTTTCAATTAGGAGTCGCCACTAATCTATTTTTTGGTGGGTCGATTAGAAACCCAAATAAAGTAACGGGAGATTTACTTTATTCCTACGAACCAGAGATTTGTGAGTTCGGGGACTTGATTACGCTAGATTTTTCTAACGCCCTTTCGGTACCTTTTCTTTTATTTTGAAAAATGTTTGGCAAGCAGTTTTAAATTTATTTCCCTAACATGTGAGGCGATCATGCGAGTGCGCAAACCACCAATTTAACATCCAAGAAATCAATTAAATAATGCAAAACTTACCTCAAAGCAACGAAAGCATCTGCAGTGTTAATTCGAAATCCACATCAACAACCCTAGATATGGTTTCTAATTAACACGCAATTTCTCTTTTTGTTTTCACTTAATTAATGAAAATCATGCAATATGCAATGCAATACTAACTAAATGACCTAATTCTAATGACATGTAATTTCTAATTGACTAGACCTAGCAACAACTACTAAATGGCATACATTTCATGGATCTAATTTTAATGACATGCACATGATATTTTTTCCTAAAGATTGAAACTAATTTATTCTAAGACATTTTTTTGTATTTTTTCATGAAATTCGAAATTTGGTGAAATGTGAAAATTACCTAATTAGATTAAGACCCTATTTAATTTATACTAGGAATTAGGGTGAGCCATATCCTAATTTAAACTAAAATATTATCTTAACCTAAATAATCCTAAAATGCAATATATCTAAAAATGCCAAGCTTATAATAAATTAAAAAAATGATCTAAATTAAACTAAGTGCCATTTAATCCTAATATGCAATGACATGTAAAATATGTCCTAATTCTATATGACATGTATATGATGATTTTTTTTTTGTTTTTGTTTAATTTCGAAATTAATAATTGTCAAATAATTAAACATGCAATCCAAATTTAAAACTAACATCCGAGATGAATGCAATCTAATTCAAAGATATCATCTAACCTAGATATCATCTAAACATGCATTAAAAAAAAAAAAAAAAAAAAAACTAACTAACCTATCATGCAATCAATTCTAATCTACATGGGATGTGAATGAAATTTTTTTGTATTTTTGGAATAAATGGAACAATTAAAAGATAAACATCTTTGAAAATATTATCCACCATTCAGATTGAAATTCAAAGTTGACTATCTTGCTAATAAAACCAATAAATTGATCTTAAGCCTTAAAGATCAAAATATCAATTTTACTCCCGCGTGAATAATTATTCCATCTAAAGCCTTATAGATAGAATAAAAATTCGTGCGGTTGCGATTTGGGTGTTACATCAGAGAATTTCAATCATGCATTGGAAAACACTTCAAACAAAGAGATAAAATACTCAAAAACTAAAACAAGATAAACAAATCTACCTAAGAAATTAAATCTACTAAATCTTCCTAATAAAATAAAATAGATCTATACCTAAATTTGAATTTCTTCCAAAAACCCAATCGGTAGAACGGACCAACGGTGGGCACGGCACAGCTTGGCTCGGCTCTAGGGCAACGGTTGTGGCGGTATCTCGGCGTGGCTTGACAAAGTCACGACAAGTTCAATGGGCTATCGTTCGGGACACCAAGAAATCTGCAAAAACTATCGAAAGTTCAAATAATTCGTCGGGAAGTTTGACGGTGTTGCTGAGCAGGAAGCCACAACGCTGATGCAGCAAGACCAGCAGGTTCTGGACTAGCGCCTCTCACGGACACAATCTTTGGACACCGAAAGAAGTTGCGGATGACTTGCTGGATGTTTGAAAGTCCACGTCAATGTTGGAGAAGATACTGTTCGATCCTTCTTGACACAGACTGGCGTGACAGAGCAACGGGAGCAGCGCCTGGCGTGGCAGATCAGCGGGAGCAGCACTTCGCGTTTAGAGATCCGAGTGTTCGCTGGTGAAGTTGGGGGGCGCGGCTCACGGACACCACAAGACACCTGGCGTGGTATAGCAACTGAACAGCGGTAATTGATACTAGGCGTCCTTCAACAAACACGATAGCATCACCGAGAAAACACCACGGAAGAGCATGGAGATCTCTGACATCGAAGGCGTCTACGAGATCCACCTTCTCCTCTCAATTTCTCACCTGTGTCTTCTCAATTTTTCCTGTACTCAATTGTCTCCCTCAAAAGAAGCCCCTCTCATGAATTGCGGCCGTGTATTTTTTTATTGTGTGGCCTCCCCTTTTCCTCGAACATTACGCTTTTATACTGGCTGAATATGAACTTCAAAAAGGGAATTTGAATATAGGAAAGAAGTCCACGTACTGACTTCCCTCTTTTGTGAGGGTTTATATTTCCTTTGTGCGCATTGTGGATCCATATATCCTCATTGAATATATATTTTAATAATGCTAACCCTTCTTGCCCTTTTTGATGTTTTTGTCCGCACATTTATAATCACAAGATCAACAAAAAACAATTCTTTTCTTTCCAAATACCAATTCACAATTGATCGAACATTGCCCAAAGTTCGGGATCGTAATAAAATTTTCTCGGATTCCGAATATTTTAAAGATGAGCTCCCAATATTTTTGTCGCACTTGCCCTATCCGAAGATATTGAAAAATCCCCCAACATATCCCGGAAAAATTTCAAATCTCTATTTTTCAGGAGATAGTTTTCGATCATAAAAAAAACGGGCTTGGGCCAATTTGTTCCCTTCATAGGCTTAGTCCAGCCTATCAATTTAAAGCTCAAAACCACTAATTCGAACTCATCCGTCACCGGTCCAATAAACAAATGCAAAAAGTGCAAATGTGCTCCTAATGACCATATGTTATGCAATTATATTTTTTTAGGGATAAAATTGACCCCTAATTTTTAATGCAATAAATGACTAATTAGGTCGCCGAAATTTAGGTGTCAACAGCTGCCCCTCTTTGAAGGTGAGCTCGAAGAGGTTGCCTTCAAAGACAAATTGAGACCTAAATTTTGGTCATGCATATGCAATGAATGATTTTTTATTGGAACATGAATTCCATTTTTTTCAATGCAATTTATATGATGCATGGAAATACTAATGCAAATGATAGATAAACCTACCTGGGATAACTTACCTTCGAGGAGGATAAAGTAATTCGAGGTAGTGAGTGTTACCTGTCTAGGACCCGTACCATTCTACGGTCGCCCAGTATGGCAGAAAGGAGCTGCTTTCTCAGGACCCGTACCATTCTACGGTCGCCTGAATAAGGAATAGGTGTTGTCAAGGACCCGTACCATTCTACCGTCGCCTCGATGAAGAAAATTATTTTTCCAGGACCCGTACCATTCTACGGTCGCCTGAATGGGGAAATTGCTTTTCCAGGACCCGTACCATTCTACGGTCGCCTGTTAGAGCAATAAATGTTGTCTAGGACCCGTACCATTCTACGGTCTCTGGATCGAGGTTTTGCTTGGCTAGGACCCGAACCATTCTTCGGTCGCCCGGCCTTGCGACGGAAATCATCCGACCAGGGACCCGAACCATTCTTCGGTCGCCTTAATCGATTGAATCCGGAGGAAAAATCTTTGGGGGACAACTCAATTGAGTGTCGGTATGCTTAAAAAGGGAATACCTGTGCAATGACAAATATTCAAGATATGGATAGAGATATACTTACTCGGTAACATCTCCGATCTTCGGGGATACGTCTCTGCAAAACATGGTCATAGGAGATACAACATGCATTGGTAATCATAAACATGCATCAATTTAATGGAGGTTCATGATGATTTTCATTAATCTTGCATCACCTAATTTCGGTCGAACACATGAGTGTCATGAATATGTCAAATGAGGGATCCTTTGGTCCGAAAGGACTTTTCTCTCATCTTCATTAAAATGGCAATTTCATCCCGACCTTTGATGCAGGATTTTGTCAATCACTCTATCTCACCATCATCATGCCAAACAAGGGTCCGAGCAATCTCGCAAGTGGTACGATCTCACCAATCCGAGAGGTCTTTAAGAGGGACCGTAATGTGGGTTTGGTCAACGGCTTAACAAAGGGGACTCTTCGAGTCGAGGCTATTTGAAAAACGACATTTCATAACCTGTCTTGGGATTTTCAAGTCAAGAAACATATGAAATGAGGAAGTAATTATCTTACTCGCACTTCTTCAAGCGATACTTTCAAGCATATGAACTCTTACGTTAATTCAAGTGCCCTAATCTGAAGAGACTTTGCAAGGGACGTAACGTAGGCTTGGTTCATGGGTTGTGAAATGAAAGGATCATTAGGCTCAAAAAGTGTTTAGATGGTCAAAGTTGGTGATCATCTTGACATTTCCACCACTTTCCTTCTCCGTTGTCGGAGATTCTTTTTTTTTTTTTTTTTTTTGCACTCATTGATTGCAACAACATTTGAGTTTTTCTTTTGGACATCGGCCTTGCTCTTACCAGGCACACTGCTTTTTCATGCCCCATTTTTTGCATTTTTTTTTAACAAAATCTCCCTTTTTGTCGGTATTCTAATTCATGCTACTTGAGTGTTTTTGTCTTGCCCCAGTGTGGGGGATGATCACCAATGGGTTTAATATGAAATGAATTCATACTCAAGTGGGTTATGCAATGGATAAAAGTGTGTAGGATAGAGAAATGACTGCTCTTCATCATTTTAAGGCACTTTAAATTATCATACGAGTTACAATGCGAAAGTAACACTCTAAGATTGATGCAAGTGTGAGTAAGAAAATTCCTTTCATTCATTTCAAACTTTGTCCCAATTTGGGATGATCCTTGACAGGGATGATTTAAAAGCATTCTTCATGTGTGTGGGCTCAATGGGTGTACATGTAGTGTTTCGGGTAGAAGAAGAAACCGCCTCTCATCACCTTGGTTGACGTACCATTTGCGAGATCACCCTTTTCCTTGCGGGCATGGAATTTTTCCGCACAACTTACCAAGGATTAGTGTATGGGATAGTGTATGGAACAAGGCTTGCCTTTCATCATTCCAAGGTATCTCATTTGACACATTCAATTTATCTCACACAATTCATCAAGGAAGAAAAATGCAAGATTTATGACAAATTTGAACAATTCAGCTCATTGAGGCACTTTATTAGTCACAAAAATACTTGCAATTCGAGACATGACATGGCAAATTCTATCATGGATAACATTTCTTGACAACATCAGCATTAATTGGAGTGGAAAACTCACGACCACCCATTTTCGCTTGGATCAAGGCACTTCCAGAAGTACTTTCTTCACCACATATGGGCGGCTACGGTTTAGAGCAAATTTGCCCCGAACTGGAATTGGGTTGGATCCTCTTCATACCTTTGCACGCTATAAGACTGTCTCTCGAAACAAAATGTAGATGGGTCAAAAAGACAAATTGGGTGAATCTTTTTTTTTTTTTTTTGAAAGATTTTTTTGAAGAAAATTTTTTAAAAAGCAATTGGAAGAGTATTTTTTTGAAGCATTTTGACACAAGAAAGCATGATGAAGCCCAGGCCTCGGAATTTCTCCATGGATGATATTTTCTTTTTATTGTTGGTGGATATCATCACCGGGCTGGTTTGGTGTACCTCATCATGCCCTCAAAATAAAACTTGTAATTTTATTGATATTCATCAATCAATTACATTTATTGAATGGAAATGCAATTTTCAAGCCCTAAAAAGAAAGTGAAAAGGAAGAAATCAAAAAAACAAGCCCTAAAAAGCGATAAAAATTCCCGCACAGGGGAATGTAAGAAAGCAGTAAATGAGTTACTCTTGTGGGCTAGAGCCCATCTTTCTCCCGAAGTCCTTCGTCAATGGTCCCTATGAAGACATCATCGAAGAGACTAGAGATTCCTTCCAATGCATCTTCGGGGTTTTCGGTCTCTCGGGGGTGTCGGATCATCCATGCCACCCCATCCATCCTGGGACAATGTCGCGGGGATCAATGTAGAAACCGGGAGGAGCCGAATACTTCACCGATAGTCGAATTTTCCGCTTGGCTGCCCTGTGGTGTCCACTATTTCGCTTCATCCCGCATCATTATCGGAGGACCAGGGAATGTCTCGTGAATGTTTAGGGGTAATGGGTTTTGCCTTCCTCGCCCGTGGTCGTGGCGGGTCTCGCCTTTCCCCGTCTTCGTCCTCCGTAACTTTCTTCACCTCTTCCATGATGTCTTGATCCAAGTAGAATGGGACCTCGAGGGGCTTCGGTGGGATTTCGAATGCCTTGACCCCTTCTTTCAAAGCCACTACCAGGAACAAAACTATTCCCAATTGTCACCCTTCCCATCATAAGGGCAACATTTGAAACTTCAGGAGTGGTGGTGAGTCTCGAGGTGTATGTGTGGTGGACACCAACTCCAGTGAGTGGTAACTCGATTCGACTTCAACGTCAGGATCCAGAATGGCATTGACCGTACCCTCATGCTCGGTAGTGGATTCTTACGGACGTTCGGGCGAGCGGTTTGAAACGAGAAGGCCTTCGTGTCCAAGAGGTCTTGGATCTTATGCTTGAGAGTGAAACATTCATCGGTTGAATGCCCCATTCGCCGCTATGGTAATCACACTTCTTCATCGGGTCGTAGCCTCGGATGCTTTCACGATTAGGACGCTCGGCTCATTAGTAAGCAAACCTTTCTTTCTTAGGATTGCCAACACTTGGGACGGAGATCCCGGGAGAGGGGTAAACTGTCTTCTTGCTTGGGCGGCTTGTTGCCTTTGATTCATCGGATAGTCGGGGCACGATTGGTACTTTCTTGGCTATAAGCCATATTCACATCTTCGGCAGGCTCTTTATCTTTCTTGGCGAGAGAATCTTCTACTTGATGGTTCAATAAACCATCCTTCCCTTATCCCCATCTCGATTTGTTCCCCCACGAAATAAGCGATTGAAGCTTTCAACGTATGTCTGGCCATCCGGATACGGAATTCGGATGGGAGAGTTTTGATAAATAACTTCATCGGCTCCTTGTCGGTAGGCTCGGGGTGATTTGGGCCGCGATTTCGCCATCTCACGGCATACTCTTTGAACGACTCGCTCTTCTTTTTCTCCATCCTCTCAAGATCCTCTCGGGAAGGTGCAATATCCATGTTGAACTTGTATTGCTTGAGAAATGCGTCAGCCACTTCATTCCAAGTGTTGAGAAGGTTCACATTCTTCATGACATACCAATTCAATGCAGGCCCAATCAAACTTGCATGGAATGATTGGATCATGAGAGGCTCGTTCTTGACATATTGGGCCATGCGCACGTGGTACATCTGCAAATGAGCTTTTGGGCAGGAAGTACCATCGTATTTCTCAAAATCCGGCATTTTGAATTTCTTTGGCATCTTGACTTTCTCGTATACGGATAAGTCGAACGGGAGTGAACTCGTGACTCCCTGCAGTTGTTTCAGCTTTTCTTCCATTTTCGCGAAGCGTTCATCCCGCTCTGTCTTAGGGATGTTGACAAGCTTAGCCTTTTCTACATTGATCGGGAATGGATCATCTTCTAGCCCGGGCATGTCATCCTCACCGTTTGTGCCTTGTTTGCCGGCCGGGACGACTACCTCGGGAGAGTGGGCACGGAGCCGGATTCACTTGGAGGGATTGGAGTTGAGCCGTTATAAGCTCCATAGAGGCAGCTAAGCGTTGGAGTTGGCCTTCCATAACGGAGACACGATCACGTACTTCAGTTTGTTCGGCCATTCTTGCTCTTAATCGCGTGATAATGGGAGAGCGTGGAGGGTCCGTTATCACCTAAATTTTAAGAAATGAACACAAATAAGCACTTCGTATAAAATAATGCCGGTCCATGACGAAAGTCTAATCGCTTTTATTTATTAATGAAATTGTTTGACATTGACAATGTAAGAACACTTGAAAAGCCCTAGACAAAAAGGTAAATGGCTCAACTTCCTAAACATTAAGCTAAAGTAAGGAAAAAAACTAAATAGACTCAAGCCACTTTATTTGGCCCGATCCATAAACAAATGGGAAGCCAACGCTCGACGTAATTGCCTCTTCTCTTTGGCATCCTTCTTGGCTTGCTTCTCAAGTTCTTCAATCTTCCTCTTGTGACGAATAAGCTCGCTTGCCGAGTGGGCCTTTCGGTCACATCGGGACCTTTGGGAGATACTCGATCGGAATCTTGTGCCGACGGATGTATCGAATAGTGGCATAGTAAGCCTTTTCCTTCCCTTCGAGCTCTTCTTCGGGCAAGCTCAACTTTTGCTCGTGGCATGCAAGCCAAGCTTGTTCGATACAACGGAGCCATTTTTTGTGATCACCATCCATCGTAGTGAATTGGACTTGGAATAGACCAAGCTTGAGTGGGGGCGGTAGATCCTGCATAACTCGATATTGACGGGCCACTCGAAGTGGGTAGTAGGAAGTGGCACCGGTGATCCCCAATAGCGGGATCGGCTCATCATCACCATGAAAGAGACGTGCCTTGGAGACTTGGAACCATTTAGCATGCCATAGGAAAATCTTGGTATTGGGATTTTTCAACAATTTTACCCATTTCGAGTAAGAAAGATTTGGAGTCCGATTCTGATGATTTTTGAATACCTCAATGGGATGATGGGAATTGGTGATATTAATGATGTTCATGCGAATATTAATCTTACTCATATGAGAAAAGAACCAAATTTGTAAGAGTTCAATTGGTGCATGAAAGGTTTTATCTTCATTTTCCTTAAATCGAGTGAGTGACAAAAATGTTTCAGCTAAAATAGTGTTGACAAAACTAATCCTAGCACACACTTGTTTAACCACCCATGCGACAAAGGAGGATTAATGGCATTTTTACGAAGGGGAAAAATAATGAACCCGAAGAAGGCTAGGAGGAATATCTTACTTTTTAAGAGAGTGTTAGCACTAGCAAAACTCCGATCTAGGAAGGAAAAAGGACATGCAAGACAATTATCTTTCAACACTCTTTTAATCGATTCTTATCCATCCTAAGAAAGTCGGACAAAATTGATTCGGGTTCTATTCCGAGAGGTGGGTTTATTAATTCCAACTCCAAAGGTTTTCCTATGGCAATGCTTTGTATTCCTCCAAAGTCGGGGCCAGCTCGTGCTTACCAAATATGAACGTTGATGTTTGAGGGCACCGAAATGAGCGAGTGCTTGCATGACGCCACTTTGAACATCAATGTCGAGGAGGGGAACAAGAAGACCAAGCCTGCTTTCCACATAGCTTTGACCATCGTGGCCTAGACAATCCCACCATGACTTGAGTTCAACCTTCGGTGCAGGTACGAATCGAATGTCGGATCTTCCCATTGTTTATAGACCAAGACTCGACCAACCTAATGTCATGGACCGACCAAAGACATAAATAAGTAAATTGCAGGAGTAAAGGATAGAGAGCTTACTTTACCATACGATTAAAACAACCACATAGACAAGCGCATGAAATGTGAGGTTCAATTTCTATCTAGATGGCTTAGCAAAGTGGAGTTAAAAGGATGTGATGACTTAGTCGCGGCCTCGCGTACTAAGCCAAGTCCTCTTAACTCCGGCTCAGTCAAGAATGATACCCTAATGCGACGCAGCCTCGCGGGCAAAGGTAAACATTCTTAACACCAAAAAAACTTTCGGGATTGAGTTGGGCAACCTCTACTACGCGGCCTCGCGGTCGAAGTCGTATTCAACTCAATACCATCCTAAATGTCCTAGTGCGGCCTGAGTCCGGCGGCGGGTTGTGTATGCAAAAGTGTAGTGCTAAATGCAGGGCATGCACAACAATTTAAATCAAACAACACTTCAATAGCTTGAATTTAAAACATTCATCCCTAACTCCAACCTGCAAGACAAGGGTTAGCAAAGACTACTCCCCTTATATCTCCCTATCTGCAAAAACATTTAACACCTTAAATGTTAGGGACGTACACAGGATCCTTGCCGCCAAACAAAAATCATTTTTCAAAAAGAAGAAAATTGGCCTAAGTCCACTAAGTGTTTTAACACAACTCCCAATGAGTCGCCAAGCTGTCGCGACCAACTTTTCGGGGTGTGAACCACCTAGGGTTTGGCTAATGGATTGTTAAGCCTAGACTTAACTCGGGCTCTCCCAAGCCCATACCAATTCGCGACTTAGGTTCGAGTTTTTAACATGCAATTGATTTTCAATTAGGAGTCGCCACTAATCTATTTTTTGGTGGGTCGATTAGAAACCCAAATAAAGTAACGGGAGATTTACTTTATTCCTACGAACCAGAGATTTGTGAGTTCGGGGACTTGATTACGCTAGATTTTTCTAACGCCCTTTCGGTACCTTTTCTTTTATTTTGAAAAATGTTTGGCAAGCGTTTTAAATTTATTTCCCTAACATGTGAGGCGATCATGCGAGTGCGCAAACCACCAATTTAACATCCAAGAAATCAATTAAATAATGCAAAACTTACCTCAAAGCAACGAAAGCATCTGCAGTGTTAATTCGAAATCCACATCAACAACCCTAGATATGGTTTCTAATTAACACGCAATTTCTCTTTTTGTTTTCACTTAATTAATGAAAATCATGCAATATGCAATGCAATACTAACTAAATGACCTAATTCTAATGACATGTAATTTCTAATTGACTAGACCTAGCAACAACTACTAAATGGCATACATTTCATGGATCTAATTTTAATGACATGCACATGATATTTTTTCCTAAAGATTGAAACTAATTTATTCTAAGACATTTTTTTGTATTTTTTCATGAAATTCGAAATTTGGTGAAATGTGAAAATTACCTAATTAGATTAAGACCCTATTTAATTTATACTAGGAATTAGGGTGAGCCATATCCTAATTTAAACTAAAATATTATCTTAACCTAAATAATCCTAAAATGCAATATATCTAAAAATGCCAAGCTTATAATAAATTAAAAAAATGATCTAAATTAAACTAAGTGCCATTTAATCCTAATATGCAATGACATGTAAAATATGTCCTAATTCTATATGACATGTATATGATGATTTTTTTTGTTTTTGTTTAATTTCGAAATTAATAATTGTCAAATAATTAAACATGCAATCCAAATTTAAAACTAACATCCGAGATGAATGCAATCTAATTCAAAGATATCATCTAACCTAGATATCATCTAAACATGCATTAAAAAAAAAAAAAAAAACTAACTAACCTATCATGCAATCAATTCTAATCTACATGGGATGTGAATGAAATTTTTTTTGTATTTTTGGAATAAATGGAACAATTAAAAGATAAACATCTTTGAAAATATTATCCACCATTCAGATTGAAATTCAAAGTTGACTATCTTGCTAATAAAACCAATAAATTGATCTTAAGCCTTAAAGATCAAAATATCAATTTTACTCCCGCGTGAATAATTATTCCATCTAAAGCCTTATAGATAGAATAAAAATTCGTGCGGTTGCGATTTGGGTGTTACATCGAGAATTTCAATCATGCATTGGAAAACACTTCAAACAAAGAGATAAAATACTCAAAAACTAAAACAAGATAAACAAATCTACCTAAGAAATTAAATCTACTAAATCTTCCTAATAAAATAAAATAGATCTATACCTAAATTTGAATTTCTTCCAAAAACCCAATCGGTAGAACGGACCAACGGTGGGCACGGCACAGCTTGGCTCGGCTCTAGGGCAACGGTTGTGGCGGTATCTCGGCGTGGCTTGACAAAGTCACGACAAGTTCAATGGGCTATCGTTCGGGACACCAAGAAATCTGCAAAAACTATCGAAAGTTCAAATAATTCGTCGGGAAGTTTGACGGTGTTGCGAGCGGAAGCCACAACGCCGATGCGGCAAGACCGGCGGGTTCGGACTAGCGCCTCTCACGGACACACATTTGGACACCGAAAGAAGTTGCGGATGACTTGCTTTGGATGTTTGAAAGTCCACGTCAATGTTGGAGAAGATCTTGTTCGATCCTTCTTGACACGGGCGGCGCGTGAGCAACGGGAGCGGCGCACGGCGTGGCGGATCGGCGGGAGCAGCACTTCGCGTTTAGAGATCCGAGTGTTCGCTGGTGAAGTTGGGGGCGCGGCTCACGGACACCACAAGACACCGGCGTGGTATAGCAAGCGGAACAGCGGTAATTGATACTAGGCGTCCTTCAACAAACACGATAGCATCACCGAGAAAACACCACGGAAGAGCATGGAGATCTCGACATCGAAGGCGTCTACGAGATCCACCTTCTCCTCTCAATTTCTCACTGTGTCTTCTCAATTTTCCTGTACTCAATTGTCTCCCTCAAAAGAAGCCCCTCTCATGAATTGCGGCCGTGTATTTTTTATTGTGTGGCCTCCCCTTTTTCCTCGAACATTACGCTTTTTATACTCGGCTGAATATGAACTTCAAAAAGGGAATTTGAATATAGGAAAGAAGTCCACGTCTTGACTTCCCTCTTTTGTGAGGGTTTATATTTCCTTTGTGCGCATTGTGGATCCATATATCCTCATTGAATATATATTTTAATAATGCTAACCCTTCTTGCCCTTTTTGATGTTTTTGTCCGCACATTTATAATCACAAGATCAACAAAAAACAATTCTTTTCTTTCCAAATACCAATTCACAATTGATCGAACATTGCCCAAAGTTCGGGATCGTAATAAAATTTTCTCGGATTCCGAATATTTTAAAGATGAGCTCCCAATATTTTTGTCGCACTTGCCCTATCCGAAGATATTGAAAAATCCCCCAACATATCCCGGAAAAATTTCAAATCTCTATTTTTCAGGAGATAGTTTTCGATCATAAAAAAACGGGCTTGGGCCAATTTGTTCCCTTCATGGGCTTAGTCCAGCCTATCAATTTAAAGCTCAAAACCACTAATTCGAACTCATCCGTCACCGGTCCAATAAACAAATGCAAAAAGTGCAAATGTGCTCCTAATGACCATATGTTATGCAATTATATTTTTTTTTAGGGATAAAATTGACCCCTAATTTTTAATGCAATAAATGACTAATTAGGTCGCCAAAATTTAGGTGTCAACAGCTGCCCCTCTTTGAAGGTGAGCTCGAAGAGGTTGCCTTCAAAGACAAATTGAGACCTAAATTTTGGTCATGCATATGCAATGAATGATTTTTTATTGGAACATGAATTCCATTTTTTTCAATGCAATTTATATGATGCATGGAAATACTAATGCAAATGATAGATAAACCTACCTGGGATAACTTACCTTCGAGGAGGATAAAGTAATTCGAGGTAGTGAGTGTTACCCGTCTAGGACCCGTACCATTCTACGGTCGCCCGGTATGGCGAAAGGAGCTGCTTTCTCGGGACCCGTACCATTCTACGGTCGCCCGAATAAGGAATAGGTGTTGTCAAGGACCCGTACCATTCTACCGTCGCCTCGATGAAGAAAATTATTTTTCAGGACCCGTACCATTCTACGGTCGCCCGAATGGGGAAATTGCTTTTCCGGGACCCGTACCATTCTACGGTCGCCCTGTTAGAGCAATAAATGTTGTCTAGGACCCGTACCATTCTACGGTCTCTCTGGGATCGAGGTTTTGCTTGGCTAGGACCCGAACCATTCTTCGGTCGCCCGGCCTTGCGACGGAAATCATCCGACCGGGACCCGAACCATTCTTCGGTCGCCTTAATCGATTGAATCCGGAGGAAAAATCTTTGGGGGACAACTCAATTGAGTGTCGGTATGCTTAAAAGGGAATACCCGTGCAATGACAAATATTCAAGATATGGATAGAGATATACTTACCTGGTAACATCTCCGATCTTCGGGGATACGTCTCCTGCAAAACATGGTCATAGGAGATACAACATGCATTGGTAATCATAAACATGCATCAATTTAATGGAGGTTCATGATGATTTTCATTAATCTTGCATCACCTAATTTCCAGTCTGAACACATGAGTGTCATGAATATGTCAAATGAGGGATCCTTTGGTCTGAAAGGACTTTTCTCTCATCTTCATTAAAATGGCAATTTCATCCTGACCTTTGATGCAGGATTTTGTCAATCACTCTATCTCACCATCATCATGCCAAACAAGGGTCCGAGCAATCTCGCAAGTGGTACGATCTCACCAATCCGAGAGGTCTTTAAGAGGGACCGTAATGTGGGTTTGGTCAACGGCTTAACAAAGGGGACTCTTCGAGTCGAGGCTATTTGAAAACGACATTTCATAACTGTCTTGGGATTTTCAAGTCAAGAAACATATGAAATGAGGAAGTAATTATCTTACTCGCACTTCTTCAAGCGATACTTTCAAGCATATGAACTCTTACGTTAATTCAAGTGCCCTAATCTGAAGAGACTTTGCAAGGGACGTAACGTAGGCTTGGTTCATGGGTTGTGAAATGAAAGGATCATTAGGCTCAAAAAGTGTTTAGATGGTCAAAGTTGGTGATCATCTTGACATTTCCACCACTTTCCTTCTCCGTTGTCGGAGATTCTTTTTTTTTTTTTTTTTTGCACTCATTGATTGCAACAACATTTGAGTTTTTCTTTTGGACATCGGCCTTGCTCTTACCAGGCACACCTTTGCTTTTTCATGCCCCATTTTTTGCATTTTTTTTTTAACAAAATCTCCCTTTTTGTCGGTATTCTAATTCATGCTACTTGAGTGTTTTTGTCTTGCCCCAAAGTGTGGGGGATGATCACCAATCGGGTTTAATATGAAATGAATTCATACTCAAGTGGGTTATGCAATGGATAAAAGTGTGTAGGATAGAGAAATGACTGCTCTTCATCATTTTAAGGCACTTTAAATTATCATACGAGTTACAATGCGAAAGTAACACTCTAAGATTGATGCAAGTGTGAGTAAGAAAATTCCTTTCATTCATTTCAAACTTTGTCCCAATTTGGGATGATCCTTGACAGGGATGATTTAAAAGCATTCTTCATGTGTGTGGGCTCAATGGGTGTACATGTAGTGTTTCGGGTAGAAGAAGAAACCGCCTCTCATCACCTTGGTTGACGTACCATTTGCGAGATCACCCTTTTCCTTGCGGGCATGGAATTTTTCCGCACAACTTACCAAGGATTAGTGTATGGGATAGTGTATGGAACAAGGCTTGCCTTTCATCATTCCAAGGTATCTCATTTGACACATTCAATTTATCTCACACAATTCATCAAGGAAGAAAAATGCAAGATTTATGACAAATTTGAACAATTCAGCTCATTGAGGCACTTTATTAGTCACAAAAATACTTGCAATTCGAGACATGACATGGCAAATTCTATCATGGATAACATTTCTTGACAACATCAGCATTAATTGGAGTGGAAAACTCACGACCACCCATTTTCGCTTGGATCAAGGCACTTCCAGAAGTACTTTCTTCACCACATATGGGCGGCTACGTTTAGAGCAAATTTGCCCCGAACTGGAATTGGGTTGGATCCTCTTCATACCTTTGCACGCTATAAGACTGTCTCTGAAACAAAATGTAGATGGGTCAAAAAGACAAATTGGGTGAATCCTTTTTTTTTTTTGAAAGATTTTTTTGAAGAAAATTTTTTAAAAAGCAATTGGAAGAGTATTTTTTTTGAAGCATTTTGACACAAGAAAGCATGATGAAGCCCAGGCCTCAGAATTTCTCCATGGATGATATTTTCTTTTTATTGTTGGCTGGATATCATCACCGGGCTGGTTTGGTGTACCTCATCATGCCCTCAAAATAAAACTTGTAATTTTATTGATATTCATCAATCAATTACATTTATTGAATGGAAATGCAATTTTCAAGCCCTAAAAAGAAAGTGAAAAGGAAGAAACAAAAAAACAAGCCCTAAAAAGCGATAAAAATTCCCGCACAGGGGAATGTAAGAAAGCAGTAAATGAGTTACTCTTGTGGGCTAGAGCCCATCTTCTCCCGAAGTCCTTCGTCAATGGTCCCTATGAAGACATCATCGAAGAGACTAGAGATTCCTTCCAATGCATCTTCGGGGTTTTCGGTCTCTCGGGGGTGTCGGATCATCCATGCCACCCCATCCATCCGGGACAATGTCGCGGGGATCAATGTAGAAACCGGGAGGAGCCGAATACTTCACCGATAGTCGAATTTTCCGCTTGGCTGCCCTGTGGTGTCCACTATTTCGCTTCATCCCGCATCATTATCGGAGGACCGGGGAATGTCTCGTGAATGTTTAGGGGTAATGGGTTTTGCCTTCCTCGCCCGTGGTCGGTGGCGGGTCTCGCCTTTCGTCTTCGTCCTCCGTAACTTTCTTCACCTCTTCCATGATGTCTTGATCCAGTAGAATGGGACCCTCGAGGGGCTTCAAAGTGGGATTTCGAATGCCTTGACCCCTTCTTTCAAAGCCACTACCAGGAACAAAACTATTCCCAATTGTCACCCTTCCCATCATAAGGGCAACATTTGAAACTTCAGGAGTGGTGGTGAGTCTCGAGGTGTATGTGTGGTGGACACCAACTCCAGTGAGTGGTAACTCGATTCGACTTCAACGTCAGGATCCAGAATGGCATTGACCGTACCCTCATGCTCGGTAGTGGATTCTTACGGACGTTCGGCCGAGCGGTTTGAAACGAGAAGGCCTTCGTGTCCAAGAGGTCTTGGATCTTATGCTTGAGAGTGAAACATTCATCAGTTGAATGCCCCAATTCGCCGCTATGGTAATCACACTTCTTCATCGGGTCGTAGCCTCGGATGCTTTCACGATTAGGACGCTCGGCTCATTAGTAAGCAAACCTTTCTTTCTTAGGATTGCCAACACTTGGGACGGAGATCCCGGGAGAGGGGTAAACTGTCTTCTTGCTTGGGCAGCTTGTTGCCTTTGATTCATCCGGGATAGTCGGGCACGATTGGTACTTTCTTGGCTATAAGCCATATTCACATCTTCAGCAGGCTCTTTATCTTTCTTGGCGGAGAGAATCTTCTACTTGATGGTTCAAGAAACCATCCTTCCCTTATCCCCATCTCGATTTGTTCCCCCACGTAAATAAGCCGATTGAAGCTTTCAACGTATGTGTGGCCATCCGGATACGGAATTCGATGGGAGAGTTTTGATAAATAACTTCATCAGCTCCTTGTCGGTAGGCTCGGGGTGATTTTGGGCTGCGATTTCGCCATCTCACGGCATACTCTTTGAACGACTCGCTCTTCTTTTTCTCCATCCTCTCAAGATCCTCTCGGGAAGGTGCAATATCCATGTTGAACTTGTATTGCTTGAGAAATGCGTCAGCCACTTCATTCCAAGTGTTGAGAAGGTTCACATTCTTCATGACATACCAATTCAATGCGGGCCCAATCAAACTTGCATGGAATGATTGGATCATGAGAGGCTCGTTCTTGACATATTGGGCCATGCGCACGTGGTATTATCGCAAATGAGCTTTTGGGCAGGAAGTACCATCGTATTTCTCAAAATCCGGCATTTTGAATTTCTTTGGCATCTTGACTTTCTCGTATACGGATAAGTCGAACGGGAGTGAACTCGTGACTCTGCAGTTGTTTCAGCTTTTCTTCCATTTTCGCGAAGCGTTCATCCCGCTCCTGTCTTAGGGATGTTGACAAGCTTAGCCTTTTCTACATTGATCGGGAATGGATCATCTTCTAGCCCGGGCATGTCATCCTCACCGTTTGTGCCTTGTTTGCCGGCTTCGGGACGACTACCTCGGGAGAGTGGGCACGGGAGCCGGATTCACTTGGAGGGATTGGAGTTGAGCTGTTATAAGCTCCATAGAGGCAGCTAATCGTTGGAGTTGGCCTTCCATAACGGAGACACGATCACGTACTTCGTTTGTTCGGCCATTCTTGCTCTTAATCGCGTGATAATGGGAGAGCGTGGAGGGTCCGTTATCACCTAAATTTTAAGAAATGAACACAAATAAGCACTTCGTATAAAATAATGCCGGTCCATGACGAAAGTCTAATCGCTTTTATTTATTAATGAAATTGTTTGACATTGACAATGTAAGAACACTTGAAAAGCCCTAGACAAAAAGGTAAATGGCTCAACTTCCTAAACATTAAGCTAAAGTAAGGAAAAAAACTAAATAGACTCAAGCCACTTTATTTGGCCCGATCCATAAACAAATGGGAAGCCAACGCTCGACGTAATTGCCTCTTCTCTTTGGCATCCTTCTTGGCTTGCTTCTCAAGTTCTTCAATCTTCCTCTTGTGACGAATAAGCTCGCTTGCCGAGTGGGCCTTTCGAGTCACATCTGGGACCTTTGGGAGATACTCGATCGGAATCTTGTGCTGACGGATGTATCGAATAGTGGCATAGTAAGCCTTTTCCTTCCCTTCGAGCTCTTCTTCAGGCAAGCTCAACTTTTGCTCGTGGCATGCAAGCCAAGCTTGTTCGATACAACGGAGCCATTTTTTGTGATCACCATCCATCGTAGTGAATTGGACTTGGAATAGACCAAGCTTGAGTGGGGGCGGTAGATCCTGCATAACTCGATATTGACGGGCCACTCGAAGTGGGTAGTAGGAAGTGGCACCGGTGATCCCCAATAGCGGGATCGGCTCATCATCACCATGAAAGAGACGTGCCTTGGAGACTTGGAACCATTTAGCATGCCATAGGAAAATCTTGGTATTGGGATTTTTCAACAATTTTACCCATTTCGAGTAAGAAAGATTTGGAGTCCGATTCTGATGATTTTTGAATACCTCAATGGGATGATGGGAATTGGTGATATTAATGATGTTCATGCGAATATTAATCTTACTCATATGAGAAAAGAACCAAATTTGTAAGAGTTCAATTGGTGCATGAAAGGTTTTATCTTCATTTTCCTTAAATCGAGTGAGTGACAAAAATGTTTCAGCTAAAATAGTGTTGACAAAACTAATCCTAGCACACACTTGTTTAACCACCCATGCGACAAAGCAGGATTAATGGCATTTTTACGAAGGGGAAAAATAATGAACCCGAAGAAGGCTAGGAGGAATATCTTACTTTTTAAGAGAGTGTTAGCACTAGCAAAACTCCGATCTAGGAAGGAAAAAGGACATGCAAGACAATTATCTTTCAACACTCTTTTAATCGATTCTTATCCATCCTAAGAAAGTCGACAAAATTGATTCGGGTTCTATTCCGAGAGGTGGGTTTATTAATTCCAACTCCAAAGGTTTTCCTATGGCAATGCTGTATTCCTCCAAAGTCGGGGCCGGCTCGTGCTTACCAAATATGAACGTTGATGTTTGAGGGCACCGAAATGAGCGAGTGCTTGCATGACGCCACTTTGAACATCAATGTCGAGGAGGGGAACAAGAAGACCAAGCCTGCTTTCCACATAGCTTTGACCATCGTGGCCTAGACAATCCCACCATGACTTGAGTTCAACCTTCGGTGCAGGTACGAATCGAATGTCGGATCTTCCCATTGTTTATAGACCAAGACTCGACCAACCTAATGTCATGGACCGACCAAAGACATAAATAAGTAAATTGCGGGAGTAAAGGATAGAGAGCTTACTTTACCATACGATTAAAACAACCACATAGACAAGCGCATGAAATGTGAGGTTCAATTTCTATCTAGATGGCTTAGCAAAGTGGAGTTAAAAGGATGTGATGACTTAGTCGCAGCCTCGCGTACTAAGCCAAGTCCTCTTAACTCCGGCTCAGTCAAGAATGATACCCTAATGCGACGCAGCCTCGCGGGCAAAGGTAAACATTCTTAACACCAAAAAAACTTTCGGGATTGAGTTGGGCAACCTCTACTACGCGGCCTCGCGGTCGAAGTCGTATTCAACTCAATACCATCCTAAATGTCCTAGTGCGGCCCCCAGTCCGGCGGGGTTGTGTATGCAAAAGTGTAGTGCTAAATGCGGGGCATGCACAACAATTTAAATCAAACAACACTTCAATAGCTTGAATTTAAAACATTCATCCCTAACTCCAACTCCGCAAGACAAGGGTTAGCAAAGACTACTCCCCTTATATCTCCCTATCGCAAAAACATTTAACACCTTAAATGTTAGGGACGTACACAGGATCCTTGCTGCCAAACAAAAATCATTTTTCAAAAAGAAGAAAATTGGCCTAAGTCCACTAAGTGTTTTAACACAACTCCCCAAATGAGTCGAGTCGCCAAGCCGTCGCGACCAACTTTTCGGGGTGTGAACCACCTAGGGTTTGGCTAATGGATTGTTAAGCCTAGACTTAACTCGGGCTCTCCCAAGCCCATACCAATTCGCGACTTAGGTTCGAGTTTTTAACATGCAATTGATTTTCAATTAGGAGTCGCCACTAATCTATTTTTTGGTGGGTCGATTAGAAACCCAAATAAAGTAACGGGAGATTTACTTTATTCCTACGAACCGAGAGATTTGTGAGTTCGGGGACTTGATTACGCTAGATTTTTCTAACGCCTTTCGGTACCTTTTCTTTTATTTTGAAAATGTTTGGCAAGCGTTTTAAATTTATTTCCCTAACATGTGAGGCGATCATGCGAGTGCGCAAACCACCAATTTAACATCCAAGAAATCAATTAAATAATGCAAAACTTACCTCAAAGCAACGAAAGCATCTGCAGTGTTAATTCGAAATCCACATCAACAACCCTAGATATGGTTTCTAATTAACACGCAATTTCTCTTTTTGTTTTCACTTAATTAATGAAAATCATGCAATATGCAATGCAATACTAACTAAATGACCTAATTCTAATGACATGTAATTTCTAATTGACTAGACCTAGCAACAACTACTAAATGGCATACATTTCATGGATCTAATTTTAATGACATGCACATGATATTTTTTCCTAAAGATTGAAACTAATTTATTCTAAGACATTTTTTTGTATTTTTTCATGAAATTCGAAATTTGGTGAAATGTGAAAATTACCTAATTAGATTAAGACCCTATTTAATTTATACTAGGAATTAGGGTGAGCCATATCCTAATTTAAACTAAAATATTATCTTAACCTAAATAATCCTAAAATGCAATATATCTAAAAATGCCAAGCTTATAATAAATTAAAAAAATGATCTAAATTAAACTAAGTGCCATTTAATCCTAATATGCAATGACATGTAAAATATGTCCTAATTCTATATGACATGTATATGATGATTTTTTTTTTGTTTTTGTTTAATTTCGAAATTAATAATTGTCAAATAATTAAACATGCAATCCAAATTTAAAACTAACATCCGAGATGAATGCAATCTAATTCAAAGATATCATCTAACCTAGATATCATCTAAACATGCATTAAAAAAAAAAAAAAAACTAACTAACCTATCATGCAATCAATTCTAATCTACATGGGATGTGAATGAAATTTTTTTGTATTTTTGGAATAAATGGAACAATTAAAAGATAAACATCTTTGAAAATATTATCCACCATTCAGATTGAAATTCAAAGTTGACTATCTTGCTAATAAAACCAATAAATTGATCTTAAGCCTTAAAGATCAAAATATCAATTTTACTCCCGCGTGAATAATTATTCCATCTAAAGCCTTATAGATAGAATAAAAATTCGTGCGGTTGCGATTTGGGTGTTACATCGAGAATTTCAATCATGCATTGGAAAACACTTCAAACAAAGAGATAAAATACTCAAAAACTAAAACAAGATAAACAAATCTACCTAAGAAATTAAATCTACTAAATCTTCCTAATAAAATAAAATAGATCTATACCTAAATTTGAATTTCTTCCAAAAACCCAATCGGTAGAACGGACCAACGGTGGGCACGGCACGGCCTTGGCTCGGCTCTAGGGCAACGGTTGTGGCGGTATCTCGGCGTGGCTTGACAAAGTCACGACAAGTTCAATGGGCTATCGTTCGGGACACCAAGAAATCTGCAAAAACTATCGAAAGTTCAAATAATTCGTCGGGAAGTTTGACGGTGTTGCTGAGCAGGAAGCCACAACGCTGATGCAGCAAGACCAGCAGGTTCTGGACTAGCGCCTCTCACGGACACAATACTGGACACCGAAAGAAGTTGCGGATGACTTGCTGGATGTTTGAAAGTCCACGTCAATGTTGGAGAAGATACTGTTCGATCCTTCTTGACACAGATCGGCGTGACGAGCAACGGGGAGCGCGCCGGCGTGGCGATCGGCCGGGAGCAGCACTTCGCGTTTAGAGATCCGAGTGTTCGCCGGTGAAGTTGGGGGCGCGGCTCACGGACACCACAAGACACCGGGCGTGGTATAGCAACGGAACAGCGGTAATTGATACTAGGCGTCCTTCAACAAACACGATAGCATCACCGAGAAAACACCACGGAAGAGCATGGAGATCTCTGACATCGAAGGCGTCTACGAGATCCACCTTCTCCTCTCAATTTCTCACCCGTGTCTTCTCAATTTTCCTGTACTCAATTGTCTCCCTCAAAAGAAGCCCCTCTCATGAATTGCGGCCGTGTATTTTTTATTGTGTGGCCTCCCCTTTTTCCTCGAACATTACGCTTTTTATACTCGGCTGAATATGAACTTCAAAAAGGGAATTTGAATATAGGAAAGAAGTCCACGTACTGACTTCCCTCTTTTGTGAGGGTTTATATTTCCTTTGTGCGCATTGTGGATCCATATATCCTCATTGAATATATATTTTAATAATGCTAACCCTTCTTGCCCTTTTTGATGTTTTTGTCCGCACATTTATAATCACAAGATCAACAAAAAACAATTCTTTTCTTTCCAAATACCAATTCACAATTGATCGAACATTGCCCAAAGTTCGGGATCGTAATAAAATTTTCTCGGATTCCGAATATTTTAAAGATGAGCTCCCAATATTTTTGTCGCACTTGCCCTATCCGAAGATATTGAAAAATCCCCCAACATATCCCGGAAAAATTTCAAATCTCTATTTTTCAGGAGATAGTTTTCGATCATAAAAAACGGGCTTGGGCCAATTTGTTCCCTTCATAGGCTTAGTCCAGCCTATCAATTTAAAGCTCAAAACCACTAATTCGAACTCATCCGTCACCGGTCCAATAAACAAATGCAAAAAGTGCAAATGTGCTCCTAATGACCATATGTTATGCAATTATATTTTTTTTTAGGGATAAAATTGACCCCTAATTTTTAATGCAATAAATGACTAATTAGGTCGCCAAAATTTAGGTGTCAACAGATCCCATGAAACTATAGTTGACATGGCTTGAAACGGGAACATAGAGAAAGCTTTATACATCATGTTGTTATCATTGAATACTTTTGGGCAGCATCTGATCTTTTATAATGATTTTCATTGAATATGGTCTTGCACATACAGCTATAAATCCGCTCCCAAGCCATTCTCCTCCTGACAAAGGACCTTAGAGTGAGTACTCTTATTACTCCATATATCAAACCTTTCCATCACGTTGTTTGTTTCTAGAAGGGTTTATATACTTGTGAATCATTCATCGTATATCGTATCACGTTTGCTCGAAAGCACTACATCCTTAATTCATTGGATATTCTCTAGTCAAATAATCAAGTAACATGCCCAATTTCACTTTTATGCCAAATGATTAATCAAACTCCATGAAATTTCATCTTTACAAATGTAGTACAGGCATATGCTTAATTTCATATTTATAGCAACAATTAGTAACAAAATCTCGATGCTTTGTATCAACACTATTCGTGTACTTATTTGCGTAGTGTGGTCATAACTTGGTCAACAAGATTTTCTACGGCTAAATATGTGGGGGAAAAATCATGGTAATTTCATCATTATGTCAATAATTTCTCTGTAATATTCAAATTAATTACAAAATAAACCAATGTATATCCCGTGATTAATATTTGTCTGGAGTACATTACTAATAGTCTCAAACTGAGGAGAGGAAAAGGGGGGGTGTAATGAGCTATAAAAGAAATAGTCTCGCATTCTCAATAGAAAAAGAAAAAGAAGAAATGATAGTCTCACATCATCTATTTAACCAAGAATTAATTTCAGATCTTCAAGCCCTCTATTTTAAACACAGTTGCAGGCTCCATACCGGCAAAGCCTTGATCAGACGGCATGTTGGTTGCTCTAGATGTCACCAAGCAAAGAAGAACTTTGTCACTTGTGATCGTGATATATATGTAATATGTCATAATAATGTTGGTATGTACTTGGTATAGCAGAATTATTTCAATTCCCAGTATTCCGCACATCATCTTCTGGACATTCTCATGTAAAATATAAATAGATAAGTTTCATTCTTTACTCTTCAATAATGTTCATCCAAGTAGAGACATCGCATCACCGCCTTACGTCTTAGAAAGTGAGTTCATGCTTGTGGGGCTTAGGAAAGGCAATTTTAATGGTCCACCCTGAGGAGCCTCCTACCTCTATAGCTATTCGACGGGACAATTATTTAAAAAGTCTTGAACTTATTATATAGCGGTCAATTCAGTTCTAAATTCTTTTATATTGTCAATTGAATCTTAAATTTTTTGACAATTTGCCAATGTAGACTTTCGGCCAATTTTGGCCATAAATCGCCGGCGTGGTGGCCAAGCGAGCATCGACGTTATTCATAGCACAATCGACACTAACGTGGATGATTTCTACAAAAAATTATATATTTTTTTCCTTTTTCTTTTCTCTCTCTTTTGTTTTTTCCCTTCATCAGATTACTACAAGGAAAAACAATACATTTTTTCCCAAAAATCGTCCACACCAGTGGCGATCGTGCCACATAGAATGATGGCACTAATTGAACCGCCATATCAATGATTTCCTACCAAAATTTACCAGAATGACTACTTTGATTTAGGACTAAATTGAAAAAATCGAAAAGTTTAAGATTGTGTTGACCGTTGTACAATAGACTTAAGACTTTTTGGATGATTTCCCTATTGTTCAGTTGTAGTAAGCAGGCTACTTAGCACAAAAAGAATGGTATGACGCTCTCTAAGAGACCTAGATACTAAAAATTAGCCACAAAAAAAAAGTTGCGTGAACAAGGCGGTCTAGCTAAAACAATGCTACTAATAGTGCAACTGTGATATTTGCTAATGTTAGGGCAAACCATGAATTTTAGCTTGAAAAAGATTTATAGAACAATCATACTTGCCAAATAGTCCGTGAACGAGGTTTATTCTAGAAATTAAGCACTGCCCGAGTCCATTCTAGGAATTCAGGCTTTAATCAATTTTTTGTTTGTTGAGCTTCGGTAAACACCTACCTATTTTATCCCTATAAGCAAATGTACAGAACATATACAAGGTGAAAGAAATTTCTACAAGCAAATGTACATAATATATAAATGCATTAGTCTACATGCTATATCATTTGGATGTATGATGCAAAGAAGAAGATCCCCATCCGGCAATACAAGTGTTGACAAAAAAAAAGGATTTTTCACTCTGGACTTTTCCACCTATCGGCTCATCCTCTTGCCCTCATCACTAGTATGTGCTCTCCACTTGACATGCCACCTATTGAGTCACAGGGAGGGATATGATAGACACTAAAACACACAATCCCATGATTTCCATAATTAGAACAAGAACACATATCGTTGAGTAGAAAAATTAACGCACATATTTTGAAATACATCGTTCTTCATGCAAAAACGGAAAAGCGATAATCCAAGCGCAAGTCATTCTCCTCTATTGCCCTCTGTATCACTAGTTCAATGAGACAGCCCCTCGCCCTTTAGTGCTAGGTAAATGCTCATTTATGAGGATAATTGTAAGAATTAGGATTAGATGAGATACTTGAGCACTATTTACAGACTTTCCAACCATGCCCTCTCATTACGAGCCAAGTTTAACTCGGCCAACACTAACCAACCCCATATTAAACTAATTAAAAAACATTCTATCTCACTTTAAATCAACATCGTAAAACGGTAAATTACAATATCAATTAATGTAGCCTACATTAGAAAAACTCTTATATTCTCCCACTAGGATATACTAATTGAAATTGTACTGTATGTACATACTTTGGTTTAGAGATAATTCTTAATAGTCAATCATATCCCACAAAGTCTCAAACACTGAATTATGGCGGTAACTGCATATATACACAGAAAGCCTTCCATGATCACAAGTGCTTTTAATTTTATTGATATGGATTCAATATGATAGTGTGGCAAATGAATAACATCTTTCATTGAGAGATCTCATTTGTCAATCATTATTTTCTTACCTTAAGTGTCACAAAAATCCGTGCCACTAAAGAATGTCTTTATGGTTCCAGTGAACCCATATATGCATTGTCTTTATGTTTAACATTTTTTTATGTGTAACAAGACATATACTCAAGACTAATAATCGGATGCCCCTAGCCTTCACTCAAGGTTTATACAATACATTGAGACTTTTATCAATATCTATTTAACATTATAACAATTCCTTCAAAAATATTTTATTGAATGTAAAAGTTAATATATATCAAAACGTTACTAAATGTAACAAGCACAGATATAAAATTTATTAGAGGAAAAATAAAAATAACTCTCACTAAATAATAGTATCCCAAGATGCTCCTAAGCCTTTGCTAAGGACATGTCGTTCAAACACACAAGGGCGTAGGCCTATAGTTAGTAGATCTGCAATCACATCATTTATAAGAATATGATCTACTGCAACGTCACCATTTTGTACTGATTATTTTATAATCAAAAACTTGACCTCCATGTGCTTAGACCTCTTGAAATTTCTGTTACTATTAATAAATAACATTGTAAAGTTATTATCATAAGATAACTATATGAGCCTATCCACAAAATCAAAAATGGTTAACTCCCTAATGAGGTTCCAGAGCCAAATAGCTTGAGTAGTAACTGCAAAGCATGCTACGAACTCCGCTTGCATGGTAGAAGAAGATATAGATTTCTATTTTTCGCTCTTCCTTGATATTGCACCTCCTGCCAACATAAATATGTATTATGTCATAGATTTTTTATCATCTTGACAGCCAGCAAAATCTGTATCTGAATACCCTATTAGCCACAAGGCCATAACATGTCTATAAATCAGCATATAATCTCTTATCTTCTTTAAGTACCTTAAAATCTTCATGGCAGCAATCCAGTGATCGCGTCTTGGATTTGACTGATATCTGTCTAGAAGTTCTGTCGCAAAAGCAATATCGGGTCTAGTGCAAACTTGAGCATACATGATACTTTCAAATGCACTAGCATAAAGTATATTTTTCATTTGAGCTTTCTCAAAATTTGAATTAGGGTATTGTGAGAGACTCGATTTATCACCCTTAATAACAAAAGCATTTCCTGAATTGTAATGTTGTATATTGAATCTTTCTAAAATACGATAAACATATGTCCTCTGAAACAAACCCAATAAACGGCGAGAATAATCCCTATGGACCTTAATACCAAGAACAAAAGATGCTTTACTAAGGTCTTTCATGTCAAAAATTTTCAATAACATCCGCTTTATCCCATACAATAATCCAATGTCACTATTTGCAAGTAAGATATCATATACATAAAGTATAAGAAAAATATATTTCCTCCCACTGACCTTGCAATATATACATTGATCTATTTTGTTCTCAATAAATCTGAATGAAGTGACAATACTATGAAACTTTAAATAATATTGTTTAGAAACTTGTTTAAGGTTATAAATAGACTTTTTCAATCTACATACAAGTTTACCTAAGTCATCTGCCACAAAACCTTCAAGTTGTACCATATAAACATCATCATTAAGGTCTTCATTTAGAAAACTAGTTTTAACATTCATTTGGATGCTACCAACACCAAAATCACTCTAAAAGAATCTTTAGAAAATATTGGAGAAAAAATTGCTTCATAATTTATTCATTCTCTTTGAGTAAAACCCTTAGCTACCATTCTAGCTTTAAAATTTTCGATCTTTCATTTGTAATCCATTTTAGTCTTGTATACTTATTTGCAGCCGATGGGCTTATAACCTTTAAGCAATTCAACAAGCTCCCAAACACCATTGTATTTCAAAGATTACATCTCATCTTTTATCACATTTAATCATAAATCTGATTAAAGACATAAAATAGCATTTGTATAAGTCATTAGATCAATAATACAACAAATATCATAATCATGCTTTCCTAGGTAGATTATATAGTCTTGTGGTATAATTTAACGTCTTTCCTTACTCAATCTCTTAAGTGGAGTTACTACAACCTCATTCTAAATCTAAGGGGTTTGAGGAATTTCATCAGAAATTGCCTCAACAATAGGATCCCGAACCGCAATAGGCTTAATTTGTGGAGTATGAGGCTCCATAATCATCTGTACAAGAAGAGATAGGGATCTAGTAATCCCTACTATACTATCATTTTCAATAGTTTATGAGTAGTTACCATTTTCAACTACATCAAATTTCACAAATTTTATTGCCTAAGATTTCACAATTCTTCTACCTCAATTAGGGTTATAGAACCGATACCCCTTTAAATGATTTGGATAAAATACAAAGTAACACCGAGTAGTTTTAAAATCAAACTTACTCAATGTTGGATTATATAACTTCATTTCTGCAGGACATCCCCAAACTTTAAGATGATTTAAGTTAAGTTTATGTCCAGTCCACAACTCAAAAGAAGTCAATGGAACCGCTTTAATAGGAACATGATTTAGAATATAAAACGTTGTTTTCAAAGTTTCATCCTATAGAAAATCAGGTGAATTGGTCCTACTAATCATACTCTTCATCATATCCATAATAGTGCGATTACACCTTTTGGCCACACTATTTTGTTTAGGACTTCCAAGCATAGTAAATTGAGCTAGTACTTAAGAATCCTTTAAGTATTTAGCAAACGGCCCTTTAAGTTATCTAACATTCACCATGCCTGTCAAAATACTCACTATCACGATCAGATCTGACCATCTTTATAACTTTTTTCAACTATTTCTCTACTTTAGTTCAAAAAATCTTGAATATGTCAAGAGACTTGGATTTTTCTTTAATCAAATATAGGTATCCATATTGAGAATAGTTGTCAATAAATGTGATGAAATAAAAATTTCTACACAAAATTGCCTTATATGGTCCATTAATATCAGTGTAAAGAACCTCCAACAAGTTAGAATTTTGAACTGCGGTTTTCTTCATTATTTTAGTCATCGTCCCCTCTACAACAGTGTACACAAGTCTCTATATCACTTTTAAGAGTAGGTAGGATATTAGCCTTTATAAGTTTTTTTACTTTTTCTCTAGAGATGTAACCAGGACATTTATGCCACAATGTATAAAACTGTTCCTTAGGTGGGGGCCTTTTGGAAATAATATTTTTAGCTAAATAAGTAACATACATATCGTTGGGAAATAAACACAATCAATATAATCCACTAAATAAATTGCAACATCAAACCTTATTTGAATTATAAAACATAGAAATACTATTGCTCTTTATTTCAAAATAGTGTCAACACATATCCAAATAAGATAGAGAAACTAAGTTACGCCTAAAAGAAGGTATGTAAAATGTATCTCTTAGCATCATTCTAAAATCAGAATCTAAAATCAAAATAATATCTCTCACAAACTCAACATCAACTTTAATGTTGTTTTCCACAGTAAACAATATGATTAGTTGCACCACCATCTAATTACCAAAAACTGGATGGAACTTCAAATAGATTTGATTCACAAATAAATGCCAAAGAATCATTATTTTTAGGCTCACTTTTGGTTCTCTTGGACAACCAAGTTTTATATTTATTGCAGCGTTTCTTTACGTGTCATTTCTCCCTACAAAAGTAGCAAATAACATCACCCTTCTTGAATGATGCTTTCTTAGGACCCAAACTGTTAGATGGACCAGTAGCTTCGGAATTTTTTATTGTTGGAAGGACTAGAAGCTTCAGAATTGCCCTTATGAGTATAATTTTTCAACTTCTTACTCTTGCCACTACCAGAACCAGAAGCATAAAGGGCAATGTGCCGTTTATTTTATTTTTTTTAGTTTTTCTTTCTCTACCATAACCCTTATAATCAGGTCATTAATTGACCAAGTCTCATTTTGTGAACTATAATTAGTCTTGATAATCCCAAAATTAGAAATAAGAGTATTTAGAACTTGATACATTATACAAGTAATAAGAATAACAACATTGAGAGCCTGGAGTTTTATTTGCAAATCTATCATCCTCAGAAATAATATCTAACTCCACCAAAACCATTATACTCCATATTAAATAGTGTTTGCAAGGTGTGTCCCTATCTTAGCATTAGACGAGACACGATTTCTAGCTACCAAGGCTTCCATCATGTGTCTAGTAGTGTAGTATGTAAGCAAACCACTTTTCAAATGATCCTGAATAGAACACTTCATGAACAGCAAACAAATTCGATTGCTCTTTTTCGAAGTAGCAAAATGTGCTTTCCATATGAACATTTGCAATTTCCATAACAAGTAAAAAACTTTTCTCTCCATTTCTTAAAGTTTGAACCATCAAGAATCTCAATAGGGACGAAGTTACCATTTATAGAAAAGGTGACCGAAAAATAAGCAATGCATATAATTAGTATCATGTGAGCACTGTGTAACTTGATATACAAGCACACATCTAGAGAATTATATGCAAAATCACATAATCACATTTAGGCAGAATATATGACATGCAGTTATATACTCTCCACATGATAGTGGTTATGAGAATATATTATAACATTTGTAAATTCGTCACATTTGAATATGTAAACCATTATGATTAGTCACTCATTCACCACCTAAGAAGCACCGACACTCTCCAGAAGCCTTCATATTGTGTCCAACATTTTAACACGTTCCGACATGCTCCGACACGTTCTAACATGTGATCAATGAGTGTCAGGAAATCCGACACGTGGTTAACTCTTCTCGACACACTCCAACACGTGAGTTCGAAATTCTGACACGCGATTCCGACACTCACTAGGTCAATTTTAAAAATTTTCAATACTTGATGGGTCAATATATAAATATATGAAAAAATAATGAAAATAACAAAAATAAATGGGAAATAAGAAAATTCTTACTCTCAAGTTTCTCAATTATAAGTTTTGACATTCCCGTGAGTGACGATGAAACGCTCTCTTCTCGCTAGCGTCACTCTGCCACCCCCGCAAACTTAAAGTTGTGATTTTTTTTTTTTTTTTTTTTTGCTTCTTTCTACCTCTTGCAAGCGTCATTTGTGAGTTATCTCTTTTGATCTATGTCATTAACTTGTGAGTTATCTCTTATATTTTGCATGGCGAATTTAGTTATTTCCTTTTCTTTTAGTCATACTTCGAGAATTCTTATCCTAGATTTTCATTTTTCTCGAACCTTGTTTTACATAGGAGCTCCAAGCTAATCTATATCATAAACTCCGAATTTTGTCTGAGACTATAAGAAATCTCACTAATTTCTGATAAGTGTAAGAAAACATGACATGTTCCTTCAAATTTACTCTTTTGTATTTGCAATTTTTGAATTTCTTATTCAATCTTTGTCAAATTAAAATAATAAATGATATTAACAAATGTTGAATTAATATTTTTAGTATAAATTAATTTTATGCTCTTTTTATTATTTATTTTTGCATTTATATACAAAAATATATATTTAATATATAACATGTCAGAACGTGTCGAAATTCTCTATTTTTTTAGAAATGACGTGTCGACGTGTCATGTTGTGTCGTGTCGCGTGTCGCGTGTCCGTGTCAGTGTTAGATAGTCTATCACACCATCATGTATCCCTCCATCAGACCATTATATATCCCTCCATCAGGTAATACACAATCACTTCATTTGATAGTAGACCACACATTAGATCGGGAGGCATTCCATTAATATATGAGACCGATATTTCTCAAATCTCATCAAGTGTACCACTTTGGCGGTTACAATTCAATTGAATCCTTAAAACTCTATCATATCGGATATATAAACTTTATTTCTTACATATACTATATACACGTGATTTTAACTTTAATGACAATGGCAATATATCACTCATGCTAATTACACTTTAATACACAATCACCTCATTTGAGAGTATGACCACACATTAGATCATGAGACATCTCATTAATATGTGAGACTGATATTTCTTAAACCTCATCAAGTGTGCCACTTTGGTAGTCACAACTCAATTGAATCTTTGAAATTCTCTCATATCGAAGATATAAACTTTATTTTTCACATATACTATATACATGCGATTTTAACTTTAATGACAATGACAATACATCATTAAAATCACATATCATGCTAATTACACTGCTTTATTCATTAATAAAAGTTAACTTTATATATATGTATATATATTATCAATGAATCACACTCTTTATAATATTTATGTGATAACATGCCTGTAAACCAACATTTGTATTTTCAAAATCATAGAAAAATACAAGAAAAATACGTGAAAATATACTAAAAATAAATTTTTTTAGGGTTTCATATGTATTTTCATATCCATAAAATCATTAAACATTTAAAATAAATACACCTTAACATAGAGCATGACCATAGAAGCTTGAAGCCGCCAACCACACACCTATCAGAGGCCCTATGCGCCTGCACACACTACTTGAGTGCGCGGTGTGTGGAGCACACATGCGGGCATATTGAATCCCGCAATCTGGTCTGATCGGTTCCAAGCTTGACCATCTGGTCTGACCTGTTGACCGATCCAATCCATAGTAACCTAGTTCGAGCGGGTCGACGGGTCAAATCTTGGGTCAATGGGTCGGGTCATCGGATTGGGTTAGTTCTAGCGGGTCATGATTTGCTAATGTTAGGATGATTTCAACCCTAGTGTGTGCAGTGCACGCGCTAGGCGCGCTAGTGCATCAGCATGCGTGAAGGCGCATGAGGGCGCGTGGGCACATGCTCAATGCCCTTGGCAGCGTGTGGCCATGTGTGGGGCTGTGTGGGGCCTCCCCCAGCGACGTGCCACCCACAATTTTGCTCGTCTCATTGAGTTCTTTCTGTTTATATAAGAAAAATCGATTTTTTCTGCACAAAAAATCACAAAATTAGGGTGAAAAGTCTATGCATTCGAATTATAGGCTATGGTTGTTCCAATACCACATGATAAACGCTAAAACGCGTAATTTCATGATCTCCATAACTAAAACAAGAATACATATGATTAAGTAGAAAATTAACGCACCTATTTTGGAATCCATCATTCTTGATGTGCAAAAAGCGATGATCCAAGTGTAAATCCTTCTCTTCTATTGCCCTCTATATCACTAGCTCAATGAGACAGCCCTCTCAGCCTTTAGCGTTAGGTAAACGCTCCTTTATGAGAATCATTGTGAGAATTATGATTAAAAGGAATACTTAAGCATTATTTATCAAGTTTTCAACCAAACCATCTCATTACGGGCTAGGTTCAATTCGGCCTATACTAGTCAGCCCCATATTAGACTAATTAAGAAACCTTCTATTTTACCTTAGACCAATACCGTAAATGATAAATTACAATATCAATTAATGTATACCACATTAGGAAAACGCTTATAGGATAACCTAAATCTATGCTCTCCACTTAACTTAGCGACTAGACAACATAATTTAAACGACAGATGAGAGTTAAGAAACTTACAGTTGGCATTTTCCGGCAATGCGAAATCCAGAATACACATTTATTTCTTTAAGTTGCAAACTGTCCACATCCAATGGACCCCTTAGCCTGATATGACACACCAGGCATAGGGGCTAATCCGCCAGATGCTCATTCTAATGCTGTACCTACTATATGCAGTAAAAAACAACGGCTCATACCACTCAGGCTTCATCTTCAAGGAGTGCTTCTGTACTCTATTTGCCTTTGCTACTTCCCCAAGCTCTCTCTTTCCATATCTTCTCCACCTCTTCAAAAGTCAACCCCTTTGTCTTTGGCACAAAGATGACCACAAACACGATGGCCAACACGGCTACACACGCAAGAATCGAGAACGTCGCACCTGTCCCCACTGCATCAGCAATGCTGAGAAATGTCTGTGCCACAATCAAGTTCGAAATCCAATTGACGGCGGCCGACATGCCACCACATGTTCCGCAATATGCCTCGGGTTATATCTCTGAGTTCACTATCCATGGTACGGGTCCCATACCGGGTGAGAAGCAAGCAATGTAGAGGGCCAAACCGATGACCGCGAGCCACCCGTATACCCTGTTTGTAGAATCAGAGGATTCTGCAAAGAATGCACCAGAGGGAATTGCCAAGGATGCCAACACATCGGATAAACTCGCGAGGGCCAGTTTTTTCCGACCAACATGGTCAATTAAGTAAATTCCAACGATGATCCCCACAGCATTCATGGCAGCGACGATCAGGGATAAGAGAAGTGCCAGCTGGTTGGAAGAGAAGTCAGCCATTTGGACTATAGTTGGGCTGTAGTACATCACTGTATCGATACCGGTGAACTGCTGAATTTGAAATAAAAGAGGTCCTCGTTTTGAACTACTCATAACAGTCATCAAGTCCTTCAAGCAATTTAAAGACTTTATTGAGCATCCGACCCAGGTTTATCAATGGAATGCAATTTATCGCAAATAGATTTATAGTCATGAAGATAAACATATACAAAGGTTTATTTTCTTTCCTATGTGTTGAAATTATCGCAAAGATCTCCTACACTATCACTCCACCGTATCATCTTGCACTTGCACGTTTACAAAAATCTTAATGCACTTGCCTAGATATATAAATTTCTTTTTTGTATACCATATAAAAAGAAACAAAAGAAGGGCTAAGATCTTTAGTTCAAAATTGTAGAGCTGGCAGAACTAGTTAATTAATTATTCGACTTTTATTTTTTATTTTTGTATATATCTCTCTCTGGATCTTTATATACAGCTTTTTCGATTAAAAAATGCATTTAGATAGATTTGGGTATTGTATACAAACAATGTGTTGATCGCGAGTGATAAAAAATAGATTGTATTTTCATAGAGGAAGATCGATCGAGAAACATCCTCATAATTTAAATAATTCTGTAAAGAAATTTTTTTCATTCTCTATCATATTTGTCATTGCTTTACTTGAAACAAAAAAAAAAATTATTCTTTTGTTAATTAAGATATTCAATTCAGATCTACATCGTATTATTTTGTCATATATATATATTTTTGTAAGAGTAATGCACGAGATTGTATTCCAGATGGATCGAATCGTCCATTTAGGTTATAAGTAAAATCATGGTGATGTTGACGGCTGCCGCCTAACGCGTCCATCACTTGTTGTGTTGCTCGCTGTAGGAGATTGCTGCTCCTTCGGAAGACCATCTAGAGTCCTCTTGTTGTAATAATTGGCAGGCCAGTGATTGGAGTTGTTTTCACTTTGTTAGTTGGAAAAAAAAAATTAGGTTAGACAATTTTCAATCACTCCTTATTAAATTCACAGACTTTACAGAATAGTAAGTGTCTAGGTTTCCTCTAAGATCTACCTGAGAATACCTGAGAATCTCTTGTATTGATCTACCTATTTTACTAATTTCCTACATCATTACAATATAGATTTTAGTGGTAATTTTACCGCTTATTCAGTAACTATACAAAGTTAAAGATAAAAATTTATTATAAGATGCAAAAACATTTATATTGGTCCCAATTACAATTTTTCATTTTAAATTAAGCTTTTTCAACGGGTATTTCAAACATGACTAGGAAATCTTTGTTAGTAATTTGCAAGACAAAATACCAAAAATCTATAAACCTTTACTCTAAGGGCAATTTTCACGGCGAATGTTCAAACATACCGAAGAAAGAAGCGTTTACTTATATAAGGGAATAGTTTAATTTTGAAAGTTATTTAAGTATTTCCTTTTTTAAATTTGGAAAATTTCTGGCAAAACAGTTCCAAGATAAAAGATTATGCCATTTTTTTAATTATTATTCTTGGAGGTAATTTTCACATAATATAGTAAGATCTAAAAAAATTTTAAAATTTTTCACACAGGTTAGCGCCCTCCGCCATTTTCAGGACCGTTAACGGAACAACTGACATTTCGAAATGCACCACCTACGATGACGAGCTACTGCCATGGTCGGTCGAGCACTCCTCGCCGGACAATGTCGCAGGATCTCCAAACCCGCGAGACCCTCCTCCATCGCCTTCTCCACCTTCCCGCCGGAGAACCCGCCTCGCCTGTTTCCCGGTTCGCGGGCCAAGCGGCGCGAATTCGCCGAGCTCTTGCAGTCGCCGCCTGCCTCCGCCTCCGACCCCGTTCTTTACTGCAAGAAGCTCCACGACCGAATCGTCGTCTGGGGGTTTCAGCACTACGTGTTCCTCGCCAACGTTCTGCTGCATTCATACTCGAGGTCCGGGGCTTTACAGGATGCAAGAAGGGTGTTCGATAATATCCCCAATAGGAACCTGATCACTTGGTCTACGGTGATCTCGATGTGCGCCCGGCATGGATGTTGCGATGAAGCGCTCTTGAGCTTTGTGGAGTTTCAGAGAAGCTCCGTCGAGAGGCTGAATGAGTATATTTTGGCCAGTCTGGTCCGCGGTTGTGCGCAGTCGGGTGGCCTTGATGAAGGAGCTCAGGTCCATGGTTTCATTGTTAAGGCTGGTCTCAGTCAGGATGTCTATGTTGGCACTTCTCTGGTTTTTTTGTATGCGAATAAAGGTGGGATAGATGGGGTGAGATCGGTTTTCGATGGTTTATCGGATAAGACTGATGTTACTTGGACTGTGATCATAAGAGGGCATGTGAAATGTGGGAGAAGTGAAGTGTCTCTGCAGTTGTTTAGCCAGATGGTAAATGCTGGCCTTCTTCCTGACAAATACGTGATTTCCAGTGTGTTAAGTGCTCGCTCTGCACTTGAGTTTGCTGAAGGTGGCAGGCAACTTCATGCTCATATACTGAGGAGAGCAGCAGAGATGGACATTTCGGTGGTTAATGTGCTGATCGATTGTTACACGAAATCTGGCATGGCACGAACAGCTCGGAGGCTATTCGACCATATGGAAGTTGGAAATATGATTTCTTGGACCACGATGATTTCTGGGTACATGCAGAACTCGTACGATAAAGAAGCATTGAAACTTTTTGCAGAGATGACTGGATTGGGTTGGAATCCTGATGCATTTACTTGCATCAGTGTTCTCACATCATGTGGCTCACTCGAGGCCTTAATTCAGGGAAAGCAAGTTCATGCTTACTCTATCAAGGCCAATTTAGAGTTTGATGATTTCGTTAAAAATGGCTTGAGTAGATATGTATGCGAAATGAAATGCCCTAGAGGATGCTAGGAAACTTTTCGATGTTATGGATGGGAAAAATGTTGTCCCCTATAATGCAATGATCTAAGGCTGCTCAAGATTAGAGAAACTGGAGGAAGCATTGGATCTCTTCCATAGTATGAGGCTTGCATCGTTCTCCCCAAGTCCATTGACATTTTGTCAGCATCCTCGGATTATCGACTGCTTTATTCGCCTTGGAATTGAGCAAGCAAGTTCATGGCCTCTTAAGTAAATCTGGAATTTCTATGGACTTATATGCAGGGAGTTCACTGATCGATGTTTATTCCAAGTCTTCTTTAGTCTGAGATGCGAGGCTAGTATTTGATGAGATGAACGATAGAGATATTGTAGTTTGGAAGGCAATGTTATTTGGATATAGTCAGCAAATGGAAAATGAGGAGACCTTCAAATTGTTCTTAGAGTTACAGATATCAGAAAAATTACCCAACGAATTCACGTTTGCTTCCCTTATCACAGCATCGATTAATTTAGCAAGTCTCCAACATGGTCAACAGTTCCACAGCCAGATTATAAAGTGCGGTTTGGATTTGACCCATTTGTCACGAGTGCTCTTGTGGATATGTATGCTAAATGCGGAAGTATTCAGGAGGCCAGGAAAGCATTTGACCTCCCTATTTGTGAAGATGTTGCATGCTGGAACTCCATGATCGCAACATATGCACAACATGGAGAAGCACAGGCTGCTCTCCAGATATTTGAGGAGATGATAATCGCAGAAGTGAAACCAAATTACATCACATATGTGGGTATCCTCTCTGCATGCAGCCATGCGGGGTTTGTGGAAGATGGATTACGTCATTATAACTCGATGCGTGGGCTTGGATCTGAACCAGGGACCAAACATTATGCTTGCATGGTCTCCCTTTTTGGCCGAGCTTGTAGACTAAAGGATGCTGTGGATTTCATTGAGACTATGCCAATTCAATGGATGGCGCTGATGTGGAGGAGCTTGCTCAGTGCCTGCAGGAATGCTGGTGACAGTGAATTAGGAAAGTATGCTGCCGAGATGGCAATTTCTTTGGACCCGACAGATAGTGGATCTTATACACTTCTCTCGAATATATATGCATCAAAAGGAATGTGGTTTGATGTAAAGAAGGTGAGGCAGAGAATGGACGAGACTGGAGTCCTAAAAGAACCGGGAAAAAGTTGGATAGAAGTTAATAATGAGGCTCGTGTGTTTGTTGCTAGAGACCGGACTTGTTATGAGGCTGATTTGATTTATTCAGTTTTGGACTATTTAATTATTCAGATAAAAGAGATCGGTTATGTGCCAAACAATGCTGCGGTTATCATAGACGATTGACTGACAATTAGTAACGGGACAATATTATACTGTACAAGCTCTCATTCTGTGTGACCTTCTAGCTGTTTGATGCTGGGACATGATCAATTTTTTTGAAGTATGCTCATCATCTGTCTGACTTGGGTTTTACACTGGATATGTTGAGACATGAGATCCCTCTTCATGGTGTGAGGAGGATATTTCTCTGGAGAAGCAGCTGCTGGGATATAATTTCGAATTGTCATTGCTGAGTGGTGAATATTGACGATTTTAGATTTCACTGGATTCGAATTAATAGTCAGCATTGAAGTTGCAAAGATGTCTCCAGACACTTGAGTCATGAGGAATTGACATGATTCTAAGACTTCCAATGGCATGGTTGACTCGTGAAGATTGGACGAACTAATGAGCTATGCTCTGTTTGTAGTTTAGAAGGGGCATTTAGTTGAAGAAGAGGGCATATGACCTGTTCCTGAGGGATAGGGAGATTAACCCACTGCCAGTAGCCACAATATGACCGACCAAGGATGTACCTTGGTGGAGACTCACTCGATTAATGGAGTAGCATGATGAGTTTCAGGTTGACCAACCATGAAGAATAAAAAACTTGAGAGGCAATTTGTTGTGGATTTTATGACAGCTTGATCAAACCTACCTTTACTATTTTATGTATGCATACAACAAAATCAATTGAAGAGCCACACAAGGTTTTACAACTAGTGACAAATAAGGAAGAAATGAGAATTCACAAATAATTTTTCATATCTGATATTGCCAGCTCCTCTGTCAACAACTTCGATAGTTGAGTATTCGCAATGGCCACACATAGAGAACAACATCTACACTTAGGTCTTATTACTTTTCTGTACAAAAGTCTTAAGTCACCTCAACTAGCCACTACATTTAGCTTTTCTCACCCTTCGTTTTTCAACGTAAAGATGAAGGCTTTTCATGCTGCCAAAGCATGCTGGACAAGCAAGACAATGGCGATGATGGATCAATGTGCTTCAACTGATTCGTAGACAATTCCCAATCTTGCTAGTTTTTCGAATGAGAATCTTCTTTGAGAGTCATTTCTTTAACCTCTTGCATTTTGGTACTTTGAGCTTTCAGTAAGGGTGAGGGACATGATTTGAAGATCGTGATTCCATGAAACTGCAGTCGACATGGCATGACACAGGAACATAAAGAAATTTTTATACATCATGCAATTATCATTGAATATTTTTGGGCAGTGTCTGATCTTTCATAAGGATTTTCATTGAATATCTTCTTTGCATATGCAGCAATAGGTGTAAAGGGAAGTCAAGCTCCTCCTGGCGGACATGGGCGTGAGTCCTCTTATTACTCCATATCTTGAACCTTTTCATCATGTTGTCTGCCTCTATGAAGGTTCATATATCCATGAATCATTCATCATAAATAATATTACGCTCGCTTGAAAGCACTACAACCATAATTCATCGGATATTCTCTAATCATACAATCATGTAACATGTCAAATTTCGCTTGTGTGTCAAATGATTAATGATACTCCATGAAATTTCATTTCCACAAACGCAGTATGTGCATATGCGTAATTTCTTATTATAGCAAGAATTAGTAACAAAATCTCAGTGCTCTATGTTGACACTATTTGTGTACTCATTTGTGTAGCATGGTTACAACAACTTGGTCAATAAGGTTTTTTAAAGTTAAATATGTGGTGAAAAAATTATGGTAATTTCATCATTTTGTCAGTAATATCTCTGTACTATTCAAATTAGTTACAAAATAAATGTGTATCCCATGATTAATATTTGTCCGTATCCCATTACTAACAGAGTCTCAAACTGAGGATGGGGGATAGTTATGAGCTATAAAAAATTTGTCTCGCATTCTCAATTGAAAAAGAAAAAGAAAAAGTAGAAAAAGGACAGTCTCGCATCATCTACTTAACCAAAAATTAATTGCGTTTCTTCTAGCGAGACTCATTCCTTCATTTCCGTCTATTTTAAACATGGTTGCAGACACACCGGGAGGGCCTTGAACAGACAACACGTTGGTTGTTCCAGATGCCATCAAGCAAAGAACTTCGTGTTTCTCGTGATCGCGATATATATATATATATGTCATAATACTCTTGGTATGTTCTAGGTGTAGCAAAATTATTTCAATTCCCTGTATTCCGCAAATCATCTTCCAGACATTCTCATGTGTAGACTTATCTTGAAGATAGTAAAATAGAAAGAGATAAGTTTCACGGTTTAATCTTGAATATGTTCACCCGAGCAAAGACATTTCATCACAGTGTTGCGCCTTGGGAAGTGGGGCAATTTCATTGGTCCACTGAAGGAGACTCCTATCTTGACAGCTATTGAGGGCATAATTGTTTAAAAAATCTTAAATATATTGTACGACAGTCAATTTAGTTCGAAACTTTTTTATTTTACCAATTGAGTTCTAAACTTTATGACAATTTGTCAGTGTAGACTTTCGTCAATTTTGGCCGTAAATTGCTAATATGGTGGCCAAGTCAGCGTCACTGTTCTTCGTAGCACATCCAATGATGACGTGGACGATTTCTAAAAAAAATTATATTTTTTTCCTTTTAATTTTCTTTCTTTTTTTTTTTTTTTTGCTTCATCATATTATTGGCAGAAAAACAATACATTTTTCCCAAAATTCGTCAATGTTAATGTCAATTGTGCCACGTAGGACGGCAACGCTAACTAAACCGCCACTTCAATGATTTCGGCCAAAAGTGACTAGAAGGGCTATTTTGGTTTAGGATTAAATTGGGCAAATTAAGATTATATTGGCTGCCGTACAATAGGTTTATGACTTGTTGGACAATTTTCTGTTATTCGACAAGCAGGCTAGGGCCTATTTGGTAACGTGCTAAACAGTACTTGATTCTATTATTTTATTTCCCGAACCAAAAAAAAAAAATCCGTTGATAAATTTTTTATTCCCAAGAATAGATTTGGAACAAAATCAAGAAATGGAAAAAGAGTTGTTTTTATGCTCCCGAAAACAACTCTAGAATCAACTCATTTTCTTTTTTTCTTTTCTTCTTTTCCTTTTCCCTTCTTCTTCCTCCAATCGGTCGATGGCTAGAGGAAGACGAAGAGGAGAATGAAAAAGGAAAAAAAAAAGAGAAGAAAGAGAAAGATATAATAGAGTATTGAAAATTAAAAGAAATTTTAAATCATAAAAAAATTTAAGGTTCGTATCAAACGCATTTCTATTCCAAGAATAAAAAATTTGGACAATTACTAAATGTCTTCAAACGTTCAGAAATGTGTCGAGAAAAATATTAAAAAAAGAATCATTTCTAAGCAGAAATTGTTTTTGTTCCAAAAAAAAAAAGCAGAAATTGTTTCTAAAAACAATATGGTTATCAAATAGGCCTTTAGTGCAACAAGAATGACCTCGAGACCCATAGACTCAAAATCAGTCACAAAAAAAAAAAAAAAAAAAAAAAAGAGTGCATGAACAAGGCCAGCAAGCTAAAACAATGTTAATAGGTGTGTTGACACCAAAAATTACTCTTGGAATCAAGCATTGATCACGAGGAAATAATAAACGAAACGCCCCATTTTGGTTCATAAAGTTAAGGGCAAATAGCTTTCGTGGAGGCTATTTAAGTTGAGCCTCGATGGAATTCTAGAAGCAAATCCTAGAGTCGATGGCCAGGTAATTAATTGCCACATGTCATTTTATGGGGATAGTGCATTGGATTTGAAGATTAAGGGAAATTAGCATTAGAACTCAAGTGAAAATAACTGTTGCGAGAAATACACATAAAATAGGGAGTAGTTATTTACTTGATGAGCAAGTCGTGCACGCATCATCAACGAGTCAGGAAGCAGTGCTTATGGATAATGGTGCCAAGAAGAATAAAAAAACATGGAAAATATCAAAAGTGGTGCCCAAGGAAAAGAAACCGACTAATAGTTATCGGGCCATCCTATAAATACCACAACCTGTTCAGCGAAGAGACCCCCCAACAACACAATAATTATCTTTACTTTATTGCATTTTAGCTATAACTTTCAAGATTACCGTCGTTAATTAAATTCCAACGTGCATCTCTATCTAGTCCAACATCGTCAATGATCAGACAACATGTTGGTTGCTCTAGATACCATCAAGCAAAGAAGAACTTTGTCACTTGTGATCGCGATATATATGTAATATGTCATAATACTCTTAGTATGTTCTTGGAGTAGCATAATTATTTCAATTGCTTGTATTCCGCACATCATCTTCCAGACGTTCTCATGTGTAGACTTGTCTTGACACTAGTGAAATATAAAGAGATAAATTTCATAGTTTTCTCTTGGATAATGTTCATCCAAGCAGAGACATCTCAACACCACCTTGCATCCCAGAAAGTGAGGTCATGCTTGCGAGGCTTAAGAAGGGCAATTTTATTGGTCCACCCTGAGAAGCCTCTTATCTTGCTAGCTATTTGATGGGACACTTGTTCAAAAACAATGCTAATCTATTTAATATGCCTGAATTGTTAGGTTAATGACTTATGACATGCAATTTATATGACCTAATTCTGATGACGATCAACATTAACTATTCAAACATGGCAAACATGACATGGTGAAGATGGGGCAAACGTGATGACGTGGCAAACATGATGACATGGCATAGATGGCATGGCAAGATGACATGGTAGATAGTGATACAATCTATTCTATGCACATGCTATTTTTGGATTTTTTAATATTAAAATTCCAATTAAATAAAAAATGAAAGGAAACTATCTAAAGTTAAAAATTATTCAACTCAAATTAGGAAATGATTTAAATTAAATCCTATTCTAACTTGGAAACTTATCCTAAATCACCGGATATTATCCAAACATGCAATCTTATCTTGAAAAGCAATATAATTTATCATGGAATGCAAACCTTATATATCTTAAACAAGGAATGTTAAGCACTAAGATAAGCTCAAAATCACGAAATATATCCATTCAACTCAAAATTGTTAATAAATAAACTGAAAACCTGATCTTAATGCCTAAAAATTGAATTGCCGATTTCATGCAGTTCATAGCCCAATCCTAATGCCTAAAGATCGAATTATCGACTTGGAACAGGTTCGAATAGGAAACTTTCTAATGCTATATGCCTAGAAATCTCAAAATGTCCAAGTTAGATCATGACAATATCAAATTAGGCAATAAAATACTGAATTCAAATTTAAACTAGATAATTACCTAATTCGAAGGTTGTCGATGTGGGCGGCTTGCGTTGACGAGCGGTAGAGAGCTCTAGCTACCAACGGCGTGAAGCACTAACCAGCCTGCAAAACAGAGTGAAATTGACGGAGAAACAGAGCAGCGAGTTGTCACGACCGGGGTTCGTCAAGGTGCAGGTAACGGCAGGCAAGACTGCAGGCGTGGCTGAGTGGAGGGACGTCGCGATGTAGGGAGAGGCCACGGTTGGAGGCGGCATAACTGGGCGTTGATCACGGGCCGGAAGGTGTCGCTATGCAGGGGGCTGCTCGGGCTGGGCAGCAGCTTTGTCGTTAATGGTTTGCGGCCAGTTTGAAGCTGGTCGCGACTGGTCTGTAGTGTGTCACGGGGGAGCAGGGACAGCAACGATGCAGCAGCTTAGTGGGTAGTCGACAGTCGGAATAATAAGCGACGGAGGAGGTTAGCCAGCTATTTTTGAGGACTGGGCAGGGAAGCTCGCGGGGGCTGTTGGTGTTGGCTGCTGTTCAGGCGACGGAGAAGGTTAACTGCATCGTTGGTGGCGCGGGCTGCAGTAGGAGGGCGGTGGCGAACGGCGTGAGATACTGCTCTGTGTGGCCGTGTGATGCTTGGCCATGGGCTCCCTTTTCTCTGTACGCCCTCTCTCTATGCCCTCTCTCTTTTGTTTCTCAAATATCCTCTCAATCTTTCCCCTCGACCTCTTAGTGAAGACCTAATCTATAATTACAATGAAAACCTAGGTCTAATCTTATTATTCGGGCTAATTCTCTGGCCATATTAATGAAAAATGGGCTTAGTTCTATTATTATCCTAATGCGCTTATTATAATTTTAGTTCAAAGCCTTCTCGTTCTAATGCGGTTATGTGGGCTAAGCCCAATGCATCATCAAATTCCCTCGGGGGTTTTGTCCAGATGATTTAATTAAGTTTTTCCACCTCCGCGCCAATTAAAATGCAATTTTATGAGCTTATCGAATTACTAAAAATGCAGATGCCCCCCATAACTCTGTGCAATTTAAATAATTAATTTTTGTTTAGAGACCGGGGCCGATTCCTATTTTTCTATGCAATAAATATTTAAATGAGTAATCAAAATTTAGGTATCAACACGCCCTCTATCAGACTCCTTTAGTTTTTTCCTATCCTTCCTTTACTCCATGCAAAAATTTAAAAGATGAACACTTTCAAGTTTTTTCTCGCCCTTCATTTGCTCAATGTAGGTAATTCAAAGATGGAAACTTTCATGTGATTAATTAATGGAGTTTTATCTCCACACCACAGATTAAATACAATTATGTGGCATTGGTGAAATACCTAATATTTTCCGCTGGACAGGGCAAACTACTTGTTTGACTATTTTCCTAGAAATGAGGAGTACTTCTTCAGTTTGTGATATTGATTATTAGTAACGGTGGTAAGTAGTATATCCTCGGTTATAACTTCATAATTACGTATATTTTACGATATTTTCTATCGAAAGTATAGTTTAATGTACATAAGAACTTAAAAAAATTTTAATCAATGATCGAAATCTATTATTTTGTGATTCAACTGCTATCGATCCATTAAGGGACCAGCTTCTCAATAAAGTGTAGAAGAAGGGCGTCACCTAAGACAAACAATTTTATGTTATTATAATAGGCGCTTCCATAGGCGCATGCAGAAATAGTTAGAAAATAATAATAAAGGAATGCAAGTTGTAATCTGACTTATTTTAGGAAATGAATTTGAATTATAAATAATATGAAACGTAATAAAAACTTGGAATCTATGAAGGACTATTAACATCGTAAGATCGATATATCAGAAATTCTAATACATCTATTTATCCATGTTTCACCATAATAACAGTCCGTGTATTTATTGAGGCTATAAATAGATGTTAAATATTTATTTATAATAGAAACACATACGCGGAATAAGATTTTACAAGTCGACATGTCAAAATACGTAGCTAGAAGTCATCGATCTGATAACTTATTTTAAACATATTTAATAAAATATAATACTTTATTTTCATTAGCAAACAATTGGTGAATAAAAGTGTTCTCTCTATATATATATATCTTAACAAGTGTCTCCATACTCTTCTAAATAGAAGTCATGTTCTAAATCAAGAATATATTCCGAAGAATCATTAAATCATATAAGTTCAGACAAATAAGGAAACGTTAGTATCTTAGATATATGTATTATCGCACTTTGGGAAATCGATATTTTTGTTATTAGGAAATATTTCAGACACTTGTTTGGATAAATCATGCGATAAATACACCACGAGCTTTTCTCTGTGTTTTCTCAACCTCGTGCTCTTTCGATCTCAACAGTACTTCTCACCCCAAAAACCCCAAGAAGCAGAAAACCAAAGCTATCGCTATATTGAGAGAGTAGTCAAAACACTCAAGGCCATGGCAAAGGCAAAGAAGAAATCCCAAGGTCGCCGTCGAGTCGAGTGCAAGATCATCGAGGACAAAAACAAGCGCGAGGTCACCTTCTCCAAGCGCCATCAGGGCATGTTCCGGAAGGCGAGCGAGCTCGCCATCCTGTGCGGCGCCGAGGTGGCGATCATCGCCTACTCGCCCCATGGCAACCCCTTCGTCTTCGGCCACCCAGGTGTGGATGCCGTCATCAACCGTTATATGCCCGATGGAGCTGTTACCCAAGTGAACGAGGCAGTGGCTGCTGCTGCTGCACTCCGAGCTGTGGACAAGCATAAGAAGGAATACCAAGACGCCATGTCGAAGCTTGAAGAGGTGAGAATGGTCGAGGTCGACGCCGGAAAGAGAGGAGCTGCTGGGAATTCTGAAGGTCAGATGTGGTGGAATGAGAATGTTGATGATATCATGGGAGTGGAAGAGTTGGATTATTATGCGGATTCCCTGGAGAGGTTGATGAAGATGGTCGCCGATAGAGTAGATAATAAACCCTGTGCATGAATTCATGAATTTTGACTACTCCTTTGTCTTTTGGTCACTTTTTTTTTGTTTTCAATTAGTTTGATTGGAATGTATCGATTTGAGTCATAATTATCAATTTTTTTAATGATAACAGAATAAATACGTGGCGAAAAAATAGGTACTGTGCATGGAACAACATCATGTCTATGTAAAACTAGTATCATCTATGAATGGATAGATAATTAATGATTGAGATGATATTGATTAACTATTTGAGTATGTCGATCAAATTGTTCCATTCTCTATAGCAGATTTTCAAGAAATTAGAATTGAACAGATTATTTTCTCATCACTTCCCATTTTTAGCAGTAGTATAAATGCATAATCAGTGTCATCTTAACCATCAATTATTCCTTAAAGGAATATATGATTCTCAAGCTCTCTTTTGGATTATATAAAATCTCCAATCTTATTCCAAACTAGCTCAATAATAACTTGGTTCATCTCCCTGATTGCTGACAATAAAAACTGCTGGTAATTAGAATTTTACAGCTTCTGTCGGTTCAAAAAAACTCCTGTTGTATCAAGCTAAAGAAGATTGTAAACACATGCGGAGAAGATTAAGAAGCCTCTGAAATTTACAACTGATCAGACAAGAACACATCTCCATACATGTCCCTTAACAAATAAATATACTGTCCAGCAGATAGTAAGAAGTATGACAAAATCATAACCTGCAAAATTCATGTTCGCACCCAGATTTCACTCATCAGACTAGATGATGAAATCATCTAAAGAAAGAGGGAAGGAGTCACAAAAATGGGATTTGGATTGGATTCAATCAAATGCTGCCTGAACACCGTTGTTTCCTCCAGAACTGGCATGCAATATAAAATCATATACAGAGGAACAATGTTCACTGTATCGACACCACATATCGACAATGTTCCGGTATCCTTTTCTAATGATGTACTTGAGCCTGCTGAATACATTCTTGAAGGCAGGAACTACGAAAGGTTTCATTTGATGCCCACCTTCCTCTAAAATCTATTCAGCCCATCTTTTTCCGAGCAGGAACAGTCTGCATTTATGCCACCACGTAACTGTAGCTTTAAATTAAACATATGATTCTCTCCCTGTGTAAGACACAAATCTTACACCTACATAAGAGGGTATTTTCTCCGCAGCATAGAAAACTGATCAGCTACTCTCAGTTTGTAGAGAAGCAATCCACTTAGAGTCTTCTCACTCTAGCTATGCTCTCCACGTAAATTATAGATGACCATTTGATTCCCAAAACCTGCCACGGTTTCCATTGCTGTCTTTCAGTTCTCATGACAAATGGGTCAAGAATGAAGTCCTTGATATAATTCTGAAAAAGAAAGCACTGACACAGAGGAGAATTCCAAACATTGACCAAAGTGGAGTACACATTCCAGTGCCATTACAGAGGATCTGCACTTACAATGTTAACATTAATGTCAAGTACGCAAAGCAAACTTTATAACTAACAGAAAAAAGAAATGATTAAACTTTATAGGAACACATTACCACACTTCCGGTCTGCATTGAATCGTGAGGTACAGTGCACAAGCTGTCGCAACTATAGTCGTCCATAGAGAAGTTACATGAGATTGACTGACTCCTCTGCTCCAGTATCTCTGCAAATACTTTGCAGTTTCCCCTACCTTGACACCAGCCTACACGGCAGGAGCTTTCTCAAACAAGTATGGCAACCAAGACCTTGAAAAAAACCTACTTCCCTAGAAATGTGGCTAAAGGATTTAAACTAACCTTATCTGCCCACTGATTTTTTCTCCTTCTCCCACTTTAACTTCCTCAATGATTCAGGGACTCCTGTATATGGTTACTCCTGCACGCAGGAAACTGACTAAATAATCTCCTTTATCCCAAGGGCCTCATATAGCTAGAGCTAAGTCTATTTCTGGGAATGACTACTGTTTTTCACATTGCTAGCTGGAATTGAATTCCACTCTCCTCAATAAGCTGATCATCCCTAGGGGTTCCCCAACCGCTACCAATGCCAAAGCTCTGTTATGACCTACAGACCTCATTCTACGTTCCTATTCCTGGAACAGGAAGGTTTCAGCACAATAATAAAAATCTAAATTTGAATGTATACTTATGCCGCTGCTGCCTCATAATTGTTGCTTTGAGCTAAACATGTGAGTCTCTCCGTGTCAGACATGAATCTTAATCGCCTACATGAGACAACCGACATACTCAGCCCAAGGGTATTTTCTCTGCAGCTGTGGCCATCACACAAAAAACTGATCAGCTACTCTTAGTTTTTTTTTTTTTGGTAAAGATCAGCTACTCTTAGTTTGTAGAGAAGTATTCCACTTAAAGACAGTCTTCTCACTCTAGCTATGCTCTCCACATAAAATATAGACGATCATTTGATTCCCAGAATTTGCCACATTATCCCGTTGCTGTCTTTCAGTTCTCATGACAAACGGATCAAGAATGTATTCCTCAATATGATTCCGAAAAAGAACACACTGACAGAGAGGGTGATACAAAACCTTGAATAAGGAGGCAATTACACAGTGGAATGCATGTCCCAGGGCCATTATGGAGGATCTGCACTTCCAATGTTAACATCATCATAAAGTGCGCAAAGTAAATTTTATAACTGAAGAAAGAAAACAAGAAAAAGATTAAACATTGTAGGAAGAAATTACCACTTCTGGTCTGAGTTGAATCATGAGGTATAGAGCATGAGCTGTGGCAACTAATATTGTCCAAACAGAAGTTACATATGATTGACCGACTAATCTGCTCTGGTATATCTGCAAATATTTTGCAGTTTTCCCTACCTTAACCCCAGCCTACGCATGGCAGGACAATTCTCAATAGGGTGTTATATAACAAATGTCAGCTGCAATCAACAAAAGATAGAACAACTAAATGACATGGCTCCGGCTGAGCCAGCAAAAGACGATTACACACGTGGGAGCCACATGCTTTCCTGCAATTAGTATCACCTGCTTGTTGTGTATGTGTATCTGTGTGCATGTCTGTGCGCGCAGTCACACGAGTGTTTTGTCCAACAAAACTAGTGATCACTGAATATGACACCCCAAATCTATGACAAAAATTGAAACTCATGGGGGGTTAAATCCTGCTAAAGAAGTATTCTTAATGTTTGTATTAAGCAATGACGAGTCACGACACAAAGATGATGACATGGAGCCAGACATGCGATAGACCCTGACGTACAATAGAACAAAATGGAAGACGAAGTCTCAAAAGTTTGCTCCAGTTTCCAAAGGTTATTCAAGTTAAGCTGGATTTAGCACTATCCAACTAGCAAGTCGAGCACAATGGTATCTCTTATCATGTTTATTAATCAATCTTTGCCATACCACTGCCCACTAAATATGATGGGACTCTCGCAAAGCCATTTGGACGATCACTTCAAAATAATTTCTTCAGATTAAATCCAAATAATTTGTCTGGTTTGGATCGTTTCGATGTGCAGTTGCCTCGCTATGTGGAGTCAGGCTTAGATAGGAGCATGCTATTACAAGAGTCAAAAAGTCATGGACAAGCAAAATAGTTAGCAGTAACCATAAGCCAATCTATAAAAGAATCTTTAGCAACAGGGTGTCCCAAAACTGTTGTTGCAATGTACCTATTTTATGCTCTGTCGTGAGGACACTATCGAGGTTTTTGATATCTAAAGTCTTATTCCTTTTTTGCCTAAGCATGCATCAACTGCACTCAAATGACTACCATGCTACTCACTTCACAAAAGACCCTCTTCCATTACTTTTTCCACAAATACGTGAAAATATGGAATCTGATGTGTAATACTCTAACATTGTCAGCAATCCGTAGCGAAGAATTCAGAACATTAAGAATATCAAACTATGTGCTGGTAATCTCATGTTTCTAATGCCCCAAATCATTAATCAGCGAACGAGTTTGTTAACCAACCACTTCCCTGGAAATGTAGCTAGAAGATTTAAGCTGACCTTCTCTGCCCACAGATTCTTTCCCCCACTTTAACTGTCCCCAGTGATTCAGGGACTTCTGTATATGGATACACCTGCATGCAGGAAACAGTGACTAAATAACCTCCTTTATCCCAAGGGCCTCATTTGGTTAGAGCTAAGTCCATTTCAAGAAATTAAAACTTCACCACAAGTTGACTCCAGTGAGGGGTCTCCATAACAGGACTACTATTTCTCACATCTCCAGCTGCAATTGGTTTCCACTCTCCTTAACAAGCTGATCATCCCCAGCGCCACAAGATATGAATGACGATACAGATGCCACAAGAACTGGGTGAAGATTTAAGTACTAAAAAGACCCCATCATCTATCAACTAAAGCTTTTGGATTTAAAAAAAAAAAAAAGAAATCCATTAAAAAATACTTTGCATGTATTTCCCTTCATTCAGAAATTACAGTCGAGAGAGAATAAAAAAAAATTCTGCTAATATAGAGAGACAATGAATAATACCATTGCAACTAAACCACACTTCAATCATCATCACCATCACTACTCCCATAATTTTGAAGTAGTGACTGACTGTAGCCCAATGCTCACACCACTATGCTTATCTACATGTTCTGTCTTTTCAATTTTAGCACTAATGTTGTAGAGTGGAGCACCTCTCTTCACCACAACAATTGGCACCGAGCAAGTAGCTTTTGTCAACGAATTCGTTGGCTTGTCCAGAAATTCCTCACGGAGTTTTCTCTTCTTGAGAGTATTGTTCGCTGGTCGAGTCAATCTTCCTCATCCTCAGAATCATCTTCAATCTTACGGACAAAACCTCCAGACGTGTGGAATACGACTGATTTGAGAAGCACTTCATCCTCTTCCACCAGCTTCTTTTCCTTTGCAGCACATGTGCCTTGTAGAACCTCCAGCATTGCATCCACGTCCACAGTCGCACGTCTCGACTTCATCAATTTCATCTCATCCAACGCGGCAAGAATATCCATCTCCCTCTCGGTATCCAGCGACATATTCTCCAAGCGCTTCACCGCGTCACCGTCTCTTCAGCCCCTCTCTTCCTTTTCTCATTCTCCGCCTCCTCATCCCGCCTACGCCAGGGCTCGAAATTTCTCGTCGCCCCTAACTCCACGTCGTAATCCGAATTCTGCGGATAGGTTTTGATGGTGAGCTCAGCAGAGCACCTAGTGCATCTGAAGTAAAATCTGAATATCTGCATACCCAAATTCATCTCGCCGACGACGACCTCCTTCCAAGAATTGAACTTGGTCCCCTTGTAGATGTAATTACCGCAGGCACTGCATCGGATGCTCATTGAAAGCATCATCCGAATCTTAGTCTGCTGACTTCTGGGCCTCCCGGACCTACGCAGCTCTGAAGGGTCGAAATCTGGAGGTTAAAATATTTGTTCAACGCCTTTCGTTCTGTCATCTTTTTTCTCCTCTTTACTCCAAACCAAGACGAGATTTTAAAGAAACAGATGCCACTGGAACTGACTGAACTAGAATATGAGGAAACACAACTCAAGAATTTCTATATATACAAACGAGAGACATCAAAATCGATCCCCCAAAAAGAAGAGCACGCTATTGGGAATCGTTCCTCGTTGTACCGACGGAGAAACAAAAGAGGGGTCGGCCAAAATCAGGGAAATTAAGGGCAAAAACCCAAGATGAACCCGTGGAATTGACACTTAAAAATCCCTACATTCCTTACTCAGTCCCCTCTCTACAGGCTGAAGCACGTGCATTGCCGTCAATGGTCCGAGAAAAAACGAAGGAAACAAGATTATTTCCGAAAAACGGAAAAAACGGCTCTTGTCGACGGACGCTGATGACGTCACATTCCGAGAAACAATATTTTCTCGGGTAGGAGGGGATTCCACCGTGAAATTCCACTCCATTCACCGGACGACACGTATCGCCCGGGACCCACCCTCTCCCACTTCACGTCACCCACCCCTCTCGCCCCTCTTCCCCTCTCTTCTTTTTTCTTCTTCAAATACAGAGGAATTCGCCCCCAAAATACGGAAAATAAAAAGAAAATAAAAAAAGAAATCTATTTCAAGAAAGCTGCGCTGCCCGACTCTTCTTGCACCGACATTACCAGTTCAAGAGCTCTCCTCCTCCCTTCTTCTTCTTCTTCTTCTTCTTCTTCTTCATCTCTCTCTCTCTCACCCCGCATTCTCACTCGAAGAAAAGCAAAACCCTAAAGAACATTGAATCTGTTCTTTGCGACTTGCCTTCACCCACGATGGAGGAGGCGAAGAGAGGGCCGAAGCCCCGGCGGCGGGTCGAGTGCGGGCTCATCGAGAAGAAGAGCGCGCGCGAGGTCACCTTCTCCAAGCGCCACCAGGGCCTCTTCCGCAAAGCGGCCGAGCTCTCCATCCTCTGCGGCGCCGAGGTTGCCGTCATCGCCTACTCGCCCCATGGCAACCCCTTCGCCTTCGCCCACCCGTCCACCCCGGACGCCCTCATCGCCCACTACCTCTCAGGCGCGGCGACCCAACCCACCGCATCCGAAGCGGCTACCGCGCACGGGAAGCTCGAAGAGGACGCGGTCGCGAGGCTCCAAGAGGCCAAGAGAGAGGCGGAGAAGATCGCGGCGGAGCCCGGGAAGAGGAACCGGTGGTGGGAAGAGGCGGCTGCGGACGGCATGAACGTAGAAGAGTTGGAGCAGTACGTGGCGTCGCTGGAGCGTTTAAGGAAGTTGGTCGCCGATAGGGTCCGACGATGCGATGGTTCGGATTTCTACGACCGATTGCTAGCGACGGACATGGACATAGGTATGGACTTGGATGCCGCGTTTCTCGCTGAATTGCAGTATTCTTGTTAATATGGGTCTCGACAGAATCCGCTTCCTTAGTTCATAGAACTTGGGATTTTATTGATTCCTTTGTAAATAAATTCTTCGTTTTGTTGTTTTGCAAGTCCTATTGCCTTTAAATTTTGGGCTAAAGTTTTGGGAGTCGAGGCATGATGGCGAAGTGAAAATCATGTCTGAATAGTATTCTTATACTTCCTTGTTGACAAAGATGAATAGATGAAACCTTTACCAAAAAAAAAAAAAAGATGAATAGATGAAGTTCTTTTTTTTTTTTTTTTTTTGGGAATAATCTCTCATGATCTTTTATTGCTTGCAACGTGACTAGCATCAAATTTGGGTTTCGACTTTGGTTCGTTCCATATATTTAAAACATATCAAAAGACCTGCAAATCGATATAATTATTGTTTCTAATGCAACATTATGTTCATAATCTTTTGTAAAATAATTCTAAATATGTATATAGATGTAAAGGTTAATTTGTTTATGAACCATAGATTATATGTTATGAACCATAGATTATATGTTCATAATTTTTCTTCACTAGTTTCAAAAAAGCGAAGGCCTTCCAAACAATCTAAAAGTAATAAGCGTATTTAAAGATCAAAATCTATGCTTGTGGAAGGTGGCCCCACTTATCACCAAATGTAAGAGCTTCCAAACTATCTAAAAGTAATAAGCGTATTTAAAGATCAAAATCTATGCTCGTGGAAGGTGGCCCCACTTATCACCAAATGTAAGAGAATGGGCCACTGTGGAAGAGAAGTAAATTAAGTGGCAGACTGGATTGCCCCACTTTATCCCAAGGGCCTCATATAGCTAGAGCTAAGTCTATTTCTGGGAATGACTACTGTTTTTCACATTGCCAGCTGGAATTGAATTCCACTCTCCTCAATAAGCTGATCATCCCTAGGGGTTCCCCAACCGCTACCAATGCCAATGCTCTGTTATGACCTCCAGACCTCATTCTACGTTCCTATTCCCAGAACAGGAAGGTTTCAGCACAATAATAAAAATCTCAATTTGAATGAATACTTATGCCACTGCTGCCTCATAATTGTTGCTTTGAATTAAACATGTGAGTCTCTCTGTGTGGGACACGAATCTTAATCGCCTACATGAGACAACCGACATACTCAGCCCAGGGGTATTTTCTCTGCAGCTGTGGCCATCACACGAAAAACTGGTCAGCTACTCTTAGTTTGTAGAGAAGCATTCCACTTAGAGACAGTCTTCTCACTCTAGCAATGCTCTCCACATAAAATATAGACGACCATTTGATTCCCAGAACCTGCCACATTATCCCGTCGCTGTCTTTCAGTTCTCATGACAAACGGATCAAGAATGTATTTTCAATATGGTTCTGAAAAAGAACACTCTGACAGAGAGGGTGATACCAAACCTGGAATAAGGAGGCAATTACACAGTGGAATGCACGTCCCAGGGCCATTATGGAGGATCTGCACTTCCAATGTTAACATCATCATAAAGTGCGCAAAGTAAATTTTATAACTGAAAAAAAACAAGAAAAAGATGAAACATTGTAGGAAGAAATTACCACTTCTGGTCTGAGTTGAATCATGAGGTATAGAGCATGAGCTGTGGCAACTAATATTGTCCAAACAGAAGTTACATATGATTGACCGACTAATTTGCACTGGTATATCTGCAAATATTTTGCAGTTTTCCCTACCTTAACCCCAGCCTACGCATGGCAGGAGCATTCTCAATAGAGTGTTATATAACAAATGTCAGCTGCAATCAACAAAAGATAGAACAATTAAATGACACGGCTCCGGCTGAGCCAGCAAAAGACGATTACACACGTGGGAGCCATATGCTTTCCTGCATTTAGTATCACCTGCTTGTTGTGTATGTGTATCTGTGTGCATGTCTGTGCGCGCAGGCGCACGAGTGTTTTGTCCAACAAAACTAGTGATCACTGAATATGACACCCCAAATCTATGACAAAAAATGAAACTCATGGGGGGTTAAATCCTGCTAAAGAAGTATTCTTAATGTTTGTATTAAGCAATGACGAGTCACGACACAAAGATGATGACATGGAGCCAGACATGCGATAGACCCTGACGTACAATAGAACAAAATGGAAGACGAAGTCTCAAAAGTTTGCTCCAGTTTCCAAAGGTTATTCAAGTTAAACTGGATTTAGCACTATCCGACTAGCAAGTCAAGCACAATGGTATCTCTTATCATGTTTATTAATCAATCTTTGCCATACCACTGCCCACTAAATATGATTGGACTCTCGCAAAGCCATTTGGATGATCACTTCAAAATAATTTCTTCAGATTAAATCCAAATAATTTGTCTAGTTTGGATCATTTTGATGTGCAGTTGCCTCGCTATGTGGAGTCAGGTTTAGATAGGAGCATGCTATTACGAGCCAAAAAGTCATGGACAAGCAAAATAGTTAGCAGTTACCATAAGCCAATCTATAAAGGAATCTTTAGCAACAGGGTGTCCCAAAACCGTTGTTGCAATGTACCTATTTTATGCTCTATCGTGAGGACACTATCGAGTTTTTTGATATCTAAGGTCTTATTCCGTTTTTGCCTAAGCACGCATCAACTGCACTCAAATGACTACCATGCTACTCACTTCACAAAAGACCCTCTTCAACTACTTTTTCCACAAATACATGAAAATATGGAATCTGATATGTATTACTCTAACATTATCAGCAATCTGTAGCGAAGAATTCAGAACATTAAGAATATCAAACTATGTGCTGGTAATCTCATGTTTCTAATGCCCCAAATCATTAATCAGCGAACGAGTTTTTTAACCAACCACTTCCCTGGAAATGTAGCTAGAAGATTTAAGCTGACCTTATCTGCCCACAGATTCTTTTCCCCCACTTTAACTGTCCCCAGTGATTCAGGGACTCCTATATATGGATACACCTGCATGCAGGAAACAGTGACTAAATAACCTCCTTTATCCCAAGGGCCTCATATGGTTAGAGCTAAGTCCATTTCAAGAAATTAAAACTTCACCACAAGTTGACTCCAGTGAGGGGTCTCCATAACAGGACTACTATTTCTCTCATCTCCAGCTACAATTGGTTTCCACTCTCCTTAACAAGCTGATCATCCCCAGCGCCACAAGATATGAATGATGATACAGATGCCACACGAACTGGGTGAATATTTAAGGACTAAACAACCCAATCATCTATCAACTAAAGCTTTTGGATTTAAAAAAAAATAATCCGTTAAAAAATAGTAAAATATTTCGCATGTATTTCCCTTCGGTCAGAAATTACAGGCGAAATAGAATCAAAATGTTTTCCGCTAATATAGAGAGACAATGAATAATACCGTTGTAACTAAACCACACTTCAATCATCATCACCATCACTACTCCCATAATTTTGAAGTAGTGACTGTAGCCCAATGCTCACACCACTATGCTTATCTACATGTTTGTCTTTTCAATTTTAGCACTAATGTTGTAGAGTGGAGCAGCTCTCTTCACCACAACAATTGGCGCTGAGCAAGTACCTTTTGTCAACGAATTCGTTGGCTTGTCCAGAAATTCCTCACGGAGGTTTCTCTTCTTGAGAGTATTGTTCGCTGGTCGAGTCAATATCTTCCTCATCCTCAGAATCTTCATCTTCAATCTTACGGACAAAACCTCTAGACGTGTGGAATACGACTGATTTGAGAAGCACTTCATCCTCTTCCACCAGCTTCTTTTCCTTTGCAGCATATGTACCTTGTAGAACCTCCAGCATTGCATCCACGTCCACCGTCGCACATCTCAACTTCATCGATCTCATCTCGTCCAACGCGGCAAGAATATCCATCTCCCTCTTGGTATCCAGCGTTATTCTCCAAGCGCTTCACCACGTCGCCCATCTCTTCATCTTCCTTTTCTCATTCTCCGCCTCATCCTGCCTACGCCGGGGCTCGAAGTTTCTCGTCGCCCCTAACTCCACGACTTAATCCGAATTCTGCTGATCGGTTTTGATGGTGAGCTCAGCAGAGCACCTAGTGCATCTGAAGTAAAATCTGAATATCTGCATCCCCAAATTCATCTCGCCAACGACGACCTCCTTCGTAGAATTGAACTTGGTCCCCTTGGAGATGTAATTACCGCAGGCACTGCATCGGATGCTCATTGAAAGCATCATCCGAACCTTAGTCTGCTGACTTCTGGGCCTCCCGGACCTACGCAGCTCTGAAGGGTCAAAATCTGGGGGTTAATATTTGTCCAACACCTTTCGTTCTGCCATCTTCTTCTCCCCTCTTGACTCCAAACCAAGACGAGATTTTAAAGAAACAGATGCCATTGGAACTGACTGAACTAGAATATGAGGAAACACAACTCAAGAATTTCTATATATGCAAACAAGAGACACCAAAACCGATCCCCAAAAAAGAAGAGCACGCTATTTGTGTTGGAAATGCTAATCCATTTTCTAGAATTTCCTAGAGTTCCTAAACTAGAATCTAAAATTCCCTAGATGAAGTTTCTAGAAGAAAGAAGAAAAGGAAAGCATTCAAGAGAAATCTAGAATGTAGAATTCCCTAGATGAAGTTTCGGAAGAAAGAAGAAAAGGAAAGATTCAAGAGAAATCAGAATGTTGTACTAAGGCGGTGACTTACGCCTATAAATAGGCTTGTAATTGATCATTTGAGTGTCTGAGAGGTAAACCCTCCACCTTGTGTGTGAGGTAAACCCTCCACCATGAGAGGTCATAGATCTCTATTGTACCTCCATCAAACTATTTTGTTCAACTAATGAAACTATTTTCCCCATGTCCTATATCCTTCAATTATCCTAGCCTATCCCTTGTCCATCCTCTACAAACTACACCATACACTTGCACACATCACTAACAAAAAACTATCATCCATAACTAAAACCATGCTTCCGCGCATATTTATATTTTAACATGGTATCAGAGCCAAGTTACGCCCAGGTTCGTAACTGAGCCAGGCGTAAAGGATCATGAAGCCAAAACAAAGCATATCGGATGGTTATGGGCGTTTCTCCTCACCATCCTCAACTAAAAAGGCCAGAGCCCGAGCAAGAGCCAACAGAGCCAGAGTCGGAGCCAGAGCCAGAGTCAAAGCCGGAGCTAGAGCCAGAGCCCGAGCTAACAACTACAACTAAGAGCATTTTGATGCCCCAAGACATATGGGACATCATTGAAGAAAAGAAATGCAAGTGCAAGTGGTTCGACAAGAGAATGCAATGGATCGTAGACGAAGACGGGATAAAAGACATGGGACAAACTACAATAGCCGAAGTATCCCGAAAATGGATCAAGGGGGAGTGTTGGAAATGCTGATCCATTTTCTGGAATTTCCTAGAGTTCCTAAACTAGAATCTAGAATTCCCTAGATGAAGTTTCTAGAAGAAAGAAGAAAAGGAAAGCATTCAAGAGAAATCTAGAATGTAGAATTCCCTAGATGAAGTTCCTGGAAGAAAGAAGAAAAGGAAAGCATTCAAGAGAAATCTAGAATGTTGTACTAAGGCGGTGACTTACGCCTATAAATAGGCTTGTAATTGATCATTTGAGTGTGTGAGAGGTAAACCCTCCACCTTGTGTGTGAGGTGAACCCTCCACCATGAGAGGTTATAGATCTCTATTGTACCTCCATCAAACTATTTTGTTCAACTAATGAAACTATTTTCCCCATGTCCTATATCCTTCAATTATCCTAGCTTATTTCTTGTCCATCCTCTACAAACTACACTATACACTTGCACACATCACTAACAAAAAACTATCATCCATAACTAAAACCATGCGCATATTTATATTTTAACATGGTATCAGAGCCAAGTTACGCCCAGGTTCGTAACTGAGCCAGGCGTAAAGGACCATGAAGCCAAAACAAAGCATATCGGATGGTTATGGGCGTTTCTCCTCACCATCCTCAACTAAAAAGGCCAGAGCCCGAGCAAGAGCCAACAGAGCCAGAGCCGGAGCAAGAGCGAGAGTCAAAGCCAGAGCTAGAGCCAGAGCCTACGAGAGTCAGAGCCAGAGCCCGAGCTAACAACTACAACTAAGAGCATTTTGATGCCCCAAGACATATGGGACATCATTGAAGAAAAGAAATGCACATTCAAAGCAAGTGCAAGTGGTTCGACAAGAGAATGCAAGGGATCGTAGACGAAGACGGGATAAAAGACATGGGACAAACTACAATAGCCGAAGTATCCCGAAAATGGATAAGGGGGAGTGTTGGAAATGCTGATCCACTTTCTAGAATTTCCTAGAGTTCCTAAACTAGAATCTAGAATTCCCTAGATGAAGTTTCTAAAAGAAAGAAGAAAAGGAAAACATTCAAGAGAAATCAGAATGTAAGAATTCCCTAGATGAAGTTTCGGAAGAAAGAAGAAAGGAAAGCATTCAAGAGAAATCTAGAATGTTGTACTAAGGCGGTGACTTACGCCTATAAATAGGCTTGTAATTGATCATTTGAGTGTGTGAGAGGTAAACTGTATGTGAGGTGAATCCTCCACCATGAGAGGTCATAGATCTCTATTGTACCTTCATCAAACTATTTTGTTCAACTAATGAAACTATTTTCCCATGTCCTATATCCTTCAATTATCCTAGCCTATCTCTTGTCCATCCTCTACAAACTACACCATACACTTGCACACATCACTAACAAAAAAACTATCATCCATAACTAAAACCATGCTTCCGCGCATATTTATATTTTAACAATTTGGAATCGTTCCTCGTTGTACCAACGGAGAAATAAAAGAGGGGTCGGCCAAATTCAGGGAAATTAAGGGTAAAAACCCAAGAAGAACCCGTGGAATTGACACTTAAAAATCCCTACATTCCTTACTCAATCCCCTCTTTACTGCCTGAAGCACGTGCACTGCAGTCAATAGTCCGAGAAAAAACGAAGGAAACAAGATTATTTCCGAAAAACGGAAAAAACGGCTCTTGTTGACGGACACTGATGACGTCACATTCCGAGAAAATATAGGGTAGGAGGGGATTCCACCGTGAAATTCCACTCCATTCACCGGACGACACGTATCGCCCAGGACCCACCCTCTCCCACTTCACGTCACCCCTCTCTTCTGTTTTCTTCTTCAAATACAGAGGAATTCACCCCCAAAATACGGAAAATAAAAAGAAAATAAAAAAAGAAATCTATTTCAAGAAAGCTGCGCTGCCCTCCTCTTCTTGCACCGACATTACCAGTTCAAGAGCTCTCCTCCTCCCTTCTTCTTCTTCTTCATCTCTCTCTCTCTCTCTCTCCCCGCATTCTCACTCGAAGAAAAGTCAAACCCTACAGAACATTGAATCTTTTCTTTGCGGCTTGCCTTCACCCACGATGGAGGAGGCGAAGAGAGGGCCTAAGCCCCGGCGGCGGGTCGAGTGCGGGCTCATCGAGAAGGAGAGCGCGCGCGAGGTCACCTTCTCCAAGCGCCACCAGGGCCTCTTCCGCAAGGCCGCCGAGCTCTCCATCCTCTGCGGCGCCGAGGTCGCCGTCATCGCCTACTCGCCCCACGGCAACCCCTTCGCCTTCGCCCACCCGTCCACTCCTGACGCCCTCGTCGCCCACTACCTCTCAGGCGCGGCGACCCAACCCACCGCATCCGAAGCGGCCACCGCGCACGGGAAGCTCGAAGAGGACGCGGTCGCGAGGCTCCAAGAGGCCAAGAGAGAGGCGGAGAAGATCGCGGCGGAGCCCGGGAAGAGGAACCGGTGGTGGGAAGAGGCGGCTGCGGACGGCATGAACGCGGAAGAGTTGGAGCAGTACGTGGCGTCGCTGGAGCGTTTGAGGAAGTCGGTCGCCGATAGGGTCGGACGATGCGATGATTCGGATTTCTACGACCGATTGCTAGCGACGGACATGGACATAGGTATGGACTTGGATGCCGCGTTTCTCGCTGAATTGCAGTATTCTTGTTAATGGGTCTCGACAGAATCCGCTTCCTGAGTTCATATAACTTGGGATTTTATTGATTCCTTTGTAAATAAATTCTTCGTTTTGTTGTTTTGCAAGTCCTATTGCCTTTAAATTTTGGGCTAAAGTTTTGGGAGTCAAGGCATGATGGCGAAGTGAAAATCATGTCTGAATAGTATTCTTATACTTCCTTGTCGACAAAGATGAATAGATGAAGTTCTTTTTTTTTTTTTTTGGTGGGGGGGGGGTGGGGAATAATCTCTTATGATCTTTTATTGCTTGCAACGTGGCTAGCATCAAATTTCTGTTTCGACTTTGGTTCATTCCGTATATTTAAAACATATCAAAAGACCTACAAATCGATATAATTATTGTTTCTAAAGCAACATTATGTTCATAATTTTCTGTAAAATAATTCTAGACATGTATATAGATGTAAAGGTTAATTTGTTTATGAACCATAGATTATATGTACAATTTTTATTCATGTTTATGTCCAAATATGTAAAGATAATAGGACTAGGAGTATAAATTGATCTACCTAAATAGAGTTCTTTTTGTAGATCCAAAAAAAAAATATTGTTCTTTTTGACACGTACCTAAATAGAGCTCACTAGTTTCAAAAAAGCGAAGGCCTTCCGGACCATCTAAAAGTAATAAGCGTATTTAAAGATCAAAATCTATGCTCGTGGAAGGTGGCCCCACTAATCACCCAATGTAAGAGATTGATGGGCCACCATGGAAGAGAAGCAAATTAAGTGGCGGACTGGATTGTGAAGGCCAACAAAAGGAAGCATCTCACCTCTAATTTGACGACTAATCCTCCTTTAGTCCTTTGGGACCTTATTTGTTAGAAGCCCAGGTATCTTGTACTCAAGTTTCGCTTAAAGCAATGAAAGGAAACCTTTTTTGACTCAAAAAAGGGTTCGCTAGTTGAATTTGGGTGATGGAGAATCCACATTGCGACTCGATTGTCTGACCAAAAACAGAATGAAGCAAGAACCAGTTTGAGGACCAAAATTGGATGCAATTCGTAGAACATCCTGTATCTTTTTTAACTCGGACTTCGGAATATATTGGTCGATCACCCAGTAGTTTCCTTAGTTGTGTTTTTCTAATACGACAAATTGCAAGTGAATGGTCATCTCAAGCATGAGCAATGTGCTGATTTTCTTTAAGTTCCGTGTTTTCATGAATAACCGAGATTTTGAAAAGTAATTTTCTTAATTTGTATTGCTTAAAAATTGATTTAATAAAAAATGTGATAATGAGGGTTGGAATCACAAAGATCTGATTTGGGTCGGATTGCAACAAATGCTACCCAAACACCATCTTTCCCCCTAAACCAGCATGCAAAATTCAAATGAATTCAGAGGCACAGTGTTCACTACATCCACACAACATGTCGATGATTATGTACTTCAGCCTTTACACTGCTCAGATAATTACCATATCCTCTTCTAATGACATACTCGAGCCTAGCCGAATACATCCTCTTGGAAGCAAGAACTACCAAATATGATTGCTGTGCACCTTCTGATAAAATCTATTCAGCCTACCTTATTACAGAGCAGGAATACTGTTAATAAGTCTGTATTTACGCTGCTGCCACCTCATGATTGTTGCTATGGATTAGACATACGATTCTCTCTGTGTAAGACACAATCTTAATCACCTACATAAGACAACCAACATACTCAGCCCGAGGGTACTTTCTCTGCAGCTCTGGCCATTGCACGAAAAACTGATCAGCAACTTGTAATTTGTAGAGAAGCAATCCACTTAGAGACAGTCTTTTCACCCTAGCTATGCTCTCCATGTAAAATATAGATGACCATCTGATTCCCAGAACCTGCCATGGTTTTTCAATCGTTGTCCTTCAGTTCTAATGACAAACAGATCAATAATGAATCCTTGACATATTCAGAAAAAGACAGCACCGACAGAGTGGAATTCCAAACCTTAAATAAGAAGGCAATTGCACAGAGTGGAATGCATGTCCCGGGGCCATTACAGAGGATCTGCACTTCCAATGTGAACATCATCCATCAAGTATGCAGAACAAATTTTATAACTTACAAAGACAAGAAGAAAATTAAAGTTTATGTTTGACATTACCACTTCTGGTCTGAGTTGAATCATGAGGTATAGTGCGTGAGCTGTGGCAACTAATGTCGTCCAAACAGAAGTAACATATGATTGACCAACTTCTCTGCTCCGGTATATCTGCAAATACTTTGCAGTTTCCTCTACCTTGACCCCTGCCTACATATGAAGGAGACTTCTCAATAAATTGTGGTAGATCATCAATGTCAGCTGCAATCGACAAAAGATAAAACGAAAGAGAGATATGGCTCCAGCTCAGACAATTGCACTAACAGGATCCACATGCTTTCCCACATTTTTGTGTCACATCCTTGTTGTGTATGTGCATGCATGCATATCCACATGCACGCAAATGTTGTCCAACTGACCCCCCCTCCCCCAAATCTAATATATAAAATGAACCCAGGGGGATTAAATCCTGCAAAATAAGTATTCTCCATATCTTTGTTAAGCAACAATGAGTCACAGTAAGAAGATGATGACACTGAACCAGACATGCTATCAACACTGCACATATAATACAACAAAATGGAAGATGAAAAGTCGAAAGTTTGTCCTAGCTTCCAAAGGTTATTCAAACCAAACTGGATCATCTAACTAGCAATTCGAGCACAGTGTGGTTTATCTGTTTCATCAATCAATCTTTGCCTTACTATTCCAGACAAAAGACAGTTGGACTCTCACAAAGCCATGCAAATGATCACTACAGTATACTTTATTCAGATTAAACCCCAATAATTTTTTGGTATGGATTATTTTAATGTGAGGTTGCCTTGCTCTATGAAATCATGTTTAGATAGGTGTATGTTATTACATGAGTCAAAAAGTCATTAACAGGCAACATAGACAGCATTACCATGGAACAGTTCATAAAGGAATCTTTAGAAACAGGGTTCCCTGAAATCTAGGTTGCAATGCACTTGCATATGCTCTGTCAGAGGACACTGTTGAGAGTTTTTGATATCTAAAGTCTTATTCCTTGTTAGCAGATTCATTTAATCAAATGCACTCGACATACTATCATGCCACTCAGTTCACAAAAGACCTTTTCCAGTACTTTTTACACAAATATGTGAAGTGTGGGTTCTGATATGCAATACTCTAACACCATCACCATTCCAAGCAATAACTTCAGAATATTAATGGCATCAAACCATGTGCTGGTAATCCCAAGCTTCTAATGCACATCACAAATCATTAATCAGCAAACAAGTATGGTAACCAAGACTTCGAAATAAAACTACTTCCCTAGAAATGTAGCTAGAAGATTTAACTTGACCTTTTCTGCCCACTGATTCTTTCCCCAACTCTAACTTCCCCAATGATTTAGTGACTTGCATATCGTTCACTCCTCCACGCAGGAAACTGACTAAATTAGCTCCTTTTGCCCAGGGGCCCTTATATAGATATAGCTAAGTCTATTCCAAAAATGAGTGAAGGGTCCATAAGATGACTACTATCACATCTCCAGCCGGAATTGGTTTACACTCTCCTCGAAATGCTAGTCCTTCTAAGTGTATCGTTTCCCAACTGTTACCGATGTCAATGCTCTATCATGACCCACAAATAAACAAATAACCTCATTCTACTTTCCTACACCTCAAAATACAAATCCTAATTCACAAAATCCATGTTCTAAAGCATCTTTTGAATGAACAACTGAGTGATTGAAGTTCTACAAGAGCAATAACGGCGATGATAGAGAATTATCACAAGCATAAAGCAGAAAGCGGTTGACTTATCCTTAAAGCACAGCTACTATCACTTTACCGCATTGATCAGGGAGTCCTCCATCACGCGAGCTTTTTGGAGACTCATATTGTCAGTGGCAGCCGCGATGTAGAATCTAGGTGTAAACCTATCTTTCTGCAACACAGACAAGAGATTCAACATCTCGGCAGTGTGACCACCTGCAAAAGTTGATGAATATACATATTATTACCATGACACGCTTGCAACTAATGAAAACTAGAAAGAAGCTAACAAATAAATTATTTACTAGCTAACCTGAGCCTAAAACAACGAGGGTACTATAGGTTCTCCGAGATTTCCCATGGAGCGGTTTTCCACTCCAACGTAGGATGTACAGAAAGCGGATCAATATCAGAAGAACAAGAGCAGTAAGAGCAGCTACAACAGACCCAACAGCCATAATTGGAGTGGCGTGTGCTTCCTTTTGCCACTTCAAGATTGAAACTTATTTCCCATAAGTGCCCTTTAGCTGACCTGCAGGATCATATACTGTCAATTTAGTTGAATCATAAAATTGAAAAGGAGTAACAAAACATGCCCTGACGACATTAAAACTCAAGAACACACTTTGGAGTTTGTAGTACCACTACGACTGCATAGATCTTTAGGCCCAAAAGCAGACTTCGCAATTTGGTTTTCATTTTACAACCCAGTTCCTCAAGATACGAAAAAATTGTCATAAATTACGACGAAACAGATGCCGCTCGAACTGCAGCGAACTTCTATCCGCAAAAAACAGAAACCAGAATCGGCCCACGAAGAAAGAAGAGTACCATGTGGGATCGTTCCTCGCTGTCACGACGGAGAGACGAAAGAGGGATCGGTCAAATTCAGGGAAACCAAGAGCGCGAAATGACGCGAGCTGAACTGGCTATTCCAAGAAGAACAGGAGACAAGTCGTGAACCCTGTATTATCCCGTGAATTGAAATCTCCCGATGGAAAAAGGAAAGCACGAGCGCAGACCTGTTGGAGAACGGGTATCGGGTCCCTGCACATGCCGATCTGCGACGCCGTCGCCGCCGTCCGGTCCGACCGGGGAGCGTAGGAGGTACGCATGGCCAAATAAAAGAAAAATGTAACGAAGAATACTCCCTAAGGTCGAATACGTAATTTCACAAACAATTCGTTCCAAATTCATTACTCTAAAACGTCCGTTCCCTGAAACTTAGGCCCTGCATAGTAATGTTCTTTTTTCTTTTTTATGAACAAAATTTTTTTTTTGTTTTTAACAAAAAAAGAATGTAAATGCGTTTGTTTACGTCAAATAAAAAAAAAAAAGTTATTTTTTTTTGTTTCAAAAACATTTTTGAATAACATTTTTTCTCTTTCTTCTCTTTTCTTCTTCTTTTCTTCTTCTTTTTTCGTTGGCCGGTCGCAGGCCTCGGCCATGGCCGGCGACCGGCCATCGAGGGTCGGCGACCTCGCCGGAGCATCGTCGACCCTTGGCGAGGCTCGGCCTCGTCGAGGGTCAGTGAGCCTCGTCGTGGCTGGGCGAGGCTACCAGGCCCCGTCGGCCGGATTCTGCCGAAGGCTAGCGACCGGCCAAAAGAAGAAAAAAAGGAAAATTAAAATTAAAAAATTAAAAGAAACAAAAAAAAAGAATATAAATTTACCAAACGCGTGTTTCTATTCATTTTTTATTTTCTAACAAGTTTATCAAACACATCTTTCTAGTTAAAAATTGTTCCCTAATGTAAATAGTTTTTTTTCTATTTCGTTCCTTAACAATTTTCAACAAAAATATTACCAAACGCGCCCTTAAACGAGGAAAAAGGGTTCAACCAAAAAAACAAAAAAAAGAGGGAAAAGGGGTAATTGTGGAATTTCCAAGAGAATTGGATCAGTCCTTTGTCCCGAGACCGTGAATTGTGCAAGTTGATTCCCAATTCTAAAAGTTTAAGGCTGGTCCAAACCAATTATATATTATACGTCTAATATAATAATATACCTGTATCTACTATAAACCCTAGTGCATTTTCCTATGTTCTCTTCATAGTTCAGTTTGCTGTGTAAATTGGAAAATAGAAAGAAACACGACTCTAATTTGACCCTCCAAAAAAAAAAACTTCCACTTGTCTTAAGCTAGCTTGCTCACCTTGGCCTTGGTCGCTCGCCTTGCATGTTTTTGTTTTTATGGTTTGTTACTTCTAGTATGAAAATTCTCTTGTTATTTTATCTTATATTTATGTTTGATATGTATTGGTAATCATAGTTTGGTTGCCTAATATTGCATTGTTGATGGATATATATTTGAAATAGTATTTTTCTCCTTTGAATGAATACAAATAATGCAACAAAATAATAATCGATTGGTCCCAAGTCACCAAACTAGACCCATATGGTTAGTTCAATCCTTAGTCCCGAACTTAATAGAATTAGTCATCGGTCTCATAAATTATGGATCAATACTATGCGAGTTGATCTCCAGATTAAGTGTTAGATTAATCCAATCCAATCATGCTCACCCATAATTTTGTACCGTAAAAGAGTACTATTTAGACCCAATTGATCCACAGCCAGAAATTAATACCGAGCCTCCAAATCCTTTTCCATGCCTATTCATGCTTAAAAGATTAGTAAATCTTCCTACAAAATCGATAGGATTTGGACAGGTCTTGATTAGCCTAGGCGGGCAAGTCGGCTAATTATAGAATTTCTTAGCTGTACTTTTCAATTTTGTCTTTCGAGCCGACTGAGGTTGTGTTTGGACCGCCTTAATTCACAAACATCAATTAAAAATAAGCAGAAAGAAAAAAATCTAGGACACGTATGTGAGTTGATATCGGTTCAGAATACTTTTTCTTTTCAATGACAAAGAAACCCACTTTAGGTAAACCTCATGAATAATATTAATTAATTTAGTAATTTATAATCCATTTTTTCAGGTTCTTGTAGCCATGACCTTCAGACGAATGTCTTCTTTTGTTACAATATCATTGATGGCCGACAAGAATTCGACAATGTATTTTCTTATTCGCCTTCTAGTTATTAAGTCTCAATCATTTCACTTGTATATTATTTGGAGCTCTTACCCATTGAGCATAGAAAATACCAAGTAAAAACTTTTGTCAAATTGGACATGCAAAATGCGACATACAAGCATTAAACTTCCAATTTAGCTAAAATAGACGCATTAAATGAAAAAGTAGCAAAGAAGAATTTGTCTACAATCAGCTTCTTCCCAAATTCAAGTTTACATATATCTTAAAGAGGAAAATCGTCGAAAAAGTTCTAAATCTATTGTATGGGACCATTTAAATAATAAACATTTCAATTGTGCCAATTTAGTTTTAACCTTTTAACAATTTGCTAATTTAGTTCTAAACTTTTCAATCTTATCTTGAACTTTTTGATGATTTGCCAATTTAATACTAAACATTTTGACGATTTACTAATATAGTCATTCCGGCTAAATATCCAAATGACACGTACAAATCATTAAAAGGTTCAAGACTAAATTGGCAAGTCATTGAAAATTTAAGACCAAATTAATATAGTTGAAATGTTTAAGATTGAATTTACCGTTGTATAATAAATTTATGATATTTTGGACAATTTTATCTCTATTTCATAGTATGTGAATTTCTTTTCATTGCACGTTAATAGCTCAATTAAAACTCAAGACCATCCCTTATTTAGATTCTATTTGAATTGTAAGATAAACAAACAAAAGATGTGGAATAAAAAATTAGTGGGTGAAGCCCATGAACCTTCTCTTTTATTTTTCTTTCTAAATCATTTTCAAACTGGTGAATGGGTGGTTGATCTCCGGTGCCACATTGGTGTCACGGGGACAGGCCTGTCTACCTCGAACCTGCTTGTCGCGACTAGTGCTGGATCGTTATGACACCGAACACACAAATTCTGAGCGGATGTGAGATTTCTCTGCCTTTGCTCGCCTTTTTGATTTATAAGAAACGGTGAAACTTTTGGTCCGGTTTCTTCTTTCAACTGGCTTTGTTTTTTTTGGCAAATACCACTGACTGGTATTTACTACGTAATTTAAAAGTAATAATTTGACATAATCATATAGAAGTAGAAAACCTAAAGAAGAAACGACCAAAATTTAGATGATTATAAAACAAGGGTGATGTTCCTGTGTATCATCACATCCATGTTGCCCTTTTCTCTTTTTGCTGTAATTAGAATGTTTGGTCATTAGAATTTAACTCGGTTTGGCGTCATGTCTCAATTGATTTAACCTCATTAAAATACTTCTTTTTATAAATGAAAATTGATGAAAACCAATCGATTCATGACATTTTTGAGTCAAGTGTATCGTGTTTGTCATATTTAGTTCAAATTCGGATTCCAACTTCTCTTCACAAGTTCATATTGCGTTTGAATAATATTCTTCTGTCTGTTGGATCATGTTTCGTATTTCTCTTAACGAACTCATATCATATTTGCATAGCATTCTCGTGTTGTAAATTCGCTTTTCGTTTTTTTTTTTTAAACTGCAGAAAAGTCAAACGTGCGCAAATCAAAATATTATTTGGGCGTTCCAGAGTTAATTTTCTTCTTTCTTGAATTCATATAAATATAATATATCAATTTTACCAAACTAAGCTATTCTCAGGTAGTAACAAAAAGTTTATATACCCATTGGCCAGTGAGAAATATGGGCAAATTACATATCAACGACAGTAGACCAGCAATGAAATTTAGGTAGAACGCAAAAGGGTCACCAAATTCTCAGCTCTCATTAGGTAATTTTTGCATGGATTTACACGAGATAAGGAACCACCACAAGAATCTTCATTAAAAAAAAAGACCCTCTCGTCTACATAAGACCCCTCACTTTCCGGGGACAAAGTTGGTAGCGTAGGCCCAGGCGTTGTTGCTCACCGGGTCGGCGAGGTGGTCGGCCAGGTTCTCCAGCGGCCCCTTTCCGGTCACGATCGCCTGCACGAAGAACCCGAACATGGAGAACATGGCGAGCCTCCCGTTCTTGATCTCCTTCACCTTGAGCTCCGCGAAGGCCTCGGGGTCGTCCGCGAGGCCGAGCGGGTCGAAGCTGCCGCCGGGGTAGAGCGGGTCGGTGACCTCGCCGAGGGGCCCGCCGGCGACGCGGTAGCCCTCGACGGCGCCCATCAGGATGACCTGGCAGGCCCAGATGGCGAGGATGCTCTGGGCGTGGATCAGGCTGGGGTTGCCGAGGTAGTCGAGGCCGCCCTCGCTGAAGATCTGGGCGCCGGCCTTGAACCACACGGCCTCGCCGAACTTGACGCCGTTGCGGGCCAGGAGCTCCGGGAAGACGCACCCGAGGGCCCCGAGCATGGCCCACCTGCAGTGGATCACCTCGAGCTCGCGGTTCTTGGCGAAGGTCTCGGGGTCGGCCGAGAGCCCGGCTGTGTCCCACCCGTAGTCACCGGGGAACTCGCCGGTCAAGTAGGACGGGGGCTCGCCGGAGAAGGGGCCGAGGTACTTGACGCGGTCGGGGCCGTACCACGGGCTGCCGGATGAGACCTGCTTGGTGACGGTCTTCCTCATGGTGACCCTCCCCTTGCCGAAGAGCTCGGGGGTCGACGGGGAGAGCTGCACGGCCTTGCCGGCGAGCGAAGGCGAGGAGAGGGCCATGGTGGAGGCTGCCATTTTCGCTTTGGATGCAAAGGCTTGGTTCGGTGACTGAGAATTGATATGAATTTGGCTAAGTTTTGTGGAATATAAATATTGGGATTGGAGCGATATGAGGCTTATCTTGTGATATCTCTATCTCTCGTTTCATTGGCTGCTCAAGATTCCGACTCGTCTTGGCTCTAGTGCCACGTGGCTCTCTCTACTCCACCAGTTCGTGCGGTCCATATCAGTTGTTCCTAGATTTTTTTTCGGTTTCTTTGATGGCTGTTGACTGCATGTGATGCCGTGATTGATTGGTCCGCTTGCAAATTCAAGGATTTTAACACTATCGATCGGTCAGACATTTTATTTGGAGCTTTTAGTAGCTACCGCATGATTTTTAATCTCCATCAAATTTATCAATCGACGCGTGGCAAATCGTGCCACGTTGATCTTATTTGCATCCTTTGTTTACATCGATATATATCATCATGAAAACAAATGGCCATGATTACCGATTTAGATTAATTTCAAGTTAAGTTGTGTTGTGTTGTCTTTAAATCGTGTTTTCATTTCATGTTAGGAACTGTCGTGCAAAAATCCGCTAGCAGAAGTGTTTTCATTTCATGTTAGGAATTGTCGTGCAAAAATCCGCTAGCAGAAAAAGTCATTGCATCTCTGGGTAATGCATTTCTGTGATTCATTTTCTTTTTTTGTTTCTTCTTCGTGGAAATAAAAGGATTAGAGTTTAAGCAGACAACTGTTATGGAGAAAAACAATCTAATCCAGCTGCCTTGTACTCGTATCATATCCTTCTACTCTTCTGAAAGACAAACTGAGATTGAAAAAATGGTGCTAAAAATGATAAGATTTCCCTATCCAGCTTAGGCTCAGTCATGGGAGGCGGCTTCACTTATCAGTGAGATTAAGGCCACATAGTCGGGAAAAAATAATAAAAAAGACAAGCCGGTATATTTCATTAGCTTAATTAGATGGAGTTACTAATTTGACAAGTTTGAAGATTGATTACGCATTTTAAAAGTTTTGAAAATTTAGTTGTACTTTTTGATTAATAAGTTCTAGAATTTTGGATGTGGTTATTCGGCCAATAATGAATGTAAAGGTTTAGGAAAAGACCAGGTCCTCGAACAGGACAATTAGATAGGGCCATCCAACCGCAAGTGGCGTGCTCCAATGACAGCATGGGTGGGAGATTCTTGGTGAGAAAATAGTGGATATGAGGTTGCCAAGTAAAGAAAATGCAAATCTAAGATTAAGACCTTTTCAGATATAACAGCCCTTTTTTTCTATATTATTATATTAAACCAACAATATCTCTTATTTTCAAGAGATCAGTTTTTTTTTTTTTCCCAAAGATATCATCTATTAGTTATGTTATGAGTATTCTGTCAATGGTCAAGTGTGTAAATTTAATAATTATATCTTATCTCTAATGTGCTTCCATTTTAAACTTTGAATTTTCTCTATCTAACAATTTAACAAACAACCTTTCTAAGGAAATGTAAGTGTTATAAATGTTTTTGTCTTTCTACTTATATGTGTAAATTATCCTCAAATTATGACAAAAATTTCGTCCTATCAATTGTAACGAGAATGATTCATCATGTTGACAAACTTTTTCATTTTAATTAGCATAATTATTTTCTATTTATCTCTTAGTTCCCTGCGCATCTGATTGGATATAGAGGTGGGTATTTATTTTTTTAACACTAATATAAGGATTAAAATAAGAATTTCAAATGTATATTTTATTGAACACATATATTGGAGATTTTTTAGGTAACTGTTTTTCTTTTCCCGGTCGAAAGGTAACTGTCCAAGAATATCGGATTATCACTAGTGAAATTAATTTTTTTTTTCATAAATCTTTAATATTGAGAAGAAATGATACTTTTGTTATTTAAAGGGAATACCAATTTTGAAAGTTGGCTTTATCCACAGTGCATGTTCAAATATTTCATACTAAAGCTCCGCTTGTTTCATGAAATATGAATTATTTTAAAATATTTCCCTAAAAATGATTACTTGTATTGCTAGAAATAATTAGTTATTGAAAAAGATTTTTATCATCGATGGTAATTAATATTAAATATTTTTGTAGATGATGAAAATTGTTCATTTAATTTAGTAAGCGAGGCAAACAATCATCTTTAAAAAAATATTTTCAAATTTAATTATTTCTCACTAAACAAATAGAGTCTTCGACGATTTTGCAAAGTCTTAAATTTTTAACTTTTTGACACATGTTTAATGTGACTCACGGTGGTGCCACCACCGAGTACGAGGGCTTTTGCCTTTGCTTGATCAAGGCAAGCTCCTATGGCCCTCACGCGACCATTTGCGAGGGCTAGAAACCCTGTTGAGACACCGATGAAGTTCACAAGCCCTTGCCGGCAAAAGCGGGCCAAAAAAAAAAAAAAAAAAAAACAATTCAGCTTCTATTCTCCTTTCCTTTTATATTTTTCAATTTTTGCTAAGGTGCCCGCACATGTGTACTGACAATCACATCTACAGAGAATATATTAGGAGAGACACGACTTCGCTTAGGCTATCCCCAAGATGAAGATAGCATCACACCGACTCAACTCCAGCTCATTTCGTCGGTGGCCATGATCAAACAACACCCATCCTGTAAGTGTTTGGACCTCACAAGTTCATGCGCGTTTACGTGGTTTTTCATATCACTAGGTTCATTTTGGTTGCATTTGGGAACTGCTTTCTTAAGAATCTTTGGAGGGTTAAAGGCCTTTGGGCAAATTTTTAGTGTCTGGCAATGTTTCTTGCACTTGCCTTTGCCAAAGGCAAGCCTTCCCAAGGCTGAAAGCCCAAGGCAGATTGGAGGCTACTTTAAGCATTCAGTCTTCTTGGAATGTTGAGAGGAGAGTAAGATAAAAAAATTTCTTCCACAAATGTCCTCACTAACATTTCATTTTTCTGGTTTTGTCCTTGTAACTATTCACCTTCTTTTTCATTGAGATTGGGCGACGAAGTTGCACGGAGCTACGTGAGGTTGGCAACAAGCTAGACAGAGGTCAGCATGAGGTCGATGTGTCATGGTGACTGTCAGCGGCCAGTCACGTGACCTTGGCGACCCCCTACGAGTTGCGTCGCCGCGACTGCTACAACCCTTGGCGACCACCAAGATTTGGGTCGTAATAAGGTCGCGTGACTGCTGCAACCCCGGCGATGCTGCGACCCTGGCAGATCTAGGTCACCAGAGGTCGCCGCAACCCAGATCTAGGCCGCGCGACCTTCGACGACCCAAATTGAGCGATCGGGATCGCGCGATTTGGTCGCGATCGAGGTCACGGCGACCCTTGCCGTCGTGTCCTTCACACGGCGACCCTCGCCGGATGCTTACCCTCGCTA